>CM038682.1:104707052-105398855 GCA_021605205.1 Aegilops longissima | reverse complement strand
AGAAACAAAGGAACGGTCGTCAACTAGTAATGATCAAGAAGTGATCCTGAACTCCTACTTACGTCAGACATAACCCAGAAACCGTGTTCTCCTCTCGATCAACCCCGAAAGAGACACTCACGGTTACGCACACGCTTGGTGTATTTTAGAAGAGTTTGCTTCAAGTTTACTACAACCGGATATCAACAAATTCCCATCTGCCACATAACCGCGGGAACGGCTCTCGAAAGTTTATACCCTGCAGGGGTGTCCCAACTTAGCCCATGATAAGCTCTCGCGATCAACGAAGGATATTCCTTCTCCCCGGGAAGACCCGATCAGTCTTGGAATCCCGGCTACAAGACATTTCGATAGCAATAAAACAAGACCAGCAAAGCCGCCCGGATGTGCCGACAAATCCTGATAGGAGCTGCACATATCTCGGTCTCAGGGCACACCGGATGAGCAAGACGTCGGGTTGGCATAGACCCGGATTGCCCGGGCGCGGACATCGCTTCGGTTTGGGACAACACTTGGAGAAGCACTGGTCCGGGGGGTAAATAAAGATGACCCTTGAGAGCGCGACTCCCAAGGGAAAAAGGGCTAGGTGAGGCAAATGTAAAACCAAGGTTGGGCCTTCTTTGGAAAAGTCTTATTCAAAGCGAACTGTCAAGGGGTCCCATAAATCACACGACGCGTTAGGGACGCAAAATCCGGGAACATAATACCGATATGACGGAAACTAGGGCGGCAAGAGTGGAACAAAACACCAGGCATAAGGCCGAGCCTTCCACCCTTTACCAAGTATATAGATGCATTAATTAAATAAGATATATTGTGATATCCCAACAAGTAAACATGTTCCAACAAGGAACAACACCTCCATGTTCCAACAAGGAACAAACTTTATCTTCACCTGCAACTAACAACGCTATAAGAGGGGCTGAGCAAAGCGGTAACATAGCCAAACAATGGTTTGCTAGGAAGGGTGCAAAAGGTTAGATGCTGACATGGCAATATGGGATGGCTTGAGCAGCAAGTGATAGGTAGCGCAGCATAGCGAAAGAACGAAGCAACTAGCATAGCAATGATAGTAGTGAGATCCAGGGTAGCGGTCATCTTGCCTGAAATCCCACAAGGAAGAAGAACGAGTCCATGAAGAAGACGAACGGATGAAGCCGAACCAAGCATAGACGAACGAATCCTCACGATCGCAACGAAACGAGAACTAACAAGAAGAAGCACACAACATAGTAAACACACCACACATGAACAAGACATGATGCACAACAAGCATGATGCATGACAAAGCTACATGAAGCTACTCATGGCAAGATATGATGCAAACAAGAGCAACACATCAAGGCAAGTTTAAATGAGGCCGGAAACAACATAGAACAATTCCGGTAAGTCCTCATATGCAAATTTCGAAATAGGTCCAGATCTGAATAAACCTTATGTTCAAGTTGTTAAACAGCAATTTAAGATGCACCACGATGATCTACACGAAATTCTAGTCAAGTTACATATAAAGTTCATTTAATTCGGAGCTACGGCCTAGAAGATATGAGCAAAACAAGTTAAATATGGCATTGATGCAAAAAGCATACAAACATCAAGCAAACACCTCAGAACAAGGATACAACATGATAATATGAAACTACATGCAAAATCAAGCAAGTTTCATATAGAGCACACTCAAAACGGAGCAACGGTTCAACACATACACATGAAACAAGTCATGACCACAATCTGTCCAAAACAGCAACTAGGCATATGGCAAGCATCAAAACAGCATTCTACATGACCTTAACATGATAACAAAAGGCATGGGCATGATGTACAGGTAAAGCATTACAAAACATGAACACTGAGCTATCTCCAGAAATCAATAGAACATGCTCAAACACACATGGCAAGATTGCAAATAATAACAGGTTCACAGACTTGGCAGAATTCACAGGACATGGCAGAAATAACATCAGGTTGCAATGTTTAGAGCTATCAAACAACATGCTACAGGAACTTATCATGGCAACCAAAGACATGGCATGAATCTACTAATTACATAGAACAAAAGTCCTTTAGTGACCATGAGCCAAAAATGATCATAAAATATGATGGCACCCATTTAACATAGCAAGTTATATTACAGATTCATACATGGCAGGAACAACAATAAGTAGGCATGTTGGTGAGCTTGAACCACTCACCACAGAGCAATACATGGCATGGCAAGGAAAATAACAGTAAGAAGACATGGCATAGAAGCTATGCATGGCAAGAACAACATCATAGCATACAGGGATCAACTACAACAACCTTGGCAAAATTGAATAACATGAAAACAACCTGCCAGGAAACATTTTATAGCAAAAGTAGAGCTCGACTGACTCAAGCTATGGAACTCCATAATTGCAAACAAGGGCATGGATGGATAGAGAAAGACATGTATAACAAAACATCCTTAGTGAAGTATCTCAAAATATGCATGGATCTCTCTGTAGCATCAAGTTAACATGGCATAAAAATATCAGCAAAACAGGGGCTGAAATCAGCAACATCATGAAGCCTAGTTTGCATGCTTGTGATAGTCACCACAGAGATCAAAAAAATACATGGAATACACCCCTGTAAATATGGCATGGCATATTACAAAACACATGTAGGACTCAAGTTCATAGGGTGCACACATCAATCATGGCAAAAATGACAAAAGTGCATGTTCTGATAAGAATCTGAAACTAACATCACATAGCCCTCTTCCAACAGCATTCCGGGCATCAATATGAGCTCAAATGAAAATGATGCAATGAGATGAAATGATGTACTCTCTTAGGCAAACAATTTGACATATTACACGCACGAAACGGAGCATTATGCAGCAAGTTATGATGCGATGAACATGGGTAGATAATGTCACAGATTCGGGGACTTAGCAGAATTTACCCTCTCGAAAAGTCAACGGGACGGAGATATCCGGGACGCGGGGATCCCGTTTGGTTGAGATCCCGGTGGATCTCATCCCGATCCACCGGATCTCGCCGGAGAGGCAACGGCGATGGCCGGAGAAGGGCGGGGCGCCGTGGGTCGCCGGAGGAGGCGGGGCGGCGCCGGCGAGGGAACGTGGAGGCGACCGACGACGGGCTGCGGCGGCGGATGGCGGCGGAGTGAGAGGCGTGTTCGGGCGGCGGCGCTGGAGGCGGACGACGCCGGCGAGGAAGAAGGCGGCGGGTCCGGCGCCTGTGGCGGCGTGGCGGGCGGCGCTTCGGGGCGGAGGCGGAGGCGCGGGGTGTAACGCCCCGGTTTCGATGCGCCAGGTGTCTGCCAGTTATTCGCCGTCTTTTCCATGTCATGTGCTTGCGTGTCTCTCTTTGCCATGTCATCATCTGCATTTCATATCATGTCATCATGTGCATTTCATTTTGCATACGTGTTCGTCTCATGCATCCAAGCATTTTCCCCGTTGTCCGTTTTGCAATCTGGCACTCCTATGTCTCCCGGCGCCCCCTTTGACCTCTTTTCATGTGCGGGTGTTAAACTTTCTCGGAATGGCCCGAGGTTTGTCAAGCGGCCTTGGTATAGCACCGGTAGACCGCCTGTCAAGTTTCGTGCCATTTGGAGGTCGTTTGGTACTCCAACGGTTAACCGGGTAACCGCAAAAGTCTCTTTTGTTTGCAGCCCAACACCCCTTTCTAAGTTGCCCAAAACCCACCAAACTCCTCTCCATGCTCTCGGTCGTTCGATCACGATCGCGTGGCCAAAAACCGGACCTCATTTGGACTCTCCTAGCTCCCTCTACCTATAAAACTAGACCCCCCCGAAAATTCGCGGACCTTTTCGCAGATGCAACCCTAGCCATCTCCTCCACACGCCGCCGGACATGTCCATCTTCGCCGGACGCGTCCAGCCGCCACCTCACCCCGACCAATGGCAATGCGCCACGTCGCCCCGCCGCCGCTCCCGGCCAACCGGAAGGCGCCACCTCATCGCGCTTCCTCTCTCTCTCCACGCCGCCGCCCGGCCGGGGGCGAAGCTGAGCCAGCAGCCGCCCGCCCGCCGCCGCTGCCCGACCGGCTCCCACGTGCTCGCCGCGCCGCCATGGCCGTCGCCGGCGACCAACTCCGCGCGACCGGTCGCGCCGCGCCTCGCCCGTCCCGCCGCCTCGCCGCCGGAGCTCCGCGCCAGCGCCTCGCGCTCCTCCTGCCCGCCGCCTCCGAAGTTGCCGCTGGCGCGCCGGCTGCGAAGCTCCGGCTCGGCGCCGCCGCTCGCCCGCCGAGCTCGGCGCTTACCCGCCGCCGGCGAAGCCTCCTCGTCATGCTGCCGGCGGCGGATCCGGCCGGATCCGGTCAGGGCCACCTCCCGACCTCTCCCTCGACCTTTGCCGTCGTCCCCAACGTCTCCGCGACACTCCGCGAAGATCCGGCCTCCTCGTAAACCGTGCACGCAGGGTTGACTCCCCCCCTCTAAAAATCCTCTAAGTCCTTTTTTCTGCATATATTTTGTGTCATTTTCGTTGCATTGTATCTCTGTCATCGTAGCTCCGTTTTGCGCGTATAATATGTCAAAATGTTCGCCTCGAAGAGTAGATCATTTCATCTCATTGCATCATTTTCATTTGAGCTCATCTTGATGCTCGAAATGCTGTTGCAAGAGTGCTATGTGATGTTAGTTTCTGATTTTTATCAGAAATTGCACTTTTGTTATTTTTGCCATGATTGATGTGTGCATCCTATGGACTTGAGTCCTACATGTGTTTTGCAATATGCCATGTCTTATTTCCATTGGTGCTTGCTATGTATTTTTGTGATCTATGTGGTGACTAGCACAAGCATGCAAACTAGGTGTCTTGTTATTGCTGTTTTCAGCCCTGTTTGCTGTTATTTTGATGCCATGTTAACTTGATGCTACCAAGAGATCCATGCATATTTTGAGATACTTCAGTAAGGATGTTTTGTAAAACATGTCTTGCTCTATCCATCCATGCCCTTTTTTGCAATTATGGAGTGCCATAGCTTGAGTCAATCGAGCTCTACTTTTGCTATCAAATGTTTCCTGGCAGATTGTTTACATGTTATTCAATTTTGCCAAGGTTGTTATGGTTGATCCGTATATGCTATGTTATTGTTCTTGCCATGTATGTATTCTATGCCATGTCTTCTTGATTTACGTATGCTTAGTTTATTATATAAGGCTCTGTAGTGAGTGCATTGAGCTTGTAAACATGCCTACTTGTTATCAGTTTTTGACATGCCATGTTGCTGAATCTGTTAACGAGACTTTCAACATTGACATGGGTGTTACTATATTTTCTGATCCTTTTTGGCTTATGGTCACTAAAGGACTTTTGTTATATGCTTTTAGTAGATTCATGCCATGCCTTTGTTTGCCATTATAAGTTCCTGTAACATGTTGTTTCATAGCTCTAAACATTGCAACCTGATGTTAATTTCTGCAATGCCTGAAACTGTTATTAGTTGCAATCTTGCCATGTGTTTTTGAGCATGTTCTAGTTGTTTCTGGGGATAGCTCAGTGTTCATGTTTTGTAATGCTTTACCTGTAGATCATGCCCATGCATTTTGTTTTCATGTTGAGGTCCTGTAGCATGTTGTTTTGATGCTTGCAATATGCCTAGTTGCTGTTTTGGATAGCTTGTCCTTTAAACTTGTATTGGGTGTATGTGTTGGACCGTTGCTCCGTTTTGAGTGTGCTCTATATGAAACTTGCTTGATTTTGCATGTAGTTCCATATTATTATGTTGGATCCTTGTTTTGAGGTGTTTTTTCTTGATGTTTGTGTGCATTTCGCATCAATGCCATGTTTAACTTGTTTTGCTCATATCTTCTAGGCCGTAGCTCCGAATCTAATGAACTTTATATGTAACTTGACTAGAATTTCGTGTAGACCATCGTGGTGCATCTTAAATTGCTGTTTAACAACTTGAACATAAGGTTTATTCAGATCTGGACCAATTTCGAAATTTGCATATGAGGACTTACCGGAATTGTTATATGTTGTTCCCGGCCTCATTTAAACTTGCCTTGATGTGTTGATCTTGTTTGCATCATCTTTTGCCAGGAGTAGCTTCATGTAGCTTTGTCATGCATCATGCTTGGTTGTGCATCATGTCTTGTTCATGTGTGGAGTGTTTACTATGTTGTGTGCTTCTTCTTGTTAGTTCCTGTTTCGTTGCGATCGTGAGGATTCGTTCGTCTACGCTTGGTTCGGCTTCATCCATTCATCTTCTTCATGGACTCGTTCTTCTTCCTTGCGGGATTTCAGGCAAGATGACCGCTACCCTGGATCTCACTACTATCATTGCTATGCTAGTTGCCTCGTTCTTTCGCTATGCTGCGCTACCTATTACCTGTTTATCAAGCCATCCCAATTGCCATGTCAGCCTCTAACCTTTTCACCCTTCCTAGCAAACCGTTGTTTGGCTATGTTACCGCTTTGCTCAGCCTCTCTTATAGCGTTGCTAGTTGCAGGTGAAGATGAAGTCTGTTCCTTGTTGGAACATGGAGATGTTGTTCCTTGTTGGAACATGTTTACTTGTTGGGATATCACAATATATCTTATTTAATTAATGCATCTATATACTTGGTAAAGGGTGGAAGGCTCGGCCTTATGCCTGGTGTTTTGTTCCACTCTTGCCGCCCTAGTTTCCGTCATATCGGTATTATGTTCCCGGATTTTTGCGTCCCTAACGCGGTCGGGTGATTTATGGGACCCCCTTGACAGTTCGCTTTGAATAAGACTTTTCCAGCAAGGCCCAACATTGGTTTTACCATTTGCTTCACCACCACCTACATTTCCCTTGGGAGTAATTAACCCAAGGGTCATCTTTATTCAGCCCCCCCGGGCCAATGCTTGTCTAAGTGTTGGTCCAAACTAGAGCCACTTGCGGTGCCGCCCCGAGGCAACTTGGGGTATCGTCGGTTGCCGTACGTACTGCTCATCCGGTCGTGGCCTGAGACGAGATTCGCGCGGCTACTATCAGGGTGTCGGCACGCCGGGAGGTCTTGCTGGTCTTGTTTTATTGCTGTGAAATGTCTTGTAGCCGGGATTCCGAGACTGATCGGGTTTCCCGGGGAGAAGGTCTATTCCTTTGTTGATCGCGAGAGCTTATCATGGGCTAAGTTGGGACACCCCTGCAGGGTTTGAACTTTCGAAAGCCGTGCCCTCGGTTATGTGGCAGATGGGAATTTGTTAATGTCCGGTTGTAGAAAACCCGAAGTGGATCTCAATTAAAATACACCAACCGTGTGCGTAACCGTGAGTGTCTCTTTTCGGGGTTGATCGAAAGGAGAACACGGTTTCTGGGTTATGTTTGACGTAAGTAGGAGTTCAGGATCACTTCTTGATCATTACTAGTTGACGACCGTTCCCTTGTTTCTCTCCTCGCTCTCATTTGCGTATGTTAGCCACCATATCATGCTTAGTCGCTGCTGCAACCTCACCACTTTACCTCTTCCTTACCCATTAAGCTTTGCTAGTCTTGATACCCATGGTAATGGGATTGCTGAGTCCTCGTGGCTCTGATTACTACACCACCAGTTGCAGGTGCAGGTTTGCGATGATCATGACGTGAGAGCGATGTTTGCTTGTGTTGGGGTTCTTCTGCTTCTTCTTCGATCGGGGATAGGTTCCAGTCGGCAGCCTGGGCTAGCAGAGGGTGGATATTGTTTGAGTTTCTGTTTATGTTTCATCCGTAGTCGGATGTTGATCTTGTATATGATATTGATGTATTCTTGTGGCATTTGTGCCTTATGTATGTATCCCCATCTATTATGTAATGTTGATGTAATGATATCCACCTTGCAAAAGCGTTTCAATATGCGGGTCTATCCTTGGTGGGACCTTGAGTTCCTTTTGGATAGGGTCGCATATTGGGCGTGTTCAAGTTGGTATCGAGCCTCGACCGACCCTAGGAGCCCCTTGATTGATCGTGTAGTTTGGCCGCAGTTGAGTCTAGAATAAAACTGTTTTCTGAGTCTAGTTATATCGGAGAGTAGGAATTCTTTTTACTCCTCTGCCCTTCGTCGCTCTGGTGAGGAACATTGACGTAGGTGTTTTGAATTACTCCTCTTCCCGTTCAAAATTTTTCTTTAGGAGCACGCGGTTAGTTTTCGTTCGTTGCCCATCCGCTTTTATCCGGTGCATCTCTCGTCAAGTCGACTCGAACCTCTTTGTCTTTGAGAGATCAATCCTCAGCTATTTTTCGATCGATGTTGTTTCCCTGTCCGAAGTTGTCCTTGTTTTTCCCGCCCGCCCTCCCTTCTTTTTTTTTCCGAACCGGAGTCCGTAATCGAGTATCCATCCTATTCGTGCGAAGTCTTTGCTTTCTTTCCTCAATGATTTCAACTGGTGTTTTCTCTTCAAGTTATTCGTCGGTTTTCCCTTCCAAGTTGCCTTTGTTTTTCCCGCCCTCCCACCCTATTATTCTCGGAGTTCGAGTTTCTTCCGACCATCAATTCCATTCGTGTGGAGCCTCTTCAGTCTTCCCTCAATTATTTCAACCGGTGGTTTCTCGTTTTGTACGTCATTCTTCATCTCTTTCTTTTCCGGTGGTTTCAATTCAAGTTTTTCGGTGTTGATCATATTCTTTCTCTCGGATCAAGTGTTTTCCCCTTGCTCGTTCGCCTCTCACCAGTTTATCATTCCGGAGTTCGGAAGACATCTCAGGAGATCCGTCTGTGTTCTAATTAATTCGAGGTTGTCACCTCAGTCAAATATTTCAATTGTTCCGGTGCTTCATCTATCTGTTCTTCAATCCTTTTCAACGGTGTTTTTCTTTTAGTGGGCCCTAACCCACAGGTCTTTTCCCAGGATCTTACCTGACTCTTTTAATTTCCCCGGAGCTATTCCCAATTCTTTTCAAATGTGACGTAAGAATGAATTTCATCAGTCACATGCCTTCTCCAAGATCGCTTTCAATTCTTTTCACTGTTGGCTCAACCCCTTTGTTTTTCATTCCCCCGGAGTATCCCAGTAATTTTGGTGGTGTTTTCTCGTCGACATTTGAAGACCGTCGTAGATTTTCTCTAAATTTTGTCCATTCTCCCGGAGATTCGCGGTGCTAGCTCGATGTTATCCTATCTAATTGTTTCGAGTCATGCAAATTCTTTTTATCCATCCGGAGTATTTCAGGAGTTATTTTCCGTCTCGATCATCCGGAGGCCATCTTTTCGGAAGATTTCTTCATTCTAAGTTTTCAGATTCATTCTTCAATTATTTCTTATTCGTGCCCCTTCCATTCGTCTCAATATTCTTCCGGTGCTGCGTCCAACCATTCGTTAATCAGTTCGCAATCTCTTTGTTCTCTTGCATTTTAATTCCCTCAAGTATCTTCGCGCTTTTCTAATTCTTCCCGGTGGTTCATCTTCTTTCATCAGTCATTTTCGAATTCTTACGGTGGTTCATTCAAGATTCTTTTTATTTGATTACCATTTAATCCATTCGTTCTTTTCAATCCTACCGGTGGTTCATGAAGATCTTCTCAAGTTGGCGATATGTCACTTCTCAATCCTTTTTATCAAGAATAAGTAGTATGTAAATCCATTACTTCTGGTCAATTTAATTGGTGGAGGATAAGCATAACATAATTCTTATTCTCATTTCATCGTGGTCAAGTTGATTAATTCTTTCTTTGGAGATTGTTCGTGATGAGTGTTTTTTCTCGGATCTAAGTCTTTTCATCTTTTCTTTTCCGGAGTTCAAATTTTCCCTCAGTCATTTCGTCGGAATCCTCCATCTAATTCATCGCAGGCTCATCTTATTCTTTCTTCCTTCATTTTATATTATCATCCTTTCGTTACCGGAGTTCTTCACGGTGGTTCTTCATGATTTAAGTCATTCTTCAAGAGTTCATCAAGATTCTTGTTGGTGGAGTTCAAGTATCTTTTCTTCTCGCGTCTCGAAGTGCAATTAATTCTCCGTATTCTTTTGAAGTGGAGTTTTGCATTTCTTCGTTCCTCTCAGCTATTCAATCATTTCCGTTTGTGGTCGGTTATCACCTCATAATTTTGAGATGTTATCCTTAAGTCCACATCAATCTTATTCTTTCGTTGTTGATTTTCTCAACAACTTCAGTTCAATCCTTCCTTCTAAGTTCTTTTCATTTCATCCTTTCAATTCTTCCGGAGGTATTGCTTTGTTCATTTCGTCAAGTGCCATCCCATTTTGTGAAGTTATTTTTCTATTCTTTCCATTTTCAACCGGTGTGCTGCCTAAATCCTTTCAGTCTTATTCGTTTCTTTTCTCATTCTAAACACTCCGGTTAGAACGAGTGCTTTCATAGTCTATCTGATTCCGTGAGCTTTTGATTCTCGTCATTCTCGTTGTTCCTCTCTTCTTCTCGAGTGCTCTCGATTCTTTGCTTCTTGTCTTGATTTCTTGTTTCACCTCATCCTTTTTCCCTTCCGTCTCGGTCCTAAGATCTCGGGACGAGATCTCTTGTTAGTGGAGGAGTGTTGTAACGCCCCGGTTTCGATGCGCCAGGTGTCTGCCAGTTATTCGCCGTCTTTTCCATGTCATGTGCTTGCGTGTCTCTCTTTGCCATGTCATCATCTGCATTTCATATCATGTCATCATGTGCATTTCATTTTGCATACGTGTTCGTCTCATGCATCCGAGCATTTTCCCCGTTGTCCGTTTTGCAATCCGGCACTCCTATGTCTCCCGGCGCCCCCTTTGACCTCTTTTCATGTGCGGGTGTTAAACTTTCTCGGAATGGCCCGAGGTTTGTCAAGCGGCCTTGGTATAGCACCGTGAACCGCTGTCAAGTTTCGTGCCATTTGGAGGTCGTTTGGTACTCAACGGTTAACCGGGTAACCGCAAAAGTCTCTTTTGTTTGCAGCCCAACACCCCTTTCTAAGTTGCCCAAAACCCACCAAACTCCTCTCCATGCTCTCGGTCGTTCGATCACGATCGCGTGGCCGAAAACCGCACCTCATTTGGACTCTCCTAGCTCCCTCTACCTATAAAACTAGATCCCCCAAAATTCGCGGACCTTTTCGCAGATGCAACCCTAGCCATCTCCTCCACGCGCCGCCGGACATGTCCATCTTCGCCGGACGCGTCCAGCCGCCACCTCACCCCGACCAATGGCAATGCGCCACGTCGCCCCGCCGCCGCTCCGCCAACCGAAGGCGCCACCTCATCGCTTCCTCTCTCTCTCCTCCCGCCCGCCGCCCGGCCGGGGGCGAGCTGGGCCCAGCGGCCGCCCGCCGCCGCCCGCTGCCGCGGCGGCTCCCCGTGCTCCTTCGCGCCGCCGCCTTGGCGCCGTCGCGGCGACCAACTCCGCGACCGGTCGCGCCCGCGCCTCCGCCCGTCCCCGCCTCGCCCGGAGGGCTCCCGCGCCGCGCCTCGCAGCTCCTCCTGCCCCGCCGCCTCCGAAGTTGCCGCTGGCGCGCCGGCTGCGAAGCTCCGGCTCCGGCGCCGCCCTTCGCCCGCCCGAGCTCCGGCGCTTGCCCGCCGCCCGGCGAAACCTCCTCGTCGCCGCCGCCCGGCGGATCCGGCCGGATCCGGTCCGGGGCCACCTCCCCGACCTCTCCCTCGACCTTTGCCATCGTCCCCAACGTCTCCGGCGACACTCCGGCGAAGATCCGGCCTCCTCGTAAACCGTGCACGCAGGGTTGACTTCCCCCCTCTAAAAATCCTCTGTCCTTTTTTCTGCATATATTTTGTGTCATTTTCGTTGCATTGTATCTCTGTCATCGTAGCTCCGTTTTGCGCGTATAATATGTCAAAATGTTCGTCTCGAAGAGTAGATCATTTCATCTCATTGCATCATTTTCATTTGAGCTCATCTTGATGCTCGAAATGCTGTTGCAAGAGTGCTATGTGATGTTAGTTTCTGATTTTTATCAGAACTTGCACTTTTGTTATTTTTGCCATGATTGATGTGTGCATCCTATGGACTTGAGTCCTACATGTGTTTTGAAATATGCCATGTCTTATTTCCAGTGGTGCTTGCTATGTATTTTTGTGATCTATGTGGTGACTAGCACAAGCATGCAAACTAGGTGTCTTGTTATTGCTGTTTTCAGCCCTGTTTGTTGTTATTTTGATGCCATGTTAACTTGATGCTACCAAGAGATCCATGCATATTTTGAGATACTTCAGTAAGGATGTTTTGTAAAACATGTCTTGCTCTATCCATCCGTGCCCTTGTTTGCAATTATGGAGTGCCATAGCTTGAGTCAATCGAGCTCTACTTTTGCTATCAAATGTTTCCTGGCAGATTGTTTACATGTTATTCAATTTTGCCAAGGTTGTTGTGGTTGATCCGTATATGCTATGTTATTGTTCTTGCCATGTATGTATTCTATGCCATGTCTTCTTGATGTATGTATGCTTAGTTTATCATATAAGGCTCTGTAGTGAGTGCATTGAGCTTGTAAACATGCCTACTTGTTATCAGTTTTTGACATGCCATGTTGCTGAATCTGTTAACGAGACTTTCAATATTGACATGGGTGTTACTATATTTTCTGATCCTTTTTGGCTTATGGTCACTAAAGGACTTTTGTTATATGCTTTTAGTAGATTCATGCCATGCCTTTGTTTGCCATTATAAGTTCCTGTAACATGTTGTTTCATAGCTCTAAACATTGCAACCTGATGTTAATTTCTGCAATGCCTAAAACTGTTATTAGTTGCAATCTTGCCATGTGTTTTTGAGCATGTTCTAGTTGTTTCTGGGGATAGCTCAGTGTTCATGTTTTGTAATGATTTACCTGTAGATCATGCCCATGCCTTTTGTTTTCATGTTGAGGTCCTGTAGCATGTTGTTTTGATGCTTGCAATATGCCTAGTTGCTGTTTTGGACAGCTTGTCCTTTAAACTTGTATTGGGTGTATGTGTTGGACCGTTGCTCCGTTTTGAGTGTGCTCTATATGAAACTTGCTTTATTTTGCATGTAGTTCCATATTATCATGTTGGATCCTTGTTTTGAGGTGTTTTTTCTTGATGTTTGTGTGCATTTCGCATCAATGCCATGTTTAACTTGTTTTGCTCATATCTTCTAGGCCGTAGCTCCGAATCTAATGAACTTTATATGTAACTTGACTAGAATTTTGTGTAGACCATCGTGGTGCATCTTAAATTGCTGTTTAACAACTTGAACATAAGGTTTATTCAGATCTGGACCAATTTCGAAATTTGCATATGAGGACTTACCGGAATTGTTATATGTTGTTCCCGGCCTCATTTAAACTTGCCTTGATGTGTTGCTCTTGTTTGCATCATCTTTTGCCAGGTGTAGCTTCATGTAGCTTTGTCATGCATCATGCTTGGTTGTGCATCATGTCTTGTTCATGTGTGGAGTGTTTACTATGTTGTGTGCTTCTTCTTGTTAGTTCCTGTTTCGTTGCGATCGTGAGGATTCGTTCGTCTAAGGTTGGTTCGGCTTCATCCATTCATCTTCTTCATGGACTCGTTCTTCTTCCTTGCGGGATTTCAGGCAAGATGACCGCTACCCTGGATCTCACTACTATCATTGCTATGCTAGTTGCCTCGTTCTTTCGCTATGCTGCGCTACCTATTACTGTTTATCAAGCCATCCCAATTGCCATGTCAGCCTCTAACCTTTTCACCCTTCCTAGCAAACCGTTGTTTGGCTATGTTACCGCTTTGCTCAGCCTCTCTTATAGCGTTGCTAGTTGCAGGTGAAGATGAAGTCTGTTCCTTGTTGGAACATGGAGATGTTGTTCCTTGTTGGAACATGTTTACTTGTTGGGATATCACAATATATCTTATTTAATTAATGCATCTATATACTTGGTAAAGGGTGGAAGGCTCGGCCTTATGCCTGGTGTTTTGTTCCACTCTTGCCGCCCTAGTTTCCGTCATATCGGTATTATGTTCCCGGATTTTTGCGTCCCTAACGCGGTCGGGTGATTTATGGGACCCCTTGACAGTTCGCTTTGAATAAGACTTTTCAGCAAGGCCCAACATTGGTTTTACCATTTGCTTCACCACCACCTACATTTCCCTTGGGAGTAGTTAACCCAAGGGTCATCTTTATTCAGCCCCCACGGGCCAATGCTTATCTAAGTGTTGGTCCAAACTAGAGCCACTTGCGGTGCCGCCCCGAGGCAACTTGGGGTATCGTCGGTTGTCCGTCGCATCTGCTCATCCGGTCGTGGCTCGAGACGAGATCTGTGCGGCTACTATCGGGGTGTCGCACGCCGGGAGGTCTTGCTGGTCTTGTTTTATTGCTGTGAAATGTCTTGTAGCCGGATTCGAGACTGATCGGGTTTCCGGGAGAAGGTCTATTCTTCGTTGATCGCGAGAGCTTATCATGGGCTAAGTTGGGACACCCTGCAGGGTTTGAACTTTCAAAGCCGTGCCCGCGGTTATGTGGCAGATGGGAATTTGTTAATGTCCGGTTGTAGAAAACCCGAAGTGGATCTCAATTAAAATACACCAACCGTGTGCGTAACCGTGAGTGTCTCTTTTTGGGGTTGATCGAAAGGAGAACACGGTTTCTGGGTTATGTTTGACGTAAGTAGGAGTTCAGGATCACTTCTTGATCATTACTAGTTGACGACCGTTCCCTTGTTTCTCTCCTCGCTCTCATTTGCGTATGTTAGCCACCATATCATGCTTAGTCGCTGCTGCAACCTCACCACTTTACCTCTTCCTTACCCATTAAGCTTTGCTAGTCTTGATACCCATGGTAATGGGATTGCTGAGTCCTCGTGGCTCACAGATTACTACACCACCAGTTGCAGGTGCAGGTTTGCGATGATCATGACGTGAGAGCGGTGTTTGCTTGTGTTGGAGTTCTTCCGCTTCTTCTTGATCGGGGATAGGTTCGGTCGGCAGCCTGGGCTAGCAGGGTGGATATTGTTTGAGTTTCTGTTTATGTTTCATCCGTAGTCGGATGTTGATCTTGTATATGATATTGATGTATTCTTGTGGCATTTGTGCCTTATGTATGTATCCCCATCTATTATGTAATGTTGATGTAATGATATCCACCTTGTAAAGCGTTTTAATATCGGGTCTATCCTTGGTGGGACCTTGAGTTCCTTTTGGATAGGGTCGCATATTGGGCGTGTTTCGGGCGGCGAGGCGGAGGCGGCGGCGGGCGCTGGAGGCCGGGCGAGACGCTGGAGGCTGCTGGTGGCCAGCTGTGAGCTGGCGGGCGGATCCGGGCCAGCGTGGGCAGCGGCGTCGGAGGCGGGGAGGCCACGTGGCGGCGGCGGAGTGGAGGAGAGGGGCGGCAGGGTGACGTGGCGCGTACCTATTGGTTGGGGGGAGGTGGAGGCTGGACGTGTCCGGCGCGGGCGGACGCGTCCAGCGGCGCGAGGAGGAAAACTGCTAGGGTTTCGGGGGGATTTGACCGCGAATTTCGGAGGGGGAGGTGTTTATATAGGTAGAGGGAGGTAGGAGAGTCCAAATGGAGCACGGTTTTCGCTCACACGATCGTGATCGAACGACCGAGAGCATAGAGGGGAGTTTGCTGGGTTTTGGTCCACTTTGAAAGGGGTGTTGGGCTGCACACAAAAGAGGCTTTTGTGGTTACCCGGTTAACCGTTGGAGTATCAAACGACCTCCAAATGGCACGAAACTTGATAGGCGGTCTACCGGTGGTATACCAAGGCCGCTTGACAAACCTCGGGCCATTCCGAGACCGTTTAACACCCGCACACGAAAAGAGGTAAAAGGGGGCGCCGGGGAACATAGGAGTGCCGGATTGAAAAACGGACAACGGGGAAAATGCTCGGATGCATGAGACGAACACGTATGCAAAATGAGATGCACATGATGACATGATATGAAATGCAGATGATGACATGGCAAAGTGCAACACGCAAGCACATGACATGGCAACGATGGCGAATAACTGGAAGACACCTGGCGCATCGAATTCGGGGCGTTACAACACTCCTCCACTAACAAGAGATCTCGTCCCGAGATCTTAGGACCGAGACGGAAGGGAAAAAGGGATGAGGTGAAACAAGAACTCAAGAGAAGAAGCAAAGAATCGAGAGCACTCAAGAAGAAGATAGGAACGACGAGAATGACGAGAATCAAAAGCTCACGGAATCAGTTAGACTATGAAACAACTCCGGTTATAACGAGATAAGTAACGAATAAAACTGAAAGGATTTAGGCAGCGCTCCGGCTGAAACATGGAGGAATAGAACACGAGCTTCACAAGCTGGGATGACACTTGACGAGATAAGCAACGCAATACCTCCGGAAGAATTGAAAAAATTGAATGAAAAGAACTTAGAAGGAAGGATTGACTGGAGTTGTTGAGAAAGTCAATAACGAAAGAATAAGCTTGTTGTGGACTTATGGATAACATCTCAAGATCATAATGTGATAACCGGCCGCAAACGGAAGTGATTGAAAGGCTGAGAAGAACTAAGAAATGCAAAACTCCACTTCAAAATAATACGGAGAATTATTTGCACTTTGAGAAGCAAGAAGAAAAGTACTTGATCTCCACCCAAAAAAAATCTTGATGAGCTCTTGAAGAATGAATTAAATCATGAAGAAGACGAACGGATGAAGCCGAACCAAGCGTAGACAAACGAATCCTCACGATCGCAACGAAACGGGAACTAACAAGAAGAAGCACACAACATAGTAAACACACCACACATGAACAAGACATGATGCACAACAAGCATGATGCATGACAAAGCTACATGAAGCTACTCATGGCAAGAGATGATGCAAACAAGAGCAACACATCAAGGCAAGTTTAAATGAGGCCGGCATAGAACAATTCCGGTAAGTCTTCATATGCAAATTTCGAAATTGGTCCAGATCTGAATAAACCTTATGTTCAAGTTGTTAAACAGCAATTTAAGATGCACCACGATGATCTACACAAAATTCTAGTCAAGTTACATATAAAGTTCATTTAATTCGGAGCTACGGCCTAGAAGATATATGCGCAAAACAAGTTAAACATGGCATTGATGCAAAAGGCATACAAACATCAAGCAAACACCTCAAAACAAGGATACAACATGATAATATGAAACTACATGCAAAATCAAGCAAGTTTCATATAGAGCACACTCAAAACGGAGCAACGGTTCAACACATACACATGAAACAAGTCATGACCACAATCTGTCCAAAACAGCAACTAGGCATATGGCAAGCATCAAAACAACATGCTACAGGACCTTAACATGATAACAAAAGGCGTGGGCATGATGTACAGGTAAAGCATTACAAAACATGAACACTGAGCTATCTCCAGAAATCACTAGAACATGCTCAAACACACATGGCAAGATTGCAAATAATAACAGGTTCACTGACTTAGCAGAATTCACAGGACATGGCAGAAATAACATCAGGTTGCAATGTTAGAGCTATCAAACAACATGCTACAGGAACTTATCATGGCAACCAAAGACATGGCATGAATCTACTAATTGCATAGAACAAAAGTCCTTTAGTGACCATGAGCCAAAAAGGATCATAAAATATGATGGTACCCATGTAAACATAGCAAGTTATATTACAGATTCATACATGGCAGGAACAACAATAAGTAGGCATGTTGGTGAGCTTGAACCACTCACCACAGAGCAATACATGGCATGGCAAGGCAACTCACAGTAAGAAGACATGGCATAGAAGCTATACATGGCAAGAACAATATCATAGAATACACGGATCAACTACAACAACCTTGGCAAAATTGAATAATATGTAAACAACCTGCCAGGAAACATTTTATAGCAAAAGTAGAGCTTGATTTGCTCAAGCTATGGCACTCCATAATTGCAAACAAGGGCATGGATGGATAGATAAAGACATGTATAACAAAACATCCTTAGTGAAGTATCTCAAAATATGCATAGATCTCTCTGTAGCATCAAGTTAACATGGCATAAAAATATCAGAAAAACAGGGGCTGAAATCAGCAACATCATGAAGCCTAGTTTGCATGCTTGTGCTAGTCACCAAAGAGATCACAAAAATACATGGAATACACCCCTGTAAATATGGCATGGCATATTACAAAACACATGTAGGACTCAAGTTCATAGGGTGCACACATCAATCATGGCAAAAATGACAAAAGTGCATGTTCTCATAAGAATCTGAAACTAACATCACATAGCCCTCTTCCAACAGCATTTCGGGCATCAATATGAGCTCAAATGAAAATTATGCAATGAGATGAAATGATGTACTCTCTGAGACGAACAATTTGACATATTACACGCACGAAACGGAGCATTATGCAGCAAGTTATGATGCGATGAACATGGGTAGATAATGTCACAGATTCGGGGACTTAGCAGAATTTACCCTCTCGAAAAGTCAACGGGACGGAGATATCCGGGACGCGGGGATACCGTTTGGTTGAGATCCCGGTGGATCTCATCCCGATCCACGGATCTCGCCGGAGAGAAAACGGCGATGGCGGAGAAGGGCGGGCGCCGTGGGTCGCCGGAGGCGGCGGCGGCGCCGGCAAGGGAACATGGCGGGCGACGCGGACGCGCGGCGCGGACGGCGGCGGAGTGAGAGGCGCGCCGGCGGTGGCGCTGGAGGCGGACGACGCCGGCGAGGAAGAAGGCGGCGGGTCCGGCGCAGGCGGCGGTGGCGGTGCGGCGCAGGGCCGGAGGCGAGGCGCGGGCAGCGAGGCGGAGGCGGCGGCGAGCGCGGAGGCCGAGCGGACGCGCGGGCTGCGGGCGGCGGCTTGCTGGCTGGCAGGCGGATCCGGGCCAGCGTGTGCAGCGGCGGCGGCGGAGGCGCTGGGAGGCCACGTGGCGGGCGGAGTGGAGGAGAGGCGGCAGGTGACGTGGCGCGTTCCTATTGGTTGGGGAGGTGGAGGCTGGGCGTGTCCGGCGGTGGGAGACGCGTCAATGGGCGCGAGGAGGAAAACTGCTAGGGTTTTGGGATTTGACCGCAATTTGGAGGGGAGGTGTTTATATAGGTAGAGGGAGGTAGGAGAGTCCAAATGGAGCACGGTTTTCGCCCACACGATCGTGATCGAACGACCGAGAGCATAGAGGGGAGTTTGATGGGTTTTGGGCCACTTTGAAAGGGGTGTTGGGCTGCACACAAAAGAGGCTTTTGCGGTTACCCGGTTAACCGTTGGAGTATCAAACGACCTCCAAATGGCACGAAACTTGACAGGCGGTCTACCAGTGGTATACCAAGGCCGCTTGACAACCCTTGGGCCATTCCGAGACCGTTTAACACCCGCACACGAAAAGAGGTAAAAGGGGGCGCCGGAGAACATAGGAGTGCCGGATTGGAAAACGGACAACGGGGAAAATGCTCGGATGCATGAGGCGAACACGTATGCAAAATGAGATGCACATGATGACATGATATGAAATGCAGATGATGACATGGCAAAGTGCAACACGCAAGCACATGACATGGCAACGACGGCGAATAACTGGAAGACACCTGGCGCATCGAATCCGGGGCGTTACAAACATCTAGTACACTTATCCTGACTAAAGTTGGTCCTCGCCTGTCAAAGGCTCTGGTGGTGACGCCGGCTTGGGCTCCACGATGACCTCCTTCCTGCCGTTGCGATGGTCTTGGTCTTGTTGCACCAAAACGGGTGCCTTTGCTTGATGCTCTCGCGTGCGCTTGCCTCCTTTGCACCAAAGAGGAAACGAGGACACTGCGCGGGCTGGCGCTCGCCTGGCGCCCTTGGTCGTCATGGCTTGCGTCATGGGCACCTCGTGAGGTACCCTGCCTTGATCTCTCCACCTCCTCGCGAGCCAGCCTGACGAGGCCGTGCCTGAGGAAGCTTCCTGTCGTCCGCCCCGCGAGGCTTGGCCCCTCGCAAGGGTCTTGAGCTTGTGCCGATGAAGATGGGCCGTACCGGGCCACCCCTTGATCCACGACGCAGGCCGCAGGCAGGCAAGTCTGGGTACCCCCATTTCCAGAACGCCGACAAGTAAGATGTGGATGGACTCAAGTCTAGCAACGTGGCATATGTCTCACCGTAGTCCATACCTTCGACTTGAGTGTAGCCTTGGGCGACGAGACATGCTTTGTTGCGGACGACTTGACCATCTTCATCTTGCTTGTTGCGAAACACCCATTTGGTACCGATGATGTTGTGGTTGTTGTCAGGCTTCTTGACCAATGTCCACACTTGATTTCTCTCAAAGTTGTGTAGCTCTTCATGCATGGCATTTATCCAATCCGGATCTTCCAATGCTTCTTCAACCTTCATAGGTTCAATGCTAGATATGAATGAATAATGTTCACAGAAATTAGGCAAACGAGTTTTAGAGCGAGTGATTCTCCCGGTTTGGATATCATTGAAGATTGTTCGACGGATGGTCTCTTGAGACTCTTGCTCGAACCCGTGAGAGCTTTTGCTTGGGTCGGGGTGGAACATCTTCTTCATCATCTTGTTCTTCTTCTTGGCCTTCTTCATTGTTGACGTTGCCGTTCTCTCGTCGTGGTGGAGAAGGAGGTTGATGAGGTTCATCTTGGTGTACTTCCTCGTTTTCTTCATCTTGATGTGTCCCACTTGTGGATGCTTCCATGTCAACTCTTGGTTCACCTTGTCATGAGGTAGAAGCTTCCACTTGGACGGATGAGGTACTCTCCTTCACCTCCGTAGGACGAATCTTGCCAATAGACAAGTCTTGGATTGCTTCCGAAGGGTCTTTGTCTCCTACATCAATTGGGAATTGATCTACTTGCGAGCCATTAGATTCATCAAACTTCACATCTACCGTATCTTCAACCTTTCGGGTGAAATTGTTGTAGACACGTTAAGTGTGAGAGTCTGAGCCATAACCAAGTAGGAAACCCTCATGAGATTTAGGAGAAAATTTAGAACGACGATGCTTATCAATAATGTAACACTTTGAGCCAAATACTCGAAAGTATCCAACTTGGGGTTTGTTACCGGTGAGGAGCTCGTATGCCGTCTTGCCGAGTAGCTTGTGAAGATACAAGCGATTTGTTGTATGACAAGCTGTCTCAACTGCTTCCACCCAAAAGTGTTTTGGAGTTTGTACTCATCAAGCATCGTTCTCGCCATTTTGATAAGAGTTCGGTTCTTCCTCTCAACAACTCCATTTTGTTGAGGCGTGTACGTAGCCGAGAACTCGTGTGAAATCCCTTCTTCGTCAAGAAGGTATCCTCATTTGCGTTCTTGAACTCCGTTCCGTTGTTGCTGTGAACCTTCTTGATCTGCACTTCAAATTGATTTTGGGACTTCCTAGCGAAGCTCTTGAAGATCTTTTGGACATGTGATTTATCATCAAGAAAGAACACCCACGTAAATCTTGAAAAATCATCGACTATGACTAGACCAAATGAGTTACTACCGAGACTTTTGTAGGCATTGGGACCAAAAAGATCCATGTGAAGTAGCTCGAGCAGGCTTCTCGTGGTCAACATGTTCTTCACGGGGTGACTTCCTCCTACTTGTTTTCCTACTTGACAAGCACTGCACAATCTATCCTTGTCAAATATAACATCTTTTACTCCAAGGATATGATCACCTTTAATAAGCTTATCAAGATTTCGCATGCCCACATGACCTAACCTTCTATGCCATAACCAACCTTTTGAAGATTTAGCAATAAAGCAAGTTCTAGGTTGAGCCTTTTTAGTGAAGTCAACAATTTAAAGATCACCTCTACGTATACCAGTAAAGACCATTTTATGATTATCTCTATGAGACACTTGGCAATCTACTTTAGTGAATAGGACATTAAAACCAAAGTCAGCAAGTCTAGATATGGAAAGTAAATTGTAGCCAAGAGATTCGACGAGCATAACATTTTGTATGGAGCTATCATGTGATATGGCCACCTTACCAAGGCCAACCACCTTACCCTTTGAGTTATCACCAAAAGTGACGCACTTCCGAGGGCCGTCGTTTTCAGCAAACTGACGAAACATATACTTATCTCCGGTCATATTATCAGTACATCCACTATCAAGGACCCATCCCTTTCCTCTAGCCATGTAGTTGCGAAGATTAGCCATAAGACCAAAGTGTCCCATAGACTCATCAGGATCAAAGTTATCATCATCCTCATCATAGTATCCATGTTCAACATTGTCTTGTAATTGATCATTCTCTAGAGAAGGTGATCCATTAGAAGTATGACCGTAACAATGCATCTCTATGGATTCTAATGACTTAGGAAATGATATTGCTAATAATTCCAACATCTCCTTTGGCACGCATGAGATCACGAAGCTCAAACAGGCAACTATCAAACTTAGGATCACTAGTACTCATCCTATTCAAGGGAATAGATTTATGGAGAATCTCATCTAGATTTTTCAAGGAATAATTTGGGAATCGTTCCTCTAGAAATCTCCATATGGTGTAAGCACAATCAAGAGCAGGTAAGCTAGTAATCAAATTTTTAGGCAATCCTCTAACAATAAGATTGATAGTTCTAGGGATGCAAAGGATCACTAGGGGGAATGCAAGGACTAGTAATGTAATTGTTGAAGTGATATTCATTGAAAATCTCAAACATCTCATTTTTTCACTCATGAAAGTACTCTCCATCAAAAATAGGCACTCTATGTCTAAGACTCCCCAACGTACATACATACATCTTCCTCCAAAGGTGTTTAAACCAAAGCAATGGAGACCAACTCTCTGATACCAATTGAAAGGATCGAGAAGAGGTGTCTAGACGGGGGTGAATAGACTCTTGATATGTCCATTTTGCATCATGCTTTTATATCGATATGTATTGCATTAGGGGCTGTTATTACACATTATGTCACAATAATTATGCCTATTCTCTCTTATTTTGCAAGGTTTACATGAAGAGGGAGAATGCCGGCAGCTAGAATTCTGGGCTAGAAAAGGAGCAAATATTAGAGACCTATTCCGCATAGCTCCAAAAGTCCTGAAACTTCACGGAGGCAGTTTTTGGAATTAATAAAAAATATTGGCGAAAGAATCAACCAGGGGGGCCACCCACCATCCACAAGGGTGGGGGGCGCACCCTACCCCCTGCCTCGTGGGCCCCCTGGCAGGCCTCCGGTGCCCATCTTCTGCTATATGTAGTATCCTGGAAAAATCATAAGCAAGCTTACAGGACGAAACACCGCCGCCACGAGGCGGGACCTTGGCGGAACCAATCTAGGGCTCCGGCGGAGCTGTTCTGCCGGGGAAACATCCCTTCCGGAGGGGGAAATCATCACCATCGATCCTCTCAGCGGGAGGGGGTCAATCTCCATCAACATCTTCACCAACACCATCTCCTCTAAAACTCTAGTTCATCTCTTGTATCCAATCTTTGTCCCAAAACCTCAGATTGGTACCTGTGGGTTGCTAGTAGTATTGATTACTCCTTGTAGTTGATGCTAGTTGGTTTATTTGGTGGAAGATCATATTTTCAGATCCTTTATGCATATTAATACCCCTCTGATTATGAACATGAATATGATTTGTGAGTAGTTACGTTTGTTCCTGAGGACATGGGAGAAGTCTTGCTATAAGTAGTCATGTGAATTTGGTATTCGTTTGATATTTTGATGAGATGTATGTTGTTTCTCCTCTAGTGATGTTATGTGAACGTCGACTACATGACACTTCACCATTATTTGGGCCTAGAGGAAGGCATTGGGAAGTAATAAGTAGATGATGGGTTGCTAGAGTGACAAAAGCTTAAACCCTAGTTTATGCGTTGCTTCGTAAGGGGCTGATTTGGATCCATATGTTTCATGCTATGGTTAGGTTTACCTTAATACTTCTTTTGTAGTTGCGGATGCTTGCAATAGGGGTTAATCATAAGTGGGATGCTTGTCCAAGAAAGGGCACTACCCAAGCACCGGTCCACCCACATATCAAATTATCAAAGTAACGAACGCAAATCATATGAGCGTGATGAAAACTAGCTTGACGATAATTCCCATGTGTCCTCGGGAGCGTTCTCCGTCATATAAGAGTTTGTCCAAGCTTGTCCTTTGCTACAAAAAGGATTGGGCCATCTTGCTGCACCTTATTTACTTTCATTACTTGTTACTCGTTACAAATTACCTTATCAAAAAACTATCTTTTACTGAAAATTTCAGTTCTTGCAGAGAATATCTTACCGAAAACTGCTTGTCATTTCCTTCTGCTCCTCATTGGGTTCGACACTCTTACTTATCGAAAGGACTACGATAGATCCCCTACACTTGTGGGTAATCAAGACTCTTTTCTGGCGCCGTTGCCGGGGAGTGAAGCGCCTTTGGTAGGTGGAATTTGATAAGTAAAAATTTATATAGTTTGCTGAAATTTACTGTCACTTGTTACTATGGAACATAATCCTTTGAGGGGCTCGTTCGGGGTATCTTCACCCCAACCAGTAGAGCAAAGAGTTACTCCTCAACCTACTGAACCTACTAAAAATGTTTACTTTAAAATTCCTTCGGGTATGATAGAGAAACTGCTAGCTAATCCTTTTACAGAAGATGGAACATTACATCCCGATTTGCACCTAATCTATGTGGATGAAGTTTCTGGATTATTTAAGCTTGCAGGTATGCCCGAGGATGTTATCAAGAAGAAGGTCTTCCCTTTATCTTTGAAGGTAACGACATTGACATGGTTTAGGCTATGTGATGATATGGGATCATGGAACTACAACCGATTGAAATTGGAATTTCATCAGAAGTTTTATCCTATGCATCTTGTTCATCATGATCGCAATTATATATATAATTTTTGGCCTCGCGAAGGAGAAAGCATCGCTTAAGCTTGGGGTAGTCTTAAGTCAATGTTATATTCATGCCCCAATCATGAGCTCTCAAGAGAAATTATTATTCAAAAAATTTATGCTCGGCTTTGTCTCAACAGTCGCTCCATGCTCGATACTTCTTGTACTGGCTCTTTTATGATGAAGACTATTGAATTCAAATGGGATTTATTAGAAAGAATTAAACACAACTCCGAAGATCTCGGCGAAGGTAAGGAGTCAGGTATAACACCTAAGTTTGATTGTGTTAAATCTTCTATGGATACCGATGTTTTCCGTGAATTTAGCACTAAATATGGACTTGACTCTGAGATAGTAGCTTCTTTCTGTGAATCCTTTGCTAATCATGTTGATCTCCCTAAGGAGAAGTGGTTTTAATATAATCCTCCCATTGAAGTAAAAGTAGTTGCACCGATTAAAGTTGAAGAAAAGACTATCACTTATAATGTTGATCCTGTTGTTCCTACTGCTTATATTGATAAACCGCCTCTGTTAGAATAAAGGATCATGCTAAAGCTTCAAATGTGGTTCATAAGAGTAACACCAGAACACCTACACCCCATGAGCAAATTAAAGTTGAACCTAGTATTGCTATGGTTAAAGATCTCTTGGCCGATAATATTGATGGGCATGTTATTTACTTCTGTGATGAAGCTGCTAGATTGCTAGACCTGATACTAAAAATAAACATAGACCTGTTGTAGGCATGCCTGTTATTTCTGTTTAAATAGGAGATCATTGCTACCATGGCTTATGTGATATGGGTTCTAGTGCAAGTGCAATACCTCATTCCTTATACGAAGAAATTATGCATGATATTGCACCTGCTGAGATAGAGGAAATTGATGTTACAATTAAGCTTGCCAATAGAGACACTATTTCACCAGTTGGGATTGTTAGAGATGTTGAAGTCTTGTGTGGTAAAGTTAAATATCCTGCTGATTTTCTTGTTCTTGGTTCCCCACAAGATAACTTTTGTCCCATTATATTTGGTAGACCCTTCTAGAATACTGGTATTGCTAGGATAGACTGCAAAAAGGATGTTGTTACTATTGGTTTGGGTATATGTCTCATGAGTTTAATTTTGCTAAATTTTGTAGACAATCCCATGATAAAGAATTGCCTAGTAAAGATGAAATTATTGGTCTTGCTTCTATTGTCGTGCCTCCTAATGCTCCTTTAGAACAATTTTGCTCGACCATGAAAATGATATGTTTATGAATGAAAGAAGGGAAATCGATGAAGTATTCTTTAAACAGGGACCTATTTTGAAACACAACTTGCCTGTTGAAATCCTAGGGGATCCTCCTCCACCCAAGGGTGATCCCGTGTTTGAGCTTAAACCATTACCTAATACTCTTAAGTATGCTTATCTTGATGAAAAGAAGATATATCCTATTATTATTAGTGCTAATCTTTGAGAGCATGAAGAAAAGAAATAATTGAAAACTTTGAAGAAGCACCATGCTGCTATTGGATATACTCTTGATGATCTTAAGGGCATTAGTCCCATTTTATGCCAGCACAAAATAAAACTGGAGAAAGACGCTAAACCAGTTTTTGATCACCAATGATGATTAAATCCTAAGATGAAAGAAGTGGTAAGAAAAGAAATACTAAAGCTTCTGGAGGCAGGCATAATCTATCCCATTGCTGATAGTCAGTGGGTAAGTCATGTCCATTGTGTCCCTGAGAAGGGAGGTATTACTATTGTTGCTAATGATAAAGATGAATCGATCCCACAAATAATTATACAGGTTATAGAATGGTAATTGATTTCCGCAAATTAAATAAAGCTACTAAAAAGGATCATTACCCTTTGCCTTTTATTGATCAAATGCTAGAAAGATTATCCAAACATACACATTTTTGCTTTCTAGATGGTTATTCCGGTTTCTCTCAAATACCTGTGTCAAAAGAGGATCAAGAAAAGACCACTCTTACTTGCCCTTTCGGTACCTTTGCTTATAGACGTATGCATTTTGGTTTATGTAATGCACCTGCTACCTTTCAAAGATGCATGATGGCTATATTCTCTGATTTTTGTGAAAAGATTGTTGAGGTTTTCATTGCTGATTTCTCCTTATACGGAACTTATTTTGATGATTGCTTGAGCAACCTTGATCAAGTTTTGTAGAGATGTGAAGAAACTAATCTTGTCTTGAATTGGGAAAAGTGCAACTTTATGGTTAATGAAGGTATTTTATTGGGGCATAAAATTTCTGAAAGAGGTATTGAAGTTGACAAAGCTAAAGTTGATGCTATTGAAAAGATATGCCATGTCCCAAGGACATCAAAGGTATAAGAAGTTTCCTTGGTCATGCCGGTTTTTATAGGAGGTTCATTAAGGACTTCTCAAAAATTTCTAGGCCTCTGACTAACCTCTTACAAAAAGATGTTCCTTTTGTCTTTGATGATGATTGTGTAGAAGCATTTGAAATACTTAAGAAAGCATTGATTTCTGCACCTATTGTTCAACCACCTGATTGGAATTTACCCTTTGAAATTATGTGTGATGCTAGCGATTATGTTGTAGGTGCTGTTCTAGGACAAAGAGTTGATAAGAAATTAAATGTTATCCAATATGCTAGTAAAAATCTAGACAGTGCCCAGATAAATTATGCTACTACTGAAAAAGAATTTTTAGCAGTTGTATTTGCGTGTGATAAGTTCAGACCTTATATTGTTGATTCTAAAGTAACTGTTCACACCGATCATGCTGCTATTAAATATCTTATGGGTTCTCCTACTACAAGAATTTGATTTGCATATTATTGGTAGAAAGGGAGGTGAGAACCCCGTTGCAGACAACTTCTAGGTTAGAGAATGTTCTTGATGACCCACTACCTATTGATGATAGCTTCTCTGATGAACAATTAGCTGTCATAAATGCTTCTCGTACTGCTCCATGGTATGCTGATTATGCTAATTACATTGTTGCTAAATTTATACCACCTAGTTTCACATACCAACAAAATAAAAAGTTTTTCTATGATTTAAGACATTACTTCTAGGATGACCCACACCTTTATAAAGAAGGAGTAGATGGTGTTATTAGACGTTGTGTACCTGAGCATGAACAGGAATAGATCCTACGCAAGTGTCACTCCGAAGGTTATGGAGGACACCACGCTGGAGATAGAACTGCACATAAGGTGTTGCAATCCGGTTTTTACTGGCCCACTCTTTTCAAAGATGCATGTAACTTTGTATTGTCTTGTGATGAATGTCAAATAATTGGTAATATTAGCAGACATCAAGAAATGCCTATGAACTATTAACTTGTTATTGAAACATTTGATGTTTGGGGTTTCGATTATATGGGACCGTTCCCTTCCTCTAACGGGTATACACATATTTTAGTTGCTGTTGATTACGTTACTAAGTGGGTAGAAGCTATTCCAACTAGTAGTGCTGATCATAACACCTCTATTAAGATGCTTAAGGAAGTTATTTTTCCGAGGTTTGGAGTCCCTAGATATTTAATGACTGATGGTGGTTCACATTTTATTCATGGTGCCTTTCGTAAAGTGCTTGCTAAGTATGATGTTAATCATAGAATTGCATCTCCATATCACCCGCAGTCTAGTGGTCAAGTATAATTGAGTAATAGAGAGCTCAAATTAATTTTGCAAAAGACTGTTAATAGATATAGAAAGAATTGGTCCAAGAAACTTGATGATGCATTGTGGGCCTACAGAACTGCATATAAAAATCCTATGGGTATGTCTCCGTATTAAATGGTTTTTGGAAAGGCATGTCACTTACCTCTCGAACTAGAACATAAGGCATATTGGGCCATTAAAGAGCTCAGTTATGATTTCAAAGTTGCCGGTGAGAAGAGACTATTTGAAATTAGCTCACTTGATGCATGGAGAACCCAGGCCTATGAGAATGCCAAACTATTTAAAGAAAAAGTTAAAAGATGGCATGACAAAAGGATACAAAAGCGTGAGTTTAATTGTAGGTGATTATGTGTTGCTATTCAACTCTCGTTTAAGATTTTTTGCAGGAAAACTTCCCTCTAAATGGGAAGGGCCTTGCGTTATCGAGGAGGCCTATCGTTCTGGTGCCATAAAAATCAACAATTTCGAAGGCACAAATCCGAAGGTGGTGAACGGTCAAAGAATCAAACATTATATCTCAGGTAATCCTATAAATGTTGAAACCAATGTTATTGAAACCGTAACCCCGGAGGAATACATAAGGGACACTTTCCAGGACGTTTCAGGCTCCGAAAAGGAACAGGTATGTGGTATGGTAAGTAAACCGACTCCAAAACAGTTCTAATAGCATTTTTTCTCCGTCGCGCCCTCCACCCTCGTGGACACCTCGTGTCCTTCCCGGACTCCGTTTTCTTGCACGATACTTCTTTTGGTCGGTAAAAATTCATTATATAATCTCCCGAAGGTTTTGACCACCGTATCACGCAAATATCTTTTGTTTTTGTTTCGAGCTGTTTTTGCAGCAGATTTAGAGCAAGATGTCATCTCAAGATTCCGACGGAGAGAGCTATGTCTCACATCTCATTGCTGACCCAAAGACCTATAGGGATCTATCTCCTTGTGGTCGAACTACGGCTGATGAGGAGGATGCTCATTTGATGAGGATCAATGATTCAAGTTTGGAGGAGGAGGATGTCCCTCTACTTCAACCTGGGGATATGCACGTGAAGTTTAAGAAGTCTAGTCTCCCTAAGAGGTCTAAACTGTCTAACAACCAATCTATTCCTTCTCGTTTTCGGCAAAAAAGCAAAGGATATTTATGTGACAAGATTTTGAAGCTGGAATCGGAGGTCGATGATTTAAAGGAGGAAATTGCTCTGCTCAATTATAATATGAAGAAGCTGAAGGCACAATTATCATCAACAACTCCATCATCACCACCTCCGAAGAAAGAGGCATAACCACATGGGTATGGGCACTCCCCTTGGCAACTACCAAGCTTGGGGGAGGTGCCCCAGTATCGTATCACCATCACACTCCTATCTTTACCGTTTTTCTTAGTTCAATCCTTTTGGTAATATCTTGATCTAGTAGAATAAAGTTTTAGTATGATTTAGCTTTGAGTTTTGCTTTATGATCCCTTCTATGTAATCGAGTCCGTGAGCTATATACAATAAAGATTAGTGTTGAGTCAATGGCTTGATTGTCTTGCTATGATCTTGAGGGAATACAAGAAAGAATAAAAAGAAATAAAGAGATCATGCTGATCTTATGGAGAGTAATGACTTCACATATAAAGAGTATGATGAATAAAAGTTGTTGAGAGTTGACAAACATAGTTTTGGTCATCATTGCAATTAATAGGAAGTAATAAAGAAAGAGAGGTTTTCACATATAAATATACTATCTTGGACATCTTTTATGATTGTGAGCACTCATTAAAATATGACATGCTAAAGAGTTGATGTTGGACAAGGAAGACAACGTAATGGGTTATGTTTTCGTATATCTGAAACAAAGTATATTGTCATGGATCATCCAACATGTTGAGCTTGCCTTTCCCCCTCATGCTAGCCAAATTCTTTGCACCAAGTAGAGATACTACTTGTGCTTCTAAATATCCTTAAACCAAGTTTTGCCATGAGTGTCCATCATACCTACCTATTGATTGAGTAAGATCCTTCAAGTAAGTTGTCATTGTTGCATGCAATAAAAATTGCTCTCTAAATTTGTATGACTTATTAGTGTGGAGAAAATAAGCTTTATACGATCTTGTGATGTGGAAGCAATAAAAGCGACGAACTGCATAATAATGGTCCATATTACAAGTGGCAATATAAAGTGATTTTCTTTCGCATTAAGAGTTTGTGCATCCAACCATAAAAGCACATGAAAACCCCTGCTTCCCTCTGTGAAGGGCATATCTTTTATTCTTGTCTTATACCTTATACAAGAGTCATGGTGATCTTCACCTTTCCTTTTTACATTTTATCCTTTGGCAAGCACATTGTGTTGGAAAGATCCTAATATATATATCCAATTGGATGTGAGTTATCATGAACTATTATTGTTGACATAACTCTTGAGGTAAAAGGTTGGGAGGCAACACTATAAGCCCCTATCTTTCTCTATGTCTGATTAAAACTCCACACCCATAAGTATTGCGTGAGTGTTAGCAGTTGTGAAAGACTAAATGATAGTTGAGTATGTGGACTTGCTGAAGAGCTCTTATAATGACTCTTTCCGATGTTATGATAAATTGCAATTGCTTTAATGACCGAGATTATAGTTTGTTGGTTTTCAATGAAGTTTCTGATTCATACTTGACATGGTGAATAGATTGTTACTTTAGCATAAGAAATCATATGACAATATATATATGTTACTGTTATAAGAATGATCATGATGCCCTCATGTCCGTATTTTATTTTATCGACACCTCTATCTCTAAACATGTGGACATATTTTTCGTTATCGGCTTCCGCTTGAGGACAAGCGAGGTCTAAGCTTGGGCGAGTTGATACGTCCATTTTGCATCATGCTTTTATATCAATATTTTATTACATTATGGACTGTTATTGCACGTTATGTCACAATACTTATGCCTATTATCTCTTATTTTGCAAGGTTTACATGAAGAGGGAGAATGCCGGCAGCTGGAATTCTGGGCTAGAAAAGGAGCAAATATTAGATACACATCTGCAAAAGTCTTGAAACTTCACGGAGGCAGTTTTTGGAATTAATAAAAAATACTTGTGAAAGAATCAACCAGAGGGGGCCACCCACCATCCATGAGGGTGGGGGCGCGCCCTACCCCCCTGGGCGCGCCCCCCTGCCTCGTGGGCCCCCTGGCAGGCCTTCGGTGCCCATCTTCTACTATATGAAGCCTTTTACCATGGAAAAAAATCATAAGCAAGCTTTCGGGACGAAACACCGCCGCCACGAGGCAGAACCCTGGCGGAACCAATCTAGGGCTCCGACGGAGCTGTTCTGCGAGGGAAACATCCCTCCAGGAGGGGTAAATCATCACCATCGATCCTCTCAGTGGGAGGGGGTCAATATCCATCAACATCTTCACCAGCACCATCTCCTCTAAAACTCTATTTTATCTCTTGTATCCAATCTTTGTCCCAAAACCTCAGATTGGTACCTGTCGGTTGCTAGTAGTATTGATTACTCCTTGTAGTTGATGCTAGTTGGTTTATTTGGTGGAAGATCATATGTTCAAATCCTTTATGCATATTAATACCCCTCTGATTATGAACTTTAATATGATTTTTGTGTAGTTACGTTTGTTCCTGAGGACATGGGATAAGTCTTGCTATAAGTAGTCATGTGAATTTGGTATTCGTTCGATATTTTGATGAGATGTATGTTGTCTCTCCTCTAGTGATGTTATGTGAACGTCGACTACATGACACTTCCCCATTATTTGGGCCTAGAGGAAGGCATTGGGAAGTAATAAGTAGATGATGGGTTGCTAAAGTGACAAAAGCTTAAACCCTAGTTTATGCGTTGCTTCATAAGGGGATGATTTGGATCCATATGTTTCATGCTATGGTTAGGTTTACCTTAATACTTCCTTTGTAGTTGCGGATGCTTGCAATAGGGGTTAATCATAAGTGGGATGCTTGTCCAAGAAAGGGCAGTACCCAAGCACCTGTCCACCCACATATCAAATTATCAAAGTAACGAACGCGAATCGTATGAGCGTGATGAAAACTAGCTTGACGATAATTCCCATGTGTCCTCGGGAGCGTTTTCCTTCATATAAGAGTTTGTCTAGGCTTGTCCTTTGCTACAAAAAGGATTGGGCCATCTTGCTCCACCTTATTTACTTTCATTACTTGTTACTCGTTACAAATTCCTTATCACAAAACTATCTATTTCTCAAAATTTCAGTGCTTGCAGAGAATATCTTACCGAAAACCGCTTGTCATTTCCTTCTGCTCCTCGTTGGGTTCGACACTCTTACTTATCGAGAGGACTATGATAGACCCCCTAAACTTGTGGGTCATCAACTCTTAACATAAAAAGTTGCATTTTTTATTTTCTTCAAGTTAAGGTAGAGTTTTAACACAAGTTTAAACATTCACAATACATATCAAGCAAGCATGACAAGAGTATATGAGCAGCGGAAAGCAAAGCATGCAATTTGCAAGAATGTAAAGGGATGGGATTGGCGTGTGCAAACACAATTGGAGACACGGAGATTTTTGGCTTGGTTCCGATAGGTGGTGCTATCGTACATCCACGTTGATGGAGGCTTCAACCCACGAAGGGTAAAGGTTGCACGAGTCCACGGAGGGCTCCACCCACGAAGGGTCCATGAAGAAGCAACCTTGTCTATCCCACCGTGGCCATCGCCCACGAAGGACTTGCCTCACTATGGTAGATCTTCACGAAGTAGGCGATCTCCTTGCCCATACAGTCTCCTTGGTTCAACTCCACAATCTTGACGGAGGCTCCCAAGTGACACCTAACCAATCTAGGAGACACCACTCTCCAAAAGGTAATAGATGGTGTGTTGATAATGAACTCCTTGCTCTTGTGCTTCAAATGATAGTCTCCCCAACACTCAACTATCTCTCACATATTTGGATTGCTGGAAAGATGATTTGAGTGGAAAGCAACATGGAGAAGGCTAGAGATCAAGATTCATATGGTTGGAATGAAATATCTTGATCTCAACACATGAGTAGGTGGTTCTCTCTCAAAAAATGCATGATGGAAGTGTAGGCATGTTCTGATGGCTCTCTCCACGGATGAAGTGTGGGTGGAGGGGTATATATAGCGTCCACACAAAATCTAACCATTACACACAAATCACCAAACTCGGTGGGACCGAATAATGAAACTCGGTCAGAACGATTTAGTTCAAAATGTTAACTTTAGGCTTTTCGGTGGGACCTATTTCACTAGGGTTAGGGCATAACTTAATCAAGGTGAGACCTACACAAATTCGGTGGGACCGATTTTGGTAATAAGCTAACAGAGAGTTGGCCAGGCAAACTCGGTTGGACCGATTCGCTCATCTCGGTGAGACTGAAATGTTACAAAAGGGAAACAGAGAGTTTGCATTGCGAACTCGGTGGGACCGATCGCTGATCTCGGTTGGACTGAAACGTTACGAAGGGAAATAGGGAGTTTGCAATCCCATTTCGGTGAGACCGAGATCCGTATCGGTAAGACCGAATTGATTAGGGTTTTGTGGCAGTGGCTATGTCAGATAAACTCGGTGACGCCTGATACGTCTCCAACGTATCTATAATTTTTGATTGCTCCATGCTATTATATATTCTGTTTTGGATGTTTAATGGGATTATTTATACACATTTATATTATTTTTGGGACTAACCTATTAATCCAAGGCCCAGTGCAAATTGTTGTTTTTTTGCCTATATTAGTGTTTCGCAGAAAAGGAATATCAAAGGAGTCCAAACGGAATGAAACCTTCCGGAGAGTTATTTTTGGAAAAAACGTGATCCAAAGGACTTGGAGTGGACGTCAAGCAATCAACGGGGAGGCCACAAGGTAGGGGGGCGTGCCTACCCCCCTTGGCACGCCCTCCACCCTCGTGGGCCCCTCGTGGCTCCACCGACCTACTTCTTCCTCCTATATATACCTACGTACCCTGAAACCACCGAGGAGCACCACGAAAACCTAATTCCACTGCCGCAACCTTCTGTACCCATGAGATCCCATCTTGGGGCCTTTTCCGGCGCTCTGCTGGAGGGGGCATCGATCACGAAGGGCTTCTACATCAACACCATAGGCTCTCTAATGATGTGTGAGTAGTTTACCACAGACCTTCGGGTCTATAGTTATTAGCTAGATGGCTTCTTCTCTCTCTTTGGATCTCAATACAAATTTCTCCTCGATCTTCTTGGGGATCTATTTGATGTAACTCTTTTTGCGGAGTGTTTGTCGAGATCCGATGAATTGTGGGTTTATGATCAAGATTATCTATGAACAATATTTGAATCTTCTCTGAATTCTTTTATGTATGATTGGTTATCTTTGCAAGTCTCTATGAATTATCAGTTTGGTTTGGCCTACTAGATTGATCCTTCTTGCAATGGGAGAAGTGCTTAGCTTTGGGTTAAATCATGCGGTGCTCGATCCCAGTGATAGTAGGGGAAACGACACGTATTGTATTGTTGCCATCGAGGATAGAAAGATGGGGTTTATATCATATTGCATGAGTTTATCCCTCTACATCATGTCATCTTACCTAATGCGTTACTCTATTCTTATGAACTTAATACTCTAGATGCATGCTGGATAGCGGTCGATGTGTGGAGTAATAGTAGTAGATGCAGGCAGGAGTCAGTCTACTTGTCACGGACGTGATGCCTATATACATGATCATGCCTAGATATTCTCATAATTATAGTACCTTGAAGTGGTGTTTTGTTTTCTTTCGCTAACGGAGCTCACGAGATTTTCTGTTAAGTTTTGTGTTGTGAAGTTTTCAAGTTTTGGGTAAAGATTTGATGTATTATGGAACAAGGTGTGGCAAGAGCCTAAGATTGGGGATTCCCAAGGCACCCCAAGGTAAAATCCAAGGACACCAAAAAGCCTAGGCTTGGGGATGCCCCAGAAGGCATCCCCTCTTTTGTCTTCGTCCATCGGTAACTTTACTTGGAGCTATATTTTTATTTACCACATGATATGTGTTTTGCTTGGAGCGTCTTGTATGATTTGAGTCCTTGCTTTTTAGTTCACCACAATCTTCCTTGCTGTACACACCTTTTGAGAGAAACACACATTATTAGGAATTTATTATAATACTCTATGTGCTTCACTTATATCTTTTGAGCTAAACAATTTTGTTCTAGTGCTTCACTTATATCTTTTAGAGCACGGTGGTGGTTATATTTTATAGAAATTATTGATCTCTCATGCTTTACTTATATTATTTTGAGAGACCTATAGAATAGCATGTTAATTTTCTTTGGTTATAAAATTAGTCCTAATATTGTAGGATCTTGAGAAGAGGTGTCTAGAGGGGGAGGTGATTAGACACTAAGTACCAAAGTTGCAGTTTTCAACTTCTTTAGGTTTAAGTGGAGTTTAGGCACAAGTTTAACATTCTCAATACATAACAAGCAAGCATGAAAATAGTATGTGAGCAGCGGAAAGTAAAGCATGCAACTTGCAAGAATGTAAAGGGAAGGGTTTGGAGGATTCAAACGCAATTGGAGACACGGATGTTTCTGTCGTGGTTCCGATAGGTGGTGCTATCGTACATCCACGTTGATGGAGACTTCAACCCACGAAGGGTAGCAGTTTGCTGAGTCCACGGAGGGCTCCACCCATGAAGGGTCCACGAAGAAGCAACCGTGTCTATCCCACCATGGCCGTCGCCCACGAAGGACTTGCCTCACTAGCGGTAGATCTTCACTAAGTAGGCGATCTCCTTGCCCTTAAAAACTCCTTGGTTCAACTCCACAATCTTGTCGGAGGCTCCCAAGTGACACCTAGCCAATCTAGGAGACACCACTCTCCAAGAAGTAACAAATGGTGTGTTGATGATGAACTCCTTGCTCTTGTGCTTCAAATGATAGTCTCCCCAACACTCAACTCTCTCTCACAGGATTTGGATTTGGTGGAAAGAAGATTTGAGTGGAAAGCAACTTGGGGAAGGCTAGAGATCAAGATTCATATGGTTGGAATGAAATATCTTGGCCTCAACACATGAGTAGGTAGTTCTCTCTCAGAAATAGGATGTTGGAAGTGTAGGCTTGTTCTGATGGCTCTCCCTCCGAATGAAGAGGAGGTGGAGGGGTATATATAGCCTCCACACAAAATCTAACCGTTAAACACAATTTACCAAACTCGGTGGGACCGAATAATCAAACTCGGTCGGACCGATTTAGTAAACCTAGTGACCGTTAGGGTTTTCGGTGGGACCGATGTGCAACTCGGTAGGACCGATATGATTAGGGTTAGGGCATAACGTAATCTCGGTGAGACCGATTACACAAACTCGGTGAGACTGATTTTGGTAATTAGCTAACCAGAGAGTTGGTCAGGTAAACTCTGTGGGACCGATTTGCTCTCTCGGTGAGACCGAAAAGTTACAAAAAGGAAACAGAGAGTTTACATTGTAATCTCGGTAGTACCGATTGCACAAACTCGGTGAGACCGATTTTTGTAATGGACATACACAGAGAGATTACAATCCCATCTCGGTGAGACCGAGATCCCTTTCGGTGAAACCGATTTGCCTAGGGTTTGTGGCAGTGGCTATGACATCTGAACTCGGTGGCACCGGATAGAAAGAACCGGTGGGGCCGAGTTTGACTTTTGGTTTAGGTCATATGTGTGGAAGTGGGAAAGTAGTTGAGGGTTTTGGAGCATATCACTAAGCACATGAAGCAAGAGGCTCATTAAGCAACACCTCATCCCTCCTTGATAGTATTGGCTTTTCCTATAGACTCAATGTGATCTTGGATCACTAAAATATAAAATGAAGAGTCTTGAGCTTGAAGCTTGAGCCAATCCTTTGTCCTTAGCATCTTGAAGGAGTTCCCACATCCTTTAGTCCATGCCACTCCATTGTTGAACTTATCTAAAACATACTAGATAAAAGTGTTAGTCCAACAAGAGATATGTTGACATTAATTACCAAAACCACCTAGGGAGCACGTGTGCTTTCAATCTCCCCCTTTTTGGTAATTGATAGCAACATACATCAAAGCTTTAGATAAAGATATAAAGAGTAGCAAGTAAAGCTTCGAAAAGACATGTAACAAGCATAGGCTCCCCCTATATGTATGCAATCATGTGAATATGGAATATAGAAACATGTGAGAGCATAACCATGATAGAGTAGGCAATGTGTTACATGTATCTTGGCCATATGCATCAGAGCAAAGAATATTAAAGAAAGTACCTTCATGCTCATGAGTCCTTCTTGCAAACAGTATGTACATCAGCAAGAATTCCTCATACACATGAGTGTGATGCATATACTTACTTGTAGTCTTGAGTTGGCTTAGGGTGAAATGAACCTGCACAAACAAGGTTAGATAACACAGGTACATCTACTAGCCAGAGCAAACATAAGAAACCACAAGAATACCAAGACTGGGATGACATGTAGAGAGTGAGTACTAAGTACCACATTGGATTAGACATGTCCCCAAGAGTAAAGATATGCGATGAATTTAAATGATTTCTTTCCCTTAGATGTCTTGCTCCCCCTGAATCTAGCATGAGATATTGGGAGAAGATAGCGAATAAAAAATCAGAGCTGAAAAGATATAAAAGAGCAGAGCTTAATGCAAATAAGCACATATGAACATGTCTTTCCCCCAAAAAGACATGTGGCATCTCTCCTCTTGAACACCAAGCATCTGGGATCCTTGAGAAATACTTTCTACTTGAGTAGTCTCTCCCCCTGGAGATCTCTTTCTCCCCCTTAATACTCTCTCCCTTTTGGAAGTGATAGGCTTTGATGTGATCTCTCTCTCCCCCTTTGACATCAATTTCCAAGAAGGGTCTTCTGGAATTTGTTGTGAATGGGTTTGGTCCTTGAGTCACAACACGAAGCACTGGATAAAATTTGTGATGCTTGTAGAGGACAAGATTCATTGAGTGGAGCTGGATCAGAAGAAACACAGAATAAGTGGAAAATTGTTTTTCCTGTTGTGAAATCGGTGGCACCGAGTGGTATGCTTCGGTTATACCGAAAGGATTCGGTTGGACCGAGAACAAGAAATCGGTGAAACCTAGTTCATCGCAGAGAAAACACTTGTCACCTCAGCTCACTAGACTAGAAAGATCTGACAAAAATTTGCAAGGAATTAACTGAATGATGTGCAATGAATTTGGATGCAGAAAATGCAGAGCAAACAGAAAGAAAAGAGAGAAATCTAGATGAAGATTTTTTTTTGAAAGGGGAAACAAATATGCATGAGACAAATGCAAAAACACAGAAAAGAACACGAGAGAACTTCATCTAGAGATGGTTGGTGACAAAGTCACCTATGTTAGAGTATATTGACTTAGGAGTCAAGTGAGATCACTTGATCATAGGTCATACTCATCGTTTAAGTTCAAAATGGGGTTACCATTTTTCGTTTAAGCATTTTGATGTATTCACATCTTGTCGAGTTGCTTTAGCTCATGGCTCGGAGTAAAGCTTCTCTAAGATGGAATAACATACCTTGGTTGGTGGTGTTGACCATGTAGTTGAACTTGTGTGGGTTGCTCAAGGTTGATGTAGCTCATCAAGAGTTGAGAGCACCACTTGGAATTTGAGTCCATCTACCTACATGGGTTAGTTCTTGCAAGGAGTAGCACTTGTGTATCCAAAAATGATAATCATGAAGCTCAACAAAGAGTTTGTCAAAGGATATGTTTGAATGATTCCGTGCTTCCTTGTATTCAGCCACCATAGTGTAGAGACTTGGTGATGTAGAGATTGCTCAAGATGTGAGTAGATTACAATCTCATGGAATTTGATTCCACCAAGTACCTACATGGGTTAGATAACATGCAAGATGCAAATATATCCAAGATATAATATTTTCAACATAAGAGAGATATCATGGATTAGTCGTAAGCTCATGTCTTGCATGCATCCAATGGAGTTTCTACTCCAAGTTTCAAGCATCAATGATGTTCAGTTCTCCTCTCAACCTGCAGAACACTTTCTCATCAAGGGGTTTAGTAAATATATCCGCTAATTGCTTTTCGGTGCGAACATGCTTAAGATTAATGTCACCCTTAGCAACATGATCTCAAATGAAGTGATGACGAACTTCAATATGCTTGGTTCGAGAATGTTGTACGGGATTATGACAAATTTTGATAGCACTTTCATTGTCACAGAGCAATGGAACATGTTTCACATATATCCCATAATCTTTAAGAGTTTGGGTCATCCAAAGTAATTGAGCACAACATGAACCAGCGGCAATGTACTCCTCTTCGGCTGTAGATAAGGATACCGAGTTTTGTTTCTTGGAGGACCAAGACACAAGAGATCTACCAAGAAATTGACAAGTACCCGAAGTGGACTTTCTATCAACCTTGTCTCCGGCATAGTCTCAGTCGAAATAGCCAACAAGATCGAAAGAGGCCCTCTTAGGATACCAAATGCCAAAATTTGGTGTATGAATTAAGTATCTCACTATCCTTTTCACGGCCTTAAGATGACATTCTTTAGGAGCAGCTTGATATCTTGCACACATGCACACACTTAGGATAATATCGGGACGTGAAGCACATAGGTATAACAATGATCCAATCATAGAGAGATAAACCTTTTGATCAACCGGTTTACCATCTTTGGTCAAATCAAGATGTCCACTAGTAGGCATGGGTGTAGACATACCTTTGCACTCTTGCATATTAAACTTCTTGAATAAGTCCTTAGTGTACTTCGTTTGAGAGACAAAAGTACCTTCCTTAGTTTGCTTGATTTGCAACCCAAGAAAGAATTTGAGTTCACTCATCATTGACATCTCAAACTTCTCCGACATTAGCTTCCCAAACTTTTCACTAAAATGAGGGTTAGTTGATCCAAATATAATATCATCAACATAGATTTGGCACACAAATAATTCTCCATTAACCCTTTTAGTAAAAAGTGTGGAATCAATTTTCCCAATTTCAAATCCTTTTTCAAGAAGAAACTTGGTCAAGCATTTATACCATGCTCTAGGAGCTTGTTTAAGACCATAAAGGGCTTTGTGAAGTTTGTAAACATGATTTGGTTTCTTAGGATTGACAAAGCCGAGAGGTTGTTTAACATAAACTTCCTCCTCTATTTCACCATTTAGAAAAGCACTTTTAATGTCCATTTGGTACAAGGTGATATTATGGTGATTAGCATAGGCAAGTAAGATGCGAATGGACTCAAGTCTAGCAACGGGAGCATAAGTCTCACCATAGTCCATACCTTCGACTTGTGTGTAGCCTTGGGCGACGAGACGTGATTTGTTGCGAACTACTTGTCCATCTTCATCTTGCTTGTTGTGAAAGACCCATTTAGTACCGATGATGTTGTGGTTGTTGTCGGGCTTCTCAACCAATGTCCACACTTGATTTCTCTCAAAGTTGTGTAGCTCTTCGTGCATAGCGTTTATCCAATCCGGATCTTCCAATGCTTCTTCGACCTTCATAGGTTCAATGCTAGAGATGAAAGAATAGTTCTCACAAAAGTTAGCTAAACGAGTTTTAGAGCGAGCGATTCTCCCGGTTTGAATATCATTGTAGATTTGCTCGACGAGATGGTATTTAACAATTCTTGCTCGAACTCGTGAAAGCTTTTGCTTGGGTCTCGGTTGAACATCTTCTTCATCTTGTTCTTCTTCTTCTTCTTGATCTTCTTCATTGTTGGCATTGTCGTTTTCTTGTCGTGGTGGAGAAGGAGGTTGTTGACGTTCGTGATGTTCTTCCTCGTTTTCTTCATCTTGGTCTGTTCCACTTGTGGATGCTTCCGTATCAACTCTTGGTTCACCTTGTCGTGAAGTAGAAGCTTCCACTTGGACAGACGAGGTACTCTCCTTCACCTCCGTTGGACGGACCTTGACAATGGACAAGTCTTGGATTGCTTCCGAAGGGTCTTTGTCTCCTACATCAATTGGCAATTTCTCTACTTGCGAGCCGTTAGATTCATCAAACTTCACATCTACCGTCTCTTCAACCTTTCGGGTGAAATTGTTGTAGACACGGTAAGTGTGAGAGTTTGAGCCATAACCTAGTAGGAAACCTTCATGAGACTTAGGAGCAAATTTTGAACGATGATGCTTATAAAGAATGTAGCACTTTGAGCCGAATACTCGAAAGTATCCAACTTGGGGTTTGTTACCGGTGAGGAGCTCGTATGCCGTCTTGCCGAGTAGCTTGTGAAGATACAAGCGATTTGTTGCATGACAATTATTTCAACCGCTTCTGCCCAAAAGTGCTTCGGCGTCTTTTACTCATCAAGCATCATTCTCGCCATTTCGATGAGCGTCCGATTCTTCCTCTCAACGACTCCATTTTGTTGAGGTGTGTACACAGCCGAGAACTCGTGTGAAATCCCTTCTTCGTCAAGAAAGGTGTCCACATTTGTGTTCTTGAACTCTGTTCCGTTGTCACTGCGAACCTTCTTGATCTTCACTTCAAACTGATTTTTGGCCTTCCTAGCGAAGTTTTTGAAGATCTTTTGGACCTGCGATTTATCATCGAGAAAGAACACCCACGTAAATCCTGAAAAATCATCGACTATAACTAGACCAAAAGAATTTCCACCGAGGCTTTTGTAAGCGTTGGGACCAAAGAGATCCATATGAAGTAGCTCGAGTGGCCTCCTTGTGTTCATGATATTCTTCACGGGATGCCTTCCTCCAACCTGTTTACCTGCCTGACAAGCACTGCAAAGTCTACCCTTATCAAATATGACATCGTTAACTCCAAGGATATGATTTCCTTTAATAAGCTTGTCAAGATTTCTCATGCCAACGTGACCTAGTCGTCTATGCCATAACCAACCTTTTGAGGATTTAGCAATTAAGCAAGTTTTAGGTTGTCCCTTTTTAGAGAAATCAACAATGTAAAGATCACCTCTACGTATACCGGTAAAGACCATTTTATGATTGTCTCGACGAAACACTCGGCAATCAGCAAGTCTAGATACTGAAAGTAAGTTGTAGCCAAGAGATTCAACGAGCATGACATTCCGAATGGAGCTATCATGTGAGATGGCCACCTTACCGAGGCCAACCACCTTACCCTTTGAGTTGCCACCGAAAGTGACATACTTTCGAGGACTATCATTTTCAGCAAGCTCACGAAACATGTTTTTATCTTCGGTCATGTGATCGGTACACCCACTGTCAAGAACCCATTCCTTTCCTCCTGACACATATCCCCGAAGATTTGCCATAAGACCAAAATGTCTCATTGCATCATCAAGATTGAAGTCACTATCATCATCCTCATCATAGTATCCATGTTCAACATAGTCATGTGGTGGAGCAAGTCCTAGAGAGGGTAATTCGTTAGAGTGAGCTTGACAATGATCTTGCTTATGAATTCTTATAGCTTCAGAAATAATATCACCAATAATTCCAACATCTCCTTTGGCACGCATAAGGTTGGTAAGTTCAAATAGACGATCACCGAACATAGGGTCACTAGTATTCATCTTAATCAAGGCAATAGACTTATAGAGAATTTCATCTAGATTTTTCAAGGAATAATTTGGAAAGCGTTCCTCAAGAAATTTCCATATAGTGTAGGCACCCTCAAGAGTAGGCAAGATTCTAATTAAGTTTCTAGGCAAGCCTCTAGTGATAAGATTAACAGTTCTAAGATTTCTAGTCATGTCAATAGATTCATCAAGGGTAGGATGCATAGGATCAACATAACGTGCACAAGGGCTAGCAATGTACTTGTTCAAATGATATTGATTGAAAATTACAAGCATCTCATTTTTTCACTCATGAAAATACTCTCCATCAAGAATAGGCACTCTATGTCTAAGACTCCCCAAAGTAGACTCATCCATCTTCCTCCAATGGTGATTAAACCAAGGCAATGGAGGCCAACGCTCTGATACCACTTGTAGGATCTTGAGAAGAGGTGTCTAGAGGGGGGGTGATTAGACACTAAGTACCAAAGTTGCAGTTTTTAACTTCTTTAGGTTTAAGTGGAGTTTAGGCACAAGTTTAACATTCTCAATACATAACAAGCAAGCATGCAAAGAGTATGTGAGCAGCGGAAAGTAAAGCATGCAACTTGCAAGAATGTAAAGGGAAGGGTTTGGAGGATTCAAACGCAATTGGAGACACGGATGTTTTTGTCGTGGTTCCGTTAGGTGGTGCTATCGTACATCCACGTTGATGGAGACTTCAACCCACGAAGGGTAACGGTTGCATGAGTCCACGGAGGGCTCCACCCATGAAGGGTCCACGAAGAAGCAACTGTGTCTATCCCACCATGGCCGTCGCCCACGAAGGACTTGCCTCACTAGCGGTAGATCTTCACTAAGTAGGCGATCTCCTTGCCCTTACAAACTCCTTGGTTCAACTCCACAATCTCGTCGGAGGCTCCCAAGTGACACCTAGCCAATCTAGGAGACACCACTCTCCAAGAAGTAACAAATGGTGTGTTGATGATGAACTCCTTTCTCTTGTGCTTCAAATGATAATCTCCCCAACACTCAACTCTCTCTCACAGGATTTGGATTTGGTGGAAAGAAGATTTGAGTGGAAAGCAACTTGGGGAAGGCTAGAGATCAAGATTCATATGGTTGGAATGAAATATCTTGGCCTCAACACATGAGTAGGTAGTTCTCTCTCAGAAATAGGATGCTGGAAGTGTAGGCTTGTTCTGATGGCTCTCCCTCCGAATGAATAGGAGGTGGAGGGGTATATATAGCCTCCACACAAAATCTAACCGTTAAACACAATTTACCAAACTCGGTGGGACCGAATAATCAAACTCGGTCGGACCGATTTAGTAAACCTAGTGACCGTTAGGGTTTTCGGTGGGACCGATGTGCAACTTGGTAGGACCGATATGATTAGGGTTAGGGCATAACGTAATCTAGGTGAGACCGATTACACAAACTCAGTGAGACTGATTTTGGTAATTAGCTAACCAGAGAGTTGGTCAGGTAAACTCTGTGGGACCGATTTGCTCTCTCGGTGAGACCGAAAAGTTACAAAAAGGAAACAGAGAGTTTACATTGTAATCTCGGTAGTACCGATTGCACAAACTCGGTGAGACCGATTTTTGTAATGGACATACACAGAGAGATTACAATCCCATCTCAGTGAGACCGAGATCCCTTTCGGTGAAACCGATTTGCCTAGGGTTTGTGGCAGTGGCTATGACATCTGAACTCGGTGGCACCGGATAGAAAGAACCGGTGGGGCGAGTTTGACTTTTGGTTTAGGTCATATGTGTGGAAGTGGGAAAGTAGTTGAGGGTTTTGGAGCATATCACTAAGCACATGAAGCAAGAGGCTCATTAAGCAACACCTCATCCCTCCTTGATAGTATTGGCTTTTCCTATAGACTCAATGTGATCTTGGATCACTAAAATATAAAATGAAGAGTCTTGAGCTTGAAGCTTGAGCCAATCCTTTGTCCTTAGCATCTTGAAGGAGTTCCCACATCCTTTAGTCCATGCCACTCCATTGTTGAACTTATCTAAAACATACTAGATAAAAGTGTTAGTCCAACAAGAGATATGTTGACATTAATTACCAAACCACCTAGGGAGCACTTGTGCTTTCAAATATGATAGGCATCCAAGATAAAAACTTTAAAGTGCATTGAATACTAAGAGAAGTTTGATACTTGATAATTGTTTTGAAATATGAAGATGGTGATATTAGAGTCATGCTAGTGGAGTAGTTGTGAATTTGAGAAATACTTGTTCAAAAGTTTGTGATTCCCGTAGCATGCACGTATGGTGAACAGTTATGTGATGAAGTCGGAGCATGATTTATTTATTGATTGTCTTCCTTATGAGTGGCGGCCGGGGACGAGCGATGGTCTATTCCTACCAGTCTATCCCCCTAGGAGCATGCGCGTAGTACTTCATTTCGATAACTAATAGATTTTGGCAACAAGTATGTGAGTTCTTTATGACTAATGTTGAGTCCATGGATTATGCGCACTCTCATCCTTCCACCATTGCTAGCCTTACTAATATCGTGCACCTTTCGCCGGTATCATATACCCACCATATACCTTCCTCAAAACAGCCACCATACCTACCTATTATGGCATTTCCATAGCCATTCCAAGATATATTGCCATGCAACTTACCACCGTTCCATTTATTATGACACGCTTCATCATTGTCATATTGCTTTGCATGATCATGTAGTTGACATCGTATTTGTGGGAAATCCACCTTCATAATTCTTTCATACATGTCACTCTTGATTCACTGCATATCTCGGTACGCCGTCGGAGGCAATCACATAGAGTCATATTTTGTTCTAAGTATCGAGTTGTAATTCTTGAGTTGTAAGTAAATAAAAGTGTGATGATCATTATTAGAGCATTGTCCCATGTGAGAAAAGGATGATGGAGACTATGATTCCCCCATAAGTCGGGATGAGACTCCGGACGAAGAAAAAAAAGAAAGAAAAGAGGCCAAAAGAAAAAAAGAAAGAAGGCCCAAATAAAAAAATGAGAGAAAAAGAGAGAAGGGACAATGGCACTATCCTTTTTCCACACTTGTGCTTCAAAGTAGCACCATGATCTTCATGATAGAGAGTCTCCTATGTTGTCACTTTCATATACTAGTGGGAGTAGTACGTTATAGAACTTGGCTTGTATATTCCAATGATGGGCTTCCTCAAAATGCCCTAGGTCTTCGTGAGCAAGCAAGTTGGATGCACACCCACTTAGTTTCTTTTGTTGAGCTTTCATACACTTATATCTCTAGTGCATCCGTTGCATGGCAATCCCTACTCACTCACATTGATATCTATTGATGGGAATCTCCATAGCCCGCTGATACGCCTAGTTGATGTGAGACTATCTTCTCCTTTTTTGTCTTCTCCACAACCACCATTCTATTCCACCTATAGTGCTATGTCCATGGATCACGCTCATATATTGTGTGAAGATTGAAAAGGTTTGGGAACATGAAAAGGATGAAACAATTGCTTGGCTTGTCATTGGGGTTGTGCATGATTTAAATACTTTGTGTGGTGAAGATAGAGCATAGCCAGACTATATGATTTTGTAGGGATAACTTTCTTTGGCCATGTTATTTTGGGAAGACATGGTTGCTTTGTTAGTATGCTTGAAGTATTATTATTTTCATGTTAATATTAAAATTTTATCTTGAATCTTTCGGATCTGAACATTCATGCCACAATAAAGAGAAATACATTGAAGAATATGCTAAGTAGCATTCCACATCAAAAATTCTGTTTTTATCATTTACCAACTCGAGGACGAGCAGGAGTTAAGCTTGGGGATTCTTGATACGTCTCCAACGTATCAATAATTTTTGATTGCTCCATGCTATTATATATTCTGTTTTGGATGTATAATGGGCTTATTTATACACTTTTATATTATTTTTGGGACTAACCTATTAACCCAAGGCCCAGTGCAAATTACTGTTTTTTGTTGCCTATTTTAGTGTTTTGCAGAAAAGGAATATCAAACGGTGTCCAAACGGAATGAAACCTTCGGGAGAGTTACTTTTGGAACAAACGTGATTCAGAGGACTTGGAGTGGACGTCAAGCAATCAACAAGGAGGCCACGAGGCAGGGGGCGCGCCCTCCACCCTCGTGGGCCCCTCGTGGCTCCACCAACCTACTTCTTCCTCCTATATATACCTACATACCCTGAAACCATCGAGGAGCACCACGAAAACCTAATTCCACCGCCTCAACCTTGGGGACTTTTCCGGCGCTCTGCAGGAGGGGGCATCGATCATGCAGGAGTTCTACATCAACACCATAGCCTCTCCGATGATGTGCGAGAAGTTTACCACAGACCTTCGGGTCCATAGTTATTAGCTAGATGGCTCCTTCTCTCTCTTTGGATCTCAATACAAAGTTCTCCTCGATCTTGTTAGAGATCTATTCGATGTAACTCTTTTTGCGGTGTGTTTGTCGAGATCCGATGAATTGTGGGTTTATGATCAAGATTATCTATGAACAATATTTGAATCTTCTCTGAATTCTTTTATGTATGATTGGTTATCTTTGCAAGTCTCCTCGAATTATCAGTTTGGGTTGGCCTACTAGATTTATCTTTCTTGCAATGGGAGAAGTCTTAGCTTTGGGTTCAATCATGCGGTGCTCGATCCTAGTGACAGTAGGGGAAACGACACATATTGTATTGTTGCCATCGAGGATAATAAGATGGGGTTTATATCATATTGCATGAGTTTATCCCTCTACATCATGTCATCCTAATGTGTTACTCTGTTCTTATGAACTTAATACTCTAGATGCATGCTAGATAGCGGTCGATGTGTGGAGTAATAGTAGAAGATGCAGGCAGGAGTCGGTCTACTTGTCGCGGACATGATGCCTATATACATGATCATGCCTAGATATTCTCTTAATTACGCACTTTTCTATCAATTGTTCGACAGTAATTTGTTCACCCACCGTAATACTTATGCTATCTTATGAGAAGCCACTAGTGAAACCTACAACCCCGGGTCTATTTTCCATCATATTAATCTCCCAACAACTAGCTATTTCTATCACCGTTTATTTTGCTTTCTTTACTTTTAGTCTTTATCATAAAAATACCAAAAATATTATCTTATCATCTCTATTAGATCTCACTTTTGCAAGTGGTCGTGAAGGGATTGACAACCCCTTTATCGCGTTGGTTGCAAGGTTCTTATTTGTTTGTGTAGGTACGAGGGACTTGCGTGTGGCCTCCTACTGGATTGATACCTTGGTTCTCAAAAACTGAGGGAAATACTTACGCTACTTTGCTGCATCACCCTTTCCTCTTCAAGGGAAACCCAACGCAGTTCTCAAGAGGTAGCAACGCCGGATAGAAATTTTCGGTGGGGCCGAGTTTGACTTTTGGTTTGGGACATATGTGGATATGAGAAAGTGGTTGAGGGTTTTGGAGCATATCACTAAGCACTTTGAGCAAGCAAGCCATTAAGCAACACCTCATCCCCTTTTAATAGTATTGGCTTTCCTATGGACTCAATGTGATCTTGGATCACTAAAAGTAAAATGTAGAGTCTTGAGCTTTTGAGCTTGAGCCAATCCTTTATCCTTAGCAATTTGAAGGGGTTCCATATCCTCTTGTCCACGCCACTCCATCTGTTGAACTTGTCTGAAATATACTAGATGAAAACATTAGTCCAACAAGAGATATGTTGACATTAATTACGAAAACCACCCAGGGAGCACTTGTGCTTTCAAACGGGGGTACCCAGACTTGCCAGCCTACGGCCCACAGCGTGGCTCTACCAACGGCCCGGTATGTCTCAGCTTCAACAACAACTGCTCAAGACCCTCGCGAGGGGCCAAGCCTTCCCTAGGGATGGCCTCACCAGGCTGGCTCTCGAGGAGTGGAGATATCTATGCAAGGGGCACGTCGCGAGGTTCACGTGACGTGAGCCGTGACGACCAAGGCCAGGCAGGCACCAGCTGGCGCAGTGTACCAGTTTCCTCTTTGATGCTAAAGAGGCAAGCACAGGCGAGGAGTCCCAAGGCATCAGGAAAAGGTTTCCATATCGGCGCAACGAGACCAAGACCAGCAAGACGGCAGGACGGAGGTCATCGCGGAGCCCACAACTACATCACCACCGGAGCCTTTGGCAGGCGAAGACCACCTTTTGTCAGGATAGCTTGTACTAGTTGTCTCCCTTCAAAATTGGCCGTTGTGGGATTTCTTCCCGCCTAACATTTGGGAAGAGGACCAGGGCCTCTATAAATAGGACTAGCCACCACCATAGAAGGGGACGGATCATCGAGACCACCCTCATACACATAAGCTCACCAAGCTCAAGAACATCTCTCCTCAGCAGGTTGTTCCTACCTTGTACTTGTTCATCCTCAGCCTACAAGGCAATCCACCACACCACACTGGAGTAGGGTATTACATCGCAACAGTGGCCCGAACCAGTATAAACTCTCGCTTCTCTTGTCTCTTGTTCCTTGGTTTCGGCAAGCTAGGCCTTGAGATTGTTGTGCGGGCGAGCTAGGGGGAGAGAGTCCTTCGTGCGCACCCTAGAGTTCGAACCTCAAGGGTTTGCCGGAACCAAGAATCCGAAATTTGGCGTGCTAGGTAGGGGTGCGCCAAAGCTTTTCCTTCGCCGATCCACACTCCACCGTTCCACAGCTTCCATGGCAGATGCTCGTCGAGCCCGGGCTGAGCACCGAGCTTCTCTCAACGCTCGGGTCACTCAGACGGCGCCCATCGGCGAGCCTCCCCGTCGCTCCCCATTGCCCACGACCAACGCCGCCACCAGACCGGCGGGAAACAAGCAGCAGGCTTCATCGCTGCACCCCTCTATGCGCTGGGATGACCGCACCGCCATCCCTTCGCTGACTCCGGCCGGCTCGTCGTCCCATGCTCATCGCGGGCCCATGGATGCGCAGGCCGCACTGGTCATGGCGCGTGAGCTCCTGCGTCACCGCCCCGTCGATGACCTCTACGACGACTGGCTGGACCGCATCGCCGAGCTCGTCAGCGCCGCTGGGGCTCTCCCGCACTGTATCTCTCGCTACCTTGCCCACTTCGAGCTGCGGGCGACGTAGCGCACAGAGTGCCTCCACCACCTTCTCATCAAGACGGCGCCCTCGCACCATGAAAAGCGGCCCCGCGGCGCAACCCGCCGCACCGGGCACCCACGCACGAAGAAGGAAGCTGCCAAGAAGTCCCTCGGCTGCAAGAAAATGCTCCCACGCTCCCAGCACCACTAAGTCAAGACCAGCGCGCCACCTGCAGCGGTGGCGCGTGGGTACCAGGATCAGGTTCCGCCTCTGCGACGGGCTCCGGTTGCCACGGCAGGCTATCGTGCCTTCACTCCCGAGCTGCGCAGCATCGTCTGGCCCGGCAAGTTCAAGCCAGACCTACCTCCGCTCTACAACGGCTCCCCCGACCCTGCAGAGTTCTTGCAGCTCTACGAGCTAAGCATCAAGGCGGCCAGCGGCGACGATAAAGTCATGGCGAACTGGTTCCCCATGGCCCTCAAAGATGGCGCATGCTCGTTGAGGGAGTCCTGGATTAGGGGGTCCTCGGACAGCCGGACTGTATGCTTTAGCGGGACTGTTGGACTATGAAGATACAAGATTGAAGACTTCGTCCCGTGTCCGGATGGGACTCTCCTTGGCGTGGAAGGCAAGCTTGGCAATTCCGATATGTAGATCTCCTCCCTTGTAACCGACTCTGTATAACCCTAGCCCCCTCTGGTGTCTATATAAGCCCGAGGGTTTAGTCCGTAGGACAACAACACTCACACCATAGGCTAGCTTCTAAGGTTTAGCCTCTACGATCTCGTGGTAGATCAACTCTTGTAATACTCATATCATCAAGATCAATCAAGCAGGAAGTAGGGTATTACCTCCATCGAGAGGGCTCGAACCTGGGTAAACATCGTGTCCCCCGCCTCCTGTTACCATCCGCCTTAGACGCATAGTTCGGGACCCCCTACCCGAGATCCGCCGGTTTTGACACCGACATTGGTGCTTTCATTGAGAGTTCCACTGTGCCGTCACCGTAAGGCTTGATGGCTCCTTCGATCATCGGCAACGATGCGATCTAGGGTGAGGTTTTCCTCCCCGGACAGATCTTCGTATTTGGCGGCTTCGTACTGCGGGCCAACTCGCTTGGCCATCTGGAGCAGATCGAGAGCTACGCCCCTGGCCATCAGGTCAGGTACGGAAACTTGAACTATACTGCCGACATCCGCGGAGACTTGATCTTTGACGGATTCAAGCCCATGTCAGGTGCGCCGCACAGTCACGACGAGCATTATTTAGCTCTGCTATTGGACAGTGCTCGGGAGATCGCACCTGTGACTATTCCGGCCCTCAAACCGGAGCAGATTGCGTCATCCGAGGATGGGTGGATGGACCCCGCCTTGAAGGCCGCGCACTCAGCGGCGATAGAGCCAAATCCTGACATCACTTTCTATGAGACCCGTGTTGCCGGACACTTGGATTGTCCCCGGCCACGGGCTCCGAGCCGCCTGCGTCCGTGCCTATCAAATCCGATTGGGCACCGATCATGGAGTTTACCTCCGCGGATATCTTTCAGCACTCGCCCTTTGGCGATGTGCTAAACTCGTTGAGGTCTCTCTCCTTGTCAGGAGACCCTTGGCCGAACTATGTCCGGCTAAAATGGGATGCGGACGATGAAGAAATTCACTCCCCACCCACCACCCACTTAGTAGCCACTGTCGACGATTTAACTGACATGCTTGATTTCGGCTCCGAAGACATCGACGGTATGGACGACGATGCAGGAGACGAACAGGAGCCATCGCCCACAGGGCGCTGGACAACCACTTCATCACATAATATATACATGGTGAATACACCCAAAGAAGACAATGATGAGGAACGGGAGGATGCAGCGAAGGATAACCTCCTCGAGAAGCAACCAAAGCGACGACGCAGACACCGCTCCAAATCCCGCCTCGGCAAAAACAACGATAAAAGCGCAAGAAAGAATGAGACCCCGGTCGACTCCAAAGCAACAGAGCAGGACGAGCCAACGGACGGCGAACATAGTACGGAGCCACTGTCCGATCACGGCGACGCCGAGGGTACAAATCATCAACCTGTCTCCGGAGAGGAGAATAGTCTGGATGATAATATACACATCATCCAAGAAAGGAACTCGGAACAAGAGAACCTCCACAGAAGGCTTATCGCCACCCTAAGGAGTCTTAACAAGCAGAAACAAAGGCTTAAGGTCGCGCAAAATACACTCATCAGTAGATGGAACAAAGTACTGGACAATGCTGAAAAGTACGGTGGAAGTCGCCACACAAAGAGTTACCCAAAGCGCAAGCTGCTACCTGAATTCGATGATGAGGCTTTAGAGCCTACGCAACCGAAAAATAAAACGGCCAATCAGCCGGATCGACCACCCCGTGGCCGCGATAGGGTGTCTAACGATGTTGGATATAAGCCAGCACACGACTCACGTGAAGACTTGCTCGAAAAAGCAGGTATAACCAGGTCCATCTATGGATCTAGGAAGCGCGCCCTGGCACAGAATCAAAACCGAACACTACAACTGTCAGAACGCCACGGTACATCCAAATACAGGGGTGCCTCACACCCCCTATGCTTCACCAATGAGATACTGGATCATGAATTTCCAGAGGGATTCAAACCCGTGAACATAGAGGCGTCGACGGGAACGATGCACTGGGGTGCGGATTGAGGACTTCATCCTCCATATCCATATGGCTCGCGGAGACGATCTCCACGCCATCAAATACTTGCCCCTCAAGTTGAAGGGACCAGCTCGGCACTTGCTGAAGAGCCTCCCCGAAAATTCAATTGGAAGTTGGGAGGAGCTTGAGGATGCTTTTAGGGCTAACTTTCAAGGGGCCTATGTCTGCTACCTCTTGAGCTTGTGTTGGATTTCCCAGAAGAGGAGAGGATAATGCAGCAGAGTAGCGTAAGTATTTCCCTCAGTTTTTGAGAACCAAGGTATCAATCCAGTAGGAGGCCACGCGCAAGTCCCTCGTACCTACACAAAACAAATAGCTCAACGCAACCAACGCGATTAGGGGTTGTCAATCCCTTCACGATCACTTATGAGAGTGAGATCTGATAGAGATGATAGATAATATCTTTAGTATTTTTGGTATAAAGATGCAAGGTAAAATAAAAAGCAAAGTAAAAAAGCAAAGCAATAATAAAGTGATGGAAGATTGATATGATAGAGAATAGACCAGGGGGCCATAGATTTCACTAGTGACTTCTCTCAAGAGCATAAGTATTTTACGTTGGGTGAACGAATTACTGTTGAGCAATTGACAGAATTGAGCATAGTTATGAGAGTATCTAGGTATGATCATGTATATAGGCATCACGCCCGAGACAAGTAGACCGACTCTCCTGCATCTACTACTATTACTCCACTCATCGACCGCTATCCAAGCATGCATCTAGAGTATTAAGTTAATGAAAACAGAGTAACGCCTTAAGCAAGATGACATGATGTAGAGGGATAAATTCATGCAATATGATAAAAAAAACCCATCTTGTTATCCTCGATGGCAACAATACAATACGTGCCTTGCTGCCCCTTACATCCTTTGGAAAGGACACCGCAAGATTGAACCCAAAGCAAAGCACTTCTCCCATTGCAAGAACTACCAATCTAGTTGACCAAACCAAACGGATAATTCGAAGAGACTTGCTAAGATAACCAATCATACATAAAAGAATTCAGAGAAGATTCAAATATTGTTCATAGATAATCTTGATCATAAACCCACAATTCATCGATCTCAACAAACACACCGCAAAAAGAAGATTACGTCGAATAGATCTCCACAAGAGAGGGGGAGAACATTGTATTGAGATCCAAAAAGAGAGAAAAAGCCATCTAGCTACTAACTATGGATCCGAAGGTCTGAGGTAAACTACTCACACTTCATCGGAGAGGATATGATGATGTAGAAGCCCTCCGTGGTGGATTCCCCTTCCGGCGGAGCTCCGGAACAGGCCCCAAGATGGGATCTCGTGGATACAGAAAGTTGCGGCGGTGGAATTAGGTTTTTGGCTCCGTATCTGATCGTTCGGGGGTACGTAGGTATATATAGGAGGAAGGAGTACGTCGGTGGAGCAAAGGGGGGCCCACGAGGCAGGGGGCGCGCCCTCCACCCTCGTGGCCGCCTCCTTTCTTTCTTGACGAGGGGTCCAAGTCTCCTATATCATATTCAGTGAGAAAATCACGTTCTCGAAGGTTTCATTCCGTTTGGACTCCGTTTGATATTCCGTTTCTTCGAAACACTAAAATAGGCAAAAAACAGCAATTCTGGGTTGGGCCTTCAGTTAATAAGTGAGTCCCAAAAGTAATATAAAAGTGGAAAATAAAGCCCAATATGGTCCAAAACAGTAGATAATATAGCATGGAGCAATCAAAAATTATAGATACGTTGGAGACATATCAGGCATCCCCAAGCATAATTCCTGCTCGTCCTCGAGTAGGTAAATGATAAAATGATAATTTTTGATGCGGAGTGCTACTTGGCATAATTTCAATGTAATTCTTCTTAATTGTGGTATGAATATTCAGATTCGAAAGATTCAAGACAAAAGTTTAATATTGACATAAAAATAATAATACTTCAAGCATACTAACAAAGCAATCATGTCTTCTCAAAATAACATGGCCAAAGAAAGTTATCCCTACGAAATCATATAGTCTGGCTATGCTCTATCTTCACCACACAAAGTATTTAAATCATGCATAACCCCGATGACAAGCCAAGCAATCGTTTCATACTTTTGACATTCTCAAAAAAATTTCAATCTTCACGCAATACATGAGCGTGAGCCATGGATATAGCACTATATGTTGAATAGAATGGTGGTTGTGGAGAAGACAAAAAGAGGGGAAGATAGTCTCACATCAACTAGGCGTATCAACGGGCTATGGAGATGCCCATTAATAGATATCAATGTGAGTGAGTAGGGATTTCCATGCAACAGATGCACTAGAGCTATAAGTATATGAAATCTCAACAAAAGAAACTAAGTGGGTGTGCATCCAACTCGCTTGCTCACGAAGACCTAGGGCAATTTGAGGAAGCCCATCATTGGAATATACAAGCCAAGTTCTATAATGAAAAATTCCCACTAGTATATGAAGGTGACAAAATGAGAGACTCTCTATCATGAAGATCATGGTGCTACTTTGAAGCACAAGTGTGGTAAAAGGATAGTAACATTGTCCCTTCTCTCTTTTTCTCTCATTTTTTATTTGGGCCTTTTCTCTTTTTTTATGGCCTCTTTTTTTCGTCCGGAGTCTCATCCCGACTTATGGGGGAATCATAGTCTCCATCATTCTTTCCTCACTTGGGACAATGCTCTAAAAATGATGATCATCACACTTTTATTTACTTACAACTCAACAATTACAAATGGATACTTAGAACAAAATATGACTCTATGTGTATGCCTCCGGCGGTGTACCGGGATATGCAATGATTCATGAGTGACATATATGAAGGAATTATGAACGGTGGCTTTGCCACAAATACGATATCAACTACATGATCATGCTAAGCAATATGACAATGATGGAGCGTGTCATAATAAACGGAATGGTAGAAAGTTGCATGGAAATATATCTCGGAATGGCTATGGAAATGCCATAATAGGTAGGTATGGTGGCTGTTTTGAGGAAGGTATATGGTGGGTGTATGATACCGGCGAAAAGTGCGCGGTATTAGAAAGGATAGAAATGGTGGAAGGATGAGAAAAGTGCGTATAATCCATGGACTCAACATTAGTCCTGAAGAACTCATATACTTATTGCAAAAATCTACAAGTTAACAAATCAAAAGTATTACGCGCATAATCCTAGGGGGATAGATTGGTAGGAAAAGACCATTGCTCGTCCCCGACCGCCACTCATAAGGAAGACAATCAATAAATAAATCATGCTCCGACTTCATCACATAACGGTTCACCATACGTGCATGCTACGGGAATCACAAAATTTAACACAGGGATTTCTCAAATTCACAACTACTCAACTAGCATGACTCTAATATTACTACCTCCATATCTCAAAACAATTATCAAGCATCAAGCTTTTCTTAGTATTCAACGCACTCAAAAGAAAGTTTTACAAATCTTGAATACCAAGCATATTATTATTATTAAGCAAATTACCATGCTATTTAAGACTCTCAAAATAATCTAAGTGAAGGATGAGAGATCACTAGTTTCTATAAAACAAATCCACCACTATGCTATAAAATATATAAGTGAAGCACTAGAGCAAAACTATATAGCTCAAAAGATATAAGTGAAGCACATAGAGTATTCTAACAAATTCCAAATCATGTATGGCTCTCTCAAAAGGTGTGTACAGCAAGGATGATTGTGGTAAACTAAAAAGCAAAGACGCAAATAATACAAGACGCTCCAAGCAAAACACATATCCTGTGGTGAATAAAAATATAGCTCCAAGTAAAGTTACCGATGGAAGTAGAAGAAAGAGGGGATGCCTTCCGGGGCATCCCCAAGCTTTTAATTTTTGGTGTCCTTAGATTATCTTGGGGGTGCCATGGGCATCCCCAATCTTAGGCTCTTGCCACTCCTTGTTCTACAATCTATCAAAAAATTTCACCCAAAACTTGAAAACTTCACAACACAAAACTCAACAGAAATCTCGTGAGCTCCGTTAGCGAAAGAAAACAAAAGACCACTTAAAGTTACTGTAATTAACTCATTATTTATTTATATTGGTGTTAAACCTACTGTATTCCAACTTCTCTATGGATTATAAACTATTTTACTAGCCATAGATTCATCAAAATAAGCAAACAAAACATGAAAAACAGAATCTGTCAAAAACAGAACAGTCTGTAGTAATCTGTAACTAACGCAAACTTCTGGAACTCCAAAAATTCAGAAAAACTAGGAAGGCCTAGGCAATTTGTTTATTGATCATCAGCAATTGGAATCACTATTTTATCACGTTCTGGTGATTTTTAACAATTATTTTCGTGAACCAAAAGTTTCTGGAAATTACAGCAAGATCAAATAACTATCATCCAAGAAGATCCTATAGGTTTAACTTGGCACAAACACTAATTAAAACATAAAACCACGTCTAAACAGAAGGTAGATGGATTTTTTATTCCTAAACATAAACAATAACAAAAAAAACTAAAAATAAAATTGGGTTGCCTCCCAACAAGCGCTATCGTTTAACGCCCCTAGCTAGGCATAAAAGCAAGGATAGATCTAGGTATTGCCATCTTTGGTAGGCAATCCATAAGTGGCTCTCATGATAGATTCATATGGTAATTTTATTTTCTTCCTAGGGAAGTGTTCCATGCCTTTCTTTAATGGAAATTGGAATCTAATATTCCCTTCCTTCGTATCAATAATTGCACCTTCCGTGGTGGATTCCCCTTCCGGTGGAGCTCCGGAACAGGCCCCAAGATGGGATCTCGTGGACATAGAAAGTTGCGGCGGTGGAATTAGGATTTTGGCTCCGTATCTAATCGTTCGGGGGTACGTAGGTATATATAGGAGGAAGGAGTACGTCGGTGGAGCAAAGGGGGGCCCACGAGGCAGGGGGCGCGCCCTAGGGGGGGGCGCCCTCCACCCTCGTCGCCGCCTCCTTTCTTTCTTGACGGGGGGTCCAAGTCTCCTGGATCATATTCGGTGAGAAAATCACGTTCCCGAAGGTTTCATTCCGTTTGGACTCCGTTTGATATTCTGTTTCTTCGAAACACTGAAATAGGCAAAAAACAACAATTATGGGCTGGGCCTCCGGTTAATAAGTTAGTCCCAAAAGTAATATAAAAGTGGAAAATAAAGCCCAATATGGTCCAAAACAGTAGATATTATAGCATGGAGCAATCAAAAATTATAGATACGTTGGAGATGTATCAATGTCCGACCTCCGGACGCAGACGATTTAAGTCATATAATTCAACAGCCCGGAGAGTCAGCCCGAAAACTTTGGAACAAATTTCTTACTAAGAAGAATCAAATCGTCGACTGCCCGGATGCCGAAGCGTCCGAGACGAATGGCTCGCCAGACACCTCGGCCAAGAAAAACCGAGGACAATGGCAGCCCTAAGAAGCCTCATGACCCGCTTTTGCGCGGGCGAAGATAGCTGGCTGGCCCGTAGTAGCACCAATGACCCAGGCACATCAGAAGTCAGGGATGGCAATGGAAAACCACGATGCAGTAAAAGCAAGCGTTGAAGTAACAAAAACAGCCCAGACAACACGGCGGTAAACGCTGGATTCAGGGGCTCTCGACCCGGTCAGCGGAGTAAGCCTTTCAAAGGCAACATAGATGGACCGTCCAGCCTAAACAAGATTCTAGACAAATTATGTCAGATTCATGGCACCTCCGATAAACCTGCAAATCACACCCACAAAGAATGCTGGGTCTTCAAGCAGGTCGGCAAGCTAAACGCCGAACACAAGGGGAGGGAGACACCAAGTGAAGACGAGGATGAGCCTCACCAGCAAAACACTGGGGGACAGAAAAAATTCCCACCAAAGGTCAAAACAGTGAACATGATTCACGTAACAAAAAGGACGAGCAAACATACACTCCGCGACATACGCGTCGTAGAGCCCGTCACCCCTAAGTTCAACCCTTGATCGGCCTGCCCGATCACTTTTTATCGCAGGGATTACCCGACTAGTACCCTGAAGGAGGATTGGCTGCCTTGGTGCTAGACCCAATAATCGACGGATACCATCTCACCCGAGTCATTATGGATGGCAGCAGTAGTCTTAATCTAATATATCAGGACACATTCTGCAGAATGGGGATAGACCCAACAAGAATCAGCCAAAGCAATACTACCTTTAAAGGGATAATACCAGGCCCAGAGGCCCGCTGTACGGGCTCTTTAGTACTAGAGGTTGTATTCAGTTCTCCCAACAACTTCCGAAGTGAAAATTTAACCTTCGACATCGCTCCATTCCAAAGTGGCTATCAAGCACTACTCGGAAGAACAGCCTTCGCTTGTTTTAATGCAGTACCGCATTATGCTTCTCTTAAACTCAAGATGCCCGGTCCATGTGGCATCATCACAGTTAGCGGAAATATTGAGTGTTACTTACGCACGGAAGAACGTGTGGTGGCTTTAGCAGCCGAACACTAGACGGCCTCTCCAACTAGAATAAATGATAGGTCGTCAAGACCGCGGACACGGCTAGACGAGTCCGACGCACCACTAGCTGTAACAACTTAGATACACCTGAGATTGGTTTGATGGATATAACCCCATAGGCAGTACCAGGGGCTTCCCACATGTAAAAATGACTACAGTTTAGCTCGACCTTACTTATCTTGAATTTTAATGGTTTATTGAGAATAACCAACTCTTCGCACGAGAACTTTCACCTAAGTTCTTCTCTTTTACAGATGACAATCGTGCTACACCCTTCCAGGATACGGCACAACAGAGACACAGGCGCAGACGTGCAGCAGGGCCCCGCTCAAAGGTTTCTTTTTAGATTAAGACCCTATGTAAACCTTTTTACTGTCTCTCATTGCTTTACACCCTCCGGATACTCAACATAACCCAGAGGGATGCTGACGTTATTGGCATTTCGCCACGTCAGAATGATGCACGTACCTGGACACTTAGGGTTCATCGTCAAGGGCGTTACTCTGCCCGGTATATGTTTTAAAGACCGAATACCTTAGGGAGTGTTCGGCGTCGCGAGTTTGGCCTTATATGCATCTGCTCCGAATCATGTCTTTGGTCAAATGTTGGGTTTGCCCGGCTCCCGCGTTTTGCTACCTTACGTTCCGCTCTATCGGCTAAGGTGGCACCGGGAGAACTACTGCGATTGTGCCCTGCTTCATCCGGACGAGCACCTTAGTAGAGAAAGCCGAAAACTAACTGTCATGATAAAGCACGAGACTGGTCAACCACTCGATGACTTAGCGGAATCTTCGGGATTCCTCCGCATTAACGAAGGGCCGGTGAGGGAGTCCTGGACTAGGGGGTGTCCGGATAGCCGAGCTATCCTCGGCCGGACTCCTAGGCTATGAAGATACAAGATTGAAGACTTCATCCCGTGTCCGGATGGGACTTTCCTTGGCGTGGAAGGCAAGCTTGGCGATACGGATATGTAGATCTCCTAGCATTGTAACTGACTCTGTGTAACCCTAACCCTGTCTGGTGTCTATATAAACCGAAGGGTTTTAGTCTGTAGGACAGAACAACAATCATACCATAGGCTAGCTTCTAGGGTTTAGCCCGTCTGATCTCGTGGTAGATCTACTCTTGTACTACCCATATCATCAATATTAATCAAGCAGGAGTAGGGTATTACCTCCATCGAGAGGGCCCGAACCTGGGTAAAAACATCGTGTCCCTTGTCTCCTGTTACCATCCGCCTAGACGCACAGTTCGGGACCCCCTACCCGAGATCCGCCAGTTTTGACACCGACATTGGTGCTTTCATTGAGAGTTCCTCTATGTCGTCACCTATAGGCCCGATGGCTCCTTCGATCATCAACAACGACGCGGTCCAGGGTGAGACTTTTCTCCCCGGACAGATCTTCGTATTCGGCGGCTTTGCACTGCGGGCCAATTCACTTGGCCATCCGGAGCAGATCGAAAGCTACGCCCCTGGCCATCAGGTCAGATTTGGAAGCTTGAATTACATGGCCGACATCCGCGGAGACTTGATCTTCGACGGATTCGAGCCACAGCCAAGCGCGCCGCACTGTCTCGACGAGCATGATCTAACTCTGCCACCGAACAGTGTCCTGGAGGCCGCACTAGTGTCCGCTCCGAACATCGATTCGGAGCCGATCTCGCCGATCGAGGATGGTTGGTTGGACACCACCTCGGGGGCTGAAATCTCTACGGCGATTGAGCCAAACACAATTCTTGTCCTTTGCGAAGACCGTGACTCCGAGGTGCCGGACTCCTCTCCGGACTCCGTACCCTTCGCGCCCCTGCCAATCGAATCCGATTGGGCACCGGTCATGGAGTTCACTGCCGCGGACATTTTTCAGCACTCTCCCTTTGGCGACATCCTGAATTCACTAAAGTCTCTCTCTTTATCCGGAGAGCCCTGGCTGGACTACGGTCAGGAAGGTTGGGATGGGGACGACAAAGAAATTCAACGCCCACCCACCACCCACTTCGTAGCCACTGTCGAAAGCTTACATGACGTGCTCGATTTCGACTCCGAAGACATCGACGGTATGGACGACGATGTAGGAGACAACCATGAACCAGCACCTATAGGATGCTGGACAACCACCTCATCCCATGATGTATACATGATGGATACACCTAAAGGAAGTGACGACGAGGAACAACGGGACGCTACGAAGGATAAATCCCTCGAAAAGCAGTCAAAACGGCAACGTAAACGCCGCACCAAGTCCCGCCTCAACAAAGACCCAGCCATCGAGCAGGGCGAACCGGTGGACGACGAACATGCTATTGAGAAGCCTTCCGAACAGGACAACTTGGATAAATAACCCGTCCCCGGCGAAGATAACAGTCCGGACGACCTCATGCTGGACAAATTATTGGAGCAGAAGAACCTCCACAAAAGGCTCGTTGCCGCTGCGCGTAGCCTGAAAAAGCAGAAGCGGAAGCTCAAAACAGCGGAAGATGCACTCAGAATCAGATGGAGCAAAGTATTCAACACCGCAGACAAATACGGCGACAGTCGCCGAACAAAGAGCTACCCAAAGAGAAAACTACTGCCCGAATTTGATGAGGAGGCCTTAGAGCTCCCACAATCAAAAAATAAGAAGGCCACCCGGTCGGATGGACGACCCCACGGCAAAAAGAGAGCGGCAAATGGCGCCGCACACAAGCCAGTTCGCGATCAGCATAAGGATTCACATCAAAAGGATGGCCCAGTTAGGTCCATCTATGGGCCGAGAAAGCAAGCTCTTCAAAGCAATTCAACACGTCAAATATTCGAACATCACGGCACACCCAAATACAGGGGCACCGCGCACCCCCTATGATTCACTGATGAGGTGCTGGATCATGAATTTCCAGCGGGATTCAAGCCCGTAAACATAGAGGCATATGACGGAACACCAGACCCTGGAGTCTGGATTGAGGATTATATCCTTCACATACACATGGCTAGAGGAGATGATCTCCACGCCATAAAATACTTACCCCTCAAGCTCAAAGGGCCAGCCCGGCATTGGCTCAAAAGCCTCCCTGAAAATACCATTGGAAGTTGGGAAGAGCTCGAGGATGCTTTTCGGGCAAGTTTTCAAGGGACTTATGTTCGTCCTCCGGATGCAGACGATTTAAGTCATATAACTCAACAAACCGGAGAGTCAGCCCACAAATTCTGGAACAGGTTCCTCACCAAAAAGAACCAAATAGTCGACTGTCCGGACGCCGAAGCCTTAGCAGCTTTCAAACACAACGTCCGAGACGAATGGCTCGGCAGACACCTCGGCCAGGAGAAGCCGAGAACCATGGCCGCATTAACAAGCCTCATGACCCGCTTTTGCGCGGGAGAGGATAGCTGGCTAGCAAGATGCAGCACCAGCGACCCAAGTACATCCGAAGTCAGGGATGGAAACGGGAAACCACGGCGCAACAAGGACCAGCGCCGGATTAAGGCGAACGGTCCAAAGAGCGCGGTAATCAACGCCGGATTCAAAAGCTCACGACAGAACAATAAAAAACTGCCCCTTAAGTACAATAGCGATGAGCTATCCAACTTAAACAAATCTTGGACAAGATATGCCAAATCCATAGTACACCCGGGAAGCCTGCAAACCATACCCACAGAGATTGTTGGGTCTTCAAGCAGTCCGGGAGACTCAATGCCGAACACAAGGGGCTCGCCACACCAAGCGAGGACGATGACGAACCCCACAAGCAGAGGACCGGAAAACAAAATTTCCCACAAGAGGTTAAAACAGTAAACTCACTTCACGTGATAAAAGGGAAAAACAGAGCGGTGCCCATTAAGATGCGCGCCGCACATACTACCCTAGCGGAGTACCAACACTGGTTGTCAAAACCAATCACCTTCGACCATCAGAACTACTCCGAAAGTATCCGGAACGCAGGATGGACTGCCTTGATATTGGATCCTATAATCGACGGATTCCAATTTACACAAGTCCTCATGGATGGCGGCAGTGACATAAACCTGATATATCAGGACACAATCCGCACGATGGGGATAGACCCAACAAAAATTCGCCATAGCAACACCTCCTTTAAGGGGGTAATGCCAGGCCCATATGCCCATTGTACGGGCTCCCTACAGCTAGAAGTTTTGTTCGGCTCATCCGACAACTTCCGCCCCGAAAAGTTAACCTTCCACATCGCCCATTCGAAAGTAGCTATCAAGCACTACTAGGGCGTGAAGCTTTCGCCCGCTTTAACGCAATACCGCATTATGCATCTCTTAGACTTAAAATGCCCGGTCCACGCGGCATCATCTCATTAAAAGGGAGTATTAAGTGTTACTCGAGCACCGAAGAGTGCGAGGCTGCCTTGACAGCGCCACACCAATCCGGCTCCGCTTACCAAAGCACCTGAATAGGTAATTCAAACCCCGGACACGGCTAGACGAGTCCGGCGCCTACTAGCGGCATACCCCCGTACAAGGGGCTGCACGCATGTACAACAAGAGACAATAAAGCTCAATTTTATTCACTTTTTCGACTCGTACTCTGTTCATTTAATATAAAGTACATTTTTCGCACGATCTTTTTTTCTTTTCAACTAAGTTCCTCTCTTTTACAGATGAACAATGTGCTACATCCGTCCAGGATACGGCACAACGGAGACACAGGCGCAGACATGCAGTAGGGACCCGTTGCAAGGATTCCTTTCAGATTAAGACCCTGCGTAAACCTTTTTTACTGTCTCTTGTTGATATACATCCCCCGGTTTCTTACTATAACCGAGGAAGAGGCTGGCGTTTTGGCATTGGCCGCACCAGAATTTTTGCGCGTACCTTGACATCAGGGGCTTAGGGCATTATTCTGCCCGTTTTTATAAAGACCGAATACCTTAGGGAGTGTTCGGCGTCTTGAGTTAGGCCTTATATGCATCAGCTCCGAATCATCTCTTTGGTCAAATGTTGGGTTTGCCCGGCTCCTGTGTTTTGCTGCCTTAGGTTCCGTTTTATCGGCTAACGCGACACCGGAGAACTATCGCGATTGTGCCCGCGTTCGCAAGGCGAGCACCTCAAGAGAGAAAGCCAAAACTGACTGTCATGATATAGCGAGACTGGTCAACCACTCGATGACTCACCGAATGTTTAGAATTCCTCCGATTAACGAAGGACCGTTCTTCGTCGGGCACATACGCACCTCAATTCGAGGAGAGTGCGGTGCCCCTGTGGGCTATATAGTAGCCCCACCCTCGAACTCCTATGGCTAAGTGAAAGTGATAAAGCATTATAGTCCTGTTGCCTAGGTTGCTACGCTACCACCTCCTTAATAGGACCAAGACGTTGGATTAAGTGTGAAAAGCGCCTTCTTTGTAAACACCCCGCACTATGTGCGTGGGGCTGAAGCCAAGGACTGCCATCTTTCAAAGTTATATATACATATACATCAACGGCCGCACAGGGAGTAGTTTACTACTTGATCGCACAAGTATAAAAAGCTCTTATATTATATTGAAACATTGTTTTCACAAACCATACATGTCATTTAAACATAATATCCTTCGAGCACTGCGTCTCTATTAAACGAGCGCCCTGCAGGACTTCCTCAAAATAGTGCTCGGCAGGTACTCGGCTTCTGTCCGAATCTTGGGATGCAACGTCGGTGGCCTTCATCTCCGCCAAGTATGTCTTGACACGGGCAAGAGCCATCCGCGGTCCCTCTATGCATGCCGATCGCCTCATTCCGTCGATACGCGGTACCGCACCAAGGAATTGCTGCACTAAGCCAAAATAACTCTTCGGCTGGGGTCCGCCTGGCCACAAATGAGTAAGGACATGCTTCATGGCAAGTCCGGATAATCGATTCAGTTTGGCCCATTCGGCCAACCGATCGGACAACGGAAGAGGACGCTCCGGACTATGGAATTGCGACCAATATAGCTCTTCCCTTCTGTGCCCCTTCTGGCCTCGGAAGTGCTCAACCGCGTCTGCAGCGCTCGCCGCTAAGTCCAGATAAGCATCCTCCGAACTCCACAACTTGTCAAACTGAGCATACTTGGATCCAGATATTTCCTCCAGCGAAACGGTTTTCCGGCCGCAATAGACCCGCCCGACTCAGCTCCTCCTTGGCAGCTCTCAAAGCGGAACAGGCATCCTTGATTCGGCGGTGGCCTTTTTCAGCCCTCTTGCTCGCACGACGTTCTTTTCAAGAACCTCGCAGCGGTCGGTAGTATTCTTCAACTTTATGGCCATATCGCCATTTCCTCTTTCTTGGCAATGAGCAGCCCGCTCGCTTTTAGCTCTTCGCCGCCCTTAAAGCGACGCGATTACTATTTCGGCTTGCTCTTTAGCTCGGCGAGCTCCGCCCGCAGCTCCTCCACAGCAGCGGCACCACCTGCATTAAGCATACAAGTAGTAAGGCTTGGGCGTCAAGCTCCCTTACCAGGCGTCCGCGTAGAAGTCGCATACCTTGTGACTCGTCAACCCGTTTATTGACCAGCACGATGTCCGCATCCGCCTCGTCAAGTTGCCGCTTTAGTTCGGCATATTCATCAGTCCGGCTGGCCACCGGACGCCCCGCCACCTATTTAGGAGCGGCGATATGTTATAACTGAGATCATGATCCTCGGCACGCTGTCAATTTTGACAACATACCGAGTCTCAGGGGCTACTATCTATACAGGGCGCATTCTATATGCATAACTGTCAGAAGGTACATCATTTTTTGCGTACCTCGAACCCCGTCAGCAAGCTTCTGACGGCTTCATGCAATCCGCTCTAAGCGGATGCAATTCTTTCAATCACCGTACCCATTAGAGCATAGTGATCTTCTGAGATAGCCGCTCGCCCGAGCAGATCCTTCAGCTCCTCCGACCACACGCCAGTTGGCGCCGGACCTTCCGGCCCTGCCGGACTTGGGGAAACCCTCCGCGACGACACCTCAGGGTCGTCCGCCTCGCATGAGGGTGCAACAGGTGGAGGCGTTTCGCTCTCCATCATCTCCGGAAGAAGATCCCCCGAAGACGAGCTCTGCTGAGAAGGGCTGAGATCCGAACTACAAGGTACAATTTCGATTATCTTTAGAAATAAATGCAGGGATGTTCCTTATTTACAAGACCCCTTCTTTTTACTTACGGCTCATTGGAGGGTGATCCCTTGGGAAATAGTGCGGCTGGGATACTTCCCAGCGCCGGACTCTCTGATGAAGATTTCTTTCCCCTCTTTGAGGCCTTGACCTCCGGATCTTCCGAAGCGGTCCTCTTCTCTCCTTGGAGGGTGGGACTTTTGATCCCTCCTTCCTCAGGAGCCTCCTTCGTGGAGGTAGTTGCTTCCCTGCTCCCCCCTTCGCCTTCTTCTAAAGGTGCGGCCTTTAACATCTTGGTCAGCATGGGATCTGGCGTAGTCTCTGGGAGGGGAGCCAGACACCTTATCAACTTTGCTTTCCCTATCCACTCCTGTTCAAGAAACAGCTCCTTTAAAGGGCATATATATATGATAAATGAATGAACAGCCTGTCCGGTTACAGGACTACTTACTTGAGTATCTGGGTGATTGCAGCTTAGTCCTGCGTCCTCAGTCAGGTCCGGACACTCCTCTTGTGATCCGAAGAACAGTTTATACATCTCCACGGGCGTCGTGCCCATAAAATGTTGGAGAGCTCGTGGTCCCTCCGGATTAAATTCCCATGCACGGAGGGGCGACGCTTGTGGTAGAAGGCGCCGAATCAACATAACCTGCGCCACTGCGACCAGATTGATCTCACTTTCTTGGAGGTCTCGAATGCGGCCCTGCAACAGAGGAACGTCCTTGGACGACCCCCAGTCGAGCCCCTTGTTGACCCATGACGCCAGCCGCTGTGGTGGACCTGAGCGGAAGGCGGGAAGCGCCACCCATTTGGTGCCCATGGGAGTTGTAATATAAAACCACTCCCATTGCCACAAACCAAGCTCCTCTTGAAAAGAGCCCTCGGGCCAGGGAGCATCAGCGCACTTGCTTATGACCGCCCCTCCAAGACTCGCTTGTTGCCCTCGATCATCTTCAGCTCCACCTTGAAGGTCTTGAGCCACAATCCAAAGTGAGGGGTGATATGGAGGAAGGCCTCACATACGACAATGAATGACGAGATATGGAGGATGGAATCCGGATTCAAGTCATGGAAATCCAGCCCATAATAAAACATGAGCCCCCGCACAAAGGGATCCGTCGGGAAGCCTAAACCCCGAAGGAAGTGGGACACGAACACCACGATCTCGCCAGGCTCGGGAGTGGGAATAACCTGCCCTGGAGCAGGCAGCCTATGCGAAATCTCGCCGGTTAGATACCTGGCGTCTCGCAGCTTTAGCACATCTTCTTCTGTAACGGAAGAAAACATCCATCGGCCAAGCTGATCGGAGCCGGACATCGTCAAAGGTCCGAAGTGCCTAAATCTGAAGCTTTGGGTGTTAGAACTCGAAGCGCGAGGCGAACTCGATGGAGGGTGGAAAAATGAAGGGGGCCTTGGTCTCATTATAAAGAGGTTGAATACCAAGAGCCCTCCCCGTGGCCGATTGGGACTCGCCTTCGATAGAGGAGGCGTGCCAACGGGCACGGTTGGGTTACCCATGTCCGTATTGATGAGAATCCCGGAATAAGGGGGCACGATCTACGCTTTGATAAGACGTATCAAGGAAATCGCCTCGCTAAACGCGCTGAGGTGGGACAGTAAAAAATGATTTGTATAAAGGCCTGGCCGTGGCGTGATGTCACGTCACGGAATACGTCAGCGGATCCGTGCAAAAAGTTATTCTCTCTACGGTTGTATGTGGGACTTGTTTCGCAGATCCGGACACTATCCTGGTGTTCAAAACCTTCTATGAAGTATTCGGAGGAGGAACCCGCCTTGCAATGCCGAAGACAATATGCGCGCCGGACTCGTCGTCATTGAAGCCTGGTTGAGGGGCTACTGAGGGAGTTCTGGACTAGGGGGTGTCTGGATAGCCGAACTATCCTCGGCCGGACTCCTAGGCTATGAAGATACAAGATTGAAGACTTCGTCCCGTGTCCGGATGGGACTTTCCTTGGCGTGGAAGGCAAGCTTGGCGATACGGATACGTAGATCTCCTACCATTGTAACCGACTCTGTGTAACCCTAACCCTATTCGGTGTCTATATAAACCGAAGGGTTTTAGTCCATAGGACAGAACAACAATCATACCATAGGCTAGCTTCTAGGGTTTAGCCTGTCTGATCTCGTGGTAGATATACTCTTGTACTACCCATATCATCAATATTAATCAAGCAGGAGTAGGATATTACCTCCATCGAGAGGGCCCGAACCTGGGTAAAAACATCATGTCCCTTGTCTCATGTTACCATCCGCCTAGACGCATAGTTTGGGACCCCCTACCCGAGATCCGCCGGTTTTGACACCGACAACCGGTTTTCCCGGTCATGTACGTACGCGCCCCGGACTCGGATGAGCGCGGAAGTACCAGGGGCTATATAGTAGCCCCACTGTCAAACTCCTATGGCTAAGTGAAAGTGTTAAAGCAATATAGTCCGATTGCCTCGTTCACCGCGCTACCACCTCCTTAATGGACCAAGACGTTGGATCAAGTGTGAACACGCGCTTTTCCGAACACCCCCGCATTATATGCGTGGGGGCTGAAGCCGACGACTGCAAACTTTCAGGTTATATACATATATACATAAACTGCCGCACAGGAGGCATCTTAATACTTTCAGGCAAAAGTATAAACACAACCTTTATAATTTAAATAGCATTGTTTTTACAATCGGGATACATGTCACTCGAACATGACACTCTTCGAGCACTGAGTCTCTATTAAACGAGCACCTTCCAGGACTTGTTCAAAATAGTGCTCGGATGAAACCTAGCCTACGGCCAGATTCTGGGTTGCAATAGCGGTGGCCTCCATCTCTGCTCAGCATGTCTTGACACGGGCAAGAGCCATACGCACACCTTCTATGCACGCCGACCTCTTTACAACATCGATATGCGGCACAGCTCCAAGGAATCGTTGCACAAGACTAAAATAACTATCCGGCCTTGGTCCTTCTGGCCAGAGATGATCCACGACAGACCTCATGGCAAGTCCGGACAACCTATGGAGCTCGGCCCACTCAGTCATTTGCTCATTTAACAGCAGTGGACGCGCCGGAGCATGGAATTGCGACCAGAACAACTTTTCCACTTTGTGATCTTTTTTATCTTCGTAAAACTTGGTCGCATCAGCGGCACTCGCTGCCAGATCCAAGTACGCGTTTGCAGAACTCCATAATTGATCCAGAAGGGCATACTTAGGATCTCCGAACTTCATCCGCAACAAAAAGGGCTTCCCAGCCGTGATATCTCCGGCTTGACGTAGCTCCTCCTTCGCCGCTCTGATTTTAGAGCGGGTGTCCTTGACAGCTACCATGGCTTTCTCCAGGTCCGCCGTCTTCGTTTGGCTTTCCCTTTCAAGACACTCATAACTACCGGCGACACCGTTCAACTCAACAGCCATCTTGGCTATTTTCTCTTTGCTCTCGCAATGCGCCGCCTGTTCGGCTCTTAATTCTTCGAACGCCTTTAGGGCGGCCGCATCACTCCTCCTGGCTTGTTCCTCGGCTTGGGCAAGTTCCGCCCGAAGGGTCTCCACGACGGCGGTCACAACATATTATAGATACTAGCATCATGCCCCTCTTAATATATGTTGACCATCGGAGAATACATATTATAGATACTAGCATCAAGCCGCCTGTTTACAAGCAAGATGTCGGCATCCGCCGCATCAAGTTGCCGCTTCAGTTCGGCAAACTCCCCAGTCCGGCTAGCCACCGGACCCTCAGCCACCTGCACATGAAGGCTGCATGATTATTACCTGGGACTATGATCCTCTGTTTGCCGCCTTTTTCGACAGCAACCATAGTCTCAAGGGCTACTATCTGCATAGGGCACACCTGGCGTGTGCGGTACCGTAAAAAATATACATATTACTTTGCGTACCTCAAAGCCTCTCAGCAGGCTCATAAAAGCTTCATGCAACCCGCTTTCGGCGGACGAAATCTTCTCAACTACCGTACCCATTAACGTATGATGCGCTTCTGAGATAGCCGCTTGCTCCAGAAGATTCCTCAGTGAGTCTGGTCGTGCACCGGACAGTTCCGGACTCTTTCTGTTGCTCCCCTTAGGAGCCAAATACTCCGGACTCCGGGTGGCCGAAGGGTTGCCTTCCGGCCCTGGCGGATCAGGAGAAATCCTTCATGAGGACACCTCAGGGTCGTTCGCCTCATGAGGCGGGGAGGCATGGGGAGGTGTTTCGCTCTCCATCATCTCCGGAAGAAGATCCACCGAAGACGAACTCTGTCGAGAAGGGCTACGATCCGAAGTACAAGACATACGTCTCGGTTATTGTCCTCGGAAATAAAGCAGGATATATTTACTATAACGTACTTTTATCTACTTACAGCTCGGTGGGGGGTTGATCCCCTTGCGGGCACTGTGCGGTAAGGACACCCTCCGGGGTAGGACCCCCTGACGAAGATTTCTTCCCTCGTTTGGAAACCATTGTTTCCAAGTCTTCAGAGGCGGTCCTTGATACGTCTCCAACGTATCTATAATTTTTGATTGCTCCATGCTATATTATCTACTGTTTTGGACATTATTGGGCTTTATTATCCACTTCTATATTATTTTTGGGACTAACCTATTAACCGGAGGCCCAGCCCAGAATTGCTGTTTTTCGCCTATTTCAGAGTTTCGCAGAAAAGGAATATCAAACGGAGTCCAAACGGAATGAAAACTTCGGGAACGTGATTTTTAGGAAGATTATGATCCAGGAGACTTAGACCCTACGTCAAGAAACAAGAGAGTAGGCCACGAGGTAGGGGCGCGCCCACCCCCCTAGGGCGCGCCCTCCACCCTCGTGGGCCCCCTGTTGCTCCACCGACGTACTCCTTCATCCTATATATACCTAGGTACCCCCAAGCGATCAGATACGGAACTAAAAACCTAATTCCACCGCCGCAACCTTCTGTACCCACGAGATCCCATCTTGGGGCCTGTTCCGGAGCTCCGCCGGAGGGGGCATCCATCATGGAGGGCTTCTACATCAACACCATAGCCTCTCCGATGGAGTATGAGTAGTTTACCTCCGACCTTCGGGTCCATAGTTAGTAGGTAGATGGCTTCTTCTCTCTTTTTGGATCTCAATACAATGTTCTCCCCCTCTCTTGTGGAGATCTATTCGATGTAATCTTCTTTTTGCGGTGTGTTTGTTGAGGCCGATGAATAGTGGGTCTATGATCAAGATTATCTATGAACAATATTTGAATCTTCTCTGAATTATTTTATGTATGATTGGTTATCTTTGCAAGTCTCTTCGAATTATCAGTTTGGTTTGGCCTACTAGATTGATCTTTCTTGCAATGGGAGAAGTGCTTAGCTTTGGGTTCAATCTTGCGGTGTCCTTTCCCAAATGTGATGAGGGGCAGCAAGGCACATATTGTATTGTTGCCATTGAGGATAACAAGATGGTTTTTTTATCATATTGCATGAATTTATCCCTCTACATCATGTCATCTTGCTTAAGGCGTTACTCAGTATTCATAAACTTAATACTCTAGATGCATTTGGATAGCGGTCGATGAGTGGAGTAATAGTAGTAGATGCAGCAGGAGTCGGTCTACTTGACTCGGACATGATGCCTATATACATGATCATACCTAGATATTCTCATAACTATGCTCAATTCATCAATTGCTCAACAGTAATTGCTCACCCACCGTAAAATACTTATGCTCTTGAGAGAAGCCACTAGTGAAACCTATGGCCCCCGGTCTATCTTCATCATATTAATCTTCCAACACTTAGTTATTTCCTTTGCTTTTATTTTACTTCGCATCTTTATCATAAAAATACCAAAAATATTATCTATCATATCTATCAGATCTCACTCTCGTAAGTGACCGTGAGGGGATTGACAACCCTTATCGCATTGGTTGTGAGGAATTATTTGTTTTGTGTACGTACAAGGGACTCGGGCATAGCCTCCTACTGGATTGATACCTTGGTTCTCAAAAACTAAGGGAAATAGTTACGCTATTTTGCTGTATCACCCTTTCCTCTTCAAGGGAAAACCAACGCAGTGCTCAAGAGGTAGCAAGAAGGATTTCGCGCGCGTTGTCGGGGAGTCTATGCAAAGTCAACATACCAAGTACCCATCACAAACCCTTATCTCCCGCATTACATTATTTGCCATTTGCCTCTCGTTTTCCTCTCCCCCACTTCACCCTTGCCGTTTTATTCGCCCTCTTTTTTCCGTTCGCCTTCTTCTTTTCACCCCTCGCTCTCTCTGTCATTATGTCTGAAATTGGGAAAATTATTGCCATTATGGACAATAATAATATCATAGAAAATTCTGATGCTCCTGCTGAAGAACCCCCTACCTTGCATACAAAAAGATTTTGAATTGGTAGTGGTAATGTTATTGGAAAAGGAGTTATTCAAGATTTCTTTACTTGTGCCGGTGCTTTACCTTCTATGGGCAGTTCTATTCTTCATAGAACTAGTAGTCTTGCGGACGCTATTGCCATGCTTATAGTTGAACTTGAAAGGCAATTTATGCACATGCATCTTGCATACAAAGAATTTTCCTAGAATTCTCTAATATTGAGCATTCTTCTGTTAAGCGTGCCGCCACTATCTTTTTGGCTCATGAGTTTAGATTCATAATAAAAGAGGCTAAAGAAATCTTTGCGCATTATAGGGTAGATGCTAGTCATCCTCCCATTGAAGCTATCCTTTTTAATAAAGAAGACATGATGCGTTTACAATCTTTGGATCATATTGCTTATAATGAAAATCTTAGGAAAAAGGTTCCAGCTGATATTCTAGTTGATAGAATTTCCGAGCTTAATGATGATTTTGCTATTCAGAATAATGGATTAGGTTTTCCTCTTGAACAAAGGCTTGTGACTTTTTGCCAAAAGAATGCTTGTAATGATGAATTGGTTGTGCAATACAAAGGGCCTAGGGAGGAACCCATACCTCCCGAGATTGATCTTGGGGACTTTTGTCCCATTAAATTTAGCCCTTTTAATTATTTTTTCTTGCCTCAAAGAAAACTTGCTGCTGAACATAGAGAATATGAGAAAAGTTTTCATGACTTGCCATACCACTATTATGGCAATACCTAGATCTATCCTTGCTTTTATGCCTAGCTAAGGGCGTTAAACGATAGCGCTTGTTGGGAGGCACCCCAATTTTATTTTTAGTTTTTTGATTTCTGCTTCTGTTTAGGAATAAATCTTTGTTCTAGCCTCTGGTTAGATGTGTTTTTATGTTTTATTTAGTGTTTGTGCCAAGTTAAACCTATAGGATCTTCTTGGATGATAGTTATTTGATCTTGCTGTAATTTGCAGAAACTTTCTGTCCACGAAAATTTTTGTTAAAAATCACCAGAAAGTGATAAAATACTGATTCCAATTGCTGCTGATCAATAAACAAATTGTCTAGGTCGTCCTATTTTGGTAGATTTTGTGGAGTTCCAGAAGTTTGCGTTAGTTACAGATTACTACAGACTGTTCTGTTTTTGATAGATTCTGTTTTAAGTGTGTTGTTTGCTTATTTTGATGAATCTATGTCTAGTAAAATAGTTTATAAACCTTAGAGAAGTTGGAATAAAGTAGGTTTAACACCAATATAAATATAGAATGAGTTCAGTACAGTACCTTGAAGTGGTCTTTTGTTTTCTTTCGCTAACGGAGCTCACGAGATTTCTGTTGAGTTTTGTGTTGTGAAGTTTTCAAGTTTTGGGTGAAATATTTTGATGGATTATGGAACAAGGAGTGGCAAGAGACTAAGATTGGGGATGCCCATGGCACCCCCAAGATAATCTAAGGACACCAAAAAGGCAAAGCTTGGGGATGCCCCGGAAGGCATCCCCTGTTTCGTCTACTTCCATCGGTAACTTTACTTGGAGCTATATTTTTATTCACCACATGATATGTGTTTTGCTTGGAGCATCTTGTATGATTTGAGTCTTTGATTTTTAGTTTACCACAATCATCCTTGCTGTACACACCTTTTGAGAGAGCCATACATGATTTGAAAATTATTAGAATACTCTATGTGCTTCACTTATATCTTTTGAGTTATATAGTTTTGCTCTAGTATTTCACTTATATATTTTAGAGCACGGTGGTGGATTTGTTTTATAGAAACTATTGATCTCTAATGCTTCACTTAGATTATTTTGAGAGTCTTAAATAGCATGGTAATTTTCTTAAATAATCCTAATATGCTTGGTATTCAATATTAGTAAAAACTTTCTTATGAGTGTGTTGAATGCTAAGAAACGTTTGATTCTTGATAATTGTTTTGAGATATAAAGATGGTGATATTAGAGTCATGCTAGTTGAGTAGTTATGAATTTGAGAAATACTTGTGTTAAAGTTTGTGATTCCCGTAGCATGCACGTATGGTGAACCGTTATGTGATGAAGTCGGAGCATGATTTATTTATTGATTGTCTTCCTTACGAGTGGCGGTCGGGGACGAGCGATGGTCTTTTCCTACCAATCTACACCCCTAGGAGCATGCGCGTAATACTTCTTTATGACTAATGTTGAGTCCATGGATTATACGCACTTTTCTTCCTTCCACCATTGCCAGCCTCTCTAATACTGCGCACTTTTCGCCGGTATCATACACCCACCATATACCTTCCTCAAAACAGCCACCATACCTACCTACCATGGCATTTCCATAGCCATTCAGAGATATATTGCCATGCAACTTTCCACCGTTCTGTTTATTATGACACGCTCCATCATTGTCATATTGCTTAGCATGATCATGTAGTTGACATTGTATTTGTGGCAAAGCCACCATTCATAATTCTTCCATACATGTCACTCTTGATTCATTGCATATCCCGGTACACCGCCGGAGGCATTCATATAGAGTCATATTTTGTTCTAAGCATCGAGTTGTAATTTTTGAGTTGTAAGAAAATAATGGTGTGATGATTTTCATTTTTAGAGCATTGTCCCAAGTGAGGAAAAGGATGATGGAGACTATGATTCCCCCATAAGTTGGGATGAGACTCCGGACGAAACAAAAGAGGCCATAAAAAGAGAAAAGGCCCAAATAAAAAAATGAGAGAAAAAGAGACAAGGGACAATGTTACTATCCTTTTACCACACTTGTGCTTCAAAGTAGCACCATGATCTTCATGATAGAGAGTCTCTCATTTTGTCACTTTCATATACTAGTGGGAATTTTTTATTATAGAACTTGGCTTGTATATTCCAATGATGGGCTTCCTCAAAATGCCCTAGGTCTTCGTGAGCAAGCGAGTTGGATGTACACCCACTTAGTTTCTTTTGTTGAGCTTTCATATACTTATAGCTCTAGTGCATCCGTTGCATGGCAATCCCTACTCACTCACATTGATATCTATTAATGGGCATCTCCATAGCCCGTTGATATGCCTAGTTGATGTGAGACTATCTTCCCCTTTTTGTCTTCTCCACAACCACCATTCTATTCCACATATAGTGTTATATCCATGGCTCACGCTCATGTATTACGTGAAGATTGAAAAAGTTTGAGAATGTCAATAGTATGAAACAATTGCTTGGCTTGTCATCGGGGTTGTGCATGATTTAAATACTTTGTGTGGTGTAGATAGAGCATAGCCAGACTATATGATTTTGTAGGGATAACTTTCTTTGGCCATGTTATTTTGAGAAGACATGATTGCTTTGTTAGTATGCTTGAAGTACTATTATTTTTATGTCAATATTAAACTTTTGTCTTGAATCTTTCGGATCTGAATATTCATACCACAATTAAGAAGAATTACATTGAAATTATGCCAAGTAGCACTTCGCATCAAATTTTTTGTTTTTATCATTTACCTACTCGAGGACGAGCAGGAATTAAGCTTGGGGATGCCTGATACGTCTCCAACGTATCTATAATTTTTTATTGCTCCATGCTATATTATCTACTGTTTTGGACATTATTGGGCTTTATTATCCACTTTTATATTATTTTTGGGGCTAACCTATTAACCGGAGGCCCAGCCCAGAATTGTTGTTTTTTGCCTATTTCAGAGTTCCGCAGAAAAGGAATATCAAACGGAGTCCAAACGGAATGAAACCTTCGGGAACGTGATTTTTAGGAAGGTTATGATCCAGGAGACTTGGACCCTACGTCAAGAAACAAGAGAGGAGGCCACGAGGTAGGGGGGCGCGCCCACCCCCCAGGGCGCGCCCTCCACCCTCGTGGGCCCCCTATTGCTCCACCGACGTACTCCTTCCTCCTATATATACCAACGTATCCCCAAACGATCAGATACGGAGCTAAAAACCTAATTCCACCGCCGCAACCTTCTATACCCACGAGATCCCATCTTGGGGCCTGTTCCGGAGCTCCGGCGGAGGGGGCATCCATCACGGAGGGCATCTACATCAACACCATAGCCTCTCCGATGAAGTGTGAATAGTTTACCACAGACCTTCGGGTCCATAGTTAGTAGCTAGATGGCTTCTTCTCTCTTTTTGGATCTCAATACAATGTTCTCCTCCTCTCTTGTGGAGATCTATTTGATGTAATATTCTTTTTGCGGTCTGTTTGTTGAGACCGATGAATTGTGGGCTTATGATCAAGATTATCTATGAACAATATTTGAATCTTCTCTGAATTCTTTTATGTATGATTGGTTATCTTTGCAAGTCTCTTCGAATTATCAGTTTGGTTTGGCCTACTAGATTGATCTTTCTTGCAATGGGATAAGTGCTTAGCTTTGGGTTCAATCTTATGTGTCCTTTCCCAAAGGATGAGGGGCAGCAAGGAACGATTGTATTGTTGCCATCGAGGATAACAAGATGGGGTTTTATCATATTGCATGAATTTATCCTCTACATCATGTCATCTTGCTTAAGGCGTTACTCTGTTTTCATAAACTTAATACTCTAGATGCATGCTGGATAGCGGTCGATGAGTGGAGTAATAGTAGTAGATGCAGGCAGGAGTCGGTCTACTTGTCTCGGACGTGATGCCTATATACATGATCATACCTAGATATTCTCATAACTATGCTCAATTCTGTTAATTGTTCAACAGTAATTCGTTCACCCACCGTAAAATACTTATGCTCTTGAGATAAGCCACTAGTGAAACCTATGCCCCCCGGGTCTATCTTCATCATATTAATCTTCGAACACTTTGTTATTTCCTTTGCTTTTTACTTTGCTTTTATTTTACTTTGCATCTTTATCATAAAAATACCAAAAATGTTATCTATCATATCTATCAGATCTCACTCTCGTAAGTGACCGTGAGGGGATTGACAACCCCTTATCGCGTTGGTTGCGAGGATTTATTTGTTTTGTGTAGGTACGAGGGACTCGCAGTAGCCTCCTCTTGGATTGATACCTTGGTTCTCAAAAACTGAGGGAAATACTTACGCTACTTTGCTGCATCACCCTTTCCTCTTCAAGGGAAAACCAACGCAGTGCTCAAGAGGTAGCAGTCCTCTTCCTTCCTTGGGGAGAGGGGATTCTAGATTCTTCTCCCTGATTATCCTCCTTCGCGGAGGCACTAATTCCCCCGGTCTGGATGAATAATGAGTGAGGCCTGCTTTCGGCTTCTTTGTTCCTCCCTATATCTTCCCCTGATGGCGCTTGATAAGGCGCGAGCTCAAGCATTCTGGACAGTACTGGATGTGTTGAGCCTTCGGGAAGGGGGGCCGAACACCTGATGATCTTCGCCTTTTTTACCCAGTCCTTGTCAAAGAGCGACTTTTCAGAATGATGTTGTTATAAATAAAGAGACAACATGTTCGGCCAAAGAACTACTTACTTGGGTGTCTGGACTATTGCAGTTCAGACCCGCATCCTCGGTGGTGTCCGGACACTTTATTCGTGATCTGAAGAACAATCTGTACATCTCTTCGAGCGTCACGCCGAAGAAGTGCTGAATAGTTCGCGGTCCTTCCGGGTTGAACTCCCACATACGGAGAGGTTGACTTTTGCAAGGCAAGGCTCGACGAACTAGCATGACTTGCATTACCTTGACAAGGCTGACATCTCTCTCTAGGAGATCTCGGATGCGACTCTGCAATGTCGGCACATCATTTACCGGCACCCAGTCTAGCCCCTTGCTGACCCATGATGCCAGTTGTGGCGGGGGGCCCGAGCGGAAGGCAGGAGCGGCTACCCACTTAGTACCACGTGGAGCTGTGATGTAAAACCACTCCCGTTGCCATAAGCTAGACACCTCCGGGAAGGAGCCCTCTGGCCATGGAGCATTGGCACCTTTGCTTATTATGGCACCTCCGCATCCTGCGTGTCGCCTATTAATCATCTTCGGCTTCACATTAAAGGTCTTGAGCCATAAGCCAAAGTGTGGGGTGACATGGAGGAAGTCCTCACACACGACGATGAACGACGAGATGTGAAGGATGGAATTCGGGGCCAGATCATGGAAATCGAGCCCGTAATAGAACATGAGCCCTCTAACAAAGGGATCCAGACTAAAGCCTAGCCCTCGGAGGAAGTGGGAGACAAATATGACACTCTCGCTGGGTTCGGGAGTGGGAATGACCTGCCCTCGAGCAGGCAGCCTATGCAGATTTCGACAGTCAGATACCTGGCTTCTCTTAGCTTCTTGATGTCCTCCTCTGTGACAGAGGAGGGCATCCACCGACCTTGAAGGTTGGATCCGGACATGATTGAAGGTCCGATGCACCTAGCCTGAGCCTTGGGTGTTGGAACTCAAGGTGGGGGAAGGATTCGATTGAGTGCGAGAAGAAAAGAACAGGCCTTGGCCCCTTTATAAAGAGAGTGAATATCAAGCGGCCTCCGCGTGGCCGTTTGGAACTTGCCTAAAATCGAGGAGTCATACCAATAGGCACGATTGGGTTACACATACCCGTATTGATGAGAATCCCGTGATAAGGGAACACGATCTCTGCTTCGACAAGACGTGCCAATTAAACCGCCTCGCGAAACATGCAGTGGCAGGTTGGGAGAAACGGTTCGAATAATGACCAGGCCGTGGTGTGATGTCATGCTATGAAAAGTTGTCAGCAGATTAGATTTGTGGAAATATTATTCTCTCTACAGTGGTATGCGGAATTTGTTTTGCAGAGGCGGACACTATCCTTGTGTTCAAAATCTTCTATGGAATATTCGGAGGAGGAACCCACCTTGCAATGTCGTAGACGATCTGCGCGCCAGACTCATCGTCATTGAAGCCAGGTTCAGGGGCTACTGAGGGAGTCCTGGATTAGGGGGTCCTCAGACAGCCGGACTGTATACTTTAGCCGGACTGTTGGACTATGAAGATACAAGATTGAAGACTTCGTCCCGTGTCTGGATGGGACTCTCCTTGGCGTGGAAGGCAAGCTTGGCAATTCGGATATGTAGATCTCCTCCCTTGTAACCGACTCTTTGTAACCCTAGCCCCCTCCCGTGTCTATATAAGCTGGAGGGTTTAGTCCGTAGGACAACAACAATCATACCATAGGCTAGTTTCTAGGGTTTAGCCTCTACGATCTCGTGGTAGATCAACTCTTGTAATACTCATATCATCAAGATCAATCAAGCAGGAAGTAGGGTATTACCTCCATCGAGAGGGCCCGAACCTGGGTAAACATCGTGTCCCCCACCTCCTGTTACCATCTGCCTTAGACGCACAGTTCGGGACCCCCTACCCGAGATCCGCCGGTTTTGACACCGACACTCGTGGCTTCTGAACTTGCCCGCGGGATTGATCTCCTCCTAGGGTGAGATGCACGAGTGTGTCGTCGCCAACTTCCAGGGCACTCGTGACCGCCCGCCAGCCGCGGGTGACATGCGACACATCAAGTAGCAACCGGGAGAGAGAGCCTACAGAAGTACATCTAGTGCTTCAATAGCGTCCGCCTCAAGATCCCCAAGGTGACGGACGAGGCCATCATCTCTGTGTTCTATGACGGCGTCCGCGACATCAAGATGAAGGAGGAGCTCGCCATCCACGAAGGCCTATGCATGGCTCTGGAGATGTTCAACATGGCAACCAAGTGTGCAAGAGCTTAGGAGGGGCGCCTCTCCCTCCTCGAGCTCCCAGCTGTTGACCCAGAAGACAAGAAGGCCAAGTCATAGGACGTGAAGCGCAAGGGAGTAGTCATGCTCACGGCTGAGCCTGAGATGAAGCTCGGCCAGGACCACCCCGAGTCATCCAAGGGAAGCCGTCTGTTCTGCGCCTTCCACAACGTACACAGCCACAACACCAATGACTGTCAAGAGCTCAGGGCCATTCGTGACGGGCACTTCGGTCGACGCCCTGAGCGCAATGACCAGGGCTATGGTAGAGGAGGAGGACGAAGTGGAGGACGCTGGGATGACCGTGGCCCCCGCCAGGAGTGGCGCGACCGGCCTTGTGAGAACCGCTGGTAGGACCAGCCTCTCGATGGTGCCTGGAGGGACCAGCCTCAAGAGGACCGTCCTCAGGGAAATGCTGGCCTCCCTCCGCTGCCGCCACAACCAAGGAGGAATGATGACCACCATCAGGACGAGAGGGATGGGGGCTTCCAGGAGCCGTGCACCATTGCCTGCATCTTGGGAGGTGCTCAGACCCCAGCCTCCCAACGCATCTTCAAGCAATTCGCCCGTGAGGTGAACGCGGCTCTCCCCAGGCTCGAGGCCACGCGCCCGCTCAGGTGGTCCAAGTGCGCCAGTACCTTCAACTCGTCCGACCAGCTCAAGTGCGCAGTGACGGCTGGCGCCCTCCCGATGCTCTGCTCGCCCATCATCAGCAACGTCCAAGTCACCAAGACCCTCATCGACAGCGGCGTAGGGCTCAATGTCCTGTCCGTCGAGATGTTCGACCGTCTCCAAGTGCCATAAAATCAGTTACAGCCTACCAAGCCCTTCTCAGGAGTGACCGACGGCTCCACCACCCTGATAGGGTAGGCCCACCTCCCTGTCACCTTCGGCAAGCGCGATAACTACCGCACCGAGCTCATCGACTTCGACGTCACCCACATTTGCCTGCCGTACAATGCCATCATCGGGTATCCGGCCTTGGCCAAGTTTATGGCGGTGACACATCACTTCTACAATGTCCTCAAGATGACAGGGAGCGGTGGCATCATCACGGTCGCCTGTGAGGAAAAGGACGCGATGTGCTCTCTCGAGCGTGCTTACAAGGTGGCAGTAGTCGAAGACCCAGACAATGAAGGCACAGTCTACCCTCCTGAGGCCATCCCCAAGAAGAAAAAGCAGCTGCTCCACCAAGAGCCTCAGGGGAGTGGCCTTTCTAGCGGCACCACTTCAGGACTAGCGCCCGCAGGTGGGGCGCCTCCCTCTCTCGCATAGGAAGGCGCACCTGGTGCCCTCCTCAGGATGGGCTCAGGGGCTCTCTTCTGGAGGGCCTCAGACCTAGCCAGCGTCACAAGGGAGGCGCTCGGGCACCATGTGGAGGCGTGCTTCGCCGCATGTTTCCCCCAAGAGGGCACAAGGCGAGGAGCGCCTGGTGCTCAGGAGTTCATCACCAAGATCACCCAGGAGCTTGAAGAGGTGAGAGCCGTGCGCGGCGACAGCCGCCCACCACCTGGCGTAGCTCCTTGCCCTGGCGCAGACGACGAGCTGCGCGTCTGCGTCGACATCCTAGGGTTCAACAGGGCTGCATCTCAGGAGCATTCCTGGCCTTTGCGCGTTGGTCGGTGCGAGGGTCCGCCTCACAACTACGTTCGCATGCCCTTCGGCTTGCGGAACGCGACTATCACCTTCCAGCGCCACTTGTGGAGCACTCTGGCGGCTCAGGAGGCCAGGCACCATGCATTCCTAGCAGAGACGGCGATGGTTCTTCAAGAACCACCCGGGCCCCCAGAGCCTCCGGAGGCTCAGGACCCTGGTGGCTCGTGAGGAGCGACTCCTTCAACACGCATCTTCAGCTACTCCAACACCTCTTCAACAATGATGCTAGGTGACATTTTCCGGTTTACTTAGCTAGGAGCGCCCCTCGGGCTGCACCATTCCCACGTCGCACGGCCCTGTCCCTGCGGCGTGTATCCTTTTGCATCTTTACCTTAATCCGTTGGGGGCGCCCCTCGGGCTGCATCATCCCCAGGCCGCATGGGTCCGTCCCTATGGCATGTATCGTTCTTCCGTCTATTCGAACTAGCTTGCCTCCTTGCATGAGTTACTTATGATCACCGCCTGCTTACTTGTTGCACTTTGCGGCATCCCGCGTTGCTGACCGGCCTCTTGCTCACCCTGCAACGAGGACTCCACATGTTGGCACGACGCTTGTGCTCGGGTCCATCCCTGCAACACTGATAAAACCTGGGAGATTGAGCTCTGGCTCGCGGCCCGCCCCACCCACGTCACCTCACCAGATCCTCAGTGCCTTCATCTTCTTGTGGAACGATCATCAGCAGGACAGCTAGCGCGATTACGAGCTATATTTCCTCTTCAACTAACCTGCAGGAATCTCCGGAGCACCAGCTACGGGTGGCCTCGTCAACTCTTTCCTTCTCTCATGCGATTCGCTTGCGTGCGCAAGGGGGGCTCCTGAGCATCGCGTCTCAGAAGCTCTTAATGACTCTCCAGCCCTCACCCCCTGGCCTTGACCACGGCGTCGCGACCTGGCATACCAGCGGCGGCTGAGCCCTACTCGTGGGTTGGGACCCCAGAACGCAGAGCACTTAGAAGAGCATGAAAAGGGGGTGATCTGGCGTGAGCCTGACCTAGTAGTACCACCACCGCCGATGCACAAACCGGGCGCGGCACAAGGAATCGACCCAAGATCACTAAAGATAAGTCACACATTTGAGCCAGCACAGTGCTGAGACACATGATTTCTAGCTCTTGCAGCCTTGCTATGGCAACGCCGCCTTCCTTTCCTGCCTTCAGGGAGTTGCTTGCACGCTAATGGGGACCTCTTGAGCATCATGCCTCAGGAGCTCTTACCAGACCTCGGGCTGCTCACCTCCTAGCTTTGAACATGGCATCGCGACCTGTCATACCAGCGACGGCTGAAGCCTACCTGGGGACTGGGACCTGTCAGCGTAGAGCACCAAGCTACCACGAGGTTGGAAAGGGGGGACCAAGCCGAAGCAAGACGCACAATCATAAGTTTTCGTAATAAGAAAAATATTGACACAAAAGGCACTACAGATTCTTTACACACCCCCACAGGGTTCATCTCGATTCCTCACAGGGAACAAAAGAAGAAGACTATCAGAAGTCGTATCTACAGGTGCCGCCGCCGACGCCATCATCAATAGTGGGCCACAGGAGGCCGACGCCAACCCCATCCGGATCAGCGATGACGATGAGCGGTCGCAGTTGCTGCGCTCCGAGCGCGGCGAGAGCTCGGGGGCACGTAGCTGTCGTCACTCGTCTCCGGAGTCCCGTCAGGCTCGGGAGAGCCGCTGGACTCCCAGGAGCCGCCGCTACTACTGGAGGGACTGTCAGCAGGACCAAGGGCGGGCTCAGCGCCGGCCTGGCGGCCCCCTCCAGGGCAGCACTCCAAGTGGTGGCCCTCCTCGTCGAAGACCTTGAAGAGCAGCATGGAGGCGCCATCGTACTCAAAATGGATGTAAAGGGCCCCCTCCATGCGGAAGGCGCGGGCCACCTCGCCCCATCCACGGGGCATGAAGATCTTACCCGGAGATACGACCTCAACCTCCGCTCCTGTCGCTGGGGTGCTGCATTCGGCATGCTGCAGCCGCAGCTCGAGCAGCCCCCCTCGGTGGCATCACTTCGGCGAAGAACTATGGGAATCGGATCCACGTGCGTGGCGGCATCGCCGCCCACATCACGAGCTCGCGCGAGGAGCCCTCGGCGTGGGTTCGTGGGCCGGCGACACGCGCCACCACGGCCTGGCCACCGAGACCATGGAGCGAGCGGCGCAGGTGAAAGGATCGAGAAGAGGTGTCTAGAGGGGGGGGGGGTGATTAGACACTAAGTACCAAAAAGGGGCAGTTTTTAACTCTTTAAGTTCAAGTGGAGTTTTGGCACACGTTTAACAATCACAATACATAATTCAAGCAAGCATGCAAAGAGTATATGAGCAGCGGAAAGTAAAGCATGCAACTTGCAAGAATGTAAAGGGAAGGGTTTGGAGAGTTCAAACGCAATTGGAGACACGGATGTTTTTTTCGTGCTTCCGATAGGTGGTGCTATCTTACATCCACGTTGATGGAGACTTCAACCCACGGAGGGTAACAGTTGCGTGAGTCCACGGAGGGCTCCACCCACGAAGGGTCCACGAAGAAGCAACCTTGTCTATCCCACCATGGCCGTCGCCCACGAAGGACTTGCCTCACTAGCGGTAGATCTCCACGAAGTAGGCGATCTCCTTTCCCTTACAAACTCCTTGGTTCAACTCCACAATCTTGTCGGAGGCTCCCAAGTGACACCTAGCCAATCTAGGAGACACCACTCTCCAAGAAGTAACAAATTGTGTGTTGATGATGAACTCCTTGCTCTTGTGCTTCAAATGATAGTCTCCCCAACACTCAACTCTCTCTCACAGGATTTGGATTTGTTGGAAAGAAGATTTGAGTGGAAAGCAACTTGGGGAAGGCTCGAGATCAAGATTCATATGGTAGGAATGGAATATCTTGGCCTCAACACAAGAGTAGGTGGTTCTCTCTCAAAAAATGTGTATTGGAAGTGTAGGTTCGTTCTGATGGCTCTCTCCACGAATGAAGAGTGGGTGGAGGGGTATATATAGCCCACACACAAAAACTAACCGTTACACACAATTTACCAATCTCGGTGGGACCGAATTGAGAAACTCGGTCGGACCAATTCAGCAAATCTAGTGACCGTTAGGATTTTTGGTGGGACCGACATGCAACTTGGTAGGACCGATATGGTTAGGGTTAGGGCATAATGTAATCTTGATGAGACCGATTACGCAAACTCGGTTGGACCGATTTTGGTAATGAGCTAACCAGAGAGTTGGTCAGGCAAACTCGGTGAGACCGATTACACAAACTCGGTGGGACCGATTTTGGTAATAAGCTAACCAGAAAGTTTGCATTGTAATCCCGATAGTACCGATTGCTCAAACTCGGTGAGACCGATTTTGGTAATGGACATACACAGAGAGATTACAATCCCATCTTGGTGAGACCGAGATCCCTATCGGTGAGACCGATTTGCCTAGTGTTTGTGGCAGTGGCTGTGACATCTGAACTCGGTGGCGCCAGATAAAAAGAATCGGTGGGGCCGAGTTAGACTTTGGGTTTAGGACATATGTGGATGTGGGAAAGTAGTTGAGGGCTTTGGAGCATATCACTAAGGACTTTGAGCAAGCAAGCCATTAAGCAACACCTCATCCCCTCTTGATAGTATTGGCTTTTCCTATAGACTCAATGTGATCTTGGATCACTAAAATAGAAAATGTAGAGTCTTGATCTTGAAGCTTGAGCCAATCCTTTGTCCTTAGCATCTTGAAGGGGTTCCACATCCTCTAGTCCATGCCACTCCATTGTTGAAATTGTCTGAAACATACTAGATGAAAGTGTTAGTCCAACAAGAGATATGTTGACATTAATTACCAAAACCACCCAGGGAGCACTTGTGCTTTCAATCTCCGTCTTTTTGGTAATTGATGACAACATGCATCAAAGCTTTAGACAAAGATATAAAGAATAGCAGGTAAAGCTTTGGAAAGACATGTAACAAGCATAGGCTCCCCCTACATGTATGCAATCATGTGAATATGGAATATAGAAGCATTTGAGAGCATAACCATGACAGAGAAGGCAATGTGTTACATGTATCTTGGCTATATGCACTAGAGCAAATAATGTGAATATGGGAAATGCACCTTCATGCTCATGAGTCCTTCTTGCAAACAATATATACATCAGCAAGAATTTCTCATACACATTATTGTGATGCATATACTTACCTTGTGGTCTTGAGTTGGATTAGGATGGAATGAACCTGCGTAAACAAGGTTAGATAACACAGATACACCTGTTGGCCAGAGCAAACAAAAAGAAGCCACAAGAGTACCAAGACTGGGATGACATGTAGAGAGTGAGTACTAAGTACCACATTTAACATTGACATGTCCCCAAAGGTAAAGATGTGCAATGAATTTAAAGGATTTCTTTCCCCTTAGATGTCTTGCTCCCCCTGAATCTAGCATGGGATACTGGGAGAAGATAGGGAACAGAAAATCAGAGCAAAATGCAAAACCAGAGCTCAAGGAAACAAATGAACAGAGCTAATGCAAATAAGCACATATGAACATGTCTTTCCCCTCAAGAAGACATGTGGCATCTCTCCTCTTTGAACACCAAGCATTTGGGATCCTTGAAGATTACTCTCTCCTTGAGTATTCTCTCCCCCTAGAGATATCTTTCTCCCCTGTTGAAGTGATAAGCTTTGATGTGATCTCTCTCTCCCCCTTTGACATCAATTTCCAAGAAGGGCCTTCTGGAATTTGTCATGGATGGGTTTGGTCCTTGAGTCACGGCACAAAGCACTGATAAAAATGTGATGCTTGTAGAGGACAAGATTTATTAAGTGGAGCTGGATCAAGAGTAGTGCAGGAATAAATGGCAAAATGTTTTTCCTGTAGTGAAATCGGTGGCACCGAGTTGGATGCTTCGGTTGCACCGAACGGATTCGGTTGGACCGAAAGCAAGAAATCGGTGTGACCGTTTTCATCACAGAGAAAACACTTGTCACCTCAGCTCACTAGGCACGTAAGATCTCACAAGGATTTGCAAGGAATTAACTGAAAGATTTGCAATGAATTGGATGCAGGGAATGCAGAACAAATAGAAAAGAAAAGAAATCTAGAGGAAGGTTTTTTCTAAAAGGGGAAACAAATATGCATGAGACAAATGCAAAAGGAAACACAAGAGAACTTCATCTAGAATTGGGCGGTGACAAAGTCACCTATGTTAGAGTACATTGACTTAGGAGTCAGGTGAGATCACTTGATCATGGGTCATACTCATCGTTTAAGATCAAAATGGGGTTGCCATTTTTCGTTTAAGCATCTTGATGTATTCACATCTTGTCGAGTTGCTTTGGCTCATGACTTGGAGTAAAGCTTCTGTAAGATGGAATAACATACCTTGGGTGGTGGTGTTGATCGTGTTCATGTAGTTGAACTTGGGTGGGTTGCTCAAGGTTGATGTAGCTCATCAAGAGTTGGGAGCACCACATGGAATTTGAGTTCATCTACCTACATGGGTTAGTTCTTGCTAGGAAGAGCACTTGTGTATCCAAAATGACAATCATGAAACTCAACATAGATTTTGTCAAAGGATATGTTTGAACGGTTTCGTGCTTCCTTGTCTTCAACCACCATTGTGTAGAGACTTGGTGATGTAGAGATTGCTCAAGATGAGAGTGAGTTGTGATCTCATAGATTTAGATTCATCCAAGTACCTACAAGGGTTGGATAACATGCAAGATGCAAATATATCCAAGACATAAGATTATCATCATAAGAGAAATATCAAGGATTAATCATAAGCTCAAGTGTTGCATGTATCCAATGGAGTTCCTACTCCAAGTTTGAAGCATCAATGATGTTCAATTCTCCTCTTAACCTGCAAAACAGTTTCTCATCATGTGGTTTAGTGAATATATCCGCTAATTGCTTGTCGGTGCGAACATGCTTAAGATTAATGTCACCCTTAGCAACATGATCTCGAATAAAATGATGACGAACTTCAATATGCTTAGTTCGAGAGTGTTGCACGGGATTGTGAGCAATCTTGATAGCACTTTCATTGTCACAAAATAATGGAACATGTTTCACATGTATCCCATAATCTTTAAGAGTTTGGGTCATCCAAAGTAATTGAGCACAACATGAACCAGCGGCATTGTATTCCGCTTCGGCGGTGGATAAGGATAACGAGTTTTGTTTCTTGGAAGACCAAGATACAAGAGATCTACCAAGAAATTGACAAGTACCCGAAGTGGACTTTATATCAACCTTGTCACCGGCATAGTCCAAGTCGGAATAGCCAACAAGATCGAAAGAAGACCTCTTAGGATACCAAATGCCAACATTTGGTGCATGGATTAAGTATCTCACTATCCTTTTCACGGCCTTAAGATGACATTCCTTAGGAGCAGCTTGATATTGTGCACACATGCACACACTTAGCATTATATCGGGACGTGAAGCACATAGATATAACAATGAACCAATCATAGAGCGATAAACCTTTTGATCAACCGGTTCACCATCTTTGGTCAAATCAAGATGTCCACTAGTAGGCATGGGTGTAGTCATACCTTTGCATTCTTGCATATTGAACTTCTTGAATAAGTCCTTGGTGTACTTTGTTTGAGAGACAAAGGTACCTTCCTTAGTTTGCTTGATTTTCAAACCAAGAAAGAATTTGAGTTCACTCATCATAGACATCTCAAACTTCTCCGACATTAACTTCCCAAACTTTTCACTAAAATGAGGGTTAGTAGAAGCAAATATAATATCATTGACATAAATTTGGCATACAAATAGTTCCGCATTAACCCTTTTTGTAAAAAGAGTAGAATCAATTTTACCAATTTCAAAGCCTTTTTCAATAAGGAACTTGGTCAAGCATTTATACCATGCTCTAGGAACTTGTTTAAGACCATAAAGGGCTTTGTGAAGTTTGTAGACATGATCAGGTTTCTTAGGATTGAAGAAGCCGGGAGGTTTCTTAACATAAACTTCCTCCTCAATTTCACCATTTAGAAAAGCACTTTTAATGCCCATTTGGTACAAGGTGATATCATGGTGATTAGCATAAGCAAGTAAGATGCGAATGGAATCAAGTCTAGCAACAGGAGCATAAGTCTCACCATAGTCCATACCTTCGACTTGTGTGTAGAGTTGGGCGACGAGACGTGCTTTGTTGTGAACTACTTGTCCATCTTCATCTTGCTTGTTGCGAAACACCCATTTAGTACCGATGATGTTGTGGTTGTTGTCGGGCTTCTCAACCAATGTCCACACTTGATTTCTCTCAAAGTTGTGTAGCTCTTCGTGCATAGCGTTTATCCAATCCGGATCTTCCAATGCTTCTTCAACCTTCATAGGTTCAATGCTAGAGATGAATGAATAGTGTTCACCAAAGTTAGTAAAGGAGTTTTAGAGCGAGTGATTCTCCTGGTTTGGATATCTTTGTAGATTTGCTTGACGGGATGGTCTTTAGCAATTCTTGCTCGAACTCGCGAAAGCTTTTGCTTGGGTCTTGGTTGAACATCTTCTTCATCTTGTTCTTCTTCTTGGCCTTCTTCATTGTTGGCATTGTCGTTCTCTTGTCGTGGTGGAGAAGGAGGGTGTTGACGTTCGTCTTGGTGCACTTCCTCGTTTTCTTCATCTTGGTGTGTCCCACTTGTGGATGCTTCCATATAAACTCTTGGTTCACCTTGTCGTGAGGTAGAAGCTTCCACTTGGACGGACGAGGTACTCTCCTTCACCTCCGTTGGATGAATCTTGCCAATAGACAAGTCTTGAATTGCTTCCGAGGGGTCTTTGTCTCCTACATCAATTGGCAACTGCTCTACTTGCGATCCGTTAGATTCATCAAACTTCACATCTACCATTTCTTCAACCTTTCAGGTGAAATTGTTGTGGACACGGTATCTATGAGAGTTTGAGCCATAACCAAGTAGGAAACCTTCATGAGACTCGGGAGCAAATTTAGAACGACGATGCTTATCAAGAATGTAGCACTTTGAGCTGAATACTCGAAAGTATCCAACTTGGGTTTTGTTACCGGTGAAAAGCTCGTATGACGTCTTGCCGAGTAGCTTGTGATACAAGCGATTTGTTGCATGACAAGCTGTCTCAACCGCTTCCGCCCAAAGGTGCTTTGGCATCTTGTACTCATCAAGTATCGTTCTCGCCATTTTGATGAGCGTCCGGTTCTTCCGCTCAACAACTCCATTTTGTTGAGGTGTGTACGTAGTCGAGAACTCATGTGAAATCCTTCTTCGTCAAGAAAGGTGTCCACATTTGCGTTCTTGAACTCCGTTCCGTTGTCGCTGCGAACCTTCTTGATCTTCACTTCAAATAGATTTTGGGCCTTCCTAGCGAAGTTTTTGAAGATCTTTTGAACCTGCGATTATCATCGAGAAAGAACACCCACGTAAATTGTTGGGGATATTACTACTGGGCGTAAACCGGCCAGGAGAGGCCGGTTTAACTTCATCAGTAGTCAAGTATGCTTGAAGCCCGTGAGGATATTCTATAAGGGCCCAAGGCCCAGAACCGGTTTAAGGCTTGTAGCCATGAATCGGCATTAGTATGTAACTTGTGTTGTAAGTTAGAAATACTAGAGACCGAACCGGACACGTCTATGAGCCGGTCTCGGGACTCTGCAAACCGACGGGTGTCACCCATGTATATAAGGGACGACCCGGCGGTGGTTCGAGGACAACAGACAACAACTTGAGACTTAGGCGAAGCTTGTTTGCTCCCTAGTCATCATCGAAACCCCCATCAATTCCATCACAACTAGACGTAGGCTTTTACCTTCATCGAAGGGGCCGAACTAGTATAAACTCTCTTGCGTCCTTGTGTCCGCTTTAACCCCTTCAAGCTAACTCGTAGCGATGGCTCCACGACTAAGTCCTTTCATGAGGACATCTGCCGTGACAAAACCACGACAGTTGGCGCCCACCGTGGGGCTATTGGACGATGGTTTCAAGTTCTTGGAGGGCAACTTCGAAGGATTCAAGGGTTACGCTGTGGGCCGGATAACCAAGAGTCGTCGCGGCAAGCTCTACATCGACGATTCAGGCTGGGGCCCCGAGGATGGCTCGATTGAGTACGGGTACCAGGTCCCCTTTGGTGGCATACACGTCTTCATTGGCAAGATCGGTGAACTGGGCCCTGAGCCGGACATCTGCACCGACCTCGTCGAAACGGCTCAGCGTGCGAGATCTGCCCAGAGTAGACCGGCCATGAAGCGTGCCTTCGTGGGAGTCATCCACGGAGGAGAATATGATGGTGGATCGGAATCTGGCAGTGAGACTGTCGTTTATTCCGGCGACGAGTCCTCGACCGGAGAAACCGAATCATTTTATCAGCTACATGACGGCCGGATTGGGGGCTGTTCCGATGGCGACAGTATTTCGGACACCTCTGATCTGCCCAACCGGGTTGGGATATTCATGGCCGGTACACAGGCGGCGGTCCACTCTTCGACCGCAGCAGCAATGTTCTCCGTGCCAGCGGTGGCGGCCGGGGCAGGAGGCCCTGTGCACCCGCCGCCTCAAGTCTTATCTGATCTGTTTGATGCGTTGGCTGTGCTTATGGCGGAAGCTAACCCGGCGGATCAGGACGCCCACAACGCGGAAATTGCAAAGATGAGGGAACATATCACTCAGGCCAAGTCTGACCTGGCAGCCGAGAACAACAGGATGGCCGTAGAGCGAGCCGCTTTGGATGCGCATGCCTATAGGCTTATGCTAGACCAGAACGCGTCGCATGAAGTCCTGAAAAGGAAGCATCGGTCTCGCCTGCCGACGGTTTTCGATGCCAGAAACCTCTTCAATACCCCAGGAGCAGGGACTAGTAACCCGCGTGGCTAAACCGGGCGGAGGCACCTGGGCAAGGTACGCCGGTTCAGCCTCGCCTGATGGAGCCGCCTCGACAGAATAACGTCGTACCTCTGCCTGTCCAGACACCTCCAAGTCATTATTCCAATCCAATGGACAATCTTATCGCCGCCGCTTCACGGCTGGAGGCCATCCCGATTGAAGGTGATTCTCCGCAAGCGGTGGAGACGCACCGGGTTAAGGAACTTCTTCGAACAGCCTTGGTTTAGCAGGAAGCATATTCATATAGCCGTGACCGAATTCATTCCACCCCTCGTCCAAGCCGGAGTTACAGCAGGAGGATAGATGAACCGGCCGTATCCAGTAATGCACGGAACCGTGAAGCGCCCCGTGGCCATAACCCGGCGGGTGATGCTTAGGAAGTGGTGGACCGGGCCCGAGCACGAAGGGATGCCGAGTTAGCAGCGCAACATGAGGCTCGTCAGGTTACGCCAATTCGTCCAACCACCTCGATCGAGCCATGAGTTACTTCTAGTTCTTTGGGAGTGCCTTGTCTTGTCCCCGCTTTACGCAATGTGCACCTGCCCAAGGATTTCAAGGGCCCGCGCAAGGTGCCAAATTACACGGCCCATTTGTCTCTAGAAACATGGATAGAGAGCTATGAGATGGCCATGGAGATGCTTGACGTAGATGAAGCGGCATGTGCAAAGTACTTCACCATGGTGCTTGACGGGACAACCCGTACTTGGTTAAAGAGCTTACCAGCCAATTCTATCAATTCATGGGCCCAGTTGCGAGCCCGGTTTATCCAGAATTTCAAGGATACATGTAAGCAGCCCATGTCGATAGTGGACTTAGCGGCCTGTGTCCGTGGAGGAAGGAGAGTCAACAACCCACCTGGTACGCCAAGTTTCGTAAATTTTGCACTCATCGATCAGTATCAACGCTGACTCATGGTTATAACTTTGAAAGCAACCGCCGTTTAAACCTCCGTTGAAATTGGGACGAATGAAGCGCCATTGTAACGATATGGGGACCTCATGACTGCGTTAGTGAAGTATGCTGATTACGATAGTACCAAGGATCCCGAGTCTGATGATGACAAGATAGGGAAGGGAAAGAAGAACAACAACTCCAAGGGGCAGCTACACAACACGGCAGGTCATGGTAACGGAGGCAAGCGTAAAGCAGATGGCAGCATGGAATTTGTGGCTAATACTAGCGCGCAGGACAGAAGCCAGCGACGGAAGGGTAAACCGCCATATCGCGGTGGGGCTCCAAACCCCAACCCAGACCGCCTGACTTATCTATTAAACCAGCCCTGTCCAAAGCACGGGACGAAGGAGACGCCAGCCACCCACCTTTGGAAGGATTGCTATATTATGCAGGAGTTCAAAAATTCTAATGCATTCCGGTATGATCACGGATCAGGTGGTGGCTCAGGATCCGGATTCCATGGGCTGGATCACGGTGGAGGAAATGCCGGTTCAGGCTTCAATGGAGATCAGGGTGGACATAACAATCAAAACAATCAGAATAGCCAGGGTGGTTATAACCAGCAGCAGCAGTTGTAACATCCCAAATTTTCAATTTGGAATGTTATACATTAAGTCATCATGCATTGCATATTTTCTTGCATTTTGCCGATCCTAGAAATTTCACGCAACTCAAGGACCCTCGGAGAGAGTTGGAGATTTCGAAAATTTTCATATTTGTGTTTCCACGAATTATGAAAAAAGAGGATCATTTGAGTTTATTTATGTCAGCTTCAAATAATTTTTCCAATATCAAAATATGAGAGGGAATAATATGACTTTCCCAAAAATTTGGATAATAAAATGAAGATTTAATAAATAAATCAAATTCGGGATTTTCGGAGTTTATTTTTGCCTTAGGGAAAAATGCGTGTTTTCAAAAATTGCATTTTAGGCCCCGTGTTAAAGTTCATTTTGATCGACTCATTTTTAGGAGTCGGGAAAAATTTACTTTGTAAATTTTGGAGTTCGTTTAGATTTTATTTTATTTGTTTTTCATGCTGTGATTTTTTAAAAAATACAAGATCACTCCGCCTGGGCTAAGGGCCCACTGCCCAATGGCCCCCTCCTCGGCCACCACACAAGAAGCCGCCGCCGGCCGAGTCGAGGAGGAGGACTCCTCCTCCCATGCTTGCCCCTCCCCAAGCTACTCCCCCCTCTTTAAATACCCCTCACCCCCTCTCCTCAACCCAACGCCGCCCGCCATTTGTGCCCGCCGCCATTTCACGCTTGCTGCCGCTTGCACCGCTTGTCGCCCTTCTAGCCGCCTCATTGAAGCCCCACTGCCGAGGTAGCCGCGCTGCCGCCACCTCCTCGGTTCGGTTTATTTTTTATAAAAACCGTTCCAATTTTCTTTTTCCGTTGTCGGTTTTTTTTCAAAACCCTAGATCGGTTTTATTTCCGGTTTTCTTTCCGTTGTTCGGTTTTATTTTCGAAACCCTAGATCAGTTTTATTTCTGGTTTTGTTTAGCGAGCGTTCGCTGGACCGTTCGTCTTAACGAACGAGATCACCGGTTATTTCCGGTTAACGAACGTCCGTTCGTTTGACCGTTCGTCATTTTTTCTTTATCGGATTTATTCCGCTATTTTTTGATCGCGATTTCAGATCCGATCTTCGTTCTAGTTTATCTTCTCGCTCGTTTATCAGAATCAGGTAATTCAAGCGCTCGAGTTTCGCTTTCAAACCGCCGCCCGACTAATCAACTTAAACAAAGTTTTGCTATCTGTAAAATTTGACCTAGTTTCAACTTGCTAGAACCGAGCTGTTTTCTTCCGCCGGATGTTTTCCGTTGTTTTGTTTGATTCGCTTTTGCAACCAGGGTTATTAAGTTGAAATTTCTGGTCGATCTTTTATTCGAGATTTACCCGTGCATTAGATGAGTACTTATTGTATGCTTGTTGTTTGTCCGTGATAGATCACCGGAGGCGCCGCTTGTTACTTGAATTCTAGGTTTCGCGGATCATCAGCAAGGCAAGTAACACTTGATCATACCTTTTCTACCACCCAGTTTTTATGCATTAGATCCATCCTCAAACACTTGCATGATTAGGATCTAAATAAATATTGTGGGATGGGAAGTAGATTGAGGTAGTACCTATTACCTGTTTTACTTATGAAACCTTTGGGAGTTACTTCTACGTTTGCTTTTTATGCCATGCTATGCTAGTAGACGTGGACTGGGTGAGTGTATTCCATGACAGATGTGAGATTGTTAAATTAATGGTTTATTTAAGGTGGCAACTTAAACACACATCCGGGTGGATTGAGGCACCTGGTTTCCATCAGACTTGCCTGTTTTTCTTGAGACCGCCACCTGTGCTCAAAGGGATCATGAGATTATTCAAACTAGTAACTTCCGTGCAGCCACAAGGGCTCGCATAGTTGACTAAGTCGTGCGTAACTCTTATAGTGGTGGACTAGCAGATGTAGGGGATGTAGGTGTACCGGTCTACCCATCGTAAGGTGCTAGCGCTCGAAAGACTATGTCTCGGTCATCCATCTCTCAAACACCATGCAAAGGCGAGAAACCAAACGGAGGCGATCGAGTCTTGTGGGGAGAAGTGCTAAACCTCTGCAGAGTGTACAAACTAATCATGATTAGCCATGTCCCCGGTTATGGACATCTTGAGTATCTAGTACTTGAATATCATGTGAATCTCAACATGTTACTCTAATTAATATTTTGGGTTTTAATGAGTACCTTTAATTGGGATTGAGGATGTGTCAACCATTCTCAATGTTTAACAACCACCATGATAGTTAAAAATTTATTCCTTTGCAGAGGGAAAACTAGCTTTATGCAAAAACAGAACCCTAGAGCTTTACCACCAGCCACATATGCATGTAGTACAGGCTTATCATTCATTATTCTCTATGTGTTACATTGCCAAGATATTCCATGTGTCGACCCATTTTCAGCTGCAACTTTCATGTTGCAGACTTTTCGCATTTATTTAGTAAGGTGCTTTAGGTCGTGGTTCTATACTCATGATGTCACTGGAGTTGATGGACTCACTTATCTTCCAAGTCTTCCGCTGTTATCGTTACTAGATGGCCTTAAGCCATATTTATTGCAATAAGTCCTCTTTTGGGCAACGATGTAATAAGTGTGTGATTGCTACTCTGTTATAAATCCTTCGAAGTACTATGTGGTGTCATCATTACTGATCCAGGGATGACACATGAGCACAGAGACTTGATCCATTCGGGTCGGGTCGCTACAGCAGTCGGGCTATCAGAGCAATCCAAAGCAGTTGAATAGCGGGCAATATCATGTATTCACCACTAGCTTAGACAAGCGAGACCAGAAGCTTCACAAGCGAGGAGTGAATTCTGTTGAACCGGCCGTGCCTTCTTATTTACGCTGGTCCGAACAGCCAATCATATGGAGCAGAGAGGATCACCCTCCCCGGTTTGACAATCCAGGCCAGCTAGCGTTGGTGGTGGCACCTCAGGTGGGAGGTTATAAGTTCACCAAGGTGCTCATGGATGGAGGAAGTGTTGGAAATATGCCCTAGAGGCAATAATAAATTAGTTATTATTATATTTCCTTGTTCATGATAATCGTTTATTATTCATGCTATAATTGTATTGACCGGAAACAGCAATACATGTGTGGATACATAGACAACACCATGTCCCTAGTAAGCCTCTAGTTAACTAGCTCGTTGATCAATAGATGGTTACGGTTTCCTGACCATGGACATTGGATGTCATTGATAACGGATCACATCATTAGGAGAATGATGTGATGGACAAGACCCAATCCTAAGCCTAGCACAAAGATCGTAGTTCAGATGCTAAAGCTTTTCTAATGTCAAGTATTTTTCCTTAGACCATGAGATCGTGCAATTCCCGGATACCGTAGGAGTGCTTTGGTGTATCAAACGTCACAACGAATCGGGTGACTATAAAGGTGCACTACAGGTATCTCCGAAAGTGACCATTGGGTTGACACGGATCGAGATCGGATTTGTCACTCCGTAGACGGAGAGGTATCTCTGGGCCCACTCGGTAGGACATCATCATATGTGCACAATGTGACCAAGGGGTTGATCACGGATGATGTGTTACGGAACGAGTAAAGAGACTTGCCGGTAACGAGATTGAACAAGGTATCGGATACCGACGATCGAATCTCGGGCAAGTACAATACCGCTAGACAAAGGGAATTGTATACGGATCGATTGAGTCCTTGACATCGTGGTTCATCCGATGAGATCATCGTGGAACATGTGGGAGCCAACATGGGTATCCAGATCCCGCTGTTGGTTATTGACCGGAGAACGCCTCGGTCATGTTCAAGATGTCTCCGAACCCGTAGGGTCTACACACTTAAGGTTCGGTGACGCTTAGGGTTATATAGGAAGCTTGTATGTGGTTACCGAATGTTGTTCGAGTCCTGATGAGATCCCGGACGTCACGAGGAGTTCCGGAATGGTCCGGAGGTAAAGATTTATATATGGAAAGTTGTTGTTCGGGTTCCGAAAAGTTCGGGTTTTTCGGTATTGTACCGGAAGCTTCTGAGAAGGTTCCGGAGGATTCTGAGGGGTCCGGAGGTCCGGAAAGTGTTCCACCATGTCCAATACAGTAGCATGGGCTGTAGGGGGCGCCCTAGCCTTAATGGGCTAGGGGCACCAGCCCCCAAGGCCCATGCGCATGGGAAGGGTAAACCCTAAGGGGAGGCCTCCACTTGACTTGGGAGGCACTCCTCCCTTGGCCGCCCCTAGATGGGATCTAGGGCTGGCCGCACCCCTTGGGGTGGGGAAACCCAAAGGGGCGCAGCCCCTTCCCTATATATAGTTGAGGTTTGGGGCTGCTGACACATGAGAACTTCTCCTCGCGGTGCAGCCTCGCATCTCTTCCTCCTCCTCTCCCTTGGTGCTTGGCGGCCTCGGGATTGCCACGCCTCCACCACCACCATGCCGCTGTGTTGCTGATGGATGGAGTCTTCTCAACCTCTCCTCTCTCCTTGCTGGATCAAGGCATGGGAGACGCCACCGGCTGTACGTGTGTTGAACGCGGAGGTGCTGTCCGCTCGGCACTAGGATCTCCGTGATTTGGATCACGACAGTAGCACGACTCCTTCAACCCTGTTCACTTGAACGCTTACGCTTAGCGATCTACAAGGGTATGTAGATGCACTCTCCTTCCTCGTTGCTAGTTTCTCCATAGATAGATCTTGGTGACACGAGGAAAATTTTGAATTTCTGCCACGCTCCCCAACAAAGGGTATCGAGCTAGGTCTATTGCGTAGATTCTTTGCACGAGTAGAACACAAAGTAGTTGTGGGCGTTGATTTTGTTCAATATGCTTACCGCTACTAGTCCAATCTAGTTTCGACGGTATTGTGGGATGAAGCGGCCGGACCGACCTTACACGTACACTTACGTGAGACAAGTTCCACCGATCGACATGCACTTGGTGCATAAGGTGGCTAGCGGGTGCTAGTCTCTCCCACTTTAGTCGGAACGGATTCGATGAAAAGGGTCCTTATGAAGGGTAAATAGCAATTGGCATATCACGTTGTGGTTTTATGAGGTAAGAAACGTTTGCTAGAACCCATAGCAGCCACGTAGAAACATGCAAACAACAATTAGAGGACGCCTAACTTGTTTTTGCAGGGTATGCTATGTGATGTGATATGGCCAAGAAGAATGTGATGAATGATATGTGATGTATGAGATTGATCATGTTCTTGTAATAGGATTCACGACTTGCATGTCGATGAATATGACAACCGGCAGAGCCATAGGAGTTGTCTTTATTTATTGTATGACCTGCGTGTCATTAAACAACGCCATGTAATCACTTTACTTTATTGCTAACCGTAGCCATAGTAGTAGAAGTAATAAGTTGGCTAGACAACTTCATGGAGACACGATGATGGAGATCATGATGATGGAGATCATGGTGTCATGCCGGTGACAATGATGATCATGGAGCCCCAAGATGGAGATCAAAGGAGCAATATGATATTGGCCATATCATGTCACTACTATATAATTGCATGTGATGTTTATTATGTTTATGCATCTTGTTTACTTAGAACGACGGTAGTAAATAAGATGATCCCTTACACAAATTTCAAGAAGTGTTCTCCCTAATCGTGCACCGCTGCTACAGTTCGTCGCTTCTAAGCACCACGTGATGATCGGGTGTGATGGATTCTTACGCTCACATACAACGGGTCTAAGACAGATTTACACAGCAAAAACACTTGGGGTTAACTTGACGAGCCTAGCATGTGCAGACATGGCCTCGAACACGGAGACCGAAAGGTCGAGCATGAGTCGATAGTAGATACGATCAACATGAAGATGTTCACCGATGATGACTAGTCCGTCTCACGTGATGATCGGACATGGCCTAGTTGACTCGGATCATGTAATCACTTAGATGACCCGAGGGATGTCTATCTCGAGTGGGAGTTCATAAGATGAACTTAATTATCTTGAACATAGTCAAAAGAACTTTTGCAAATTATGTCGTAAGCTCGCGCTTTAGTTCCACTGCTTAGATATGTTCCTAGAGAAAATATAGTTGAAAGTTGAAAGTAGCGATTATGCGACAGAGAAAGCTTATGTCCTTAATGCACCGCCAGTGTGTTGAACCCCAAACGCCGCTTGTGGATGTTATGAACATCGGACATACACGCTTTGATAACTACGTGATAGTTCAGTTAAACGGTTTAGAGTTGAGGCACCAAAGACGTTTTCAAACGTCATGAACATATAAGATGTTTCGAGGGCTGAAATTGGGATTTCAGGCTCGTGCCACGCCAAGAGGTATGAGACCTCCGACGATTTTCTTAGCCGCAAACTAAGGGAGAAAGCTCAATCGATGAGCTTGTGCTCGATTGTCCGAGTGCAACAATCACTTAAATCGAGGGAGTTGATCTTCCGGATGAGATAGTAATGTTTCTCCAAAGTCATTGCCACCAAGCTGCTAGAGCTTCGTGATGAACTATAACAAATCAGGGATAGATATGATGATCCTGAGGTATTCGCGTTGTTTGACATCGCGAAAGTAGAAATCAAGAAGGAGCATCAATTGTTGATGGTTGATGAAACCACTAGTTTCAAGAAGGGCAAGGGCTAGAAGGGACACTTCATGAAACGGCAAATCAGTTGTTGCCCAAAGAAGAAACCCAAGGTTGAACCCAAACCCGAGACTAAGTGCTTCGAGATAAGGGAAACAGCCACCGGAGTAGAATTACCCTAGATACTTGGTAGATAAGAAGGCAGGCAAGGTCGATAGAAGTATATTTGATATACATTATGTTAATGTGTACTTTACTAGTACTCCTAGTAGCACCAGGTATTAGATACCGTTCGGTTGCTAAGTGTTGGTAACTCAAATAAAAGCTACGGAATAAAAGGAGACTAGCTAAAGGTGAGTCGACGATATGTGTTGGAATTGTTTCAAGGTTGATATGATCAAACATCGCACGCTCCCTCTACCATCAAGATTGGTATTAAACCAGAATAATTATCATTTGGTGTTTGCGCTGAGCATAGACATGATTGGATTATGTCTATCGCAATACGGTTATTCATCTAAGGAGAATAATGGTTACTCTATTTATTTGAATAATACCTTCATGGTCTTGCACCTAAAAATGGTTTATTGAATCTCGATCGTAGTGATACACATTTTCATGCCAAATGTATAAGATAGTAATGATAGTACCACTTACTTGTGGTAATCGCCATGTAAGTCATATTGGTGTAAACGCATGAAGAAGCTCCATGTTGATGGATCTTTGGACTCACTCATTTATGAAAAGTTTGAGACATGCGAACCATGTCTATTGGTGTATATGCATGAAGAAACTCCATGCAGATGGATCGTCTGGACTCACTTGATTTTGAATCACTTGAGATATGCAAAATCAAACCACATGGGCAAGATGACCTGAAAAGCCTCGGTTTCAAAGAAGATGGAACAAGGTAGCAACCTGTTGGAAGTAACACATTCTGATGTGTGCAGTCCAATGAGTGCCGAGGCATGCAGTGAATATCGTTATGTTCGACTTCACGATGATTCGAGTAGATGTTGAGTATATTTGCTTGATGAAACACAAGTCTGAATTATTGAATGGTTCAAGTAATTTCAGAGTGAAGTTTAAGATCTTCGTGACAAGAGGATAGAATGTCTATGATATGATCATAGAGATGAATATCTGAGTTACGAGTTTTGGCACACAATTAAGACATAGTGGAAATTGTTTCACAATTAATACCGCTCGAATACCATAGTGTGATGGTGTGTCCGAACATCATAGTTGCACCCTATTGGATATGGTGCGCACTATGATGTCTCTTATCGAATTACCACTATCGCTCATGGGTTAGGCATTAGAGACAACCGCACTCACTTTAATAGGGCACCACGTAATTCCGTTGAGATGAAACCGTATGAACTATGGTTTAGAGAAACCTAAGCTGTCATTTCTTAAAGGTTTGGGGCTATGACGCTTATGTGAAAAGTTTCAAGTTGATAAGCTCGAACCCAAAGCGGATAAAATGCATCTTCATAGGACACCCAAAACAGTTGGGTATACCTCCTAATTCAGATCCGAAAGCAATAGGGATTGTTTCTTGAATCGGGTCCTTTCTCGAGGAAAAGTTTGTCTCAAAAGTTGAGTGGGAGGATGGTGGAGACTTGATGAGGTCATTGAACCGTCACTTCAACAAGTGTGTAGCAGGCACGTGAAGTTGTTCCTGTGGCACCTACACCAATTGAAGTAGAAGCTTATGATAGTGATCATGAAGTTTCGGATCAAGTCACCGACGCACTCGTGGGGTGACAAGGATGCGTACTACCAGAGTGGTACAAGAATCATGTCTTGAAGGTCATGTTGCTAGACAACAATGAACCTACGAGCTATGGAGAAGCGATGGTGGGCCCAAATTCGACAAATGGTTAGAAACCATGAAACCGAGGTAGGATCCATATATCATAACAAAGCATGGACTTTGGTGGACTTGCCCGATGATCGGCAAGCCATTGAAATAAATGGGTCTTTAAGAAGAAGACGGACATGGACGGTAATGTCACCTTCTATGAAGCTCGACTTGTGGCAAAGAGTTTTCACAAGTTCAAGGAGTTGACTACGATGAGATTTTCTCATCCGTAGCGATGCTTAAGTCCGTCGGAATCATGTTAGCACAAGCTGCATTTATGAAATCTGGCGATGGATGTCAAAACGAGTTTCCTTACCTTTACGTAAGGAAAGGTTGTATGTGATACAATCAGAAAAGTTTTGTCGATCCTAAGGATGCTAAAAGGTATGCTAGCTCCAGCGATCCTTCTAAGGACTGGAGTAAGCATCTCGGAGTTGGAATGTGCGCTTTGATGAGATGATCAAAGATTTTGGGTTTATACAAAGTTTATGAGAAACTTGTATTTCCAAAGAAGTGAGTGGGAGCACTATAGAATTTCTGATGAGTATATGTTGTTGACATATTGGTGATCGAAATGATGTAGAATTTTCTATAAAGCATATAGGGTTAAAGTGTTTTCAAGTGAAAACCTGGATTAAGTTACTTGAACATTGAGCATCAAGATCTATGAGGATAGATCAAAACGCCAATAGTACTTTCAAATGAGCACATACCTTGACATGATCTTGAAGGTGTTCAAGATGGATCAGCCAAAGAAGGAGTTCTTGCCTGAGATGTAAGGTATGAAGTTAAGAGTTAAAGCTCGACCACGGCAGAAAAGAGAGAAAGGACGAAGGTCGTCCCCTATGCTTTAGACGTAGGCTCTATAGTATGCTATGTTGTGTACCGCACCGGAAGTGTGCCATGCCATGAGTCAGTCAAGGGGTACAAGAATGATCCAGGAATGGATCATTGGACAGCGGTCAAAATTGTCCTTGGATTAAATAAGGACATGTTTCTCGATTATGGAGGTGATAAAGAGTTCGGCGTAAAGGGTTACGTCGATGCAAGCTTTAACACCTATCCGAATGACTCTAAGTAGCAAACAGGATACGTATAGTGGAACAACCATTTGGAATAGCTCCAAGTGGAGCGTGAAAGCAGCATTTACAATATGACATAGAGAATTGCGAAGTACACACGGATCTGAAAGGTTCGCACCGCTGACTAAAACCTCTCTCACAAGCAAAACATGATCAAACCCCGTAACTCATTGAGACTTAATCACATGGTGATGTGAACTAGTTTAAGACACTAGTAAACTCTTTGGATGTTGGTCACATGGCGATGTAACCTATCGTTGTTAATCACATGGCGATGTGAACTAGATTATTGACTCTAGTGCAAGTGGGAGACTGTTGGAAATATGCCCTAGAGGCAATAATAAATTAGTTATTATTATATTTCCTTGTTCATGATAATCGCTTATTATTCATGCTATAATTGTATTGACCGGAAACAGCAATACATGTGTGGATACATAGACAACACCATGTCCCTAGTAAGCCTCTAGTTAACTAGCTCGTTGATCAATAGATGGTTACGGTTTCTGACCATGGACATTGGATGTCATTGATAACGGATCACATCATTAGGAGAATGATGTGATGGACAAGACCCAATCCTAAGCCTAGCACAAAGATCGTAGTTCAGATGCTAAAGCTTTTCTAATGTCAAGTATTTTTCCTTAGACCATGAGATCGTGCAATTCCGGATACCGTAGGAGTGCTTTGGTGTATCAAACGTCACAACGAATCGGGTGACTATAAAGGTGCACTACAGGTATCTCCGAAAGTGACCATTGGGTTGACACGGATCGAGATCGGATTTGTCACTCCGTAGACGGAGAGGTATCTCCGGCCCACTCGGTAGGACATCATCATAATGTGCACAATGTGACCAAGGGGTTGATCACGGATGATGTGTTACGGAACGAGTAAAGAGACTTGCCGTAACGAGATTGAACAAGGTATCGGGATACCGACGATCGAATCTCGGGCAAGTACAATACCGCTAGACAAAGGGAATTGTATACGGGATCGATTGAGTCCTTGACATCGTGGTTCATCCGATGAGATCATCGTGGAACATGTGGGAGCCAACATGGGTATCCAGATCCCGCTGTTGGTTATTGACCGGAGAACGCCTCGGTCATGTTCGTGATGTCTCCGAACCCGTAGGGTCTACACACTTAAGGTTCGGTGACGCTAGGGTTATATAGGAAGCTTGTATTTGGTTACCGAATGTTGTTCGGAGTCCCGGATGAGATCCCGGACGTCACGAGGAGTTCCGGAATGGTCCAGAGGTAAAGATTTATATATGGAAAGTTGTTGTTCGGGTTCCGGAAAAAGTTCGGGTTTTTCGGTATTGTACCGGGAAGCTTCCAGAAGGTTCCGGAGGATTCCGGAGGGGTCCGGAGGTCCGGAAAGTGTTCCACCATGTCCAATACAGTAGCATGGGCTGTAGGGGGGCGCCCTAGCCTTAATGGGCTAGGGGCACCAGCCCCCCAAGGCCCATGCGCATGGGAAGGGTAAAACCCTAAGGGGGGAGGCCTCCACTTGACTTGGGAGGCACTCCTCCCCCCTTGGCCGCCCCCCCTAGATGGGATCTAGGGCTGGCCGCACCCCTTGGGGTGGGAAACCCTAAAGGGGCGCAGCCCCCTTCCCCTATATATAGTTGAGGTTTGGGGCTGCTGCACACATGAGAACTTCTCCTCTCGCTGGCGCAGCCCTGCATCTCTTCCTCCTCCTCTCCCTTGGTGCTTGGCGGCCCTCGGGATTGCCACGCCTCCACCACCACCATGCCGCTGTGTTGCTGATGGATGGAGTCTTCTCAACCTCTCCTCTCTCCTTGCTGGATCAAGGCATGGGAGACGCCACCGGCTGTACGTGTGTTGAACGCGGAGGTGCTGTCCGCTCGCACTAGGATCTCCGGTGATTTGGATCACGACAGTACGACTCCTTCAACCCCTGCTCACTTGAACGCTTCGCTTAGCGATCTACAAGGGTATGTAGATGCACTCTCCTTCCCTCCTGCTAGTTTCTCCATAGATAGATCTTGGTGACACGTAGGAAAATTTTGAATTTCTGCTACGTTCCCCAACAGGAAGCAGCATTAATATCTTATACTATGAGACCTTCCGCCGTATGGGGTTAACAGACAAGAATCTTAAACCGTCCAATACGGTATTCCATGGTGTGGTACCTGGTAAGTCAGCATATCCCGTTGGCAAGATAGCTCTGGAGGTGGCCTTTGGAGATGATCATGATTCCAGGTCATAAACATTGATTTTTGAGGTGGTGAAGATCCAGAGCCCATACCACGCTTTATTTGGGCGGTCGGCTTATGCCACATTTATGGCACGGCCCTGTTATATTTATCTGCAGCTCAAGATGCCGGGTCACAAGGGGACCATAACCGTTCATGGAAGTCGCAAGATTGCCTTGGAGTGTGAAGAAGGTGATGCGGCCTATGCAGAGTCGGTTTGTGCCACGGAAGAGTTGAACTACTACAAGGATAATGTTGATCCGGCAGACATGGCTCCGTTGAAGAAGCCAACCACAGAGCATGATTCGGCTCTAAAGTTCAAATCGGCAGCTGAGACTAAGCTTGTTGACTTTGTACCTGGCGATTCATCCAAGCAGTTTAGTATCAGCACCAACTTGGATCCAAAATAGGAAAGCGCACTCATCGAGTTCATCCGTGAGAACCGGGACATTTTTGCATGGAAGCCTACTGACATGCGAGGTGTACCAAGGGAACTTGCTGAGCACACTCTTAATGTTGATCCTAAGTACAAACCGGTGAAGCAGAGTTTCCGCCGGTTCAACGAAGAAAGGCGCAAAGCTATTGGAGAGGAGGTGGCCATGCTCCTAGCGGCTGGTTTTATTGTTGAAGTGTTCCATCCTGAATGGCTGGCTAATCCGGTGCTGGTCCTTAAGAAAAACGGCACCTGGCGCATGTGTGTGGATTACACAGATCTTAATAAGGCTTGTCCTGCAGATCCTTTTGCCCTCCCTCACATCGATCAGATTATTGATGCTACGGCGGGTTGTGAGCGTTTGAGTTTTCTGGATGCATATTCTGGTTATCATCAGATCAAGATTGCAGTTAAGGACAAGGAGAAGACGGTGTTCATAACTCCCTTTGGAGCCTTCTGCTATGTATCCATGCCCTTTGGGCTCAAGAGTGCCCAGGCAACTTATCAACGGTGTGTACAAAATTGCCTTCATAAGCAGATCGGCCGTAATGTGCATGCCTATGTGGATGATATTGTGGTTAAGTCAAGGGAGAAGGAGACTCTGGTTGATGATTTGAAGGAAACCTTTGATAACCTACGGACAAACAAGATGATGCTCAACCCGCCAAGTGTGTTTTTGTGTACCGCAGCAAGTTATTGGGTTTTCGTGTCCAACAGGAATTGAGGCTAATCCGAGAAGATCACAACTATCACCTCCCTGGCTAAACCGAAATGTATCAATGATGTCCAGCGCTTGGCAGGCCTAATTGCTGCATTGAGCCGGTTTATCAGCCGCCTCGGTGAGAAGGCAATCCCTTTGTATCAGATGCTGAAGAAAGCAGATCCCTTTGTCCGAGTCCGCCGCCGATAAAGCATTGAGGATTTAAAGCGGCAGCTAGCCAATCCGCTTCGTTTTGCTGTCCGATTGACAAGGAACCATTGCTACTCTATGTGGCAGCTAATGCTCGTGCAGTCAGCGTAGCTATCATGGTGGAGCGCAAGGAGGCGGGCAAGGAATATCCGGTTCAGTGTCCGGTTTACTATATCAGCGAGGTGCTTATTGAGTCCAAGCAAAGATACCCGCATTGGCAGAAGCTGGTGTATGGAGTTTTCAAGGCAAGCCGGAAGCTTAAGCAATACTTCCAGGGACATCCCATCACAGTGGTCAGCTCTGCTCCTTTGGGAGATATAATTCAAAACAGGAAGGCAACTCGCCGGATTGCCAAGTGGGCTATAGAGCTTGGTCCGCACGGTTTTGAAATACATGCCTCGGACGGCGATCAAATCTCAATCACTTATGGATTTCATCAATGATTGGACGGAACTACAAGCACCTGAAGAAAAGCCGGATCACACCTATTGGACTATTCATTTTGATGGGTCCAGGCAATTGGAGGGCTCGGGGGCTGGAGTTGTATTAACTTCCCCACGAGGTGATAAGTTCTGTTATGTTCTCCGCTTAATGTTCCCTTGTACAAACAATGCAGCTGAGTACGAAGCTTTACTCCATGGTCTCCAGATGGCTAAGGAGATGAATCTCAGCCGGGTTAAGTGTTTCGGCGACTCGGACCTGGTGGCCCAACAAGTGTCTGGTACTTGGGATTCTAAGGACCCGCTCATGGCAGCATACCGTCGTGAGGTGGATATTATTGCAGGCCACTTCAAGGGATATCGTGAATCACGTGGATGACGGAAGAACGGCTATGGATGCTTTAAGCCGGCTGGGCTCTCGGCAGAAACCGTCCCGCCTAATGTCTTCTTGGATGTCCCTGATAACCCGTCGATCAAGCTCCCTGGCGAAGAGGATTTGGCTATTCCTGATCTGGAGGCTCAGTTGGTGGCGGCTCTGTATGTCATTCCGGATTGGACAGTTCCTTATCTTGCATACATGAACCAGGGCGAGTTACCAGAGGATGAGACGCTAGCCAGACAGATATTCCGGCGATCCAAGTCCATGACTATTGTCAATGGCGAGTTGCATCATTGCAGTGTGTCTGGAGTGTTTCAAAGTTGTGTGTCGCTGGAGGAAGGCTGTGAAATCTTGCGCGAAATTGACGAAGGAGATTGTGGTCACCACGCCGGTTCAAAATCTCTGGTGGCTAAGGCGTTTCGTCACGGATTTTATTGGTTGACTGCTCATGCTGATGCGGAGGACCTGGTTAGGCAATGTGACGGCTTTTAGAAGTTCTCAAGACGCGCTCATGTGCCGGCTCAAGAATTGAGGATGATACCAATTACTTGGCCGTTAGCGACTTGGGGGCTGGATATGGTTGGGCCTTTCAAACGGTCCAAGGACAAGAAGACCCACCTTTTGGTGACGGTTGACAAATTTACAAAGTGGGTAGAAGCAGAGCCCGTCAGCAAGTGTGATGCAGCCACGGCGGTTCAATTCATTAAGAAGGTGATTTTCCAGTTTGGCTTTCCCCACAGTATCATTACTGATAATGGTACCAATCTGTCTAAGGGTGCTATGAAGGAGTTCTGTGAACATGAGCACATCCGGCTTGACGTTTCATCAGTGGCTCACCCACAGTCCAATGGCCAAGCAGAGAGAGCTAACCAGGAGATCTTACGAGGCATCAAACCCCGGCTTATGATTCCTTTGCAGCGGACGCCGGGTTGTTGGGTTGAGGAGTTACCATCTGTGTTATGGAGCATCAACACTACACCCAACAGATCGACAGGATACACACCGTTCTTCATGGTCTACGGAGCGGAGGCGGTTCTCCCCAGTGATATTGTCATGATTCACCTTGTGTAGCAGCTTATGTTGAAGCGGACAACGAGGTAGCACGACAAGACACTTTGGACCTGTTGGATGAGGAGCGTGACATTGCAGCTGCCCGTTCGGCGATCTACCAGCAGGATCTTCGTCGATATCACAGTCGCCGAGTTAGAACCAGAACCTTTCAAGAAGGAGATTTGGTGCTCCGGCTCATCCAAGACCAGACTGATATGCACAAGCTATCCCCACCTTGGGAGGGGCCTTTCGTGGTCAACAAGAATCTGCACAACGGGTCGTACTATGTGATTGATATTCGAGAGCATAAAGACTCACGTACATTAGAGGAGGAGACCAACAGGCCGTGGAACATAGCTCATCTTCGGGCCTTCTATACTTGAGCCATAGGCTCTACTTATGTACATATTATGACAATATATATATTATGATCAATACAATAAACCGGAGCCTTAGCTAAAGCAGGGTCTCTGTTATTTTTACATCATGAGTGGTTACACAGAGTTTCTATCCTAAAGCGGTCTCCGGTTTACCCCTTGAGTTAGCTTTTTAACAAAGCTTTATATCATGTCACTTGGGGGCTTGGTCGTGTCCAAACCAATGCAACACCTTTTGATAGGCGAAAGCCACGAGATCACTTGGGGACTTGGTCACGTCTGAACCAGTCACGCCTCTTCATCGGCCTAAGGCCACAGAATCACTTGGGGGCTTTGGTCGAACCCGAACCATCGCTACACCTCTTGATCGGCCTAATGCCACTGCATCATTTGGGGACCTGGCTGACATGAACCATAGCTACGCCTATTGGGGGCTTGGTTGTGTTCGACCATGGTAATGCCACTTGATCGGCTCAAACAGCCTCTTTTCGCAAAAGATTTTGTCTTTGCCTTTGCTTGAAATTTGTTTTCCTTTTTGCATGTTTCTCTTGTTGTGTTCTTAAACAGACAATTATTAAACCGATTCAACTGTCAGTTGACGGGACACGGTTTGTTGTTCATCCGGAGACACTTTGCCCGGTTTGATTTTTGATAAACATCCTATTATGGAGTAACTCCGGTGTTCATCTTGACCCGGAATGGTTTACCTGGTAAACCGGCCCTATATACACAGGAGCTATTTTCTCCTTCAGCAGAGCGGGTTTCTTACAACTCCGCTTCAAGATTGGCACAACCAACTACATGCCCTACGATGGCAGGTATCATATATTCCCATATTTTATCATATGTTTAATCTAAAGTATTATCTTTAGTTTCATATACATGGATATGATGACCTACCTGGTGGTACAACCACAATGGCGTTTTAAGCTTTTGCTGCAGACAACAGTTTAAGGTTGATGATTCAACAAAAACATAAATTGCAATAAATATGCACGAAGGCATATCAACACAAAGTGTGGCAGCTAGTCTATTACAAGGCAACACAGTGCCTAGATAAGATAATTGTTTTTTGGCATAACATAAGGAAGCAGTAATATAAACCGGCCTCCGTTTTATGCTTGATCGCCAGCTTGGCCTGATGGTTGCGGGTCATCCTGCGCAGCTTCAACTTCTGATTCCCTACCCAGCAGCTGGAAATCAACAGTTGTCCAGTCGATTCCCATTAATGCTTGGAATACGGCTTCGTCATTGATCAACAACAACGGTTCAATATCAGGAGCGTAAGTATGCTTACGGATTGGCGGTATAAGGTTCTCCGCTTCAGGAATCGATGCAGTCACTCGTTTATTTTCTCCATCCTATTGGGCTTGATAATGAGACAGATTTGCCTCTTTAGCCAATTGGCAAGCCAAAGGGCGCACTTCTCGGTTTATCGCTCGGAGATCCTCTTCGCTGAATTCTGTCCCGTCTTCCTTCAAGCTTGGGAAGCCCTGCGCCGCTTCAACAGGATCAAAATCCGGCACCCATTCTTTGGCCCGGATTAAGGCGTTTATGGCACTGGTTCTAGCAGCAGATTTCTTTAACTCTTCAACCCGGGCAGGAAGCATTGACAACCTTTTAATGGTGTCCTGGATCAAGGTTGGTGCCGGGTTGTTGTGAGAAGCAGTGCTGATGATCCGTTGCACACCGGTATACAGTTGCTCTATCAATGTATAAGAGGCTTTCAATTTTTTCCGCACGTCTGATCCCAAGTGGCCAATACGTGTCCCTGTATCATTCAAAAGGTTAATAAACTGGCAATTACATGAGAAGGCTTCATTACGTCAGAAATAAAAAAGAATTACCAAACACAGCGGCGGTCATGGCATGCACTTGCCGCTTTACACTGGTCAGTTCGTCAACCACCGGTTTGAGTGCAGCCTCAAAGATTCTCGCCTGCTGAGTTAAAGCGGCCTTTTGAGTGGCCCAATCCGCCCGCTTTTGTTGAAACCTCCTTAAGTTTTTCCGTGACGCTTAAAGCGCTGGTTAATTCATTCTTTGCTCGGAGGTTTTAGCTTGCTGGGATTTTGTGTTCTCTTGAAGGTTAGTGATTTGATTTTCTTTTTGCTCGATCAGCCTACATACGATAATCATTGATAAAGATTAATGAGTAGAGTTGAAGTACCAACCCCATAACAAGTTATGTCCTTGGTACTTGGGGGCTAATGCGTATTTGCTTTTCATCCTACAAATTTAATATAAAGTCCCAAGCTGAATACAAGTATTCAGTTTGGCACTTGGGGGCTAATGCCTAATTGCTTTGTCCTTAAGGGATACTGGATTTCTTATGGTATAAAAGTCCCGGTTTAACTACATTGTTGAACCGCCCTTGGGGGCTACTTTCCCAAAAGTACAGCTTTGCTTAGGATTATATTGGGAAGTCCTGCTTAAGTTCACATCTTAAAACCGCTACTTGAGGGCTATTAGAGTTCATGATTAAAATATACAAGCAGAGAGTCATATGGAGTTTACCTCATATTTGTCCTTCATCATATTTACCAGACCGGCTTCATAATCACGGCTGGTATATAACCGATTCAAATAACTGGAATGAAGATCTTGGGGATTCAAAGTGGCATAAGTTGCCAAATCAGCATTCCACTTGCCTTTACCAAACGCAGTAAATTCATCCTTTGCAGTGTGCTTCGACAAGGCGACAGGATTACCTGGCTCGGAATGGCCAAAGCCAGTAATAACAACATCGTCATCCTTGGCTTCGCCGGTTCGCACTCGGGTCGCCGGTTTATCTGTATGCTTTGGTGGACTCGCTGTCTTGTCGGTTTGAGCAGGACTCGTGGGTTGATTTGAAGGGCGGTGGTATCAACATGTGCCTCTTCAACAAGAATATCATGATCTTGCAATGGTGGGTCGGTCAAGATATCATTCTCGATGTGTTCCTCGGGATTTGGTATTTGGGTCGGTTCAGGAGCATCGTCTTCTGCTGCTTTGTCCAGGCGAGCTTTCTTGCTTGGCCTAGGCTTGGCCCTGAAAGAAAGACGGATCAGTAAAATGAACATTGAAAGTGGTATATCAAACAACATTATCAGGAATATGGCTCACCCAAGCACTGTCTTGAGTGGTGGGAGTTGGGTGTCTGTCTACTCGCCAGAGGAAGAATGAGAAGTCACCTGATAATCGGAGTCAGATGGATTAAGAGGTTGACGAATGCAATCCGCTTTAGGATAAGCATTGACAAAACAGTTAGAGACCTCTGAACGGTGTTTATGAACCGGACTGTTCGGTAAACCGGTGGAGGTAACTACATGGCCGCTGTGCCAGGTTGCACAACGAGCTTCATGCTGTTGTGTCTTCATAAGAAAGTTTCGATCCAAGTAAGCAAGAGGATGAGAAAATTTAACTTTCCAGTTTGCCCGACGGATTTTTACTGAAGGTAAAGGGTTTGAATCGGAAGAAAGAGCGATTACCTCTACAACATCAACATGACTGACTTCAGCATCATCCTGGCAATAATCATTATCAATAAGGCGTGTGAAAAATAAACCAAGTGAGTCAAGTTCTACCACAAGATCTGGATTACCCACATCATCGTCAGCTGGTGGATCGGAGGAGGCAGTGGTTTTCTTTCTATTTGCTGGTTTCTTCACAACTTTGGTCTTGGGCCGGGTTATTGCCACCGGTTTCTCTTGTGGAGTCTTCCTGCTCCAAAATGAATCATCACCCCGTTTGAAAGATGTTAATATCAACAAAGAGTATTTAAACATAGTCAGATTTTATAAAGACATAAGATATGAGTCTTACGGCTGGCGGATTGTTAATGTCAGAAAAGGGAGCCAGCCGGTTTGGGCGCAAGCAGCTTCCGTTCGCTTAACATCCTCTTAATGACTCAAGAATTTCATCGTCTGTCACCTGGATCTCAATATGCCGTAGAGGGTCTTTCACATCTTCTATGTATTTGCACATCAAACCGGAGCACAGGCTTAGGGGCAGTATACTCCAAGATATCCAATAGCGAGCAAGATCAACTCCTGTCAACCCGTTGGCCATGAAGGCCCGGAGCTTGGATAGTTTAGGGGCATATTTGCTTCTTTCCTTAGCAGTCAGTCTGTGAGGGAGGGGATGTGTGTTGCTTAGCCGCTCCGGACGGTAACCCGGTAAAGGATTTTCTCCCTCAGAGAGGTATCTTTGCAAAAACCATGTTGAATTCCACTCTTTGGGATGGCTGTGCAGTTTGGCGTGAGGGTAAGTGACCTCTTTCCGCTTTTGAATCGCCACACCACCCAACTCGGTGTTGGGACCGTCAGAAAATTCAGTGCGGCGGTTTAGATGGAAGCAATCTCTGAACAATTGAACTATGGGCTCCTCTTGAAAGAATACCTCACAGAGCACTTGAAAATGACAGATATTGGTTATGGAGTTGGGGCCAATGTCTTGTGGACGCAGTTGGAAGTTGGCCAAGACATCCCGATAAAACTTTGAACCGGGCGGACTGAAGCCCCGGGCTAAATGGTCAGCAAAAACAACTTCTCCATCCTTGGGTTCTGGAGGACTCTCCAGGCCAGGGACCCTCCAGTGAATGACGTCTTTTTTGCCTAAAGTGCCAGTGCGGACTAAGTTATCCAGTTGCATTTCAGTCACTCGAGAAGGGACCCAATTACACTCGTACACTTGCTTGGCCATGGTGCAATCTGCAAAGCAGTAATACCGGTTCAAGAATATGTTGAAGGCTATATATTCATACATTCATTGTTAAACCGGAAGAAGTTGCTTATAAACCGGAGTTCTGCAAGGTGGCAATACATAACTGAGAAATCCTAGCGGCTCAACAAGGGGACTAGTGGTATATGCCGAGTTGTCAATTTTTCTACAAAGTTAAACCGCCTGGTCTGAAACATTGAAGAATCAAGAGTGGATGTGCGAAAACAGGTTTCACAAAAGTGCTTCACAGTTTTGGATCTGGATAATGTTCAGAAAAGAAATAAATATTCAAGGTCCAAAACGGAGCGGTACTAAACCAATGAGCAAGGATGTAAATAAGATTTATGATCTTGGGATGCGTAAGTAAAAAAGGGAGGCTAAAAGCTACCATTACACAGAACAGAGATTCAGGAGTTCTTTTGAGAACCATTATATGAACGAAGAACAAAGGATGAACACTGAAAAACCTAGAAACCCTAGAATAGATCTGGGGCGGAAAGAGCAGAATATTTACCGGAGCTGAGGAAGAAGCGGAAGGTCGCCGCGATGTTCGCACGCTGTGGTGATGCAATGCCAAGGTTGATGCGAGACAATGGTTGATTTGAGGCGGCGGAGCTTCACGAGCTGGGCGGCGCAAGGAAGACGATGCGGAAGGGCATGAAGGAAAGGAGAATGACCTTCGGTCCTATTTATAAAGGCAAGGATATGTGTGTCAGCGCGAAAATTAAGGGCCGTAAGTTTGAAGCGGAGCTGTTGCCTTGATTGTTGCGACCCATTAATGAAAAGATGTTATATACGTTCTTTATGACAGATGACGCCATGCCGGTTCACCACAATCTGAGAAGATGACGCCACGGAGTTTTAACCAAGAAGATGTTGAAGACGAAGTTTTACTAAGGATTGACATGAACCTGTTCAAATCAACTGGGCCTAATGTTAGATATTACTATCGATGTAAACCGCCAGAGAGGCCGAGTTAACTTCATCAAGAGTCAAGTATGCTTGAAGCCCGTGAGGATATTCTATAAGGGCCCAAGGCCCGTAACTGCTCTTAAGGCTTGTAGCCATGAACCGCATTAGTATGTAACTTGTGTTGTAAGTTAGAAATACTAGACACCGAACTGCATATCGCCTATGAGCCGTCTCGGACTCGCAAACCGACGGTGTCACCCATGTATATAAGGGGACGACCCAGCGGCGGTTCGAGGACAACAGACAACAACTCGAGACTTAGGCGAAGCTTGTTTGCTCCCTAGTCATCGAAACCCCCATCAATTCCATCACAACTAGACGTAGGCTTTTACCTTCATCGAAGGGGCCGAACTAGTATAAACTCTCTTGCGTCCTTGTGTCCGCTTTAACCCCTTCAAGCTAACCCGTAGCGATGGCTCCACGACTAAGTCCTTTCATGAGGACATCTTCCATGACAAAACCACGACATAAATCTTGAAAAATCATCAACTCTAACTAGACCAAAAGAATTTCCACCGAGACTTTTGTAGGCGTTGGGACCAAAGAGGTCCATGTGAAGTAGCTCGAGTGGCCTCCTTGTGATCATGATGTTCTTCACGGGATGCCTTCCTCCAACTTGTTTACCTGCTTGACAAGCGATGCAAAGCCTGTCCTTATAAAATATGACATCGTTAACGCCAAGGATATGATTTCCTTTAATAAACTTGTCAAGGTTTCGCATACCAACATGACCTAGTCTTCTATGCCACAACCAGCCTTTAGAAGATTTAGCAATAAAGCAAGTTCTAGGTTGAACCTTTTTAGTGAAATCAACAATGTATAGATCACCTGTACGTACACCGGTAAAGACCATTTTATGATTATCTCTACGAAACACTTGGCAATCTACTTGATAGAATAGGACATTGAAACCAAATCAGCAAGTCTAGATACCGAAAGTAAGTTGTAGCCAAGAGATTCAACGAGCATGACATTTTGTATGGAGCTATCATGTGAGATGGCCACCTTACCAAGGCCAACCACCTTACCCTTTGAATTATCACCAAAAGTGGCATATTTTCGAGGGCTGTCGTTTTCAGCAAGCTCACGGAACATGTCTTTATCTCCTGTCATATGATCAGTACATCCACTATCAACAACCCATTCCTTTCCTCCAGCCATGTAGCCGCGAAGATTTTCCATAAGACCAAAGTGCCTCATTGCGTCATCAAGATCATATTCACTATCATCATCCTCATCATAGTATCCATGTTCAACATCATCTTGTGATTGATCAATTCCTAGAGTGGGTAATTCATTAGATAAATGATCATGACAATGGTCATCTTTATGAATTCTAATAGCTTCGGATATGATATCACTAATGATTCCAACATCTCCTATGGCACGCATGAGATTTGTAAGCTCAAATAGACAATCACCAAAGCTAGGATCACTAGAATTCATCTTGCTCAAGGCAATAGATTTATGGAGAATTTCATCTAAATTTTTCAAGGAATAATCTGGAAATCGTTCCTCAAGAAATTTCCATATAGTACAGGCACAATCAAGAGTAGGCAAACTAGCAATCAAGTTTTTGGGCAATACTCTTATGATAATATTGATGGTTCTAAGATTGCGAATCATGTTAAGATCCTCTTCGGGTGTGGGATGCAAGGGATCGATATGAGGGGCACAAGGGCTAGAAATGTACTTGTTCAAATGATATTCACTGAAAATCACAAGCATCTCATTTTTCCACTCATGAAAATATTCGCCATCATGAATAGGCACTCTATGTCTAAGACTCCCTAAAGTAGACACATCCATCTTCCTCCAAAGGTGTTTAAACCAAGGCAATGGAGACCAAAGCTCTGATACCAATTGAAAGGATCGAGAAGAGGTGTCTAGAGGGGGGTGATTAGACACTAAGTACCAAAAAGGGGTAGTTTTTAACTCTTTAAGTTCAAGTGGAGTTTTGGCACACGTTTAACAATCACAATACATAATTCAAGCAAGCATGCAAAGAGTATATGAGCAGTGGAAAGTAAAGCATGCAGCTTGCAAGAATGTAAAGGGAAGGGTTTGGAGAGTTCAAACACAATTGGAGAAACGAATGTTTTTTTCGTGGTTCTGATAGGTGGTGCTATCGTACATCCACGTTGATGGAGACTTCAACCCACGAAGGGTAACGGTTGCGCGAGTCCACGGAGGGCTCCACCCATGAAGGGTCCACGAAGAAGCTACCTTGTCTATCCCACCATGGCTGTCGCCCACGAAGGACTTGCCTCACTAGCGGTAGATCTTCACGAAGTAGGCAATCTCCTTGCCCTTACAAACTCCTTGGTTCAACTCCACAATCTTTTAGGAGGCTCCCAAGTGACACCTAGCCAATCTAGGAGACACCACTCTCCAAGAAGTAACAAATGGTGTGTTGATGATGAACTCCTTGCTCTTGTGCTTCAAATGATACTCTCCCCAACACTCAACTCTCTCTCACAGGAATAGGATTTGGTGGAAAGAAGATTTGAGTGGAAAGCAACTTCGGGAAGGCTAGAGATCAAGATTCATATGGTAGGAATGGAATATCTTGGCCTCAACACAAGAGTAGGTGGTTCTCTCTCTAAAATGTGTATTGGAAGTGTAGGTTCTGCTCGATGGCTCTCTCCACGAATGAAGAGTGGGTGGAGGGGCATATATAGCCTCCACACAAAAACTAACCGTTACACACAATTTACCAATCTCGGTGGGATCGAATTGAGAAACTCGGTCGGACCGATTCAACAAATCTAGTGACCGTTAGGATTTTCGATGGGACCGATATGGTTAGGGTTAGGGCATAATGTAATCTCGGTGAGACCTATTACACAAACTCGGTTGGACCGATTCTGGTAATGAGCTAACCAGAGAGTTGGTTAGGCAAACTTGGTGAGACCGATTACACAAACTCGGTGAGACCGATTACACAAACTCGGTGGGACCGATTTTGGTAATAAGATAACCAGAAAGTTTGCATTGTAATCCCGGTAGTACCGATTGCTCAAACTCGGTGGGACTGATTTTGGTAATGGACATACACAGAGAGATTATAATCCCATCTCGGTGATACCGAGATCCCTATCGGTGAGACCGGTGTGCCTAGGGTTTGTGGCAGTGGCTATGACATCTGAACTCAGTGGCGCAAGATAGAAAGAATCGGTGGGGCCGAGTTAGACGTTGGGTTTAGGACATATGTGGATGTGGGAAAGTAGTTGAGGGCTTTGGAGCATATCACTAAGCACTTTGAGCAAGCAAGCCATTAAGAAACACCTCATCCCCTCTTGATAGTATTGGCTTTTCCTATAGACTCAATGTGATCTTGGATCACAAAAATAGAAAATGTAGAGTCTTGATCTTGAAGCTTGAGCCAATCCTTTGTCCTTAGCATCTTGAAGGGGTTCCACATCCTCTAGTCCATGCCACTCCATTGTTGAACTTGTCTGAAACATACTAGATGAAAGTGTTAGTCCAACAAGAGATATGTTGACATTAATTACCAAAACCACCCAGGGAGCACTTGTGCTTTGAGCAGGCCGATATCTCCTCCTCCGGAGCATTGCGCCTGGGCGTACAAGGGCAACAGGTATCCAGGGGGAGCCCGCTCATACCAGGGCCTCGTCACCTCCTGCCTCGCAATGACGTCGCGAGGGCGGGCTAGCCTCTTCTTCTGTGGGAGCGGCCCTAGCTCATCATGGGGGTTTTTCCCTTCTCGGTGGCGGAGAACCTCCTTATCGGTGCCATGGGCGTCGTGGCAAGGCGGTAGAACAAGGAGGAAGAAGAAGAAGTAGGCGGAATGGAGGAGGAGATGAGCGACGGGGCTCCGCCCCTCTCCTCATTTATTGCCAGAAGGAGGCCAACCGCCGGCCTCCACGATCGCAGGTAATGATGGTTTTCTTCTGCATGCAGCAGGGTCTCGTCAAGTCAAACAGCTACCGAGGCAGCATAGGGAAGCGGAGGCGCCCACCACCTATCAATCGCCACGCGTCGACCAAGGCCGCAGGCGATTCGGGCCCGCGGCACTCCGCACTTGCCACTTGGCTTCGCCTCGAAGCCAAGTCTGAGCGTGCCTTGGACCCGGGGGCTACTGTCGGCGTCCTGGGAATGGGGTACCCAGACTTGCCGGCGTGCGGCCTACGGCATGGCTCTACCAACGTCCCGGTACGGCCCAGCTTCAACAACAACTGCTCAAGACCCTCGCGAGGGGCCAAGCCTCGCGAGGCGGACGTCACCAAGGCCTCCCTGGGGACGGCCTCACAAGGCTGGCTCCCGAGGAGCGGAGATATCTAGGCAAGGGGCACCTCGCGAGTTCACGTGACGTGAGTCGTGACGACCAAGGCTAGGCGGGCGCCAGCGGGCGCAGTGTACCGGTTTCCTCTTTGTTGCTAAAGAGGCAAGGGCAGGCGACCCAAGGCATCAGGCAAAGGTTTCCATATCGGTGGAACGAGACCAAGACCAGCAGGACATGGGTCATCACGGAGCCAACAACTGCATCACCACCGGAGCCTTTGGCAGGCGAAGACCACTTTTTGTCAGGATAGCTTTTACTAGTTGTCTCCCTTCAAAATTGGCCGTTGTGGGATCCCTTCCCGCCTAACATTTGGGAAGAGGACCAGTGCCTCTATAAATAGGACTAGCCACCACCATAGAAGGGGACGGATCATCGAGACCACCCTCAAGCTCACCAAGCTCAAGAACATCTCTCCTCAGGAGGTTGTTCCTACCTTGTACTTGTTCATCCTCAGCCTACAAGGAAATCCACCACACCACACTGGAGTAGGGTATTACACCGCAACAGTGGCCCGAACCAGTATAAACTCTCGCATCTCTTGTCCCTTGTTCCTTGGGTTCGGCGAGCTAGGCCTTGAGTTTGCTGTGCGAGTGAGCTAGGGGGAGAGAGTCTTTCGTGCGCACCCCAGATTTCGAACCTCAAGGGTTTGGCGGAACCCAGAATCCGACACATACTCCTTAACTTGCTGGTTCGAAGCTAGGGCGGATGACCTCAGTTTTGCTATCACAAATGTGTCGCTTCGTGTGATGCTTCCACCAAACCCTCCTTCTTGCAGTCCTTGATGGACCTGTTACCGGATATCTCTTATCCTTGGGCTATCATTGGCGACTTCAATCTAACCCTAAGGCCGGCGGATAAATCCTCATCTAATTTTATGATGCATGAGGCAAACCTTTTTTCCTCGACAATCAACTCTCTCCAGCTTCAGGATCTTCCGCTTCTAGATAGCCGATTCACTTGGTCAAATCAGCAGGACACACTCGTCCTTGCGCGTCTCGATCGGGCGCTTGCTAACGTGGCTTGGGCGTCAAAATTTCCAGACACCTTGCTCTCCTCGGTGACCAGAACCACCTCAGACCACGTCCCCATTCTTTTAACGACGACAACCTCTTTCCTGAAATGCTCTATGTTTCGTCTTGATCGCTCCTTGCTAGCCATTCCCCAATTCTAAGACAAGGTTGCTGTTAATTGGAACAGCATGGGTGCCACGAACTTGCACCTTGGATCTGTTGGTCTCATCTCCCTTAAGATCAAGCGCACGATAAACATGGCCAAAAAATGGGCTACCTGTTGGGGATATAACTATTTGTGTAAGCCGCCCAGGAGGGGCCGGGTTACACAAAGAAGACTCGCCAGATCGAGGGCCTGTAATCAAGCGTGAAGATGGCGGTTCAATAAAGGGCTTAAGGCCCAGAGGCGACTTAAGGCCCGTTGTAGTAAACCGCCACCATGGCGTGACTTGTATCGTAAGGTAGATTTGACTAGTCACTGAGTCGGACACTGTTTATAAGCCGGCCGGGACTCTATAAGCCGCAGGGCGTCAACCCGTGTATATAAGGGGACGACTTGCGGCGGCTTAGGGGCAGAAAACAACTCATCGAGAGCCGGGCATAGCGTATCTCGCTCCCTGTTTATCGAAACATCAAGAAATACCAACCCAACTAGACGTAGGCTCTCCTTCACCGCAAGGGGCCGAACTAGTATAAACCTCTCGTGTCTTTTGTCCCGATTAACCCCTTTAAGCTTCCTAGTTGCGATGGCTCCACAACTAAGTCCTTGCAAGAGGACATCTGCCGTGACAATTCCATGACAATTGGCGCCCACCGTGGGGCCAGTGCATGGTGGATTTGAGTTCTTGAAGGGAAGCTTCGAAGGGCTCAAGGGATACGCAGTGGGCCGGATGACCAAGAGTCATCGCAGCAAGATCTACATCGACAACGAAGGCTGGGGCCCCAACGCCGACTCAATTGAGTATGGGTACCGGGTCCCCTTTGGCAGATTCCACGTCTTCATCGACCGGATCGGTGAGCCGGGCCCTGATCCGGACAACTGCACCGACCTCGTCGAGACGGCTCAGCGTGTGAGACTCGCCCGAGCTCAACCTGTCATGAAGCGTGCCTTCGTGGGCTGTCTCCACGGAGAAGAACTTCCTGAAGGATCTAAAGACGATGGTGAGACGGCCGTCCCCTCGGATGATGATTCGTCCGCTGGGTCAACAGATTATTTATATCAAGTCCAAGAGGGTATGCTAGGGGGCTGTTCTGACGGCTCTAGCACTCCGGATTTCAATGAGCCGCCAAGCTGGGCGGGGGTCTTCATGGCTGGTACTCAACCTAGTCAAAACTCGACAGCTGCAACGGCAATAACGTCTGGGTCAGGAGCGGCTGGGGCAGGAGGCCCTGTGCGCTCGCTGGCTCAGGTGCTAATGGATCTTATGGATAAGCTAACGGCCCTGTTAACCACCACGGTTGTTCCTGCAAATCAAGATGAGCATAATGCAGAGGTGGCGAAGGTGCATGAGGAGATAGCCCGGGCCAAGGAGGCCTTGGCAGCTAAGGACACCAGGTTAGCTACAGAGCGGGCGGCTTTGGACGCGCGGGCGCAGCAACTCTAGTCAGAGGCTTTCCAGCTTAATATGAGCCTTAACGTATCCAATGAGGTGATGAGGAGGAGACAACAGAAAACCCAATCCCGGTTGCCTCCGGTTTATGACCCTCGGAACCTTTTCGCGACACCCGGTGCCGGCCCTAGTAACCCGCCCGGAGCAAATCAGTTCACGCCAGCCGGCGCGGGGGGGCGGCTCAGCTCCAAGAGATGGCACCTCCGCATGGGAGTATGGCCCCGCCCCGGTATGTATCAATACCACCGGGTCACTTCTCCAACCCCATGGAGAACTTGATAGCAGCATCGGCACGCTTACGGCTCTCCCAAAGGATGGTGATGATCCGACAGCGGTGGAGACCAAGGGTCGAGATCTTATTCAGACGGCCCTGTGCAACAAGAGACCTATTCTTACAGCCAAACAGATTCATTCAACTCCTCCGCCTTGGCTAGCACCGCCTCAAAACCGAGTCCGAAAGTTACAGCAGTACATGGAGTCGAAGCTTTGTCAAGCAACGCCCAGCGTCGTAACCAGCCGGGTGGCGATAACCCGGTGCAAGACCGAATACGTCGGGAGGACAAGCGGGCGGCTCAGCTAGTGGCTCAACAGGCGGCATATCAAGACCTCCCAGTGTATCTGACGACTTCTGTTGGAGCGGGAGTGGCTACCAGAACCGGCGGTGTTCCTTGTTTGGTGCCGGCTCTGCGGGATGTACGTCTACCCAAGGATTTCAAGGGACCTCGAAAGGTGTCGAATTACACGGCCGACTTACAGCCCGGAACGTGGATCGAAAGTTACGAGATGGCCATGGAGTTACTGGAGGTCAGCGACACAACAATGGCTAAGTACTTCACCATGATGTTAAACGGAACAGCCCGGTCTTGGTTAAAGGGTTTTCCACCCAATTCCATCAGTTCATGGGCAGAACTAAAGGCCCGGTTTATCCAGAACTTCAAGGACACTTGCAAGCAATCTATGTCTATTGTGGACTTGACCAATTGTAAGCAGGAGGAGGGTGAATCCACAACTCATTGGGTGCGTCGGGTCAAGGAGATAATACATTCATCCGATAAGATGGATGTCCGCTCTGCAGTCCTCATGTTGGAAAAGAATTGCCATTTTGAGCCGCTTAGGCAGAAACTGGGGCGCCTTAAGCGTGATTGCAACGATATGGGTACGCTGATGGCGGCTTTAGTCAAGTATGCCGATTCTGATAGTACCAAGGATCCCGCATCTGATGACGAAAAGACAGGGAAGGGAAAGAAGAACGACAATGGAAAGGGCCAGCAGCATAACCCGGTAAATCAAGGAGGCAACAAGCGCAAGGCAGAGGGTAACCCATAGTTTGTGGCCAATGCCAATGCACAGGGTAACAATCAGAGACGCAAGGGAAAACCGCCCCCTCGATCTGGCGGGTCAGGTCCATCTCTTGAGCAGCTTCTCAATGAGCCTCCTCCGAGACACGATACTCGGGAACGACCCGCCACCCATTTATGGAAATATTGCGCGATCATGAAGGCTTTCAAGAATTCCAACATGTTTGATGGCAATCATGGATCAGGCGGCGGTTCAGGAGCCGGCGGCTTTCATGGCTCGGGCGGCGGTTCAAGTTCCGGCTTTCAGGGAAGTCAAGGCGGTTACAATCAACATCGACCTGGTCAAGGGGACAAAGAAGAAGAAGTCGTGGTATCAAAGCCACCCAAAGCAGCTGAATGGTGGGCAGTACCATGTGTTTACCACTAATTTATGGAAACGTGACCAGAAGGTTCATAAGAGGGCCATGAATTCTGTTGAGCCGGCGGTTCCGCGTTATTTGAGGTGGTCAAAGAAACCCATTATATGGAGCAGGGAAGATCACCCCCTCCCGGTTGATAATCTGGGTCAGTTGGCCTTGGTGGTAGCACCTCAGGTTGGTGGATATAAATTCACTAAGGTACTTATGGACGGAGGAAGCAGCATCAATATTCTCTATTATGAGACCTTTCGCCGTATGGGGTTGACTGATAAGGACTTGAGGACGTCCAACACTGTCTTTCATGGAGTGGTGCCTGGTAAGTCGGCGTACCCCGTTGGCAAGATTGAGCTGGAAGTGGCCTTTGGAGATGAATATGATTCCAGAGCTGAGAAATTGACGTTTGAGGTAGTCAAAATTAGGAGCCCGTATCATGCTCTATTTGGACGGCCGGCTTATGCTAAGTTCATGGCGCGGCCGTGTTATGTTTATCTGCAGCTCAAGATGCCGGGTCACAAGGGTACCATCACTGTGCATGGGAGTCGAAAGGTAGCCTTGGAGTGTGAGGAAGGCGATGCGGCTTATGCAGAGTCTGTTTGTGCAGCTGAGGAGCTGAAGTTTTATCAGAATAATGTTGACCTGACAGATATGACTTCTTTGAAGAAGCCGACCTTTAAATCGGCCGCTGAAACAAAACTTGTTGACTTCACTCCAGGTGACTCTTCCAAGCAGTTCAGCATCAGTGCCAACTTGGATCCTAAATAGGAAAGCGCGCTCATCGAGTTCATCCGTGAGAACCGGGACATCTTTGCATGGAAACCTTCTGACATGCCGGGTGTTCCGAGAGAACTCGTTGAGCACACTCTTAATATTGATCCAAAGTATAAGCCGGTCAGGCAATTTCTTCGACGGTTCAATGAGGAGAGACAGAAAGCTATTGGGGAAGAGGTCGCTCGGCTCTTAGCGGATGGGTTCATTGTGGAAGTTTTTCACCCGGAGTGGTTGGCTAACCCGGTGCTGGTACTCAAGAAGAACAGCACTTGGCGGATGTGTGTGGATTACACGGACTTAAATAAGGCTTGTCCGGCTGATCCCTTTGCCCTCCCCCGTATTGATCAAATCATTGATGCTACGGCGGGTTGTGAGCGTTTGAGTTTTTTGGATGCTTATTCTGGCTATCATCAAATCAAAATGGCAGTGAAGGACCAGGAGAAGACGGCTTTCATCACTCCGTTTGGAGCCTTCTGCTATGTATCTATGCCATTTGGGCTCAAGAGTGCCCAGGCGACTTATCAAAGATGTGCACAAAATTGTCTCCACAGTCAAATTGGGCGCAATGTTCACGCTTATGTGGATGACATCATGGTGAAGTCCAGGGAGAAGGAAACCTTGATATCTGATTTAAAGGAGACCTTTGATAATCTCCAGGTTTATAAGATGATGCTTAACCCGGACAAGTGTGTGTTTGGTGTACCTGCAGGCAAGCTTCTGGGTTTCCTGGTCTCAAACAGAGGCATTGAAGCTAACCCGGAGAAGATCAAGGGAATCACCTCCTTGGCCAAACAGGCGTGCATCAACGATGTTCAACGACTGGTGGGTCGTGTTGCCGCTCTGAGCCAGTTAGGCGAGAAGGCCCTGCCGTTATAACAGATCATGAAGAAAACGAATGCTTTCGTCTGGAGTGACGCTGCTGACGCCGCCTTTGAGGATTTAAAGAGACAGTTGTCTGAGCCACCGGTCCTCGCGGCTCCCATCGATAGAGAGCCATTGCTTTTATATGTGGCTGCTAACGCCCGAGCCGTCAGTGTGGCCATTGTGGTGGAGTGCAAGGAGAATGCCAAGGAGCATCCGGTTCAACAGCCGGTTTACTACATCAGTGAGGTGCTCATTGAGTCTAAACAGAGGTATCCACATTGGCAGAATCTTGTTTATGGGATGTTTATGGCAAGCCGGAAGCTGAAGCAGTATTTCCAAGGTCATCCTATAACTGTGGTAAGCTCTACCCCCTTGGGAGACATCATCCAGAACAGGGAGGCCACAGGGCGAGTCGCCAAGTGGGCCATTGAGCTTGGGCCTCATGGTTTGAAGTACATGCCACGTACAGCTGTTAAGTCTCAAGCCTTGGTGGACTTCTTCAATGATTGGACAGAGTTACAGGCACCTGAGGAGAAGCCAGATAACACATATTGGACTATTCACTTTGATGGGTCCAGGCAGTTGGAGGGCTCGGGGGCTGGAGTCGTTTTAACTTCCCCCCGAGGTGACAAATTTTGTTATGTGCTCCGGCTTATGTTTCCCTGTACCAACAATGCATCCGAGTACGAGGCTTTACTCCATGGTTTCCGGATGGCTAAAGAGATGAATTTGAGCCGGGTAAGGTGCTTGGGCGACTCATACCTTGTTGCTCAACAGGTGTCAGGCACGTGGGACTCCAAGGATCCTCTGACGGCGGCTTATCGTCGTGAGTTTGATGCGGTGGCTGGACACTTCAAGGGTTATCAAGTGGAGCACATTGATCGGAGGAAGAATGAGGAGGCTGATGCTTTGAGCCGGCTGGGGTCTCAGCATAAGCCGGTATCGCCTAATACCTTTCTTGATGTTTTGCATAACCCTTCTGTCAAGGTGCCTACAGAGGAAGAGCTAGTAGTGCCAGACCCGGAGGCACAACTGGTGGCAGCTCTCCACGTTATCCCAGATTGGACAGTCCCATATTTGGCCTATATGACCCGGGGAGAGTTGCCTGAGGATGAGACCTTGGCAAGACAAATCATCAGGCGATCCAAGTCTATGACAATTGTTCATGGCGAATTACATCACCGCAACGTTACTGGGGCGTTTCAACATTGTGTGTCGCCTACAGAGGGTCAGGAGATACTTCGTGAGATCCATGAAGGAGATTGTGGTCATCATGCCGGTTCAAAATCTCTGGTGGCCAAGGCTTTCCGTCATGGTTTCTCTTGGCTGACGGCTCATGCTGATGCGAAGGATCTGGTCAGCAGATGCGACGGTTGTCAAAAATTCTCACGACGAGCTCATGTGCCGGCTCAGGAATTGAGGATGATTCCAATTACTTGGCCGTTTGCAGTCTGGGGGCTTGACATGGTTGGACCTTTCAAAAGGTCTAAGGATAAGAAAACGCACCTTTTGGTGGCAGTCGATAAGTTCACCAAGTGGGTTGAGGCAGAGCCGGTTAGTAAGTGCGATGCAGCCATGGCGGTTCAGTTCATGAAAAAGATGATTTTTCGTTTTGGTTTTCCACATAGTATCATAACTGATAATGGTACTAATCTCTCCAAGGGTGCCAGGAAGAGTTCTGTCAAAGAGAACATATCTGGCTTGATGTTTCGGCTGTTTCTCATCCTCAATCTAGTGGTCAAGCAGAGAGAGCTAATCAAGAGATCTTGAAGGGTATCAAACCCCGGCTCTTGGTCCCCTTACAGCGAACTCCGGGTTGTTGGGTGGAGGAGCTACCCTCTGTGCTATGGAGTATCAACACAACGCCTAATAGATCTACAGGTTATACACCTTTCTTCATGGTGTACGGAGCAGAGGCAGTTTTGCCAAGTGACGTCCGGCACGACTCGCCCCGAGTGGCGGCTTACGTTGAGGCTGATAATGAAAAGGCGCGTCAGGATGCACTAGACTTGTTAGATGAGGAGCGAGACTTGGCAATAGACCGCTCGGCGATATACCAGCAAGACATGCGCCGCTATCACAGCCGCCGGGTTAGAAGCAGAGCTTTTCAAGAAGGCGACTTAGTGCTCCGGCTCATTCAGGATCAATCTAATATGCACAAGCTATCCCCGCCTTGAGAAGGACCCTTTGTGGTCAGTAAAAATCTGAACAATGGGTCATACTACCTCATTGATGTTCGAGAGCACAAAGACTCACTTAAGTCGGAGGAAGAGACCCGCCGGACGTGGAACATAGCTCATCTTCGGCCTTACTATACTTGAGCCACCGGCTCTTAAGATATATATCTATTTTTTTGTTTTTAGACAATGTATATATTACATAAAGCAATAAAGCAATAAAGCAGGACCTCTTTTCTTTTCACCCTCAAAGGTTTATATATTTTCTTTACCAGGTAGTGGAAACAACCAACAGGGAGCGGATCATATCTGAATCCGGCTTTCCCTTTGGTCCAGCTTATGATCATATCTGAATCTAGCCATGGTCACTTGGGGGCTTCCTGTTCAAACAAATGTCGTATTTGAACCAAGGAGAACATAGCTGTCGATACCCAATTGATCGGCATACTGCCAAACCCACTTGGGGGCTTCTTGATCATATTTGAATCATAGCTTAACCTCTTTGGGTCTGACGTGGATCGTATTCGAATCAGCGTCATTAAAAAACTCTCATGGTCACCTGGGGGCTTCCTGTTCAAACATAGGTTGTATTCGAACCAAAGAGAACATAGCTGTCGATACCCACTTGATCGGCATCGCCAAAGCCACTGGGGGCTATATGATCATATTCGAATCTTAGCTTAACCCCTTTGGAATGGTTCACTGATCATATTCGAATCAGAGGCCTTTGAAGTTAGGTTTATTATTCATTATACTCTGTAAGTATAAATGTTATTAAGGGCCAGGTAAACATTATATGTGCCAACTGCCAGGAGTTAAATTAACTCTCTGGTTTGGGTCACATAAGCCGGTGAGTGTATACCAAATAAAAATCGCAGGTATGCTATTGTGATCATAATCATAAACCGGCCTTTATATGATGTTTTGGTTTATACTCTGGGTTATCAATACTTTATGTGACCCCAGATGCGATAAGTCGCCAAGGGAATTCTATTTTGTTTTATACACATGATAACGCAAGAAGAATTTTGACATCAAGGAAAGATCAACATAAGCTGGAAGCATATGGTGATGGCGGCTTATGAAAGTATTAAGTGTCATAAACATGCGCGAAGGCATGACAAAATTAAGAGGTTTTTTCCGACCCTATTACAAGACTCCCGAGTCTGAATAATGGAGCATTGTTTTTTACAAGTTCATAAACGCCTGCCGGTTCACTCCTTTGGTGGGCTTGATGGTCCGGGTTATCCTTCTCCGCCTCTCCGTTGGTTGCTTTGTCCTGGAAGGTTGATGAGGCCCAGTCAATGCCACTCAAGGCTTCAAACTCAGCTCCATCATCTATTAAACCGGCTAGGTCCACTTCAGGGGCAAAAGTATGCTTACGAGTTGGAGGGATCAGGCTGACTTGATCATATGGAGTGATTGGAATTCTCCGGTTCTCGTTGTCATAGCCTGGAGTGTATTTGGAGAGGTCAGTATCGTTCCCAATAAGGGTAGCCACGGGACGTATGACTTTGACGCAGGCGGTGAAATCATGATCATCAAATCTGGTACCATCCTCCTTCAGACTCGGGTATCCAAGATCAAGGTCGGTCGGGTCTAGTTCTGGAATCCATGCTTTTGCCCGGCTCAAGGCGGCTACAGCTCCGGGTCTTGAAGATGCCCGCCTTAAATCCTGGATCCACTGAGGCAGCACAGCGAGACACTTCAGCACGTCTTGTAGAAGGTGAGGAGTGGTATTTGATAAGGCTACAACAGCCAAAGCACGTTGTGACCCGGTGTACAGCTGCTCCACCATAGTGTATACCGCTTTAAGTTTGATCAGCATGTTCTGCAGAGGTTGGTGCTCCTGGGGCTTGTGTGTTCACAAACATAAAGGTGAGCCGGAGTTAACGATAACGACAATAATCAAGGGAAGGATTGCAATGTTTGGAGTTATGAACAATAGCTTACCGAAGATGGCTGAGACCATTTGAGATATATGACGCTTTAAGTCGGAAAGCTCAGTTGTTGCTTCTGCAAGAGAAGCCTCTGCCGACTCAGCCCGGGTTACTAGTAAAGCCTTCTCATCAGCCCAGATTTTCTTCTCTGACTCAAAATTCTTCTTCAACTTCTCTTGTTTAGAGATGCTGAATTCAAATTTGGAGTTGGCTTTTTGAGTTTCAAGCTCTTGAGTTGTCAGACGGCTCTTCAGGTCAGCAATCTTCGACTCAAATTGACTTGTGGTGACCTACATTGATACCGAGTTATGGTAAGAATCCTGGTAAGATATATTAAGTCTCAAGCACTTTACAAGTAAAGATACTTGACACTTGGGGGCTAATATATGCTGAAGAATTTTTTAATCTACCATGCCGGGTTATGCATATTAAGTCTCAAGCACTTTACAAGTAAAGATACTTGACACTTGGGGGCTAATGTGTATCGCAAGTTCAAAACTATCATGCAGTAACTGGGTTAAATATATTCTCTTTAAACCGGAAATATCAATAGTAAGAAGATGTCTAAGTCTACATCATATTTATTCATAAGCAGTACACTTGGGGGCTAGTACAGTAAGTAAGATTCAGGAAAACAATATAAGTTATACCTCAGATTTGTGCTGTATTTGTTTCACCATGTCAATTTCCAGGTCACGGCTATTATGCACTTGATTCAGATAGCCCGAGACTATATCACCAATGCCTAGGTGAGTATAATCAGTAATGTCCTGCTTGGCCTTTTGGCGTTCGACAAGTTCTTCTTTGGCAGTACATTTGGCAAGGACAATAGGCCGCCCCGGTTCAATAAACTGGCTTTTGAACACTTCAACTTCCGGGTCAGTTGTTTTGACCGGGCTTGAAGCTTCCGAGTTATCAGAGTTATTGAGAGTATCTTCGGCAGGCGGGTCAGAGGTTGGCAACTGAATGTCAGAAGCCGGTTCGGGCGGCTGATGGGTGGAGCTGGCTGGAGCAGACATATCAGGCGCCGGTTCAGCTACAATCGGTTCTTGAGACGGCTTATTCTTCTTTGCCCTCTTGCTGGGTTTCACTTGCATACTGTCAACAGAGGTAGAAGGATGAATACTAAAGCATGAGTAAGATAAAAGTCTAAAGTAACTAAGGTTACAGTACCCGGGAGCAGTTTTGAAAGCCGGCATGTTTGATTGCATGGACTCACCGGAGGAAGGAGAGGTATCCTGATAATTGGAGTCGGATGAATTGAGAGGTTGGCGAATTAAACCCGCCAAAGGATAAATAGAGCGCAAATAGGAGATAACCTCAGTCCGACGCTTCCTAGTTACGTCAGGTAAGCCGGAGGAGAGTTCTGCATCCTTGCTGGTCCGGGTCTGCCTCCGGCTTTCAAACTGCTGTTGCTTCAAAAGAAATTGAGGATCTTGATAAGCGAGAGGATGTGAAAATCTTACTTTCCGGGACACCTTTCGGATTTTTTTCTTGGGCAAAGGCTCTGAGTCGGAGGAAATTATAGTTACCTCTTCGCCAACCGCTTGGCTGTGTCCCGTATCCTCCTGAAAGGATGAAAGGTCAATAAAGTAATGACAAAGGAGTTAAGAGAATCAGGGTTTACCTCTTCATCATCCGAAGAAGATTCATCCAATTTGAGTAAATCGGAAGCGTTGGGTCTCTTCTTCTTTGAAGTTCCCGTTTTGGCAGCTTTCCTTTCAGTCTTCTTGGCTGTCCTGGCTTGTTTAGCAGCCTCATGGTCATACTGGACCTTCCAAAAATTGTCATCGGCCTGTGAAAAAACATAAGAAATTATGAGTACAAGTAAGGTGTAACAAGGCTAGGAGTATTTATTAAGGTTGATGGCTTACTGCAGGGGTCGGGTTCTTTTTATAGAAGGGAAGTAAGCCAAAGGCGTTGCTAGTTACCGAGCCCTCCTTCAGCAGTGACTGGGTTGTAGCTTCCACCACATCATCTGGTAAGTCGTCAGGGCTATGACGCATTGGATCATCCTTTTCGCCTGAATATGTACACATTAAGCCGGGGCGGCGGCTTAACGGAAGTATTCGCCAAGCGACCCAAACTCGGACCAGATCAATGCCATTCAGGACATTTCCCAAAAGATCTTTGATCTTTTTGATGGTGGGATTAAGAGGCAGACACTCAATAGCAGTTAGCTTGTCCGCTAGCGGATGGTTGGACTCAAGGCGCAGAGCGCGGAAGCCGGGCAGAGGGTTTTCATCAGCCGGGGAAGTGTCCTGGCAATAGAACCATGTTTAATTCCAATCTTTCGGATGACTCGGCAGCTCAGCATAAGGGAAAAGGCAGTCTCTCCGCCGCTGAATTGAGATACCTCCAAGTTCAATACTGGGACTGTTGTCACGTTCATTCTACCGGTTCAAGTACAAAAGCTCTCTGAACAAAAGCAGATTTGGCTCCTCTCCCAGGTACACCTCACAGAAGACTTGGAAATTGCAGATATTTGACACGGAATTAGGTCCAATATCTTGAGGCCTAAGGTCAAAGAAGTTCAAAACCTTTCTGAAGAATTTTGAGCCGGGAGGGGCAAATCCCGGGCTCATGTGATCCGTAAAAACTACTACTTCCCCTTCTTTGGGTTGAGGCCTTTCTTCAGACGGGTCAGGGGCACGATAAGACATGACCTCCTTCTTAGGCAGATGGCCAGACTTCACAAATTCAGACAGTTTACTCCTCGTGACTGTGGATGGGACCCAATTACAGGTCACAGGAGCCTTACTGCTTTAGGTGCCATGACAAAAATTGAGGCCTATGACAAAGATAAGAGGATCCGGCTCAAATTTAACCTGGCAGAAAATATTTAAAATTAGTCATGATGGCGGCTTAAGAAGGGTCCTAATGATATATGGATGACTATGCGATAAATATTAAGACGCTACAGGTGTCAATGAGCAGTTACACATATTTGACAGAGGCAGTTTTTTCACTTTCGGGTGAAATAAACAAGTTTCACCCGTTGCTGTTGTTATTTTGGATCAAACAGACGTTCAGACAAGAAAAATTCTAGACCTAAAAAAATGGTGCGGAGAAGTTCATACATTCTACTGAGGATTCCTACAAAGATAGAAGATCTGCTACTACTAAAAATGGATGCGGAGCGACAACCGCACGAGATCTACGCTATTACTAGATCAAACGAGCTACTATAGAGGCAAGTGCGAGGAACTAGGATGAACGATGAACTGTACAGAAGAACATACTAGCCCTAGGGTAGATCTATGGCGCAGAAAGGGGAAACACTTACTGCGGAAGATCTGCGGAGGGGGGAAGCTGCCGTACTCTGGTCAAGTTCAGGTCGATGCAGTGGCCAAGCTCAACGGAGACGAGGTGCGCTGTGGCGACGGCGGTGGAGCTCCAGTGACAGATGGGGTGAGAGGAAGAAGATGCGGAACAGGAAGAATGAATGAAGACCTAAACGGGTCTATTTATAAGGAAGGGCCACTAAAGAGCACAAGAAACGAGGAGATAAAAGTTATTATCCAGCGGCCCCAACGCCTCGGTTTTCGGAATAGTCAGTAAAGGAAAAGATCCGTTGGAGGATACGATGAAATAAAGAATGAATTTAAGTAAGGATGACGTCACGACGGGTTAACACAGATCCAAAAGATGATGTCATGGCGGGTTAAAGAAAACCTTTGTACAGCCGGAAGACTGAAGATTTACTTCTTAAGGTATTTTAAGATTGACATGAACAGGTTCAAATCAATCTGGGGCCTAATGTTGGGGATATAACTATTTGTGTAAGCCGCCTAGGAGGTGCGGGGTTACACAAAGAAGACTCGCCAGATCGAGGGCCGGTAATCAAGCGTGAAGATGGCGGTTCAATAAAGGGCTTAAGGCCCACAGGCGACAAGATTCTAGCTCTCAACTGACACACTACCATTAATCTCATTGATAAGCTAGATGAAGCTAGGACGCTTTCCCCGATCAAAGCTCAACTTTGGACAGCAATCAAACTATCCCTCCACCGTCACAATGCGGTCATCGCTTCCTACTGGGGGCAGCGGGCAAAGATCAAAGACTGTGTCCTTGGGGACGAAAACTCAGCCTACATACATATTTGTGCTTCGGTTTGCCACCGCAAAAACTAGATTAAAACCCTCTCTAGCAATGGCTCAACCTTTACTGCTCATTCCAACAAAGAGGTTGTCCTCCTCAATTTCTTCAAAAATCTTGTGGGGGTTCAACCTGCCGTGTCCACATCTCTTGACCTCTCTAATCTTCTGCTGCCGAACTCGCTTACCACCATGGAAGAGATCAAGGACGCCCTTTGGGCCATGAATGATAACACGAGCCCCAGTCCAGATGGACTTGGCGCGGCTTTTTATAAGGTTAACTAGGACCTGGTTAAGTCTGATCTGTTCAATTTGCTCACCGATTTCCACTCGGGCAGGGCGGATCTTAAGTGTATTAATCAAGCTCACATTGTGTTGCTGCCCAGAAAGGTCGATGCGGCTAGCCCGGAGAACTACCGACCAGTCTCTCTGCAAAATTGCTTCATCAAGCTTGCGTCTAAATGTCTATCTATTCGGGCCCAGCCCTTGATCGATCATCTCATCCACTATGATCAGACTGGGTTTATCAAGAGCCGTGGGATTGCTTCCAATTTCCTCCATGTAGCGGATATCATTCAAACTTGTTTTAAATGGAAATGTCCGGCTATTGTCCTCAAATTAGACTTCCACAAAGCTTTTGATTCAGTTTCCTGGACAACCTTGTCCCCGATTATGCGCGCCCAAGGGTTCCCACCCCTCTGGTGCTCCTGGAATGAAAACTTGAACTGAACGGCCAGTTCTACTGTGCTTTGAAATGGGAAACATGGACCCTGGTTTCAATGCCGCCGAGGTTTTAGACAGGGGGACTCCCTTTCCCCTTATCTCTTTATCATTGTCGCATATGTACTTAAGAGATGTATCATCCAGGCTGCTGCTAATGGGCAACTCTCTCACCCTCTCGACGCTTCTCTTCCCTGCACGGTCCTTCAATATGCCGAGGACACTCTTACCGTCCTCCCGCCAGACGCGGCTCAGCTTCACACCCTCAAACATATCCTGACCAAGTTCTCTAAGGCCACGGGGCTCACCATTAATTTTCAAAAAAGCACCTTCGCCCCCATTCACGTGGACCATGATCTTTCCACGGACATTGCTGCAATTCTTCGCTGTCCGGTGGCCTCCTTCCCCCATTCTTACTTGGGGTTGCTACTCTCGACCCATAAACTAAACCTTGCGAACTTCTTCTTCATCATCGACAAGGTCGACCGGTGTTTGGCTGGGTAGAGACGCCTTTTGTTGTCTCTGGCTGGCAGAGTTGTTCTTGTCTGGGCGGTCCTTCGCGCTCTCCCTATCTATGCTATGAGCGTTCTTCGGCTTTCGGTGGGCACCCTGCAAGAGATAGACAAATGGTGTCGCGCTTTCTTCTGGGCCGGAAAAGATTCTGTTACGAGTGGCCAATGCAAAGTTGCTTCGGACCTGGTGTGTGCCCCCTTCTCTCATGGAGGGCTGGGCTTCACGAACCTAGACCATATGAACCAATGTCTCCTCCTCCACCACTTATCTAAAATTCATACTCCGAGCAAACCCAGGTCTCTCCTTACCTTCACTCCAAATATGGCCGGTCTCCCTCCAATGATCTTGGGATATCCCATTCTTCACACTCTCCGATTTGGTGAGATGTTTTAAAAGAGCTTGATTTCTTCCGCTCCATTACAATGGTTCACCTAGGAAACGGTTCAACGACGTCTTTTTGGTCCGACCTTTGGATTCCTCACTCCACCACCACCCTCGCCCAGCGTTTCCCTGCCCTCTTCTCCCACTCCACTAGATCTTACACCTAGGTGGCTAGGGTTTTGGCTACGAACGACCTAAACTTAGACCTTGCTCCTCGGTTGTCGCATGCGGCAAATTGCAATCTGATTTCTTTTCGTGCTACCTTGGCTACAATAACCTTGAACCTGCAGGCTGCCGACAGAAGAACTATGAGAGACAGAGGGAAACCTTTCGCCAATAATATTGCATACAAAGCAGTTTGGAAGCAACGTCCTAGGGACCAGCTGGCGCCAGCAATATGGAGAAATTTTGCGCCGAACAAGTGCCGCATCTTCATTTGGCTTGCTCACAAGGACCACCTTTTCACCAATGAACGCAGCTTCCGCTGGAGCATTCCTATTGTCGACACATGCCCCTTCTGTAACCACTGTGAATCTATCACTCACATGCTGTTCCAATGCCACCAGCTAGCACCCATTTGGGAGGAACTAAACAGTCTATGTCAAGGTAGGGCCTGCATCACGCCTGGGAGGGAGATCTTAACAACAAGTGTCGGTCAACAGTCCTGATGGCCGTCCTTTGGAATATCTGGAAAAAAATGAAATGCCAAGATCTTCAGGAATGATCTACAAGGTCTGCACCTGGTGGCTAGCTCAGCCGCAGAAAACCTCCGCCTCTGGTCTCATCACTGCTCCAACTCTGCCAACCAGATTCTGCTGCGAGATTGGGGCTCCATGTTGTTTCACCTAGCCGCGAGATTATAGTTTAAGCTCTCCCTGTAACCATCCCCCACTTCCCTCCCCAACCGCCTGTATCTCTGGTTCTCAAATATACAGATGATTGTTTAGCTACTGTAACTGATAGATCATCTTTCATAAAAAATTAATAGATCATCTGGCTACTGAGTTTATTACCAATAAGGCCCTGATTGGATTGCTGGATGTTTCCCACACCCATAAATTACTTTTTTGTCTGAGGAGCGTGTTGTGGAACGTAGTAATTTCAAAAAAAAAATCCTACGCACATGCAAGATCATGGTGATGCGTAGCAACGAGAGGGGAGAGTGTTGTCCACGTACCCTCCTAGACCATAAGCGGAAGCATTATGACAACGCGGTTGATGTAGTCGTACGTCTTCACGATCGACCGATCCTAGTACCGAACATACGATACGTCCGTGATCTGCACAGGTTCAACTCGGTGATGTCCCACGAACTCACGATCTAGCAGAGTGTCAAGGGAGAGCTTCGTCAGCAAGATGGCGTGATGACGGTGATTGTCGGTGTCAAAACCGGCAGATCTCGGGTAGGGGGTCCCGAACTGTGCGTCTAGGCGGATGGTAACAGGAGACAAGGGACACGATGTTTTTACCCAGGTTCGGGCCCTCTCGATGGAGGTAAAACCCTACTCCTGCTTGATTGATATTGATAATATGGGTAGTACAAGAGTAGATCTACCACGAGATCAGAGAGGCTAAACCCTAGAAACTAGCCTATGGTATGATTGTTGTTCATCCTACGGACTAAAACCCTCCGGTTTATATAGACACCGGAAAGGGCTAGGGTTACACAGAGTCGGTTACAATGGGAGGAGATATACATATCCATATCGCCAAGCTTGCCTTCCACGCCAAGGAAAGTCCCATCCGGACACGGGACGAAGTCTTCAATCTTGTATCTTCAAAGTCCAGGAGTCCGGCCAAAGGCTATAGTCCAGCTATCCGGACACCCCATAATCCGGGACTCCCTCAGTAGCCCCTGAACCAGGCTTCAATGACGACGAGTCTGACGCGCATATTGTCTTCGGCATTGCAAGGCGGGTTCCTCCTCCGAATACTTCATAGAAGATTCTGAACACAAGGATAGTGTCCGGCTCTGCAAAATAAGTTCCACATACCACCGTAAAGAGAATAACATTTACACAAGTTCAATCTGCTGACGTATTCCGCGGCGTGACATCACACCACGGCCAAGCCTTTATTCGAATCGTTTTTATTGTCCCACCTCAGCGCGTTTAGCGAGGCGGCTTCCTTGGCACGTCTCGTCAAAGCAGAGATCGTGTCCCCTTATTCCGGGATTCTCATCAATACGGGCGTGGGTAACCCAACCGCGCCATTGATTACGACGCTTGGGAGATAAGCGAGTTTTATCAGGCCGGTGGGGACGCATAGATTTGCCCGTCAATATAAGGGGATAAGGATCCACTTTTTCACGCAACCCTTCTTCCTCCTTTGCTTATCCATTTCCGCGCACTCGAGCTCCAGCGCCCAAGTCCGCACATCCCACCTCAACCTTCTCCAACTATGTCAGGAGCGGGAGGCAAGTGGATTGCCTCCTCCGTCATGGAGGGGCACATCAAAAAGCTGCGGAAGGCCAGATACTTGTTTGACGACATCGCGCATCGGCTCCCCGACAAGGGGCAGCTCATCCCCACCCCCAGGCCCCATGAGAGGGTGGTGTTCCTCCCCCACTTCCTCCACGGACTAGGGTTTCCACTTCACCCATTTGTCCGAGGGCTCATTTCTACTACGGCCTATATTTCCCCGATCTGGCCCCGAATTTCATCCTCAACATCTCGGCGTTCATCGTCGTGTGAGAGGCCTTCCTCTGCATCCAGCCCCACTTCGGCTTGTGGCTGAAGACCTTCAATGTCAAGCCGAAGGTAGTGGGCGGCCGCCAAGCGAAGTGCGGAGGCGCCATGGTGGGCAAGATGGCCAACGTCCTATGGCTCGAGGGCTCCTTCGTGGAGACCATAAAGGGGTGGCAATCGGGGTGGTTCTACATCACTGAGCAGCGGGACTCTAAATGGGCGGCGGCCCCCGAATTCCGATATGGCTTCCCTACACGGCTCACCTCTTGGAAAGAGACGGGCCTGACGTGGGGTAATTCGGAAGAGCTGACCAGACTCCAAACCTGCGTCCGAAACCTGGTGGACAAGAAGCTCAAGCTTGTCAACGTAGTCCAGGTTATGCTCATCCGCCGGATCCTCCCATGCCAGCAACGGGCCTTTAACTTGTGGGAGTTTGATCCGGCACAGCACCGAACCTTGAGCCAGCTCTTCGACACTACACACGAAGATGCCTGGAAGGTGTTGTTCAAGGGCGCCGAGGCTCCCGCATCCGCTACCGAAGATCGCGGATTCAGCTCGCAGCATCAAGCCAGCGAGGTAAGCGCTTCTACCCTTTACGGGACTCCTTTTTCATAGTTTGACTCTATGCGGGATCTAAAACTCCCTCACCTTTGACAGGGCTGGCTGAAGACGTCCGGACAGGTTGACTGTCCGGCTCCCTTGCCAGAAGACCCAGCGGATGCCCGATTGACGGGGCTGCTGGTTCTGGCACCTTATGTGGTACCGGAGAAGAAGGCCAAGAAGAAGGCCACTGGAACTCGGAGGAGTTCCCGGTGCCAGGTGTTGTCGGACTCGTCGTCCGATGACTCCGAGGCGGACTCCTCCCGCGAAGACGAGGAGGAGGAAAAAGAGGCCTCTCCCCCAGCGGGGGGAGAGAAGAAAAGGAAGGTCGCCCCAACTGGGGAGGTCGGAGGGTCCAAGAAGGGAAGGACCCTCCCTCCGGACTACACCACCAACGCCGACGACGGCGGAGAGGAGTGGCCACAAAGGACCAAGCCCCTGGCGAAATCGTAAGTGTCCGGACACCAGAATAACTCATGGCGTTCCATTTGTCGCACAGCATCTTCTAACGCCGAGTATAACCATGCAGCCCGCCCAAGGACGGGCTCGACTCTTCGTCGAGCGGCTCCCTGGATTCGTCGGATGTGAATAGCACCTCACTTCCGACCGCCTCGTCTCCTCCCACCGCAGATGATGCCGGGGTGGAGTCCCAAAAGGGGCCCAGCCAGGAGGAGGTGGCTCTGGAGGCGCCGTAAGGCGACCTCCCGGTCTCCGGGCGCAAAGGGGATAAAACCCCAAAGGGCTTTAAGTGCGGCCCTGTGCCGGACTCCGCACCGGAACCTTCAGTGGTTCCGGAGTCCGACAGGCGACCCCTTCGTAAGAAGGGAAAGACTGCGACGCCGGTGACCTCCGTCCAGCCGGAGGCACCGGATGATTTGATGGAGGCGCTTAACAGCGCTTCCATCAACGAGGAGCACTGCACTGTTATGAGTGTGGTGATCCAGAAAGTTCAGTCCGTCAAGAGAGGGCTGACTGAAGCCTGTGCCAGCCTTCTAACAGGCTTTGAGGTATGTATTTAAGATATGTAAAAATATTACCGCATAGACAATAGCCCTTGATGCTCAGTTTGGTGTTCGGAAAGAAATAGCCGAACTGAGGATCTAAAAAGATATACGCAGGAGTCTAACAAAGTATGTCAATATGGAATGCAGGCTGCTTGCTTGACCTCTGCCCAAGACCTTGCGGAGGTTGATGCATTAAAGCAGAGCCTCGAGCGGTCCGAGAACGAGCTCGGACTTTCCAAGAAGCAGCTCGAGGACAAGGAAGGTAAGTAATACCTTATAGGAGTATTTAAAAGATGTGGTTGCAAAAGATGACAAGAATAACGTGAATACTGCAGGGGCCACGAACGAGGTGGCGACCCTGAAGGAAGCGGTGTCCAAGGCCGAAAGCAATGTGGCCACGGAGCGCACCGAGCGAGAGAAGCAGGAGGCGTAGGTGGCAGAGGTGCGGCAAGAGCTCCAGGCTCTCGTGGAAAAACACGAGAGTTTGGAGCGTGACTCAAAGACTCGAGAGTCCGAGCTCGCCTAGGCCCTTGAGAGCGCCAAAGCCGCTAAGGCCGAAGCCCAAAAAGCCCTCCAGGAAATTGAGGCGATGAAGAAGATAGCGGCGGGTAAGGCTTTCTATATGCAAAGCAAGCATGTGAAAGTGAATTATCTGTTACTTACCCGAATCCGGAGCTCTCCAGGAGCATTCACAGATCTGCCAAGAAGTTGTGTGTCGATGTCTGCCGCATTCTACCGAGCTGAAGAGGAAGCTCGACGGAGAAGGTGTTCTGGTCTCCGATCATGGAGGCGGACACCAGTGCCCATAGCGACCAATTGAAGCAGCTGGTCGAGCTCCATAAGTTGGCCGAACAGGCCATGAAAGGCCTCATAGTTCGGCTGTGGCCTAAGGAAGCCATGCATGGGAGCTACTTCGGGCTGGTGAGGCGGCTGGTGGGCGCCTGTCCATGGGTTGAAGTCGTCAAGCGCTTTGTCTGCATCGAAGGTGCCCGTAGGGCCCTTGCCCGTGCTAAGGTGCACTAGGGAAAGATGGACGCTGAGAAGCTTGTGACGGACGGACCACCACCGCGCAAGGAGCATCGCAAGCCTGAAATGTATTATGAGGGCGTCCTGAAGGGTGCCCGCCTTATAGCGGATGAATGCTCCAAAGATGTAATTTTCGAGTAGAATCGCATTTGTTATCCTGTACACTGAAAACTTGTTCATATGCGCTAAGCAACACTTTTGAATTTAAAATATTACCTTCTGTGCAGCCGTGTATTAAATTTGAGAGATGGCGAGTCGTCGGCTTCAGCCCCCATGTCACGAGTGCTGGGGTGTTTGGGATAAACTTGAGCGCTCTTGTTCCCATTCTTGGGTCCTTTGAGGGAGGCGCTGAACGCAACGAACAAGGCAACCGGACTATAATGCTTGAACACTCTCACTTAGCCATAGAATTCTATAATTTTAAATTTTGGCGAAGCCCCTGGTATTCGGAAGACCGAGTTCGGGGCGCTATCCACGCCTAGGCCGGACAATGCCGACTCCTCGCTCTAAGCGGCATAAGTCTTTAGGGACTCGAAAACCTCTCGAACAGCGATCGACTCTCGCCCTATCATGACGGTCAGTTTTAGCTTTCTCCACTGAGGTGCTTAACCCAGCTCAACCGGGGCACAATCGCAGTGGTTCTCCCAGCGCTACCTTAGCCGATATAACGAAACATAAGGTACCAAAACATGGGAGCCGAGCAAACCCAACTATTGACCCAAGATATGATTCGGAGTCGATGCATATAATGCTATAAGTTCGGGGTGCCGCACTTGTGAAAGTATTCGGACTTATCACACCATGTTGTGGGGTACTTAAGCCCCTGGTGTATTGCCCGTACCAAAGTGTACGGTTGCACAATGTCATAAATGAACATATATATATATATAGAAAAAGGGAATTCAATAATAGGCAGAAGCTATGTATTGTTTATTCAAAAGAGCTGCTGTAAGAGCAGAACGATACAATAGTGCGATAAGCAAGGGACGGGATTTTTTGACATGTCCCCCTCCAGGGGTAAGCTGCGGGATGGTGTGTAAAACAGGTATACTGCTCGTAATAGAGACCACCTGGACACTCAACGTAGCTTGTTGCTTCCCTGGCTGTTGCATCGTGTGTTCGGCGATTCTATTGCCCGGCAGGGCTTCATGAGAACGGAGTCCTGAAAGTAAAAAAGAAAGAAGAAAAGGATAACACAATCGGGAGCCCCTGGTGTGGTTGAGCCGCATTCTGGGCATGCCGTGGTCGTGCCCCTCCCCCTATGCCAATGGTATTTCCAGAGCGTAATTATGTACGCGTAGAGCTGGTTTCGCAATTTCACGAGGGCTAGGGATTGGGCCGCATTGCTATGCGTTTTCGTAACATGTCAGGCGGTCTTGTTGTAGGTTACTTCGGGCGCACTTGACGGTGTCCAGACGTTTAACAGTCGGACTCGAGAATAGCCTTAAGAGGCTGCTTTGTACTTCTGCCATGAGGGCCACCGTATGCTCCTCCGTCCGGAGAGAGCGTTCGGTGTTTCCATTGACCGTAATGACTCCTCGAGGACCTGGCATCTTGAGCTTGAGATATGCGTAGTGCGGCACCGCATTGAACTTTGCAAATGCGGTTCGTCCGATCAGTCGCGTGATAGCCGCCATGAACGGGACTATGTCGAAGATTAACTCCTCGCTACGGAAGTTATCCGGGGATCCAAAGACCACTTCAAGTGTAACTGAGCCTGTTCAGTTGGCCTCTACACCTGGTATGATGCCTTTAAAGTTCATCTTCGTGGGTTTAATCCTTGATGGGTCTATGCCCATTTTGCACATTGTGTCCTGATAAAGCAGGTTCATGCTGTTGTCGCCGTCCATTAGGACTCTAGTCAGATGAAATCCGTCAATGATTGGGTCTAGAACCAATGCGGCGAATCTGCCATGGCGGATGCTAGTGGGGTGGTCCCTTCGATCAAAACTGATCGGGCAAGAAGACCACGGGTTGAACTTTGGGGCGACTAGCTCCATCGCATATATGTCCCTTAGTGCACGCTTCCGCTCCCTTTTGGGTATGTGGGTTGCGTATATCATGTTCATCGTCCGCACTTGTGGGGGGAAGCCCTTCTGTCCTCTATTGTTCGGCGGCCGGGGCTCCTCCTTGTCATCGCTATGCAGCCCCTTGTCATTGTTTTCGGCATTTAACTTGCCTGCCTGCTTGAACACCCAACAATCCCTGTTGGTGTGATTGGCTGGTTTTTCGGGGGTGCCGTGTATCTGGCACGAGCGATCGAGTATTCGGTCCAAATTGGACGGACCCGGAGTACTTCTTTTAAATGGCTTTTTCCGCTGACCGGGTTTAGAGCCTCTGAATCCGGCGTTGACTGCCGTATCCTCCGCATTATCACCGTTAATGCGCCGCTTGTGCTTGTTGCGACGCGACCTGCCATTGTTGTCCTTGGTATCCGAATTACCAGGGCTCTTGGTCATGTTGTTACTGCGAGCTAGCCAGCTGTCCTCTCCCGCGCAAAAGCGGGTCATGAGTGTTGTGAGGGCTGCCATGGATTTCGGCTTTTCTTGTCCTAGGTGACGGGCAAGCCACTCATCGCGGATGTTGTGTTTGAAGGCTGCAAGGGCCTCTGCATTCGGACAATCAACGATTTGATTTCTTGGTTAGGAACCGTGTCCAGAATTGTCTGGACGATTCCTCTGGCTGCTGAATTATGTGGCTTAGGTCATCGGCGTCTGGTGGTCGCACATATGTGCCCTGGAAATTGTCGAGGAATGCGGCTTCCAGGTCTTCCCAACAACCAATTGACTCTGCTGGCAAGCTGTTAAGACAATGCCGGGCTGGTACCTTTAAGCTTGAGTGGGAGGTATTTGATGGCGTGTAGATCATCACTGCTGGCCATGTGGATGTGAAGGAGATAGTCCTCGATCCCAACCGCAGGATCTGTTGTGCCATCATATGATTCAATGTTTACGGGTTTGAAACCCTCAGGGATTTGATGATCCATCACTTCATCTGTGAAGCATATTGGGTGTCTTGGCGCCTCAGATTGGGCTATATCACGACGCAGCTCAAATGAGCTTTGTTCATCGTGTTCGCCCGCCGAGTTGCTATATCCGGCGTGACGGTTATCGTCACGTGTTGCGGGGCGCCCACGCGATCCGTAGATCGATCTTGTTTGCCTTGCCTTGTCCTCCAATATGTCTCGCAGGTCTGGCGCATTTCCCCGCGCCTTGGTATTTTTTAAGCGGCGCCGCGGAGTGGCTTGAATTGAGGGCCGAGAGGCCTCTCTGTCGCGGCCACGAGGTGGTCGGTCAGCCATGTCATGCGCTGGTGATGTAGGTTTGGGTGCTTCCTCCTCTAACCAGGGTAGCAGCCTGCGTTTTGGGTAGCTCTTGGAGGGGCGCTCGAGTTCATACTCTTCGGCCGCAAGGACTTCAGTCCATCTATCAGCTAGCAAGTCTTGGTCAGCTCTAAGCTGTTGCTGCTTTTTCATGAGGCTGCTTGCCGTGGCCATGAGCCTGCGTTTGAAATGCTCTTGTTCGACGGGATCCTCGGGCATGACGAATTCGTCGTTGTCGAGGCTTGCCTCATCTTCGGAGGGAGGCATGTAATTATCGTCCTCCACCTCTCTTTCTGCCGCTCTCTCATGAGGGATGGCTTCTCCATCCTCCTGCGCTGAATCCTGCTGGAGGGGGTTGTCTTCGGTACTGTCCGGGGTGTTATTGTATCCCGTGCCGGAATCACCTTTTTTGCTGTGGCGGGATTTAGAGCGGCGCCGCTGACGCCGGCGCTTAGGCTGTTTCTTGGAGGGGTCATCCTCCACTATTCCATCGTCATTCCCATCTTTTGGGATGTCCACCATGTATATGTCGTATGACGAGGTGGCCTTCCAGTGCCCTGTGGGCGCTAGTTCTTCATCGTCTCCTGCATCGTCGTCCATACCGTCGATGTCTTCGGAGTCGAAGTCTAGCATGTCGGTTAAATCATCGATAGTGGCTACAAAGCGGGTGATGGGTGGGCTTTGAATTTCTTCGTCGTCCGCATCCCAACTTTCCGGACCATAATCCGGCCAGGGCTCTCCTGATAAAGAGAGAAACTTTAGTGAGTTCAGGATGTCGCCAAAGGGCGAATGCTGAAAGATGTCCGCGGCAGTGAATTCCATGATCGGCGCCCAATCGGATTCGATTGGCGGGGGCGCGGAAGGTTCGGAGTCCGGAGAGGAGTCCGGTACCTTGGAGTCACGAGCTTCGCAAAGGACGGGGTAGGTGTATGGCTCAATCGATGTAGAGATTGCAGCCCCCGAGGCGGTGTCCAGCCACCCGTTCTCGATTGGCGCAGTCGGCTCTGAGCTAAAGGACGGAGCGGACACTGGTGCGGCCTCCAGGACACTGCTCGGCGGCAGAGCTAAATCATGCCCCTCATGACAGTGCAGCGCGCTTGGCTGTGGCTCGAACCCGTCGAAGATCAAGTCTCCGCGGACGTCAATCGTGTAGTTCAAACTTCCAAATCTGACCTGGTGGCCAGGGGCGTAGCTTTTAATCTGCTCCAGATGGCCAAGCGAATTGGCCAGCAGTGCAAAGCCACCGAATACGAAGATCTGTCCGGGGAGAAAAGTCTCACCCTGGAGCGCATCGTTGTTGATGATCGGAGGAGCCATCGGGCCTAAAGATGACGACACAGAGGAACTCTCAATGAAAGCACCAATGTCGGCGTAAAAACCGGCGGATCTCGGTAGGGGTCCCAACTGTGCGCCTAGGCGGATGGTAACAGGAGACGAGGGACACGATGTTTTACCAGGTTCGGGCCCTCCCGATGGAGGTAAAACCCTACTCCTGCTTGATTGATATTGATGATATGGGTAGTACAAGAGTAGATCTACCATGAGATCAGGAGGCTAAACCCTAGAAGCTAGCCTATGGTGTGATTGTTGTTCGTCCTACGGACTAAAACCCTCCGGTTTATATAGACATCGGAAAGGGCTAGGGTTACACAGAGTCGTTTACAATGGGAGGAGATCTACATATCCGTATCGCCAAGCTTGCCTTCCACGCCAAGGAAAGTCCCATCCGGACACGGTACAAAGTCTTCAATCTTGTATCTTCAAAGTCCAGGAGTCCAGCCAAAGGCTATAGTCCGGCTATCCGGACACCCCCTAATCCGGGACTCCCTCAGTGATGATGAAGCTACCAGCGCAGGGCTTCGCCTAAGCACTACGACGACATGATCGAGGTGGATTATGGTGGAGGGGGGCACCGCACACGGCTGGAAACAATCAACTTGTGTGTTCTAGGGTGCCCCCTGCCCCCGTATATAAAGGAGAAAGAGGGAGGCCGGCTGGCCCTTGGGGCGCGCAAGGAGAGGAGGAGTCCTCCTCCTAGTAGGAGTAAGACTCCCCTTTCCTACTCCTACTTGGATGGGGAAAGGAAGGAGGAGAGGGAGAAGGAAAGGGGGCGCCCCCCCCCTTCCCTAGTCCAATTCGGACCAGAGGGGGAGGGGGCGCGGCCTGCCCTGGCCGGCCCTCTCTCTCTCCACTAAGGCCCATGTGGCCTATTAGTTCTCCCAGGGGGTTCCGGTAACCCTCCGGCACTCCGGTTTTCTCCGAAATCACCTGGAACACTTCCGGTGTCCGAATATAGCTGTCTAGTATATCATTCTTTATTTATCAACCATTTCGAGACTCCTCGTCATGTCCGTGATCACATCTGGGACTCCGAACTATCTTCGGTACATCAAAACACATAAACTCATAATACCGATCGTCACTAAATGTTAAGCGTGCGGACCCTACGGGTTCGAGAACTATGTAGAAATGACCAAGACATGTCTCCGATCAATAACCAATAGTGGAACCTGGATGTTCATATTGGCTCCCACATATTCTACGAAGATCTTTATCGGTCAAACCGCATAACAACATACACTGTTCCCTTTGTCATCGGTTACTTGCCTGAGATTGGATCGTCGTTTCTTAATACCTAGTTCAATCTCGTTACCGGCAAGTCTCTTTACTCGTTCCATGATGCATCATCCCGCAACTAACTCATTAGTCACATTGCTTGCGAGGCTTATAGTGATGCGCATTACCGAGAGGGCCCAGAGATACCTCTCCGACAATAGGAGTGAAAAATCCTAATCTCGATCTATGCCAACTCATCAAGTACCATCGGAGACACCTGTAGATCACCTTTATAAGGACCCAGTTACATTGTGATGTTTGGTAGCACACAAAGTGTTCCTCCGATATCCGGGAGTTGCATAATCTCATAGTCATAGGAACATGTAGAAGTCATGAAGAAAGCAATAGCAATATACTAAACGATCAAGTGCTAAGCTAACGGAATGGGTCAAGTCAATCACATCATTCTCTAATGACGTGATCCTGTTAATCAATGACAACTCATGTCTATGGCTAGGAAACTTAACCATCTTTGATTCAACGAGCTAGTCAAGTAGATGCATACTAGTGACACTCTGTTTGTCTATGTATCCACACGTGTACTAAGTTTTCGGTTAATACAATTCTACAATGAATAATAAACATTTATCATGAAACAAGGAAATAAGCAATAACTTTATTATTGCCTCTAGGGCATATTGCCTTCAGTCTCCCACTTGCACTAGAGTCAATAATCTAGTTCACATCACCATGTGATTTAACACCAATAGTTCACATCACCATGTGATTAACACCCATAGTTCACATTGCCATGTGACCAACACTCAAAGGGTTTACTAGAGTCAGTAATCTTAGTTCACATCGCCATGTGATTAACACCCAAAGAGTACTAAGGTGTGATCATGTTTTTCTTATGAGAGATGTTTAGTCAGCGGGTCAGCCATATTCAGATCCGTATGTATTTTGCAAATTTCTATGTCAACAATGCTCTGCACGGAGCTACTCTAGCTAATTGCTCCCACTTTTAATATGTATCCAAATTGAGACTTAGAGTCATCTGGATCAGTGTCAAAATTTGTATCGACATAACCCTTTTGCGATGAACCTTTTGTCACCTCCATAATAGAGAAACATATCCTTATTCCACTAAGAATAATTTTGACCGCTGTCCAGTGATCTACTCCTATATCACTATTGTACTCCCTTGCCAAACTCAGTGTAGGGTATACAATAGATCTGATACACAGCATGGCATACTTTATAGAACCTATGGCTGAGGCATAGGGAATGACTTTCATTCTCTTTCTATCTTCTGTCGTGGTCGGGCTTTGATTCTTACTCAATTTCACACCTTGTAACAAAGGCAAGAACTCTTTCTTTGACTTTTCCATTTTCAACTACTTCAAAATCTTGTCAAGGTATCATTGAAAAAAAACTTATCAAGCGTCTTGATCTATCTCTATAGATCTTGATGCTCAATATCTAAGCAGCTTCACCGAGGTCTTTTTTTAAAAAACTCCTTTCAAAAACTCTTTTCTATTTTCTGCCGTGGTCGGGATTTGAGTCTTACTCAATTTCACACCTTTGCAACACAGGCAAGAACTTTTCTTTGACTGTTCAATTTTGAACTACTTCAAAATCTTGACAAGGTATATACTAATTGAAAAAGCTTATCAAGCGTCTTGATCTATCTCAATAGATCTTGATGCTCAATATGTAAGCTGCTTCACCGAGGTCCTTCTTTGAAAAACTCCTTTCAAATACTCCTTTATGCTTTGCAGAATAATTCTACATTATTTCCGATCAACAATATGTCATTCACATATACTTATCAGAAATGTTGTAGTGCTCCCACTCACTTTCTTGTAAATACATGCTTCACCGCAAGTCTGTATAAAACTATATGCTTTGATCAACTCATCAAAGCGTATATTCCAACTCCGAGATGCTTGCACAAGTCCATAGATGGATCGCTGGAGCTTGCACATTTTGTTAGCAGCTTTAGGATCGACAAAACCTTCTAGTTGCATCATATACAACTCTTCTTTAAGAAATCCATTAAGGAATGTAGTTTTGACATCCATTTTCCAGATTTCATAAAATGTGGCAATTTGCTAACAAGATTCGGACAGACTTAAGCATTGCTATGAGTGAGAAAATCTCATCGTAGTCAACACCTTGAACTTTGTCAAAAACCTTTTTCGACAAGTATAGCTTTGTAGATATTAACACTATACTATCAGCGTCCCTCTTCCTCTTGAAGATCCAATTATTTTCTATGGCTTGCCGATCATCAGGCAAGTCAACCAAAGTCCACACTTTGTTCTCATACATGGATCCCATCTCAGATTTCATGGCCTCAAGCCATTTCGCGGAATCTGGGCTCATCATCGCTTCCTCATAGTTCGTAGGTTCGTCATGGTCAAGTAACATGACCTCCAGAATAGGATTACCGTACCACTCTGGTGCGGATCTCACTCTGGTTGACCTATGAGGTTCGGTAGTAACTTTATCTGAAGTTACATGATCATCATCATGAGCTTCCTCACTAATTGGTGTAGGAGTCATAGCAACAGATTTCTGTGATGAACTACTTCCCAATAAGGGAGCAGGTACAGTTACCTCATCAAGTTCTACTTTCCTCCCACTCACTTCTTTCGAGAGAAACTGCTTCTCTACAAAGGATCCATTCTTAGCACCAAATGTCTTTCCTTTGAATCTGTGATAGAAGGTGTACCCAACTGTCCCCTTTGGGTATCCTATGACGACACATTTCTCCGATTTGGGTTTGAGCTTATCAGGATGAAACTTTTTCACATAAGCATCGCAAACCCAAACTTTAAGAAATGACAACTTTGGTTTCTTGCCAAACCATAGTTCATATGGTGTCGTCTCAACGGATTTAGATGGTTCCCTATTTAACGTGAATGCAGCTGTCTCTAATGCATAACCCCAAAACGATAGTGGTAAATCGGTAAGAGACATCATAGATTGCACCATATTTAATAAAGTACGGTTACGATGTTCGGACACACCAATACGTTGTGGTGTCCCAGGTGGCGTGAGTTGCGAAACTATTCTGCATTGTTTCAAATGAAGACCAAACTCGTAACTCAAATATTCTCCTCCATGATCAGATCGTAGAAACTTTATTTTCTTGTTACGATGATTTTCCACTTCACTCTTAAATTCTTTGAACTCTTCAAATGTTTCAGATTTATGTTTCATCAAGTAGATATACCCATATCTGCTCAAATCATCTGTGATGAAGGTCAGAAAATAACGATACCTGCCGCGAGCCTCAACACTCATCGGACTGCATACATCAGTATGTATTATTTCCAACAAGTTTGTTGCTTGCTCCAATGTTCCGGAGAACGGATCTTAGTCATCTTGCCCATGAGGCATGGTTCGCAAGCATCAACTGATTCATAATCAAGTGATTCCAAAAGCCCATCAACATGTATTTTCTTCATGCGCTTTACACCAATATGACCTAAACGGCAGTGCCACAAATAAGTTGCACTATCATTATTAACTTTGCATCTTTTGGCTTCAATATTATGAATGTGTGTATCACTAAGATCGAGATTCAATAAACCATTCACCTTGGGTGTATGACCATTGAAGGTTTTATTCATGTAAACAGAAGAACAATTATTCTCTGACTTTAAATGAATAACCGTATTGTAATAAACATGATCAAATCATATTCATGCTTAAACACCAAATAACATTTATTTAGGTTCAACACTAATCCCGAAAGTATAGGGAGTGTGCGATGATGATCATATCAATCTTGGAACCACTTCCAACACACATCGTCACTTCACCCTTAACTAGTCTCTGTTCATTCTGCAACTCCCGTTTTGAGTTACTAATCTTAGCAACTGAACTAGTATCAAATACTGAGGGGTTGCTATAAACACTAGTAAAGTACACATCAATAACATGTATATCAAATATACCTTTGTTCACTTTGCCATCCTTCTTATCCGCCAAATACTTGGGGCACTTCTGCTTCAAGTGACCAGTCCCTTTGCAGCAGAAGCACTTAGTCTCAGGGTTAGGTCCAGACTTGGGCTTCTTCACTTGAGCAACAACTTGCTTGCCCTTCTTCTTGAAGTTCCCCTTCTTCCCTTTGCCCTTTTCTTGAAACTAGTGGTCTTGTCAACCATCAACACTTGATGCTTTTCTTGATTTCTACCTTCGTCGATTTCAGCATCACGAAGAGATTGGGAATCGTTTCCGTTATCCCTTGCATATTATAGTTTATCACGAAGTTCTAGTAACTTGGTGATAGTGACTAGAGAACTCTGTCAATCACTGTCTTATCTGGAAGATTAACTCCCACTTGATTCAAGTGATTGTAGTACTCAGAAATTCTGAGCACATGCTCACTAGCTGAGCTATTCTCCCCCATCTTGTAGGCAAAGTGCTTGTCAAAGGTCTCATACCTTTCGACATGGGCATGAGTCTGCAATACTAATTTCAACTCTTGGAACATCTCATATGCTTTGTGGCGTTCAAAACATATTTGAAGCCCCGATTCTAAGCCGTAAAGCATGGTGCACTAAACTATCAAGTAGTCATTATATCGAGCTTGCCAAACGTTCATAATGTCTGCATCTGCTCGTGCAATCGGTCTGTCACCTAGCGCTGCATCAAAGACATAATTCTTTTGTGCAGCAATGAGGATAATCCTCAGATCACAGATCCAATCTTCATCATAGCTACTAACATCTTTCAACTTAGTTTTCTCTAGGAACATATCAAAAATAAAATAGGGGAGCTAAACGCGAGCTATTGATCTACAACATAGATATGCTAATACTACCAGGACTAAGTTCATGATAAATTTAAAGTTCAATTAATCATATTACTTAAGAACTCCCACTTAGATAGACATCCCTCTAATCATCTAAGTGATCACGTGATCCATATCAACTAAACCATGTCCGATCATCACGTGAGATGGAGTAGTTTTTGTAGGACCTTGAAGTATGTCTAGAGGGGGCGTGATTAGACTACTTGACAAATAAAAACTTAACCTTTTCCCAATTTTATAGTTTGGCTGATTTTAGCTATATTAGGACAAGTCAAGCAATCATCACACAATTCAAGGAAGCATGCAAAGAGTATATTGGCAGCGGAAATTAAAGCATGCAACTTGCAAGAAAGTAAGGGGAAGGGTTTAGAGGATTCAAACGCAATTGGAGACACGGATGTTTTGGCGTGGTTCCGATAGGTGGTGCTATCGCACCTCCACGCTGATGGAGACTTCAACCCACGAAGGGTAGCGGTCGCATGAGTCCACGGAGGGCTCCACCCACGAAGGGTCCATTAAGTAGCAACCTTGTCTATCCCACCATGGCCGCCGCCCACGAAGGACTTGCCTCACTAGCGGTAGATCTTCACGAAGTAGGCGATCTCCTTGCCCTTACAAACTCCTTGGTTCAACTCCACAATCTTGTCGGAGGCTCCCAAGTGACACCCAGCCAATCTAGGAGACACCACTCTCCAAGAAGTAACAAATGGTGGGTTGATGATGAACTCCTTGCTCTTGTGCTTCAAATGATAGTCTCCCCAACACTCAACTCTCTCTCATAGGATTTGGATATGGTGGAAAGAGGGTTTGAGTGGAAAGCAACTTGGGAAAGGCTAGAGATCAAGATTCATATGGTAGGAATGGAATATCTTGGCCTCAACACATGAGTAGGTGGTTCTCTCTCAAAAATGGTAAGTTGGAAGTGTAGGTTCAGTCTGATGGCTCTCTCCACGAATGAAGAGGAGGTGGAGGGGTATATATAGCATCCACACAAAATCCAACCGTTACACACAATTTACCAAACTCGGTGGGACCGAATCATCAAACTCGGTCAGACTGATTTAGTAAACCTAGTGACCGTTAGTGATTTTCGTGGATGACATGCATCTCGGTGAGACCGATATGGTTAGGGTTAGGGCATAACGTAATCTCGGTGAGACCGATTACACAAACTCGGTGAGACCGATTTTGGTAATTAGCTAACCAGAGAGTTGGTCAGGTAAACTCGGAGGGACCGATTTGCTCTTTTCGGTGAGACCGAAATGTTACCAAAAGGAAACAGAGAGTTTACATTGCAATCTCGGTGGGACCGATCGCTCACTTTGGTTAGATCGAAACGTTACGAAGGGAAACAGAGAGATTGCAACCCCATCTCGGTGAGACCGAGATCCCTATCGGTAAGACCGATTTGCTTAGGGTTTGTGGCAGTGGCTATGACTTTTGGAATCGGTGGCGCCGGATAGAAAGAATCGATGTGACCGATTTTGGCTTTAGGTTTAGGTCATTTGTGGATGTGGGAAAGTAGTTGAGGGTTCTGGAGCATATCACTAAGCACATGAAGCAAAAGGCTCATTAAGCAACACCTCATCCCTTCTTAATAGTATTGGCTTTTCCTATAGACTCAATGTGATCTTGGATCACTAAAATGTAAAATGAAGAGTCTTGAGCTTTTGAGTTTGAGCCAATCCTTTGTCCTTAGTATTTTGAGGGATCCACTTTCATCATCCATGCCATGCCATTCATTGAGCTTTCCTGAAATAATAGTCTTGGAATAGCATTAGCTCAATGAGCTATATGTTGTTATGAATTACCAAAACCACCTAGGGATAGTTGCACTTTCAGTTTTCAATGGTGAACATCACTATGTTGATCATATCTACTATATGATTCACGCTCGACCTTTTGGTCTCAGTGTTCCGAGGCCATATATGCATATGCTAGGCTCGTCAAGTTTAACCCGAGTATTCTTCATGTGCAAAACTGGCTTGCACCCGTTGTATGTGAACGTTGAGCTTATCACACCCGATCATCACGTGGTGTCTCGGCACGACGAACTTTCGCAACGGTGCATACTCAGGGAGAACACTTATACCTTGAAATTTAGTGAGAGATCATCTTATAATGCTACCGTCGAACTAAGCAAAATAAGATGCATAAAGGATAAACATCACATGCAATCAATATAAGTGGTATGATATGGCCATCATCATCTTGTGCCTTTGATCTCCATCTCCAAAGCACCGTCATGATCACCATCATCACCGGCGCGACACCTTGATCCCAATCGTAGCATCGTTGTCGTCTCGCCAACTATTGCTTCTACGACTATCGCAACCGCTTAGTGATAAAGTAAAGCAATTGCATGGCGATTGCATTTCATACAATAAAGCGACAACCATATGGCTCCTGCCAGTTGCCGATAACTCCGTTACAAAACATGATCATCTCATACAATAAAATTTAGCATCATGTCTTGACCATATCACATCACAAGATGCCCTGCAAAAACAAGTTAGACGTCCGCTACTTTGTTGTTGCAAGTTTTACATGGCTGCTAGGGCTGAGCAAGAACCGTTCTTACCTACGCATCAAAACCACAATGATTTTTCATCAAGTATGTGATGTTTTACCCTTCAACAAGGACCGGGCGTAGCCACGCTTGATTCAACTAAAGTTGGAGAAACTGACACCCACTAGCCACCTGTGTGGGAAGCATGTCGGTAGAACCAGTCTCGCGTAAGTGTACGCATAATGTCGGTCCGGGCTGCTTCATCCAACAATACTGCCGAATCAAAGTATGACATGCTGGTAAGAAGTATGACTATTATCGCCCACAACTCACTTGTGTTCTACTCGTGCATATAACATCTACGCATAAACCTGGCTCGGATGCCACTGTTGTGGAACGTAGTAATTTCAAAAAAAATCCTACGCACATGCAAGATGATGGTGATGCATAACAACGAGAGGGGAGTGTTGTCCACATACCCTCATAGACCGTAAGCGGAAGTGTTATGACAATGCGGTTGATGTAGTCATACATCGTCACGATCGACCGATCCTAGTATCTAACGTATGGCACCTCTGTGATCTACATACGTTCATCTCGGTGGCATCGCACGAACTCACGATCCAGCAGAGTGTCGCGGGAGAGCTTCGTCAGCACGACTGCGTGATGACAGTGATGATGAAGCTACCGACGCAGGGCTTCACGTAAGCACTACGACGATATGACCGAGGTGGATTATGGTGGAGGGGGGCACCGCACACGGCTGGAAAAAATCAACATGTGTGTTCTAGGGTGCCCCTGCCCCCATGTATAAAGGGGGGAAGTCGGCCGGCCCTTGGGGCGCGCCAGGAGAGGAAAGGAAGGGGGAGAGGGAGAAGGAAAGGGGAGCGCCGCCCCCCCCCCCTTCCCTAGTCCAATTCGGACCAGAGGGGAAGGGGGCACGCGGCCTGCCCTGGCCGGCCATCTCTCTCTCCACTAAGGCCAATTTGGCCCATTAGTTCTCCCGGGGGGTTCCGGTAACCCTCCGGCACTCCAGTTTTCTCCGAAATCACCTGGAACACTTCCGATGTCCGAATATAGTCGTCCAATATATCAATATTTATGTCTCTACCATTTCGAGACTCCTCGTCATGTCCGTGATCACATCCGGGACTCCGAACTATCTTCGGTACATCAAAACACATAAACTCATAATACCGACCGTCACCGAACGTTAAGCGTGCGGACCTTACGGGTTCGAGAACTATGTAGACATGACCGAGACATGTCTCCGGTCAATAACCAATAGCGGAACCTGGATGTTCACATTGGCTCCCACATATTCTATGAAGATTGAGGGAGTCCTGGACTAGGGGGTGTCCGGATAGCCGAACTATCATCTTTGGCCGGACTCCCAGACTATGAAGATACAAGATTGAAGACTTCGTCCCGTGTCCAAATGGGACTTTCCTTGGCGTGGAAGGCAAGCTTGGCGATACGGATATGTAGATATCCTACCATTGTAACCGACTCTGTGTAACCCTAACCCTATCCGGTGTTTATATAAACCGGAGGGTTTTAGTCCATAGGACGAACAACAATCATGCCATAGGCTAGCTTCTAGGGTTTAGCCTCTCTGATCTCGTGGTAGATCTACTCTTGTACTACCCATATCATCAATATTAATCAAGCAGGAGTAGGGTATTACCTCCATCGAGAGGGCCCGAACCTGGGTAAAAACATCATGTCCCTCGTCTCCTCTTACCATCCGCCTAGACGCACAGTTCGGGACCCCCTACCCGAGATCCGCCGGTTTTGACACCGACATTGGTGCTTTCATTGAGAGTTCCTCTATGTCGTCACCGATAGGACCGATGGCTCCTTCAATCATCAACAACGATGTAGTCCAGGGTGAGACCTTTCTCCCCGGACAGATCTTCGTATTCGGCGGCTTTGCACTGCGGGCCAATTTGCTTGGCCATCTGGAGTAGATCGAAAGCTACGCCCCTGGCCATCAGGTCAAATTTGGAAGCTTGAACTATACGGCCGATGTCCGCGGAGACTTGATCTTCGACGGATTCGAGCCACAGCCGAGCGTGCCGCACTGTCTCGATGGGTACGATCTAGCTCTGCCGCCGAACAGTGCCCTAGAGGCGCACCGATGCCGCTCCGACCCTTAATCCGGGCGGTTCCCCGATCGAGGACAAGTGGTTGGACACCGCCCGGGGCTATGATCTCTACGGCGATTGAGCCGAACTCCATCCCTGTCCTTTGTGAAGACCGTGACTCCAGGGTGCCGGACTCCTTTCCGGACTCCGAACCTCCCGCGCCCCTGCCAGTCGAATCCGACTGGGCGCCGGTTATGGAGTTCACCGCCGCGGACATCTTTCAGCATTCGCCCATTGGCGATATCCTGAACTCATTAAAGTCTCTCTCTTTGTCAGGGGAGCCCTGGCCGAACTACGGTCAGGAAGGTTGGGATTCGGACGACGAAGAAATTCAACGCCCACCCACCACCCACTTTGTAGCCACTGTCGAAAGCTTAAACGACGTGCTCGATTTCCACTCCGAAGACATCGACGGTATGGACGACGATGTAGGAGACAACCATGAACCAACACCTATAGGATACTGGACAACCACCTCATCCCATCATGTATACATGGTGGACACGCCTAAAGGAAGTAAGGACGAGGAACAATGGGACACTACGAAGGATAAATCCCTTGAAAAGCAGTCAAAACGGCAACGTAAACGCCGCACCAAGTCCCGCCTCAACAAAAACCCAGCCATAGAGCAGGGCGAACCGGTGGACGACGAACATGCTACCGAGCAACCGTCCGAATAGGACAACTTGGATGAACAACCCGTCCCCGCCGAAGATAACAGTCCGGACGATCTCACCCCGGACAAATTGTTGGATCAGAAGAACCTCCACAAAAGGCTCGTCGCCACTGCGCGTAGCCTGAAAAAGCAGAAGCGGAAGCTCAAAACTGCGGAAGATGCGCTCAAAATCAGATGGAGCAAAGTACTCAACACCGCAGACAAATACGGCGACAGTCGCCGAACAAAGAGCTACCCAAAGAGAAAACTACTGCCCGAATTTGATGAGGAGGCCATAGAGCCCCCACAATCAAAGAGCAAGAAGGCCACCCGGTCGGATAGACGACCCCACGGCAAGCAGAGAGCGGCAAATGGCGCGAACACAAGCGATGCGCGATCCGCATAAGGATTCAGCATCAAAAAACGGCCCGATTAGGTCCATCTATGGGCCAAGAAAGCAAGCTCTTCAAAGCAATGCAACACGCCAAATATCCGAACATCACGGCACACCCAAATATAGGGGTGCCGCACACCCCCTATGTTTCACCGATGAGGTGCTGGATCACGAATTCCCAACGGGATTCAAACCCGTAAACATAGAGGCATATGACGGAACAACAGACCCTGGAGTCTGGATTGATGATTACATCCTCCACATACACATGGCTAGAGGAGATGATCTCCACGCCATAAAATACTTACCCCTCAAGCTCAAAGGGCAAGCTCGGCATTGGCTTAAAAGCCTTCCCGAAAACACCATTGGAAGTTGGGAAGAGCTCGAGGATGCGTTTTGGGCAAATTTTCAGGGGACCTATGTCCGCCCTCTGGATGCAGACGACCTAAGTCACATAACTCAACAGCCCGGAGAGTCAGCCCAGAAATTCTGGAACAGGTTCCTTACCAAAAAGAACCAAATAATCGACTGTCCGGACGCCAAAGCCTTAGCAGCCTTCAAACACAACGTCCGAGATGAATGGCTCGCCAGACACCTCGGCCAAGAAAAGCCGAGAACAATGGCCGCATTAACAAGCCTCATGACCCGCTTTTGCGTGGGAGAGGATAGCTGGCTAGCAAGATGTAGTACCAGCGACCCAAGTACATCTGAAGTCAGGGATGGGAATGGGAAACCACGACGCAGCAAGGACCAGCGCCGGATTAAGGGGGACGGTCCAAAGAGCGCGGCAGTCAACGCCGGATTCAAAAGCTCACGGCAGAACAATAAAAAACTGCCCCTTAAGGACAATAGCGATGAGCTATCCAACTTGAACAAAATCTTGCACAAGATATGCCAAATCCATAGTACTCCCGGGAGGCCTGCAAACCATACCCACAAATATTGTTGGGTCTTCAAGCAGTCCGGCAGACTTAACGCCGAACACAAGGGGCTCAACACACCAAGTGAGGATGATGACGAGCACCACAAGCAGAGCCCCGGAAAACAAAAGAATTTCCCACAAGAGGTTAAAACAGTAAACTCACTTCATGTGATAAAAGGGAAAAACAGCACGGCGCCCACTAAAATGCGCGCCGCACAGACAACCCTAGCGGAGTACCAACACTGGTTGTCAATACCAATCACCTTCGACCATCAGGACTACTCAGAAAGTATCCGGAACGCAGGATGGACTGCCTTGATATTGGATCCCATAATTGACGGATTCCAATTTGCACAAGTCCTCATGGACGACGGCAGTGACATAAACCTGATATATCAGGACACAATCCGCAGGATGGGGATAGACCCAACCAAAATTCGCCATAGCAACACCTCCTTCAAAGGGGTAATGCTAGGCCTATATGCCCATTGTACGGGCTCCCTACTGTTAGAAGTTGTGTTCGGCTCATCCGACAACTTCCGCCGTGAAAAGCTAACCTTCCACATCGCCCCATTCGAAAGTAGCTATCAAGCACTACTGGGGCGTGAAGCTTTCGCCCGCTTTAACGCAATACCGCATTATGCATCTCTTACACTTAAAATGCCCGGTCCACGCGGCATCATCTCATTAAAAGGGAGTATTAAGTGTTACTTGAGCACGGAAGAATGCAAGGCTGCCTTGACAGCCCCACACCAATCCGGCTCCGCTAACCAAAGCACCTGAATAGGTAATTCGAACCCCGGACACAGCTAGACGAGTCCGGCGCCTACTAGCGGCATACCCCCGTACAAGGGGTTGCACGCATGTACAACAAGAGACAATCAAGCTCAATTTTATTCACTTTTCGAACCATACTCTTTTTATTTCATATAAAGTACATTTTTCGCACGATCCTTTTTCTTTTCAACTAAGTTCCTCTCTCTTACAGATGAACAACGTGCTACACCCATCCAGGATACGGCATAACGGAGACACAGGCGCAGACGTGCAGTAGGGACCCGTTGCAAGGATTCTTTTCAGATTAAGACCCTACGTAAACCTTTTTTACTGTCTCTTGTTGATACACATCCCCTGGTTCCTAGCTATAACCGAGGAGGAGGCTGGTGCTTTGGCATCGGCCGCACCAGAATTTTTGCACGTACCTGGACACCAGGGGCTTAGGGCATTATTCTGCCCGTTTTTATAAAGACCGAATACCTTAGGGAGTGTTCGGCGTCTCGAGTTAGGCCTTATATGCATCAGCTCCGAATCATGTCTTTGGTCAAATGTTGGGTTTGCCCGGCTCCTGTGTTTTGCTGCCTTACGTTCCGTCCTATCGGCTTACGCGGCACCAGGAGAACTACTGCGATTGTGCCCCGGTTCGGCCGGGCGAGCACCTTAGTAGAGAAAGCCGAAAACTGACTGTCATGATATAGCGAGAGACTGGTCAACCACTCGATGACTCACCGGAATGTTTAGAATTCCTCCGCATTAACAAAGGACCGTTTTTCGGTCAGGCACATACGCACCCGAATTCGGAGAGTGCGGTGCCCAGGGCTATATAGTAGCCCCACCTCAACACCTATGGCTAAGTGAAAGTGATAAAAGCATTATAGTCCGGTTGCCTAGTTTGCTATGCTACCACCTCCTTTACAGGACCAAGACGTTGGATTAAGTGTGAAAAGCGCGACTTCTTTGCAAACACCCCTGCACTATGTGCATGGGGGCTGAAGCCAAGACTGCCATCTTTCAAAGTTATATACATATATACATCAACGGCCGACAGAGGTAGTTTACTACTTGAAGGCACAAGTATAAAAAGCTCTTACATTAAATTGAAACATTGTTTCATAAAATTATACATGTCATTCAAACATAACATCCTTCGAGCACTGCGTCTCTATTAAACGAGCGCCCGGAAGAACTTCCTCAAAATAGCGCTCGACTGGTACTCGGCTTCCGTACGAATCTGGGAACGCAACATCGGTGGCCTTCATTTCTGCCCAGTATGTCTTGACACGGGCAAGAGCCATCCGCACACCCTCAATGCATGCTGACCGCTTCATTGCGTCGATATGCGGTACCGCACCAAGGAACTGCTGCACTAAGCCAAAATAACTCTTCGGCTGAGGCCTCCCCGGCCACAAATGAGTCACGACATGCTTCATGGCAAGTCCGGACAATCGATTCAGCTCAGCCCATTCGGCCAACCGATCGGATAACGGAATAGGACGCTCTGGACTATGGAACTGCGACCAAAACAGCTCTTCCTTTCTGTGCCCCTTCTGGCCTCGGAAGTGCTCGATCGCGTCTGCGGCACTCGCCGCTAAATCCAGATAAGCATCCTCCAAACTCTACAACCGGTCCAACTGAGCATACTTCGGATCCGTGAACTTCCTCCGTAGCAGAAAAGGCTTTCCAGCAGCCACATCCACAGCCTGACGCAGCTCCTCCTTTGCAGTTCTCATAGCGGGCGGCATCCTTGGCCCGGCAGTGGCCTTTTTCAGGTCCTCTTGCTCCGCTAGACGTTCTTTTTCAAGAACCCCGCAGCGGTCGGTAGCATTCTTCAACTTTATGGCCATATCGGCCATTTCCTCTTTGCTTCGGCAGTGAGCAGTCCGTTCGGCTTTTAGCTCTTCGGCCGCCCTTAAAGCGGCCGCATTGCTATTTCTGGCTTGCTCTTTAGCCCGGGTGAATTCCGCCCGCAACTCCTCCACAGCAGCGGCACCACCTGCATTAAGCATACAAGTAGTAAGGCACGGGCGTCAAGCTCCCTTACCAGGCGTCCGTGAAGAAGTCGCATACCTTGTGACTCATCAAACCGCTTATTGACAAGCGCGATGTCTGCATCTGCCTCATCAAGTTGTCGCTTTAGTTCGGCAAATTCATCAGTCCGGCTGGCCACCGGACGCCCCACCACCTATTTAGGAGCGGCGATTGTTATAACTGAGATTATGATCCTCGGCACGCTGTCAATTTTGACAACATACCGAGTCTCAGGGGCTACTATCTATACAGGGCACATTTTATATGCATAACTGTCATAAGGTACATCATTTTTGCGTACCTCGAACCCCGTCAGTAAGCTTCTAACGGCTTCATGCAATCCGCTCTCAGCGGATGCAATTCTTTCAATCACCGTACCCATTAGCGTACGGTGATCTTCTGAGATAGCCGCTCACCCGAGCAGATCCTTCAGCTCCTCCGACCGCACGCCAGTTGGCGCCAGACCTTTCGGCCCCGCCGGACTCGGGGAAGCCCTCTGCGATGACACCTCAGGGTCGTCCGCCTCGCATGAAGGTGCGACAGGTGGAGGCGTTTCGCTCTCCATCATCTCCGGAAGAAGATCCCCCAAAGACGAGCTCTGCTGAGAAGGGCTGAGATCCGAACTACAAAGTATAATTCCGGTTATCTTCAGAAATAAATACAGGGATGTCCCTTATTACAAGACCCCTTCTTTTTTTACTTACGGCTCACTGGAGGGCTGATCCCCTTTGGGAAATAGTGCGGCTGGGATACTTCCCGGTGCCGGACTCTCTGACGAAGACTTCTTTCCCCTCTTTGAGGCCTTGACCTCCGGATCTTGTGAAGCGGTCCTCTTCTCTCCTTGGAGGGTGGGACTTTTGATCCCTCCTACCTTGAAAGCCTCCTTCGTGGAGGCAGTTGCTTCCCCGCTCCCCCCTTCTCCTTCTTCAAAAGGTGCGGCCTTCAACATCTTGGTCAGCATGGGATCCGGCATGGTCTCTTGGAGGGGAGCCAGACACCTTATCAACTTTGCCTTCACTATCCACTCCTGTTCAAGAAACAGCTCCTTTAAGGGCAAGTTTATGATAAATGAACGGACAGCTTATCCGGGTACGGGACTACTTACCTGAGTATCTGGGCGATTGCAGCTTAGTCAGGTTCGGACACTTCTCTTGTGATCCGAAAAACAGTTTATGCATCTCCACGGGCGTCGTACCCATAAAATGTTGGAGAGCTCATGGTCCCACCGGATTAAATTCCCACAGGCGGAGGGGGCGACGTTTGCAGGTAGAAGGCGTCGAATCAACATAATCTGCGCCACTACGACCAGATTGATCTCTCTTTCTTGAAGGTCCCGAATACGGCCCTGCAACAGAGGAACGTCCTTGGACAGCCCCCAGTCGAGCCCTTTTGACCCATGGCGCGCCCGCTGTGGTGGACCTGGCGGAAGGCGGGAGGCGCCACCCATTTGGTGCCCCTGGGTGCGGTGATATAGAACCACTCCCGTTGCCACAAACGAAGCTCCGCCGGAAAAGAGCCCTCGGGCCATGGAGCATCAGCGCACTTGCTTATGATAGCCCCCAAGACTTTTCTGCTGTTGCCCCTCGATCATCTTCGGCTCCACCTTAAAAGTCTTGAACCACAATCCGAAGTGAGGGGTAATGCGGAGAAAGGCTTCACAAACGACAATGAATGACGAGATGTGGAGGATGGACTCCAGATTCAAGTCATGGAAATCCAACCCATAATAAAACATGAGCCCCCGCACAAAGGGATCCGTCGGGAAGCCTAAACCCCGAAGGAAGTGAGACACGAACACCATGCTCTCGCCGGGCTCGGGATTGGGAATGACCTGCCCTGGAGCAGGCAGCCTATGCGAGATCTCGCCGGTTAGATACCTGGCGTCTCGCAGCTTTAGCACGTCTTCTTCTGTGACAGAAGAAGACATCCATCGGCCGAGCTGGTCGGAGCCGGACATCGTCGATGGTCCGAAGCGCCTAAATCTGAAGCCTTGGGTGTTAGAACTCGAAGTGCGAGGCGAACTCGATGGAGGGTGGAAAAAAGAAGAGGGCCTTGGTCTCATTATAAAGAGGTTGAATACCAAGAGCCCTCCCCGTGGTCGATTGGGACTCGCCTTCGACAGAGGAGGCGTGCCAACGGGCACGGTTGGGTTACCCATGTCCGTATTGATGAGAATCCCGGAATAAGGGGGCATGATCTACGCTTTGATAAGACGTGCCAAGGAAACCGCCTCGCTAAACGCGCTGAGGTGGGACAGAAAAAGATTCAATAAAGGCCTGGCCGTGGTGTGATGTCACGCCCTGAATACGTCAGCAGATCTGTGCAAAAGTTATTCTCTCTACGGTGGTATGTGGAACTTGTTTTGCAGAGCCGGACACTATCCTTGTGTTCAAAACCTTCTATGAAGTATTCGAAGGAGGAACCCCCCTTGCAATGCCGAAGACAATATGTGCACCGGACTCGTCGTCATTGAAGCCTGGTTCAGGGCTACCGAGGAGTCTGGACTAGGGGTGTCCGGATAGCCGAACTATCATCTTTGGCCGGACTCCCAGACTATGAAGATACAAGATTGAAGACTTCGTCCCGTGTCCGGATGGGACTTTCCTTGGCGTGGAAGGCAATCTTAGCGATACGGATATGTAGATCTCCTACCATTGTAACCGACTCTGTGTAACCCTAACCCTATCCGGTGTCTATATAAACCGGAGGGTTTTTGTCCGTAGGACGAACAACAATCATGCCATAGGCTAGCTTCTAGGGTTTAGCCTCTCTGATCTCGTGGTAGATCTACTCTTGTACTACCCATATCATCAATATTAATCAAACAGGAGTAGGGTATTACCTCCATCGAGAGGGCCCGAACCTGGGTAAAAACATCGTGCCCCTTGTCTCCTGTTACCATCCGCCTAGACGCACAGTTCGGGACCCCCTACCCGAGATCCGCCGGTTTTGATACCGACAAAGATCTTTATTGGTCAAACCGCATAACAACATACATTGTTCCCCTTGTCATCGGTATGTTACTTGCCCGAGATTCAATCATTGGTATCTTAATACCTAGTTCAATCTCGTTACCGACAAGTCTATTTACTCGTTCCGTAATGCATCATCCCACAACTAACTCATTAGTCACATTGTTTGCAAGTCTTATAGTGATGTGCATTACCGAGAGGGCACAGAGATACCTCTCCGACAATCAGAATGACAAATCCTAATCTCGATCTATGCCAACTCAACAAGTACCATCGGAGACACCTGTAGAGCACCTTTATAGTCACCCAGGTATGTTGTGACATTTGGTAGCACACAAAGTGTTCCGCCGGTATCCGGGAGTTGCATAATCTCATAGTCATACGAACATGTATAAGTCATGAAGAAAGCAATAGCAATATACTAAACGATCAAGTGCTAAGCTAACGGAATGGGTCAAGTCAATCACCTCATTCTCTAATGATGTGATTCCGTTAATCAAATGACAAATCATGTCTATGGCTAGGAAACTTAACTATCTTTGATTCAACGAGCTAGTCAAGTAGAGGCATACTAGTGACACTTTGTTTGTCTATGTATCCACACATGTACTAACTTTCCAGTTAATACAATTCTAGCATGAATAATAAACATTTATCATGAAATAAGGAAATAAATAATAACTTTATTATTGCCTCTAGGGCATATTTCCTTCAGAGCGCCCAAGCTCACATGGCTTTAGGCTGGAGCACAGTCGGCCAACACCAGCTCAAACTACTCTGACTTCTCCAATTCTCCTCGCGTAGCTCGCCAGTTCATGGGCAACTTTGTTGCCTTCCCACTTCATAGCTGACAAGGAGATAGATTGAAAAGGCTCCATCAATTCTTTGATATCCTGGATGATGTAGTGCAGGTGTGATTTGTCCACTTCTGACAATTTCGGCTTGTTAATAATTGACAGGCAGTAAGACTCAATAGTTAAGGCTCCGTTGTACATGCGGAGAGTTCATGCAGTCCCATCTTGATTGCCTCTGCTTCTACCTCCTCTATATCACCACACGCCTGAATCCTTCAGCAAATCGACAGCGCCATGATGTCTACTACGCAACCTTCTTCTTGTAGACGTTGTTGGGCCTCCAAGTGCAGAGGTTTGTAGGACAGTAGCAAATTTCCCTCAAGTGGACGACCTAAGGTTTATCAATCCGTGGGAGGCGTAGGTTGAGGATGGTCTCTCTCAAACAAACCTGCAACCAAATAACAAAGAGTCTCTTGTGTCCCCAACACACCCAATACAATGGTACATTGTATAGGTGCACTAGTTCGGCGAAGAGATGGTGATACAAGTGCAATATGGATGGTAGATATAGGTTTTTGTAATCTGAAAATATAAAAACAGCAAGGTAACAAGTAATAAAAGTGAGTGTAAATGGTATTGCAATGCTAGCAAACAAGGCCTAGGGTTCATACTTTCACTAGTGCAAGTTCTCTCAACAATAATAACATAATTGGATCATATAACTATCCCTAAACATGCAACAAAGAGTCATTCCAAAGTCACTAATAGTGGAGAGCAAACAAAGAGATTATTGTAGGGTACGAAACCACCTCAAAGTTATTCTTTCGGATCGATCTATTCAAGAGTTCGTACTAGAATAACACCTTAAGACACATATCAACCAAAACCCTAATGTCACCTAGATACTCCAATGTCACCTCAAGTATCCGTGGGTATGATTATACGATATGCATCACACAATCTCAGATTCATCTATTCAACCAACACAAAAAACTTCAAAGAGTGCCCCAAAGTTTCTACCGGAGAGTCAAGACGAAAATGTGTGCCAACCCCTATGCATAAGTTCATGGGCGGAACCCGCAAGTTGGCCACCAAAACATACATCCAGTGGATCACGCGATATCCCATTGTCACCACAGATACGCACGGCAAGACATACATCAAGTGTTCTCAAATCATTAAACACTCAATCCGTTAAGATAACCTCAAAGGGAAAACTCAGTCCATTACAAGAGAGTAGAGGCGGAGAAACATCATAAGATCCAAATATAACAGCAAAGCTCGCGATACATCAAGATCATATCACCTCAAGACACACGAGAGAGAGGGAGAGAGAGATCAAACACATAGCTACTGGTACATACCCTCAGCCCCGAGGGTGAACTACTCCCTCCTCGTCATGGAGAGCGCCGGGATGATGAATATGGCCACCGGTGAGGGTTCCCCCCTCCGGCAGGGTGCCGGAACAGGGTCCCGATTGGGTTTTGGTGGTTACAGAGGCTTGCGGTGGCGGAACTCCCGATATATTCTGTTCCCGAAGGTTTTAGGGTATATTGGTATATATAGGAGGAAGAAATACGTCAGGGGAGCCATGAGGGGCCCATGAGGGTGGAGGGCGCGCCCAGGGGGGTGGGTGCGCCCCCCTGCCTCGTGCCTTCCTCGTTGCTTCCCTTACATACACCCCAAGTCTTCTGGATTGCTTCCGTTTCAAAAATAACTCTCCCGAAGGTTTCATTCCGTTTGGACTCCGTTTGATATTCCTTTTTGTAAACATCAAACAAGGGAAAACAGAGGCGCTTTGGGCTCGGGTTAATAGGTTAGTCCCAAAAATCATCTAAAAGTGCTTAGTAAAGCCCATTAAACATCTAAGATGGATAATATAATAGCATGAATACTTCATAAATTATAGATACGTTGGAGACGTATCAGCATCCCCAAGCTTAATTCCTGCTCGTCCTCGAGTAGGTAAATGATAAAAGAAACAATTTATGAAGTGTGAATGCTAGCAGGTGCATAAGTTTGATCAATGATAATTTCAATCACCTTTTCTAGCATCATTATATGTCATGACAGTAGCTCATATCATAAAACTTTGCATGATCAAGTAACAAACTATTCACATGTTAAAGTATAGAACATAAACTTTCTTGAAAACTAACAATCCGTGTTATTAGTCATCAAACAATTACAGTTCATCTTATTTTCAGGAAGAGTCTATGTTAGAGCTTTGATTCAGCAAACTTCACATACTCAACTATCATTTAGTCTTCCATCATTATTACCACTCAAAGCATATTTTTAGAACAAATAGTATTCATCGAACATAGAGAAAGATAAGGGCTTAATGCTTCGCCTCCCAACCTTTTACCTCAGGGGTAATGTCAACAGTAATAATTCATGCTCAAATATATTTGAATGGCCATATATGCTTAGGTCTATCCATCACATGATGCTTGCCAACTAAAGAGTAGGTTGGAATGAGAAGGAATACTACTGACTCTTGCATAAATGTAGAAGATAGGCCCTTCGCAGAGGGAATCAGGGATTTGCAGAGGTGCCAGAGCACGAAGCAAAAACAGAGATGAAAATAATTTTGAGAGGTATGCTTTTATTGTCAACATAACGACCAAGAGTTCCCAATATCTTTTGAGGTAAAGATAAATATTTTTACTCCCCCTCCAACAATCATCAATCCATGGCTTGCCCGAAACAACGGGTGCCTCCAACTAACATCAATCCTGGGGGAGTTTTGTTTGCAATTATTTTTGATTTGATTTCGATCTTTTGATCATGGGACTGGGCATCCCAGTTACAAGCCATTTTCTCGTGAATGATGAGCGGAGTCCACTCATCGTGAGAATAACCCACCTAGCATGGAAGATACTGCTAGCCCCTAGTCGCTACATGAGCGATTCGGGCATACAAAACATATTATTATTTGAAGGTTTACAGTTTGGCACATGCAAATTTACTTGGAACGGCAGGTAAATACCGCATATAGGTAGATATGGTGAACACTCATGGAAGAAACTTGGTTCAAGGAATTTGGATGCACAAGCAATATTCCCGCTTAGTACAGATATTTTGGCTAGCAAAGGATTCTAAATAGCAAGGACCACATGTTAGAGGATCCATAACAATATAACTTCTATACAAATATACCCAAGCATAACTCATTATGTTGTCTTCCTTGTCCAACTTCAACTAATTCGCTCAGGTTTGAAAATAATTAATGGGAATCACAATCATAGAAGATGTCCGGGATAGTATATTTATATGTGAAATCTCTCTTCCTTCAATATTATTTCATGAATTGTTCAAGTGACCAATATACAATGTTTGCTAACCTTCAATAAATTTACCACCTCTACTTCTTATATGTAAAATCATTACTCCCCATGGGATAAGCATATGAAACATATATAATTTCAGAATTATGACATTTAAATCATTCAACCATTTACTCATAGGATATAAGTGAAGCACACGAGCAAATGACAAACTACTCCAAAAAGATATAAGTGAAGATCAATGAGTAGTTAAATAATTATGTAGCTTTGTGAAGACTCTCTCTCATTTAAGAATTTCAGATCTTGGTATTTTATTCAAACAGCAAGCAAAACAAAATAAAATAAATTGACGCTCCAAGTAAAACACATATCATGTGGTGAATAAAAATATAGCTCCAAGTAAAGTTACCGATGAACAAAGACGAAAGAGGGGATGCCTTCCGGGGCATCCCCAAGCTTAGGCTCTTGGTTATCCTTGAATATTACCTTGGGGTGCCTTGGGAATCCCCAAGCTTAGGCTCTTGCCACTCCTTATTCCATAGTCCATCGAATCTTTACCCAAAACTTGAAAACTTCACAACACAAAACTTAACAGAAAACTCGTAAGCTCCGTTAGTATAAGAAAAGAAATCACCACTTAGGTACTGTTATGAACTCATTCTAAATTCATATTGATGTAATATCTACTATATTCCAACTTCTCTATGGTTCATTGATGACCCACAAGTATAGGGGATCTATCGTAGTACTTTCGATAATTAAGAGTGTCGAACCCAACAAGGAGCAGAAGGAAATGATAAGCGGTTTTCAGCAAGGTATTCTCTGGAAGTACTGAAATAAGTGGTAACAGATAGTTTTGTGATAAGATAATTTGTAACGAGCAACAAGTAACAAAAGTAAATAAAGTGCATCTAGGTGGCCCAATCCTTTTTGTAGCAAAGGACAAGCCTGGACAAACTCTTATATAAGGAAAAGCGCTCCCGAGGACACATGGGAATATCGTCAAGCTAGTTTTCATCACGTTCATACGATTCACGTTCGGTACTTTGATAATTTGATATGTGGGTGGACCGGTGCTTGGGTTCTGTTCTTACTTGAACAAGCATCCCACTTATGATTAACCTCTATTGCAAGCGTCCGCAACTACAACAAAACTATTAAGGTAAACCTAACCATAGCATGAAACATATGGATCCAAATCAGCCCCTTATAAAGCAACGCATAAACTAGGGTTTAAGCTTCTGTCACTCTAGCAACCCATCATCTACTTATTACTTCCCAATGCCTTCCTCTAGGCCCAAATAATGGTGAAGTGTTATGTAGTCGACGTTCACATAACACCACTAGAGGCTAGACAACATACATCTCATCAAAATATCGAACGAATACCAAATTCACATGACTACTAATAGCAAGACTTCCCCCATGTCCTCGGGAACAAACGTAACTACTCACAAAGCATATTCATGTTCATAATCATAGGGGTATTAATATGCATAAAGGATCTGAACATATGATCTCCGACCAAATAAACCAACTAGCATTAACTATAAGGAGTAATCAACACTACTAGCAACCTACTAGTACCAATCCCGGACTTGGAGACAAGAATTGGATACAAGAGATGAACTAGGGTTTTGAGAGGAGATGGTGTTGGTGAAGATGTTGATGGAGATTGCCCTCTCCCGATGAGAGGAGCGTTGGTGATGATGATGGCGATGGTTTCCCCCTCTCGGAGGGAAGTGTCCCCGGCAGAACAGCTCTGCCGGAGCCATAGATTGGTTCCGCCAAGGTTCCGCCTCGTGGCGGCGGAGTTTCTTCCCGAAAGGTTGCTTATGATTTTTTCCTTGACGAAAGACCTCATATAGCAGAAGATGGCCATCGGAGAGCCAACAGGGGCCCACGAGGCAGGGGCGCGCCCTGGGGGCTAGGCGCGCCCCCCACCCTCGTGGCCAGGTGGGTCCCCCTCTGGTGAACTTCTTCCACTCAATATTTTTTATATTTTCCAAAAATGACTTTCGTGGAGTTTCAGGACTTTTGGAGTTGTGCAGAATAGGTCTCTAATATTTGCTCCTTTTCCAGCCCAGAATTCTAGCTGCCGGCATTCTTCCTCCTTATGTAAACCTTGTAAAATAAGAGAGAAAAAGCATAAGTATTGTGATATAACATGTAATAACAGCCCATAATGCAATAAATATCAATATAAAAGCATGATGCAAAATGGACGTATCAACTCCCCCAAGCTTAGACCTCGCTTGTCCTCAAGCGGAAGCCGATAACGATAAATATGTCCCCATGTTTAGAGGTAGAGGCGTCGATAAAAATAAAATGCGGAGATGAAGGCATCATGATTATTCTCATAACAGCAACATATATAGATATTCTCATATGATTGCTTATGTTCAAGTAATAATCCTTTCACAATGCAGAGTATGAATCATAAACTTTATTGAGAACCAACAAACTATAATCTCAGTCATTGTAGCAATTGCAATTTATCATAACATCAGAAAGAGTCTATGCCAGAGCTTAATAGCAAGTCCACATACTCAACTATCATTTAGTCTTTCATAATTGCTAACACTCACGCGATACTTGTGGTTATGGAGTTTTAATCGGACACAGAGAAAGACAGGGGCTTATAGTTTCGCCTCCCAACCTTTTACCTCAAGGGTAATGTCAACAATAATAACTCATGCTCCCCTACATCCAATTAGATATATCTATCAGGATCTTTCCAACACACTGTGCTTGCCAAAGGATAAAATGTAAAAAGGAAAGGTGAAGATCACCATGACTCTTGCATAAGGTAGAAGATAATAGTAAAAGATAGGCCCTTCACAGAGGGAAGCAAAGGTTGCCATGCGCTTTTATGGTTGGATGCATAAAATCCTAATGTGAAAGAACGTCACTTTATATTGCCCCTTGTGATATGAACCTTTATTATGCAGTCTGTCACTTTTATTTCTTCCACATCACAAGATCGTATAAAGCTTATTTTCTCCCACACTAATAAGTCATACATATTTAGAGAGCAATTTTTATTGCTTGCACCGATGACAACTTACTTGAAGGATCTTACTCCATCCATAGGTAGGTATGGTGGACTCTCATGGCAAAACTGGTTTAAGGGTTTTGGAAGCACAAGTAGTATCTCTACTTGGTGCTAAGAATTTGGCTAGCATGAGGGGGAAAGGCAAGCTCAACATGTTGGACGATCCATGACAATATACTTTATCTCAGATATAAGAAAACATAACTCATTACGTTGTCTTCCTTGTCCAACGTCAACTCTTTAGCATGTCATATTTTAATGAGTGCTCCCAATCATAAAAGATGTCAGTAATAGTATATTTATATGTGAACCTCTCTTTCTTTATTACTTCCTATTAATTGCAACGATGACCAAAGCTATGTTTGCCTACTCCCAACAACTTTTAATCATCATACTCTTTCTATGTGAAGTCATCACTCTCAATAAGATCAATATGAACTCTTTGTTTCTTTTTATTCTTTTCCCTTTCCTTTTATTCACTCAAAATCATGGCAAAATAATCAAGCCCTTGACTCAACACTAATCTTTATTATATAGCTCACGGACTCGATTACATAGAGAGATCATAAAGCAAAAACTCAAAACTAGATCATGCCATAAACTTTATTCTACTATATCAAGATACTACTAATAGGATCGACCTAAGAAAAACGGTAAAAACATGAGATGTGATTGTGATACAATACCGGGGCACCTCCCCAAGCTTGGCAATTGCCAAGGGGAGTGCCCATACCCATGTGATTATATCTCCTTTGCTGGTGAAGGTGGAGGTGTTGTTGATGACGCGGGCTTGTCGTCCATCTTCCAAGGCATGGGCTCACCATCATAGAAGGATGATTGAGTCTCCGGGATCCTCAAATCTGTAGCCAAACTCATCCTTTTGAATCTATATTCATACTCACAGTTTTGGTTTTGCAGGTCATAGATTTGGGCTTGAAGGTGTTCGATATTCTCGTGAAGCTTGAATATGGTCTCCCCAATGTTGTCGGCATCCAGCTTGTGTTTGTTGGTAAATTCCTTGATCATCATGTGGTTGGAGTTGAGTCCACGTTCCACCATCCCCTAGCACTTGAAAACTTGTTGCTCCATTGATTCGAGCCTCGTCTCCATGCTTCCGGTCACCTTGGGTCCCTCAACATCGCGGATGTGCAGCAACCCATCATGCATCTCAATGGTTTGAGGGTGTTGCAGCACCTCCGCGAGGTAAGGGTTGATGACCTTCTCAAAGAACTTGTCCTTGGAGGCACTTGGGGACGTCATTGATAATCTAGATCTGTCAGAAAAACAGCTCGGCATCCAGCTTGTGTTTGTTGGTAAATTCCGCGATCATCATGTGGTTGGAGTTGAGTCCACGTTCCACCATCCACTGGCACTTGAAAACTTGTTGCTCCATTGCTTCGAGCCTCGTCTCCATGCTTCCGGTCACCTTGGGTCCCTCAACATCGCGGATGTGCAGCAACCCATCATGCATCTCAATGGTTTGAGGGTGTTGCAGCACCTCCGCGAGGTAAGGGTTGATGACCTTCTCAAAGAACTTGTCCTTGGAGGCACTTGGGGACGTCATTGATAATCTAGATCTGTCAGAAAAACAGCTCGGCATCCAGCTTGTGTTTGTTGGTAAATTCCGCGATCATCATGTGGTTGGAGTTGAGTCCACGTTCCACCATCCCCTGGCACTTGAAAACTTGTTGCTCCATTGCTTCGAGCCTCGTCTCCATGCTTCCGGTCACCTTGGGTCCCTCAACATCGCGGATGTGCAGCAACCCATCATGCATCTCAATGGTTTGAGGGTGTTGCAGCACCTCCGCGAGGTAAGGGTTGATGACCTTCTCAAAGAACTTGTCCTTGGAGGCACTTGGGGACGTCATTGATAATCTAGATCTGTCAGAAAAACAGCTCGAAACAAGAACAGAGGATAATTGCGTGATACAGGGGTCAAAACCTTCGGGAGAATATATAATGAATTTTTACCCAACAGAATACGTATTGTGCAAGAAAACGGAGTCCTGAAGGCACACGAGGTGCCCACGAGGTAGGGGCGCGCCCAAGGGGTAGGGCGCGCCATCCACCCTCGTGGGGCCCTCGTGTCCTTCCCGGACTGCTACTTATTTTTCTATTTTTCTAAATATTCCAAAACGGAGAAATATTGCCATAAAAATTGTTTTGGAGTCGGTTTACTAACCGTACCACATAACTATTCCTTTTCGGAGTCTAGAACGTTCTGGAAAGTGTCCCTTATATATTCCTCTGGGGTTACGGTTTCAATAACATTGGTTTCAACATTTATAGGATTACCTGAGATATAATGTTTGATCCTTTGACTGTTCACCACCTTCGGATTTGTGCCTTCGAAGTTGTTGATTTTTATGGCACCGGAACGATATACCTCCTCGATAACGTAAGGGCCTTCCCATTTAGAGAGAAGTTTTCCTGCAAAAAATCTTAAACGAGAGTTGTATAGCAATACATAATCACCTACATTAAACTCACGCTTTTGTATCCTTTTTTCATGCCATCTTTTAACTTTTTCTTTAAACAACTTGGCATTTTCATAAGCTTGGGTTCTCCATTCATCAAGTGAGCTAATATCAAATAACCTCTTCTCACCGGCAAGTTTGAAATCATAGTTAAGCTCTTTAATAGCCCAATATGCCTTATTTTCTAGTTCGAGAGGTAAGTGACATGATTTTCCATAAACCATTTTATATGGAGACATACCTATAGCATTTTTATATGTAGTTCTATAGGCCCATAATGCATCATCAAGTTTCTTGGACTAATTCATTCTAGATCTATTGATAGTCTTTTGCAAAATTAATTTGATCTCTCTATTACTCAATTCTACTTGACCACTAGAATGTGGGTGATAAGGAGATGCAATTTTATGATTAACATCATACTTAGCAAGCATTTTACGGAAAGCACCATGAATAAAATGTGAACCACCATCAGTCATAAAATATCTAGGGAATCCAAACCTCGGAAAAATAACTTCCTTAAGCATTTTAATAGAAGTGTTATGATCAGCACTACTAGTTGGAATAGCTTCTACCCACTTAGTAACGTAATCAACAGCAACTAAAATATGTGTGTATCCATTAGAGGCAGGAAAAGGTCCCATATAATCAAAGCCCCAAACATCAAATGGTTCAATAACAAGTGAATAATTCATAGGCATTTCTTGACGTCTACTAATATTACCAATTCTTTGACATTCATCACAAGAAAAGACAAACTTACCGGCATCCTTGAAGAGAGTAGGCCAATAAAAACCGGATTGCAATACCTTATGTGCAGTTCTATCTCCAGCGTGGTGTCCTCCATAAGCTTCGGAGTGACACTTGCGTAGGATCTGTTCCTGTTCATGCTCACGTACACAACGTCTAATAACACCATCTACTCCTTCTTTATAAAGATGTGGGTCATCCCAAAAGTAATGTCTTAAATCATAGAAAAACTTTTTCTTTTGTTGGTATGTGAAACTAGGTGGTATGAATTTAGCAACAATATAATTAGCGTAATCAGCATACCATGGAGTACTACGAGAAGTACTTATAACATTTAATTGTTCATCAGGAAAGCTAACATCAATAGGTAGTGGGCCATCAAGAACATTTTCTAATCTAGACAAGTTGTCTGCAACGGGGTTCTCAGCTCCCTTTCTATCAACAATATGCAAATCAAATTCTTGTAGCAAGAGTGCCCATCTAATAAGTCTAGGTTTAGCATCTTTCTTTTCCATAAGATATTTAATAGCAGCATGATCAGTGTGAATCGTTACTTTAGAATCAACAATATAAGGTCTAAACTTATCACAAGCAAATACAACTGCTAAGAGTTCCTTTTCAGTAGTAGCATAATTCCTTTGAGCATTGTCTAGAGTCTTACTAGCATAATGGGTAACATTTAATTTCTTATCAACTCTTTGCCCTAGAACAGCACCTACAACATAATCACAAGAATCACACATAATGTCAAAGGGTAAATTCCAATCTAGTGGCTGAACAATAGGTGCAGAGATCAATGCTTTCTTAAGTATTTCAAATGCTTCTACACAATCATCATCAAAGACAAAGGGTATATCTTTTTGTAATGAATTAGTCAGAGGCCGAGAAATTTTTGAGAAGTCCTTAATGAACCTCCTATAAAATCTGGCGTGACCAAGGAAACTTCTTATACCTTTGATGTCCTTGGGACATGGCATCTTTTTAATAGCGTCAACCTTGGCTTTATCAACTTCGATACCTCTTTCAGAAACTTTATGCCCCAAGAGAATACCTTCATTAACCATAAAGTGGCACTTTTCCCAATTCAAGACAAGATTAGTTTCTTCACATCTCTACAAAACTCGATCAAAGCTGCTCAAGCAATCATCAAAAGAAGATCCATAGACGGAAAAGTCATCCATGAATACCTCACGAATCTTTTCACAAAAGTCAGAGAATATAGCCATCATGCATCTTAGTAAGGTAGTAGGTGCATTACATAAACCAAAAGGCATACGTCTAAAAGTAGAAGTACCAAAAGGGCAAGTAAAAGTTGTCGGCATTCTGGGAACGGGGGTCCCCAGACTTGCCTGCATGTGGCCTGCGGCGTGGCTCAAATGGGGGGCCCAGCACGGCCCAGCTTCATCAGCTCAAGTTCAAGACCCTAGCGAGAGGCCAAGCCTCGCGGGGCGGACGACAGGGACCTTCCTCGGGAGCAACCTCGTCAGGCAGGCTCGCGAGGAGGTGGAGAGATCAAGGCAGGGTACCTCGAGAGGGTGCCCCATGACGCAAACCATGACGATCGAGACCAGGCGGGCGCCAGCCTGCGCAGTGTCCTCGATTCCTCTTTGGTGCAAAGGAGGCAAGCGCAGGCCAAGGCATCAGGAAAAGGTTACCGCTTCGGTGCAACAAGACCAAGACCAGCAGAACGGCAGGATGGAGGTCATCGTGGAGCCCAGGACGGCGTCACCATCAAAGCCTTTGGCAGCCGAAGACCAACTTTAGTCAGGATAAGTGTACTAGATGTTCCCCTTCAAAATGGCCAATTGTTGGCGCCCTTCCCGCTCATTATTTGGGAAGAGGCCCGGGGCCTCCCTCTATAAATAGGACTAGCCACCACAAAGGTAGGGGATCGATCTGATAGAGCCCTAGTAGAGAGAGAGGAAGAGGCGATCGAACTCACCCAAGCAGTTCATTGCACCAGCTCAAAAACAGACCCTCCCGAGGTTGTTCTTCCTTTGTATTGTTCATCATCAGCCCCTGAGGCAATCCACCACACCACACACTGGAGTAGGGTATTACACCACGCCGGTGGCCCGAACCAGTATAAACCTCGTGTCTCTGTGTTGCTCATCGTTGGTAGTTTAGATCCCTCGCAATCCTTGCACGCATGAGCTGGTAGGGGAAAGATCTCCGCGCGCACCCCAGTGTTCGAACCTCAAGGGTCTGCCGGAACCCGAAATCCGACAAAAGTGGTCTTTGATTGATCTTTAACTGACACAGGTATTTGAGAGAAACCAGAATAACCATCTAGAAAAAAATAATGTGTATGTTTGCATAATCTTTCTAGCATTTGATCGATAAAAGGTAAGGGGTAATGATCCTTTTTAGTAGCCTTATTTAATTTACGAAAATCAATTACCATCCTATAACCTATAATAATTCTTTGCATAATCAATTCATCTTTATCATTAGGAACAACAGTAATACCTCCCTTTTTAGGGACATAATGGACATGACTTACCCACTGACTATCAGCAACGGGATAAATTATACCTGCCTCCAGAAGCTTTAGTATTTCTTTTCTTACCACTTCTTTCATTTTAGGATTCAGCCGTCTTTGATTATCACGAACTGGTTTGCATCTTCTTCCAAATTTATTTTATGTTGACACAGAGTGGGACTAATGCCCTTAAGATCATCAAGAGTATATCCAATAGCAGCATGGTGCTTCTTCAGATTTTTTCAATAATCTCTCTTCTTCATGCCCTGAAAGGTTAGCACTAATAATAACATGATATATCTTCTTTTCATCAAGATAAGCATATTTAAGATTATCAGGCAACGGTTTAAGCTCAAACACGGGATCACCCTTGGGTGGAGGAGGATCCCCTAGGATTTCAATAGGCAAATTGTGTTTCAGAATAGGTTCCTGCTTAAAGAATACTTCATCTATTTCCCTTCTTTCATTCATAAACATATCATTTTCATGGTCTAGCAAATATTGTTCTAAAGGATCACTAGGAGGTACGGCAATAGAAGCAAGACCAATAATTTCATCCTTACTAGGCAATTCTTCTTCACGGTGTTGTCTACTAAATTTAGAGAAATTAATCTCATGAGTCATATCATCCAAGCCAATAGTAACAACATTCTTTTCGCAGTCTATCTTAGCATTAACGGTGTTCAAGAAGGGTCTACTGAATATAATGGGACAAAAACTATCTTGTGGAGAACCAAGAACAAGAAAATCAGCACGATATTTAGTTTTCCCACACAAGACTTCAACATATCTAACAATTCCCATTGCTGATATAGTATCTCTATTGGCAAGTTTAATTGTAACATCAATTCCTTCTAACTTAGCAGGTGCAATTTCATGCTTAATTTCTTCGTATAAAGTATGTGGTATAACACTAGCACTAGCACCCATATCACATAAGCCATGATAACAATGATCTCCTATTTTAACAGAAATAACAGGCACGCCTACCACAGGTCTATGTTTATCTTTAGCACAAGGTTTGGCAATTCTAGCGGTTTCACCGCAGAAATGAATAGCATGCCCAAGAAGTATCGAGCATGGTTTGATTATTATGAGAAAGTCGAGCATAAAATTTTTGAAGAATCATTTTTCTTGAGAGCTCATGATTGGGGCATGAATATAACATTGATTTAAGCCTCCCCCAATCTTGAGCGATGCTTTCTCCTTCGCGAGTCCAAAATTATATATATAATTGCGATCACGATGAACAAGATGCATAGGATAAAACTTCTGGTGAAATTCCAATTTCAATCGCTTATAATCCCAAGATCTAGTATCATCACATAGCCTATACCATGTCAATGTGTCTCCCTCCAAAGATAAAGGGAAAACCTTCTTCTTGATAACATCATCGGGCATACCTACAAGCTTAAATAATCCACATACTTCATCCACATATATTAGGTGCTCAGTAGGATGTAATGTTCCATCTCCTGCAAAAATATTAGCTAGCAGTTTTTCTAACATACCCGAAGGAACTTCAAAGTAGACATTTTCATTTTCAATAGGTTCAGTAGGTTGAGGAGAAACTCTTTGCTCTTCTGGACGGGACGGGGTGAAGATACCCCGAACAAGCCCCTCAAAGGATTACTTTCCATAGTAACAAGTGACAGTTAATTTCAGCACACTATATAAATTTTTCCTTACCAAATTCCACCTACCAAAGGCGCTTCACTCCCTGGCAACGACACCAGAAAAGAGTCTTGATGACCCACAAGTATAGGGGATCTATCGTAGTCCTTTTGATAAGTAAGAGTGTCGAACCCAACGAGGAGCAAAAGGAAATGATAAGCGGTTTTCAGCAAGGTATTCTCTGCAAGTACTGAAATAAGTGGTAACAGATAGTTTTGTGATAAGATAATTTGTAACGAGCAACAAATAACAAAAGTAAAAAGTGCAGCAAGGTAGCCCAATCCTTTTTTTAGCAAAGGAAAAGCCTGGACAAACTCTTATATAAGGAAAAGCGCTCCCGAGGACACATGGGAATATCGTCAAGCTAGTTTTCATCACGTTCATACGATTCGCGTTTGGTACTTTGATAATTTGATATGTGGGTGGACCGGTGCTTGGGTGTTGTTCTTACTTGAACAAGCATCCCACTTATGATTAACCTCCATTGCAAGCATCCGCAACTACAACAAAAGTATTAAGGTAAACCTAACCATAGCATGAAACATATGGATCCAAATCAGCCCCTTACGAAGCAACGCATAAACTAGGCTTTAAGCTTCTGTCACTCTAGCAACCCATCATATACTTATTACTTCCCAATGCCTTCCTCTAGGCCCAAATAATGGTGAAGTGTTATGTAGTCGACGTTCACATAACACCACTAGAGGCTAGACAACATACATCTCATCAAAATATCAAACGAATACCAAATTCACATGACTACTAGTAGCAAGACTTCTCCCATGTCCTCAGGAACAAACGTAACTACTCACAAAGCATATTCATGTTCATAATCAGAGGGGTATTAATATGCATAAAGGATCTGAACATATGATCTTCCACCAAATAAACCAACTAGCATCAACTACAAGGAGTAATCAACACTACTAGCAACCTACTAGTACCGATCCCGGACTTGGAGACAAGAATTGGATACAAGAGATGAACTAGGGTTTTGAGAGGAGATGGTGCTGGTGAAGATGTTGATGGAGATTTCCCTCTCCTGATGAGAGGAGCGTTGGTGATGACGATGGCGATGATTTCCCCCTCTCGGAGGGAAGTGTCCCCGGCAGAACAGCTCTGCCGGAGCCCTAGATTGGTTCCGCCAAGGTTCCGCCTCGTGGCGGTGGAGTTTCGTCCCGAAAGATTGCTTATGATTTTTTCCTTGATGAAAGACCTCACATAGCAGAAGATGGCCATCGGAGAGCCAACAGGGGGCCCACGAGGCAGGGGGCGCGCCCTGGGGGGTAGGGCGCGCCCCCCACCCTCGTGGCCAGGTGGGTCCCCCTCTGGTGAACTTCTTCCGCTCAATATATTTTATATTTTCCAAAAAATGACTTTCGTGGAGTTTTAGGACTTTTGGAGTTGTGCAGAATAAGTCTCTAATATTTTCTCCTTTTCCAGCCCAGAATTCCAGCTGCCGGCATTCTCCCTCCTTATGTAAACCTTGTAAAATAAGAGAGAAAAGGCATCAGTATTGTGATATAACATGTAATAACAGCCCATAATGCAATAAATATCGATATAAAAGCATGATGCAAAATGAACGTATCATTAATACCCTCCGATACTACTCATAGATTCATCAAAATAAGCAAACAACACATAGAAAACAGAATCTGTCAAAAACAGAACAGTCTGTAGTAATCTGTATCAAACGTATACTTCTGGAACTCCACAAATTCTACAAAAATAGGACGACCTAGATAATTTGTTTATTGATCTTATGCAACTGGAATCAGTATTTTATCACGTTCTGTTGATTTTTAGCAATTGTTTTCGTGAACAAAAAGTTTCTGGAATTTTCAGCAAGATCAAATAACTATCATCCAAGAAGATCCTATAGGTCTTACTTGGCACAAACACTAAATTAAACATAAAACCACATCTTAACAGAAGCTAGATGGATTATTTATTACTAAACAGAAACAAAAAGAAGGAAACTAAAATAAAATTGGGTTGCCTCCCAACAAGCGCTATCGTTTAATGCCCCTAGCTAGGCACGATGATTTCAATGATGCTCATATAAAAGATAAGAATTGAAACATAAATAGAGCATCATGAAGAATGTGACTAGCACATTTAAGTCTAATCCACTTCCTATGCATAGGTATTTTGTGAGCAAACAACTTATGGGAACAATAATCAACTAGGATAGGAAGGCAAAACAAGCATAACTTCAAAACTTTAAGCACATAGAGAGGAAACTTGATATAATTGCAATTCCTACAAGCATATATTCCTCCCTCATAATAATTTTAAGTAGCATCATGAATGAATTCAACAATATAACCAGCACCTAAAGCTTTCTTTTCATGATCTACTTGCATAGAAATTTTACTACTCTCCACATAAGCAAAATTCTTCTCATTCAGCATAGTGGAAGTATCACAAGAGACTTGAATACTGTAAATTGTTTCCACATTAAAAGAGTAATGTTCAGAAAAAGGGTAATCATAATCATGACAAGTTTTATAAATATAATCATCACTACTTTTTATAGCATAAGTTTCATCACAATAATCATCATAAGTAGCAACTTTGTTCTCATCATAATTGATTGAAACCTCTTCCAAGATAGTGGACACATCACTAAATAAAGTCATGACCTCTCCAAATCCACTTTCATAATTATCATAATAAGATTCAGCATCCTCCAAAATAGTGGGATCATTACTTCCTAAAGTTGACACTCTTCCAAACCCACTTTCATCAATATAATCATCATAAGTAGGAGGCATGCTATCATCACTATACATTTGCATATCAAAACTTGGGAGACTAAAAATATCATCTTCATTAAACATAGCATCCCCCAGCTTGGGACAAACATTAATTGCAGCAAATATATTCTCAAAAACATCATCTTCATCAAACATAGCATCCCCAAGCTTGGGCCTTTTCATATCATAAGCATAATCACTCTCATCATTAATAGTATGGATAGCACCAATAGTATAGCAAACATTATTATCATATTCTTCCAAGCAAGTGCCAAAAAGGTTTTCAAGATCAAAAGAAGTATCATTATATTCCCAATCATAATAATCACAACAAGCAATAGGCATAACAAGATCATCATCAAGTGCATCATCTTCCACAATTATTTTTGATTCATTTTCATGAGGCACAACAATAATAGGAGCAACATTATTTGGGAGAGATATCCTTTTACCTCTCTTCCTTTTTCTTTTCTTCTTCTTCACCATATCATGTGTGGGTTCAATCCTCTTTTTGGAGCTCCTCATTAATGAGATTGGTTGAATAGAAAGCTCCTCCTCGTTACCTGATTCATCATAAGAAATAATAGGAGAATATTGGGAAGTCTCTTCCCTTTCGTTAGTGTTATCTTCATCTTCTATTTGTTTTCTTTTCTTTATGTAATTGTCAATATAAGGGTTTTCAATGCAATTCACCGCACAATACATATAAATTTCCTCTAGATCAAAATCAAGAACTCTATCAGGGGCAAATTCTGGAATAATCTTAGTTATATGTTTCATTTCTTCATAATCCAAGAGCAAACTAAGTTCATTATGATGTGCAAGGGAAATCAAGTCATCACAAATTTTGGACACGATATGATCATGAAACAATTTGCATTGGGTACTGAAATGATCACGTTCATTGCAAAGTTCACATGTACGGCTAAGAAAGTTTAAATTTTCAGCACAAACATCTAGCCTTTCTTGCAACCATTTATTTTCCAAATACGTATGCCTCTTGCAAAATCTATCTTCCCTGTTTCGTATGTACATGCAAACTCTATGCACTCCACAAAAAATGACATGCTTATAAGAGACATTTTCATCATGACTAGTGCAATCATCATTAGTACTATGGATATTCAAGGAGTTCATACTCACAACGTTCCAATCATGATCATCATTCAAAGATTTAGTGCCAAACATTTTAATGCATTCTTCTTCTAACACTTTGGCACAATTTTTCTTTCCATCATACTCACGAAAGATATTAAAAAGATAAAGCGTATGAGGTAAACTCAATTACATTTTTTTGTAGTTTTATTTTATAAAATAAACTAGTGATAAAACAAGAAACTAAAAGATTTGATTGCAAGATCTAAAGATATACCTTCAAGCACTCACCTCCCCAGCAACAGCGCCAGAAAAGATCTTGGTTGACGAGGTGTGAGTGCCGCTTACCTAGCCTCCCCGGAAATGGCGCCAGAAAAGGGCTTGATGTCTACTATGCAACCTTCTTTTTGTAGACGTTGTTGGGCCTCCAAGTGCAGAGGTTTGTAGGAAAGTAGCAAATTTCCCTCAAGTGGATGACCTAAGGTTTATCAATCCGTGGGAGGCGTAGGTTGAAGATGGTCTCTCTCAAACAACCCTGCAACCAAATAACAAAGAGTCTCTTGTGTCCCCAACACACCCAATACAATGGTAAATTGTATAGGTGCACTAGTTCGGCGAAGAGATGGTGATACAAGTGCAATATGGATGGTAGATATAGGTTTTTGTAATATGAAAATATAAAAACAGCAAAGTAACAAGTAATAAAAGTGAGCGTAAACGGTATTGCAATGCTAGGAAACAAGGCCTAGGGTCCATACTTTCACTAGTGCAAGTTCTCTCAAGAATAATAACATAATTGGATCATATAACTATCCCTAAACATGCAACAAAGAGTCACTCCAAAGTCACTAATAGCGGAGAGCAAACAAAGAGATTATTGTAGGGTACGAAACCACCTCAAAGTTATTCTTCCGGATCGATCTATTCAAGAGTTCGTACTAGAATAACACCTTAAGACACATATCAACCAAAACCCTAATGTCACCTAGATACTCCAATGTCACCTCAAGTATCCGTGGGTATGATTATACGATATGCATCACACAATCTCAGATTCATCTATTCAACCAACACAAAGAACTTCAAAGAGTGCCCCAAAGTTTCTACCGGAGAGTCAAGACGAAAGCGTGTTACAACCCCTATGCAAAGGTTCATGGGCGGAACCCGCAAGTTGGTCACCAAAACATACATCAAGTGGATCACGCGATATCCCATTGTCACCACATCTACGCATGGCAAGACATACATCAAGTGTTCTCAAATCATTAAAGACTCAATCCGATAAGATAACCTCAAAGGGAAAACTCAATCCATTACAAGAGAGTGGAGGGGGATAAACATCATAAGATCCAAATATAATAGCAAAGCTCGCGATACAACAAGATCGTATCACCTCAAGAACACGAGATAGAGAGAGAGAGATCAAACACATAGCTACTAGTACATACCCTCAGCCCCGAGGGTGAACTACTCCCTCCTCGTCATGGAGAGCGCAGGGATGATGAAGATGGCCACCAGTGAGGGTTCCCCCCTCTGGCAGGGTGCCGGAACAGGGTCCCGATTGGGTTTTGGTGGCTACAGAGGCTTGCGGCGGTGGAACTCCCGATCTATTCTGTTCCCCGAAGGTTTTAGGGTATATTGGTATATATATAGGAGGAAGAAATTCGTCAGGGGAGCCACGAGGGGCCCACGAGGGTGGAGGGCGCGCCCAGGGGGGTGGGCGCGCCCCCTGCCTCATGCCTTCCTCGTTGCTTCCCTTACATACACCCCAAGTCTTCTGGATTGCTTCCGTTCCAAAAATAACTCTCCCGAAGGTTTCTTTCCGTTTGGACTCCGTCTGATACTCCTTTTCTGCGAAACACTAAAACAAGGGGAAAAACAGGAACTGGCACTGGGCTCTGGGTTAACAGGTTAGTCCCAGAAATCATATAAAGTGCTTAGTAAAGCCCATTAAACATCTAAGATGGATAATATAATAGCATGAATACTTCATAAATTATAGATACGTTGGAGATGTATCACGTCACAGTGCCCTTATGGTCTCTGACAACTATTCCGAGGCATGTAGCCTCAGCAGCTCCGACATAGGATGCGTCTGCATTCATTTTCCAGGATCCCAACATTGGAGGTTTCCATCTGCATAGATCCTTCGAGGTATGGGATCCCACTGTCGAGTTTTCAGGAAAGAGGATGCCCTTTCCTTTGACATCCTGATTATCGCATATCTCTTGGTTAAGCTCTACCACTTACCTTCTCAGGAAGTCTGAAGATACAGTGATTTTCGCCTTTCTCAGTCCATGAATGCAGTCATCGCGCAAGAACCAGGCCCTCCAAAACAGCAGAAGAATTATGTCCCTGATTTCATCATTGCATGTCACAAGCAGGCACTGAAGCCAGTCTGTTCCAGTATACCTGAAATCTTTTTCGGCTGGGACATCCCAGTACTTCCTCATTTCACCTCGGAGAGCGTGAGCTTTTGTACAAGGTACTAATGCATGAAATTCATTATCCTCCCCTTGTCCACAAATAGAACAGGTGGCCAACACACCTAGGGTTCTCCTGACTTTATTCTTAACTGTGGGCAGAGAGCTCGTGGCAATTCGCCAGGCATTTATCTTAACTTTTTGTGGGGCTTTGGATTTCCAGATCAAATCCCAGATGCTCCTATTGCTTGCCGAACCACTTGAGCAAGAAGCTTGGGGTTTTCTCGTGATGCCATGCAATATGATCCATTGTCTTCCGGTGAGGGAGTTTAATTTTACAAATAGCTTCTGCATCGTACGCCTGGAAAATTTGGTGAATAAGTTCCTCGTTCCACTCATTCCTCTCTGGTTCCATAATTTGGTTCACCCATCGTAACCGAGAGTTCCGTATGAATGTAGCTGCCTTTAGTCCACTTTGCCTCGGTATCCAAGTATCTCTCCGAATTCTTATTTTTCTTCCATCTTCGACTCTCCAAATGATCCCCTCTTTCAACAGTTCGAGCCCGAACTCAATCCCTCTCTAGACCGAGGACGCGTCCGACGCGAAAACCGTATCAAGGATTTCTCCATTTGGGTAATATTTTGATTTAAGCACTTTGGCACATAAGCTATCCGGGTTTTGGATTAATCACCAACCTTACCTAGCCAATAAAGCTTGGTTAAAAGATAGTATATCACGGAAGCCAAGCCTGCCCCCACGTTTTGGCTTGGTCATTTGTTCCTAGGACATCCAGTGCACCTTCCTATGTCCCTCTTTGTCGCCTCACCAGAAAACTCTAATGAAATTTTCATATTGTTCGCAAAATCCTTTGTTCTTCTTGAAGATTCCCGTCGAATATGTGGGGAGTGCCTGGGCAACCGATTTCACATGTAACTCTTTGGCTGCACATGACATGTACTTTTCGTTCCAAACCACTACATAATAGGTTGGAATCTCCCCCCCTTCATCCTGTCTTCCGGGGTGGGTAGTCTTAGATATTTTCCTTCAAAAGAGGAGGCCACAACCCCAAGTGTGTTCTTGATGCTAGTGTGGGTTTGAAGCGGACAGTGCTCATTGAACAACAGGGAGCATTTCGAGGGACTCAAGAGTTGTCCAGTCCCTCTCAGAAAATTATCTAGAGCCTCTTTTATGGTCATAGCCTCACTCTGCGAAGCTTTAAAGGACAACATGCTATCATCGGTGAAGTGCAGGTTGGATATTCCAGGGCTCCCCCTTGCCACCTTAATGGGTGTGATATTCTTGTTAGTCACCTCTTTCCTAAGAATACTCACCAGTCCATCAGCAACAATCAGAAATAGGTATGGGCTCAAAGGATCACCCTGGCGGAGTCCCCTGGTGGGTTTAAAGGATTCCAGGAGTTGGTCGTTCCATTTGACTGCATACGACAATGATTTGACACAGCACATTATCCATCTTGTCCAGGTTTGACAGAATCCAGGCTTGGTCATGGTTCCCTTAAGAAATCCCCAATCCACTCTATCATACGCTTTAGCAATGTCAAGTTTGTACGCACAGTGATTGTTAAACTTGTTCTTGCCATGTTGGATCCTGTGGAAACACTCGAAGGCTATAATGGCATTGTCTGTAATCCTTCTGCCCGGTACGAACGCGCTCTGGGTCTCAGGTATGATCTCATCCGGGAAAGGCCGAAGTCGATTGACCAGACATTTTGAAATCACTTTGTATATTACGTTGCAGAGGCTTATAGGTCTATAGTCCTTCAGACTTTGCGGGTCATTTCCTTTTGGGATGAGGCATATCACAGTGTCATTTACGCCTTCCTGCATCACTCCTGAAACAAAGAAATCTTTGACCGCATTTGTGATGTCTCCTTTGACTATTCCCCAATTCCTTTGGAAGAATCTAGCTGGGAAGCCATCAGCCCCTGGTGCTTTCAGTCGACCTATTTGGAAAAGCCCATCTGATTTTTCATAATCAGTAAACTCCTTGGTTAGGGCATCATTCATATCTATGGTAACTCGCGCCTGCAGTAGGTCGAGGATGGCGTTCGGCTCAACATTAGGGTCTGCAGTAAAGAGTTCTTTGAAAAAATCAGTAGACATTCTCTGAAGCTCTTCTTCCGTCTGTACCCAGCTGCCATCATCATTTTTCAGTTTAGTGATGGAGTTCTTTTTCCTACGTCATGTAGCTTTCCATTGGAAGTATTTCGTGTTTCTATCGCCCTCCTTCAGCCACATGACTCTTGACCGTTGCTTCCACATGATCTCCTCACGAAGTAGCAACTCGTCAAGCTCGGCAGAAAGGTCCTTCAGTTTTATTTCTCTGTCTATGGAAGCAGGCTCGCCAAGTAATCTACTCGCTTTGTCCCGGATTAGTTGTGTCTCCCTTAGTACAGAACTGAAATTTTTCTTACTACATCTAGTTAGATCCCTCCGCATGGACCCCAGTTTGGCCGAAACATTCGCCAAATTATTTGCCTTACTATCACGTCCCCAAGTCTGTTGTATCATGTCCTGAAGTGAAGAGTTCCTCTCCCACATGTACTCATAGTGGAAAAGGCATTGTTTCTTATTTTGTTTTCTGTGTCTCCCAAGTTGCAGCAAGCCCTGGAAATGGTCTGATCTGGTCGAGCAAATATGGGTCACGCTGTGATCGGAGAATAGGTCAGACCATGCCGGGGAGGCAACAACCCTGTCCAGCCTAGGCCTGACATTCCTACTCCCTTTCTGCTTATTATCATACGTCCAGTCAGGACCCGAGTATCCCAGGTCATGCAAGTCACACCATGAGAGCACTTCTCTGAAATTTTCCATGTTTCTCTCAGATCTCCTAGCGGAGGATAGGTGTTCTTGCTGCCACATGGTTTCGTTAAAATCACCAATCATCAACCACGGTTCGCTTGACTTCGGCGTAATATCTTTCAAGATCTTCCACATGAGATGTCTATCTTGCCCTCTTGGCTCACCGTACACAAAGGTTCCCCGCCATTTTGGCCCTTGGTATTCAGACACTACCACATCAAAATACCTCGGTCCATACGACAAAACTTTTATTTTCATTGATTCATCCATTTATCTCGCGATCCCGGCACCTTTACCTTTACCATCATGTGTTAAATAGTGCCATAAACCTAGCCTCCACTTCAGACCTTTCACTTTATTCTCGCATTGCATGGTTTCAGTGATGAAGACAATCTTGGGCCGGTAAGTATGCACTAAGCATACAAGTTCTTGAACTGTCCGAGGTTGCCTGAGGTCACGGCAGTTCCAGCTTAAGGTTGTCATGGTTCCTGACGGGCACCGCCATTAGCACCCGTCAGTTTACCAGCAACCTCAAGGCCGGTCGCTTCCTGTTCTTCCACTGCCCCTTTATCCACCTCGCTTGTGTTCTCCTATATTCCTCTAGCTTTCTTTTCCAGCTTGCTCTCTACATCATCTGGCTTTCCCTCCTTTTTAGCTGCCACATCACTCCCACGCCCAGACCTCTTACCTAGTACTATGCTCTGCTCCACACTTGGTTTTTCATGCCCTTTACCTAGCCGTTTCGAGGCTCTATCCTTTTTATCTATCTAAGATGTAGCAGTCTTCTTGCTAGTAACAAGATTACCGTCCTGCTCCTTGGCATCTCCAGCTCCTATCTCGCCTGGTTTCTCCTGAGATGTCCCTCCATCTACAGTAGCGAAAGTAGAGGGGAGAGTAAGGAACCCTGTCGGTGTCAAAACCGGCAGATCTCTGGTAGGAGGTCCCGAACTGTGCGTCTAGGCGGATGGCAACAGGAGACAAGGGACACGATGTTTTTACCCAGGTTTGGGCCCTCTCAATGGAGGTAAAACCCTACTCCTGCTTGATTAATATTGATGATATGGGTAGTACAAGAGTAGATCTACCACGAGATCAGAGAGGCTAAACCCTAGAAGCTAGCCTATGGTATGATTGTTGTTCGTCCTACGGACTAAAACCCTCCGGTTTATATAGACACCGGAGAGGGCTAGGGTTACACAGAGTCGGTTACAATGGGAGGAGATCTACATATCCGTATCACCAAGCTTGCCTTCCACGCCAAGGAAAGTCCCATCCGGACACGGGACGAAGTCTTCAATCTTGTATCTTCATAGTCCAGGAGTCCGGCTAAAGGTCATTGTCGGTGTCAAAATCGGCGGATCTCGGGTAGGGGGTCCCGAACTGTGCGTCTAGGCGGATGGTAACAGGAGACGAGGGACACGATGTTTTACCCAGGTTCGGGCCCTCTTGATGGAGGTAAAACCCTACGTCCTGCTTGATTGATATTGATATTGTGGATGTTTACAAGAGTGGATCTACCACGAGATCAAGAAGGCTAAACCCTAGAAGCTAGCCTATGGTATGATTGTAAGGGTTGTTGTTCTTGTCCTACGGACTAGAGCCATCCGGTTTATATAGACACCGGAGAGGGCTAGGGTTACATAGAGTCGGTTACAATGGTAGGAGATCTACATATCCGTATCGCCAAGCTTGCCTTCCACGCCAAGGAAAGTCCCATCTGGACACGGGGCGAAGTCTTCAATCTTCTATCTTCATAGTCTTGGAGTCCGGTCGATGATGATAGTCCGGCCAATGATAGTTCGGTGATGATGGTAGTCCGCTATCCGACACCCCTAATCCAGACTCCTCAAGAGCCCCTGAACCAGGCTTCAATGACGATAAGTCCGCGCAGATATTGCTTGGCATTGCAAGGCGGGTTCCTCCTCCGAATGATAGAAGATTGTGAACACCAGGATAGTGTCCGGCTCTGCAAAATAAATTCCACATTCCACCGTAGAGAGAATAATATATACACAAGTTCAATCTGCTGACGTTTTCTGCGGCATGACGTCATGCCACTACCAAGCCATTATCTAAATCGTATTTTACTCTACCACCTCAGCGCATTTAGCGAAGCGGTTTCCTTGGCACGCCTTGTCGAGCGAGATCGTGTTTCCCTTAATCCGGGATTCTCATCAATACGGACGGGTAACCCAACGCGCCATTGACGGTGACGCTTGGGGATAAGCGAGTTTTACCAGGCGGTGGGGACGCGAGACTTCGCCCGCCCATATAAGGGATAAGGATTCACCTTCTCACCCACGCCTTCTTCCTCCTTTGCTTATCCATCTCCGCCTTTCGAGCTCCAGCGCCCAAGTTCGCAGATCTCGTCTCAACCTTCTCCGACCATGTCCGAGCGGAGGTAAATGGTTGGCCTCCACCGTTAAGGAGGAGCACATCGCCAAATTGCGCGGCGCCGGATACCTCTCCGGCGACATCGCGCACCGGCTGCCCGACGAGGGGCAGCTCATCCCCACCCCCAGGCCCCACGAGAGGGTCGTTTTCCTCCCCCACTTCCTCCGCGGACTGGGCTTTCCACTTCACCCCTTTGTCCGAGGGCTCATGTTCTACTACGGCCTGGATTTCCATGATCTGGCGCCGAACTTCATCCTCAACATCTCGGCGTTTACCGTCGTGTGCGAGGCCTTCCTCTGCATCCAGCCCCACTTCGGCTTGTGGCTCAAGACCTTCAATGTCAAGCCGAAGGTAGTGAGGGGCACTCAAGCGGAGTGCGGAGGCGCCATGTTGGGCAAGATGCCCAACGTCCTTTGGTTCGAAGGGGCCTTCGTGGAATCCGTCAAGGGGTGGCAATCGGGGTGGTTCTATATTACCGAGCAGCGTGACCCTACATGGGCGGCGGCCCCGAAGTTCAGATCTGGTATCCCTGTGCAGCTCACCTCCTAGAAAGAGAAGGGCTTGTGGGGTAGTTCGGAAGAGCTGACGGGACTCCAAGCCTGTATCCAGAAGCTGGTGAACAAGAAGCTCAGGCTGGTTAACGTGGTCCAAGTCATGCTCGTCCGCGGATTCTCCCATGCCAAGAGCGGGCATTCATTCTGTGGAGTTCGATCCGAACAGCACCAGCGCTGAGCAGGCTCTTGACCACGACGCACGGCGCTGGAGGGTGCTGTTCAAGGGCGCCAAGCCCCGCATCCGCGATCAAGATCGCGGATTTCGCCGCAGCGCCAAGCCAACGAGGTAAGTGATTCTACCCTTTACGGGACACTTGCTTTTCATAGTTTGACTCTATGCGGTTTTAATTTCCCTTTCCTTTGACAGACTGGATAAGGAAGGCTGAGCAGATTATCTCCGGCTCCTATGCCGAAAATCCAGAGACGCCGCGTCTAGCGAGGCTGCTGGTTCCGCACCGCACGTGGTGCCGAGAAGAAGGCCAAGAAGGAGGCCACGGGTGCTCGAAAGAGTTCCCGTTTTCAGGTGTCCGACGACTGGGTGGACTCCTCCCGAAAACGAGGAGGAGAAGAGGACTCTCTCCGGAGGAGGGAGAGAGGAAGAGGAAGGCTTCCCCAACCGGGAGGCCGAAGGGTCCAAGAGGGAAGGACTATTCCCGGACAGCTCCGCCAACATCAACGCTGGCGAGGAAGAATGGCCTTCAAGGGCCAGCCTCCGCGAGATCGTAATTATCCGGATTCCTGAATGATTTATAATTTCTTTTCTGCGTCACATAGTGTCATTTCGATGCCTCATGCTTCCCGTAGTCCGGCGGTGATGATCTCCCGCTTCATCGAAGCGGGTCGTTGGCTGCGTCGGATGTAGACTCCATCCCGACCGCCCACCCTCGAGACACCGAGGACGCCGAGGTGGGATCCCAAGAAAGGACCCATCGGGGAGGCTCGAAGGCGCCGCAAGGCGTCATCCCGGACTTTGCGCCGGACTCCACGTCAGAACCCGCAGTGGTTACGGAGTCCGGCCGGCGGCCCCTTCAATGAAGGGCAAGACCGTGACGCCGCGGCTTCCGCCCAACCGAGGAGCCGGAAATTTGTTGAGGCGCTGCAGAGCGCTTCCATCAGGAAGAACACCGCACTATTATGAGTGCGGTGATTGAAAGTGCAGCTCGCCAAGAGCGGGCTGACCGAAGCTCGCATAGCCTTCTATCGGGCTTTGAGGTAAGAAGTTCAAAATATGCAATGTAATACCGCATAGACAGTAGCCCCCGATGCTCGGTTCGGTGTTCGGGAAGAAAAGCGGATGAGGATCTGAAAAAAAAGATATCGCAGGTTGCTAAAAATTATGTCAATATGGGTTGCAGGCTGCGCTGCTTGACCTCTCGCCAGACCGATCTGCGGAGGTCGGTGCTTTGAAGCAGGAGTTGAGCGGTCCGAGCAAGAGCTCGGCGCGCTAGGAAGCAGCTCAGGACAAAGAAGGTGAGTAACACCGCTTTGAACTTGTACCTCATGAGAAAAGGATTTAGGTTGCAACAAAAATAACAAGGATAACATTGGTGCTGCGGGGGCCACGAACGAGGTGGCGACCACAAGGAGGCCGTGTCCATGCCGAACATAATGCGGCCGTGGAACGGGCAGAGAGAGAAAGCAGGAGGCGCGGTGGCGGTGGTTCAGCAAGAGCTCCGGGCTCTCATGGAAAAGCATGAGAGTGGGAGCGTGACTCAAAGACTCGAGAGTCCGAGCTTGCCTCGGCTCTCGAAAGTGCCAAACTGCCAAGGCCGATGCCCATAAGTCCCTTCAGAGATTGAGTTGGTGAGGAAGATAGCGCGGGTAAGGCATTTTTCATGCAAAGCAAGCATGTGAATGTAAATTACGTGTTACTTACCCGAATTCGGAGCTCTCCAGAGGCGTTTGCAGATCTGCCTCGCAGCGTGTCTGATGCCGCCGCATTCTACCGAGCCGAGGAGGGGAGCTCAACGGAGAAGGTCTTCTGGTCTCAGTATGTTGAGGCCGGCCATCCGGTGCCCCCTAGCGACCAGCTGAAGCAGCTGGTCGAGCTTCACAAGGTGGCCGAGCAGGCCATGAAGGGCCTCATAGTCCGGCTGTGGCCTGGGGAGGCCATGCCTAGGAGCTACTTCGGCCTCGTGCGACGGCTGGTGGATGCGTGCCCTCGGGTGGAGGTTATCAAGCGCTCCGCTTTGTATTGAAGGTGCTCGTCGGGCCCTTGCCAGCGCAAAAGGTGCATTGGGGCAAGCTGGATGCGGAGAAGCTAATCATCGACGCGCCACCAGCGGGCAAGGAATATCGACGCCGAGATGTACTATAAGACTGTCTGAAGGGCACCCGCAAGATTGCGGATGAGTGCCCTGGGGATGTAATTATTGAGTAAACTTCGCAATGTGTTATCCATGCGCTGAAAACTTTGTTCATATCGCTCAAGCAACGCTTGTTAATTTAAAATATTACTTTCGTGCGGCCGTTTATTAAATCGAGAGATGGCAAGTCATCGGCTTCAGCCCCCATGCCACAAAGTTTGGGGTGTTCGGGATAAACTTGAGCACTCTTGTTCCCATTTTGGGTCCATCTAGGGATGCGCCAACACAACGAACAAGGAACCGGACTTATAGTGCTTGAACACTCTCACTTAGCCATAGAATTCTATAATTTTAAATTTCGTGAAGCCCCTAGTATTCAGAGGACCGAATTGGGCGCTATCCACGCCTTCGTCGGACATTATCCGAACTTCGCTCAAGCGGCGTAGGTCTTTAAGGACCCGAAGGACCTCTCGAACAGCGACCAGTCTCTCGCCTTATCATGACAGTCAGTTTTAGCTTTCTCCATCGAGGCGTTAACCGGCTCAACCGGGCATAATCGCAGTGGTTCTCCCAGTGCTACCTTAGCCGATAGAACGGAACGTAAGGTGCCAAACATGGGAGCCAGGCAAACCCAACTATTGACCCAAGACATGATTCGAGTCGATTCATATAATGCTATAAGTTCGGGTGCGCACTTGTGAAAGTGTTAGGACTTTATCACACCATAATGCGGAGAACATAAGCCCCTGGTGTATTTGGCCGTACCAAAATGTACGGGTGCAACATGTCGTAAATGAACATATATATATAAGGTAATGCAATTATGGGCAAAAAGTGCCGCATTTTATTCGAGAAGATATGCTATGAGTGTGGAATGATACAAATAGTGCGGAAAGCAAGGGATTGGACGAATTAAAGGCGTCTCCCTCCAAGGGTAGGCCGCGGAATGTTGTATTTAACAAATTTAATGCTCGTGATGGAGACCACCTGAGTGTTCGTCGCGGCCTTTGTCCTTCCCTGGCTGTTGCATCATGAGTTCGGCAGGTTCGCCGCCGGACAGAGTTCTGTATAAAAAAGAGAGAAATAAAAGAAAAAGAGCGACACACTTGGGAGCCCCTGGTGTGGTCGAACCGCACTCTGGGTCTGTTGTGGTTGTGCCTTTCCCCCTATGCCCATGGTATCTCCAGGGCGTAATTATGTACGCGGAGAGTTTGTCTTACAATTTTGCGAGGGCTGGGATTGAGGCCGCATTGCTAGGCGTGCTCGGAACGTACCAGGTGGTCTTGGTTGATGTTGCTCCGGGCGCGTTTGGCCGTGTCCGGTCGTTTAACGGCCGGACTCGAAAATTGCCTTAAAAGGCTGCTCAGACTTCCGCGCGAGAGCGCTGTATGTTCCTCCGCTCGAGGAGCGTTCCGTGTTCCATTGACCGTGATGACTCCACGAGGGCCTGGCATCTTGAGCTTAAGGTATGCATAATGCGCACCACGTTGAATTTTGCGAACGCGGTTCATCCGAGCAGAGCGTGATAGCCGCGCGGAACAGGACTATGTCGAAGATTAACTCCTCGCTCGAAATTATCCGGGATCGAAGACCACTTCGGTGTAATCGAGCCAGTATAACTGGCCTCGACACCTGGTATGACGCCTTTGAAGGTTGTCTTTGTAGGTTTAATCCTTGAAGGGTCTATGCCCATCTTGCGCATCGTATCCCGATAAAGCAGGTTCAGCTCTGCCGCCGTCCATCGGGACTCTTGTGAGGTGAAATCCATCGACGATTGGGTCTAAGACCAATGCGCGAATCCGCCATGGCGGATACTGGTCGATGGTCTCTTCGATCGAAAGTGATCGGGCAAGAGGACCATGGGTTGAATTTTGGGGCGATGGCTCCATCGCGTATCGCCCTTAGTGCACGCTTCCGCTCCCTCTTGGGAATATGCGTTGCGTATATCATGTTTACCGTCCGAACTTGAGGAGGGAATCCCTTTTGTTCTCTGTTGTTCGGCGGCCGGGTCTCTTCCTCGTCATCGCTGTGTAGCCCCTGTCACTGTTTTGGCGATTAATTTGCTGCCGCTTGAATACCCAACAATCTCTGTTGGTGTGGTTAGCTGGCTTTTCGGGGTTCCATGTATTTGACAGAGCGGTCGAGTATTCGGTCCAAATTGGGACGGGCCGGAGTGGTTCTTTTGAATGGCTTCTTCCGTTGACCGGCTTGGAGCCTCGAATCCGGCGTTGACTGCCGTATCCTCATTCTTTGCCGCCGTTAACGCGGCGTTTGTTTTGTTTCGACGCAACCTGCCATTGCGGTCCTTGGTATCCGGACTGCCAGCGTTTTTGCTTTGAGGTTGTTGCTGCGAGCTAGCCAGCTATCCTCTCCCGCGAAGCGGGTCATGAGTGATGTGAGGGCTGCCATGGATTTCAGCTTCTCCTGTCCTAGGTGCCGGGCCAGCCACTCGTCGCGGATGTTATGTTTGAAGGCAGCGAGTGCCTCTGCATCCGGACGGTCGGCGATTTGATTTTTCTTTGTTAAGAACCGTGTCCGAATTGCTCGGCGATTAAATCGCTGCTGGATTATGTGGCTTAGGTCATCTGCGTCCGGTGGTCGCACATACGCGTGCCACTCGGAAGTTGTCGAGGAATGCAGCTTCGTGTCCTCCCAACATCCAATTGACTCTGCGGGCAGGCTGTTAAGCCAATGTCGAGCTGGTCCTTTGAGCTTGAGCGGAGATATTTGATGGCGTGAAGATGCCGCCGCGGGCCATATGTATATGGAGGAGATAATCCTCAATCCAAACCGCTGGGTCTGTTGTGCCATCGTAGGATTCGATATTAACGGGTTTAAACCCTTGAGGATTTGATGATCCATTACTTCGTCGGTGAAGCATAGTGGGTGTGCGGCGCCTCAGATTGAGCAATATCGCGACGTAGCTCGAGAGAGCGTTGTCGCTGTGTTCGCCCGGCCGAGTAGTTGTGTCCGCGCGACGGTATTCGTCGTGGGTCTTGGGGCGCCCGCGTGATCCATAGATAGATCTGGATTGTCTTGCCTTGTCCTCCAATATATCTCGCAAGTCCGGCGCGTTCCCCCGTGGCTTCATGCTTTTTGAGCGATGCCGGGGTACGGTTTTGGTGGAGGGCTTGCACGCCTCTCTGTCCGCGCCACGAGGTGGTCGGTCTGCCGACAGCGCTGGTGATGCAGGTTTGTACGCTTCCTCCTCTAATCGGGGGAGCAACTTGCGTTTTGGGTAACTTTTGAGGGGCGTTCGAGTTCATACTCTTCAGCCGCGAGGACCTCGGTCCATCTGTCGGCCAGTAGGTCTTGATCAGCTTGAAGCTGTTGCTGCTTTTTCTTCAGGCTGTTTGCCGTGGCCATTAGCCTGCGTCTGAAACGCTCTTGTTCGACGGGATCCTCAGGCACGACGAATTCGTCGTCGCCGAGGCTTGCCTCGTCTCCGGAGGGAGGTAAGTAATTGTCATCCTCGACCTCTTCGCCGCCGCCCTCTCGTGAGGGCTTGCTTCTCCTCCTCCTGCCTGGATCGTCTTTGGAGGGAGTTGTCTTCGCACTTTCGGGGTGTTGTTATCTCTGTGCTGGAATCTCCATTCTTGCCGTGGCGGGATTTAGAGCGGCGCCCGACGTCGGGCGCTTGGGCTGTTTCTTTAAGGAATCGGCCGCCGTTGCTTCTTCGCCATCCCCATCTTTTGGGATGTCCACCATGTATATGTCATATGACGAGGTGGTCTTCCAGTGTCCTGTAGGCACTGGTTCTTGGTAGTCTCCGGCATCGTCATCCATACCGTCGATGTCTTCGGAGTCGTAGTCGAGTACGTCGGTTAAATCGTCGACGGTGGCTACAAAGTGGGTGGTGGGTGGGCTCTGAATTTCTTCGTCGTCCGCGTCCCAACCATCCTGGCCGTAGTTCGGCCAGGGCTCTCCGGATAGCGAGAGATGCTTTAGTGAATTTATGATATCGCCAAGGGCGAAAAGCTGAAAGATGTCCGCAGCGGTGAATTCCATGATCGGCGCCAATCGGATTCGTGGCGGGCGCAGGAGGTTCGGAGTCCGCAGAGTCCGCACCTCGAGTCATGTGCTTTATGCGGGACAAGGTAAGTGTTCGCCCATCGCCGAGAAGTTGCAGCTCCCGAGGCGGTGTCCAGCCATTCGCCCTCGATCCGAGCGATCGACTCCGGACTATGGGTCGGAGCGGATTCGTAGCGCCTCCAAGGTGCTGTCGGTGGCAGAGTTAGGTCATGCCCATCGTGACAGGCGGCACGCCGGCTGTGGCTCAGATCCATCGAAGATCAAGTCCCCGCGGATATCGGCCGTGAAGTTTAGGCTTCAAACCTGACGACGCCAGGGGCGTAGCTTCGATCTGCTCCAGATGGCCAAGGGAGTTGGCCCGCGAAGGCGGCCGCCGAATCTAAGATCTGTCCGGGAGAAAAGTCTCACCCAGACTGCGTCGTTGTTGATTGAAGAGGCCATCAAGCCTATCGGTGACGATACGGAGGAGCTCTCAATGAAAGCACCAATGTCGGTGTCAAACCGGCGGATCTCGGTAGGGGGTCCCGAATCGCGTGCGTCTAGGCGGATGGTAACAGGAGACGAGGGACATGATGTTTTACCCAGGTTCGGGCCCTCTTGATGGAGGTAAAACCCACGTCCCGCTTGATTGATATTGATATTGTGGATGTTTACAAGAGTGGATCTACCACGAGATCAAGGAGGCTAAACCCTAGAAGCTAGCCTATGGTATGATTGTAAGGGTTGTTGTTCTTGTCCCACGGACTAGAGCCATCCGGTTTATATAGACATCGGAGAGGGCTAGGGTTACATAGAGTCGGTTACAATGGTAGGAGATCTACATATCCAGATCGCCAAGCTTGCCTTCCACGCCAAGGAAAGTCCCATCCGGACACGGGCGAAGTCTTCAATCTTCTATCTTCATAGTCTTGGAGTCCGGTCGATGATGATAGTCCGCCAATGATAGTTCGGCTGATGACGGTAGTCGGCTATCGGACACCCCTAATCCAGACTCCTCGGTCATAGTCCGCCGTCCGGACACCCCTAATCCAGACTCCTCAAGAGTGCCCTCGAACCAGGCTTCAATGACGACGAGTCCGGCGTGCAATTTGTCTTCGGCATTGCAAGGCGGGTTCCTCCTCCGAATACTTCATAGAAGATTTTGAACACAAGGATATTGTCCGCTCTGCAAAATAATTTCCACATACCACCGTGAGAGAGAATAATATTTGCACAAATCCAATCATCGACGTATCCCGCAGTGTGACATCACACCACGCCAAGCCTTTATTGAATCATTTTTTGTCCCACCTCGGTAGCGTTTAGCGAGGCAGTTTCCTTGGCACGTCTTGCCAAAGCAGAGATCGTGTCCCCTTATTCCGAGATTCTCATCAATACGGGCGTGGGTAACCCAATTGTGCCCGTCGGCACGTCTCCTCTATCGAAGGCGTGTCCCAAACGGTCACGGGGAGGGCTCTTGGTACTCAACCTCTTTATAAAGAGACCAAGGCCCTACTCCTTTCTTTCAATCTCAATCGAATTCGCCCCTCGCCTCGAGTTCCAACACCCAAAGTTCCAGATTCAGGCGCTTCGGACCTTTGATGATGTCCGGCTCCGACCTTCAAGGCCGGTGGATGCCTTCCTCCGTTACGGAAGAAGACGTGCTAAAGCTAAGAGATGCCAGGTATTTAACCGGCGAAATTTCTCATAGGCTGCCTGCTCAAGGGCGGGTTATTCCCACTCCCAAGCCTGGTGAGAGCGTGGTGTTCGCGTCTCACTTCCTTCGGGGGTTAGACTTCCCGACGGACCCCTTCGTGAGGGGGCTCATGTTTTATTATGGGTTAGAATTTCACGACTTGGATCCGGAGTCCATCCTCCACATCTCATCGTTCATTGTCGTGTGCGAAGCCTTCCTCTGCATTACCCCTCACTTCAGATTGTGGCTTAAGACCTTCAAAGTAGAGCCGAAGATGATCAAGGGGCAGCAAGCGGAGTGCGGAGGGGCTGTTATAAGCAAGAATGCTGATGCTCCATGGCCCGAGGGCTCTTTCCAAGAGGAGTTCAGCTTATGGCAACGAGAGTGGTTTTATATCACAGCTCCCAGGGGCACCAAGTGGGTGGCGCCTCCTGCCTTTCCCTCGGGTCCTCCCCCACGGCTGGCGTCATGGGTCAATAAAGGGCTTGACTGGGGGCCGTCCAAGGACGTGCCCTTGTTGCAGGGCCGCATTCAAGATCTCCTGGAAAGAGACATCAACCTGGTCGTAGTGGCGCAGGTCATGTTGATTCGCCGCACTTTGCCCTGCAAACGCCGCCCCCTCCGCCTGTGGGAGTTTAATCCGGAGGGACAACGAGCTCTCCAACACTTTACGGGCGTGACGCCCATGGAGATGTATAGATTGTTCTTTGGATCACAAGCAATGTGTCCGGACTTGACCGAGGACGCAGGTCTAAGCTGCAATCACCCGGATACTCAAGTAAGTAGCCCTGTACCCGGACATGCTATCCGTATATTCGTCATAAAATTGCCCTTAAAAGAGTTGTCCCTTTAAACAGGAGTAGATAGTGAAAGCAAAGCTGATCAGGTGTCCGGCCCCCCTCCCCGAGACCACGCCGGATCCCGTGTTAACCAAGATGCTGGAGGTCGCGCCTTTGGAAGAAGGCGAAGGGGGGAACAAGGAAGCTACCGTCTCCTCGAAGGAGGCTATCCAGAAAGGAGGGATCGAGAATCCCTCCACCCAGGGAAAGAAGAGGACCGCCTCTGAAGACCCGGAGACCATGGTCTCAAAGGGGGGGAAGAGATCTTCGTCAGAGGGTCCTGCGCCGGGAAGTGCCTCGGCCGCACTGTGCCCTCAAGGGGATCAGCCCTCCAGCGAGCCGTAAGTAGAGAGGGGAGTTCTAAAATAAGAGACATCCTTATTCTATTCCTGAGAAAGATAACTGAATTTTTACCTTGTAGTTCGGATCTCAGCCCTTCGCAGCAGAGCTCATCTTGTGGGATCTTCGTATGGAGATGATGGAGAGCGAACGCCTCCCCTGCCGCATCGCCTTGCAGGCGGGCGACTTCGAGGTGTCGTCACGGAGGGTTTCTCCGAATCCGGCAGGACCAGAAAGCAATCGTATGGCTCCCCAAAGCCCTTCGTGTCCGGCCTACGAAAACGGCCATCGGACGAGTCCGGCACCATCCAGTGCACGGTCGGAGGAGCTGAAGGATCTGCTCGGGCGAGCGTCTATCTCAGAAGAACACCGTGCATTGATGGGCACGGTGATTGAAAGGATTTCATCCGCGGAGAGCGGGTTGCACGAGGCCGTCAGGAGTTTACTGACAGGTTTTGAGGTACGTGAAATGATGTACCTTTTGACAGTTCCGCATATAAAAGATGCGCCCTGTATAGATAGTAGCCCCTGAGACTCGATGTGTTGTCAAAAATGACAGCGCGCCGAGGATCATAATCTCAGGTATAACATGTTGCTCTTCCTATGTAGGTGGCGAAGTGTCCGGTGGCTAACTGGACTGATGAATTTGCCGAGCTAAAGCGGCAACTTGACGTGGCGGATGCCGACATCGCACTTGTCAACAAGCGGCTTGACGAGTCACAAGGTATGCAATTTCTCCGCGAACACCTGGTGAGGGGGCTTGATGCCCGTGCCTTACAACATGTATGCTTGATGCAGATGGTGCCGCTGCCATGGAGAACCTTCGGTCGGAACTCGCCCGAGCCAAGGAGCAGGCCAGAAAAAGTGATGCAGCTGCCTTAAAGGCGGCTGAAGAGCTGAAAGCCGAACAGGCTGCTCACTACCGAAGCGGGAAGGAAATGGCCGAGATGGCTGTGAAGTTGAAGGATGCTACCGACCGCTGCAAGCTTCTTGAAAAGAAGATCGGGGGAACAAAAGGACCTGGAAAAGGCCACTACAGAGGTCAAGGATGCTCGCTCTGCAATGAGAGACATGAAGCAGGAGCTACGTCAGGCCGGAGATATCGCGGCTGGAAAGCCCTTTATGCTGCGGATGAAGTTCGGGGATCCTAAGTATGCTTAGTTGGACCGGCTGTGGAGTGCGGCGGATACTTATCTGGACTTGGCGGCAAGTGCCGCGGACGCGGCCGAACACTTCCGAGATCAACAGGATCACGAAGTGGAAAAGCTTTTTTGGTCGCAGTTCCATAATCCAGAGCGCCCACTTCCATTATCCGAGCGTTTGGCCGAATGAGCGGAGCTGAATAGGTTATCCGGACTCGCCATGAAGGATGTCATGAGTCATCTATGGTGGGAAAGGCCCGAGCCAAAGAGTTATTTTGGTTTGGTGCAGCAGTTCCTTGGTGCGGTGCCGCATATCAATGCGATGAAGAGGTCAGCATGCATAGAGGGCGCACGGATGGCTCTTGCCCATGTCAAGACATACTGGGCGGAGATGGAGGCCACCGACGTTGCATCCCAAGATTTGGACGGGAGCCGAGTACCTACCGAGCACTATTTTCGGGAAGTTATGCAGGGCGCTCATTTAATAGAGACGCAGTGCTCGAAGGACATCATGTTGGAATAACATGTATAATTGTAAAAAAATGTTTCGATGGAATAAAAAAGCTTTTTATACTTGTGCCTGCAAGAATTAAAATACCTCATGTGCGGCCGTTTAATGTATATGTGTATATCACCTGAAAGATGGCAGTCTTCGGCTTCAGCCCCCACGCATATAATGCGGGGGTGTTCGCAGAAGGCGCATTTTCACACTTGATCCAGTGTCTTGGTCCTATAAAGGAGGTGATAGCATAGCGAACTAGGCAACCAGACTATAATGCTTTATCACTTTCACTTAGCCATAGGAGTTTCACAGTGGGGCTACTATATAGCCCCTAGGGGCACCGCGCTCGCCCGAATTCGGGGCATGTGTGTGCCTGACCGGGAAACGGCCCTTCGTTAATGCGGAGGAATCCTAAAGATTCCATTGAGTCATAGAGTGGCTGAACAGTCTCACGCTACATCATGACAGTCGGTTTTCGGCTTTCTCTACTGAGGTGCTCGCCCGGCCGAACCGGGGCACAATTGCAGTAGTTCTCCTGGTGCCACCTTAGCCGATAGAGCGGAACGTAAGGCAGCAAAACACAAGAGCCGTGCAAACCCAACATTTGACCAAAGACATGATTCGGAGCTGATGCATATAAGGCCAAACTCGCGACGCCGAACACTCCCTAAGGTATTCGGTCTTTATGAAAACGGGCTGAACAACGCCCTTAGTAATAAGCCCCTGGTGTCCAGGTACGCGCAAAGTCCTGACGTGGCCAATGCCAAGACGCCAGCCTCCACCTTGGTTATAGCAAGAAACCAAGGGATGTGTATCAACAAGAGACGGTAAAAAAGGTTTACGCAGGGTCTTAATCTAAAAAGAATCCTTCGAACGGGTCCCTACTGCACGTCTGCGCCTGTGTCTCCGTTGTGCCGTATCCTGGACGGGTTTAGCACGGTGTTCATCTGTAAAAGAGAGGAACTTAATTGAAAAATATCGTGCGAAAATGTACGTTATATTTAAATAAACAAAGTACGTTTTTAAAGACTGAATAAAGTTGAGCTTTATTGTCTCTTGTTGTACATGCGCGGAGCCCCTTGAACGGGGGTATGCGGCTAATAAGCCCTTGTATGTTTATGCCGGACTTGTCTAGCCATGTCCGGGGTCTGAACAACCTGTTTAGGTGCTTTGATTAGTGAAGTCGGTTTAGTGTGTGGCTGTTAAGGCAGCCGCACAATCTTCCGCGCTCGAGGAACAGTCGATATTTCCCTTTAATGAGATGATGCCTCGTGGACCGGGCATTTTAAGTATAAGGGATGCATAATGCGGTATTGCGTTAAAGCGATTTAAAGCTTCGCCTCCCCAAAGAGTGCTTGATAGCTACTTGTAAATGGGGCGATGTGGAAGGTCACTTTACAAGGCGGAAGTTGTCGGGTGAGCCGAACATAACTTCTAGCAGGAGAGAGCCCGCATAATGGGCATCCGGGCCTGGCGTTACCCTTGAAAGGAAGTGTCACTATGGCGAATTGTTGTTGGGTCTATCCCCATTTTGCGGATTGTGTCCTGATATAGCAGGCTTAAATCACTGTCGTCGTCCATTAGGACTTGTGTAAAGTGGAGTCCGTCAATTATCGGATCTAATACCAAGGTAGTCCAAAGATGCGCCCGGATACTTCTAGAGTAATCCTGATGGTCGAAGTTGATTGGTTTTAACAACCAGTGGCGGGACTCCTCTGGGATAGGCCGTATGGCGCGTATCTCTATGGGCGCCACTCTGTACTCCCCTTTTGTCATGTGAAGTGAATTTACTGTTTTGACATCTTGTGGGAAGTTCTTTTGTTTTCCGGTCCTCTGCTTGCGGGGTTCGTCATCGTCCTCGCTTGGTGTGTCGAGCCCCTTGTGTTCGGCGTTGAGTTTGCCGGATTGCTTGAAGACCCAACAATCTTTGTGGGTATGGTTTGCAGGCTTCCCGGGAGTACTGTGGATTTGACATATCTTGTCCAAGATTTTGTTTAAGTTAGCTAGCTCGTCCCTGTTATCCTTGGGGGCAGCTTTTTCTAATTCTGCTGAGATCTTTTGAATCCGGCGTTGACTGTCGTGCTCTTCGGGCGGTTTCCTTTGGTCTGGCGCTGATCCTTGCTGCGTCGTGGTTTCCCGTTTCCATCCCTAACTTTGGATGTACTTGGGTTGCTGGTACTGCATCTTGCCAACCAGCTATCCTCTCCTGCGCAAAAGCGGGTCATGAGGCTTGTTAATGCGGCCATTGTTCTTGGCTTTTCTTGGCCGAGGTGTCTGGCAAGCCATTTGTCTCGAACGCTGTGTTTGAAAGCTGCTAAGGCCTCGGCGTCCGGACAGTCGACTATCTGGTTCTTTTTAGTAAGAAATCTGTTCCAGAGTTTCCGGGCTGACACTCCGGGTTGTTGAGTTATATGACTTAAATCATCCGCATCCGGAGGTCGGACAAAGGTCCCTTGAAAATTTGCCAGAAAAGCATCCTCGAGCTCTTCCCAACTTCTAATGATGTTTTCGGGAAGGCTTTTAAGCCAATGCCGGGCTGGCCCTTTGAGTTTGAGGGGTAAGTATTTTATGGCATGGAGATCATCTCCTCTAGCCATGTGTATGTGGAGGATGTAATCCTCAATCCAGACTCCAGGGTATGTTGTTCCGTCGTATGCCTCTATGTTTACGGGCTTGAATCCTGCTGGAAATTCATGATCCAGCACCTCATCGGTGAAACATAGGGGGTGTGCGGCGCCCCTATATCTGGGTGTACCGCGATGTTCGGATATTTGATGTGTTGCATTGCTTACTAGAGCTTTCTTTCTTGGCCCATAGATAGATCTGGCTGGGCCATCTTTTTGATGCGAATCCTTGTACGGATCGCGTGCCGGCTTGTGTGCGGCGTCCTTTGCTACACTGTGTTGGCCATGGGGTCGTTTGTCTGACCGGGTGGCTTCCTTATTTTTTGATTGCGGAGTGAAAGTGCGTTATATCGACTAGAGGGGGGGTGAATAAGCGATTTTTATGAATTCTTCACTGAGGAATTTGCCGGTGAGGAAATTCCTTAGCGAAGAACTACTTGCAGCAGAATGAGTACTCAGAAGTAAGCATAGGAGAATGTGGGCATGGTCATCATAAAGAAATGAAGACAATCAAAGAGTACAGAAAGCGTAAACACAGGATAGCACAAGATGAAGACAAACAGACTGAAGAAATTGAACTGAGGAAATTGAGAAAGTCTTGATCAAAGTCTTCAAACACAGATATGAATGAACACTCAACACAAGAATGAGGAAATGAAAGGGTTGAGGAAATAGAACCAGTTAGGTTGGTGAAGACAATGATTTGGTAGACCAGTTCCAACTGTTGTCTCAGTTATACGTCTGGTTGGAGCGGCCGAGTATTTAAACTCGAGGACACACAGTCCCGGACACCCGATCGCTGAAAGGGCAGCTCAGACACCAAGTCCTCACCGTATTCTCCTTGAACTAAGGTCACACAGACTCGTCCAATCACTCGTGGTAAGTCTTCAGCGACTTCCAAACCTTCACAGACTTGGTCACTCGGCGATCCACAATTCCTCTTGGATGCTCTAGACCGGGACGCCTAACCGTCTGGAAGAAGCACAGTCTTCAAAGGTAACAAGTGTCGGATCCACTCAGATCAATCTCTTGATGATGCTCAATCACTTTGGGTTTGTAGGGGTTTGGTTTTGGGTTTTCCTCACTCGATGATTTTCGCCAAAGTCCTCGGAGGATGGGTTGCTCTCAAATGACAAGTGTCAAGCTTCTCTCGGAGCAGCCAACCAGCTAGTGGTTGTAGGGGGTGGCTATTTATAGCCTAGGGAGCAGCCCGACATGATAAGACATAAATGCCCTTCAATGATATGACCGTTAGGTGGATAAGATATTTTGGGACAGCTGCCAAGAGCACAAAGAACGGTCGGAAATTTGAATCTCAAATTCTAAGGGCTATCATGTTCCTCTTTGTGTAGGCAATCCAAGATGGCGAATTCCTAACTCCTCGGTCAGAACAAATTCCTCGTGAATGTAAGAACTTCGTCTCATTCATCAAGAAATTGACTGAATCTGTATGAGATTTCAAAGGCTTCACTCAAGGGATTGGTAGGTGTAGGATTTTGAGTTGAGCATCACATGGAAATTTTTCCTTAGTATTTCCTCGACCCCCTTTAACAGTACGGTGTTTCCTATGACTCAAGAAAGAGAAAACGAAACTACGAAAACAAAAGTCTTCACGCTTCTTGTTCCTCAAATGAATACCAAGTCTTCAAGGTTACACCAATTTCTTCACTTTCAAAGTCTTCAGAATATCAAAGTCTTCAGTCAAAGAACTTCATTTTTAGGGGTCGACTTTCACTGTAAATATCAAACTCCTCATGGACTTATAGACCTGTGTACACTCATAAATACATTAGTCCCATAACCTATAAGTCTTCAATACACCAAAATCACTAAGGGGCACTAGATGCACTTACAATCTCCCCCTTTTTGGTGATTGATGACAATATAGGTTAGTTTTTCAACGGGGATAAACATATGAAGTGTAAATACTGATATTGAGGAATTTGATTGCAAGATATAGAAGAACTCCCCCTGAAGATGTGCATAGTGAGGAATTTTCTTTTGAGGCAATGCACATTTGAAGAGTTGAATCATGGAGATCTCCCCCTATATCTTGTAATTCATACACGCATTTGACATATAATATGAAGAATTTGAAATGCATGATGAAATATGGTGCTTGATGAAATTCAGCATGCGTGCGATAACATTAATGAGGAGTAAGCATGCAAAATAACGCATCAAGAGTATCAGAGCTCAAGAGAATCAGAGCTCAGTGCATCAAAAGTATCAGAGCACCATCGGGTTTAAGATTACAACTCGATCCAATAAAAGTTTCAGAAGAACGAGAGTTGTAACTTAACAACAAAATTCCCATATAATAGACCCGCTTGAAGACTAACTCAAATTTCTCCCCCTTTGTCATCGAATGACCAAAAGGATCAAAACTGAGGACTAACGCCCCTGAAGAATTTCAAGTTGAAGAAGGAGCGCCAGCGTTGTTGGGGTCGATTGTTGTAGTGGGGCCTGCCGCAGTGTCGTCCAAGTCTTCATTTTCATCAGTGTCTCGTGATGAAGAATAGGAGTTGGCCACCAAGGAAGGAACTTTGACCTTCTTGTATTTCTTCGGCGGAGGTGCAGTCCAGTCAAATTCTTCCTTGAGACCCATTGTCGTCAGTTCTTCCGTGTTGTAGACATTTGAAAGAACAGCCCAGGTGCGTTTGAAGGTTTCATGGAGGTAGTAGTGGTTTTTCTTCACTGCATTGTGTGTAGAGGTCATGTTGTGAAGAATTGAACCAAACTGACGCTTGACCCATTTATGATTGCGATCAACCTTCTGATGAAGACTGAGGAGTAACTCACGATCAGTCATCACCCTGGGTGCTGTGGCTTGAGGACTTTGCTTGGCTGAGGTATTTGCGGCAGAGTCATGTGTGGCAGAGTCATCATTGGTGGAGTAGGATGCAGCTTTGTGAAACTGTCCATCCAATGGACGAATGCCTTCATCGATCACAGCAGTAGCCTTGCCCTTGTCATCAGCTGAGGTAAATGTCCGTTTGAGGACTTCAATCGGGGGCAAGTAGTGTTGGGGAACGTAGTAATTTCAAAAATTTTCCTACGATCACGCAAGACCACGGTGATGGCATAGCAACGAGAGGATAGAGTATCCGTCCACGTACCCTCGTAGACCGAAAGCGAAGCGTTAAAACAACGCGTTGATGTAGTCGTACTTCTTCCCGATCCAACCGATCCAAGTACCGAACGTCACGGCACCTCCGAGTTCTGCACACGCTCAGCTCGATGACGCCCCTCGAACTCCGATCCAGCCGAGTGTTGAGGAGAGTTTCATCAAGACGACGGCGTGGTGACGATGATGATGTTCCACCGACGCGGAGGCTTCGCCTAAGCTCCGCCACGGTATGATCGAGGTGTAATCTGGTGGAAGGGGCACCGACACGGCTAAGGAACGATCTAATCGATCAACTTGTGTCATGGGGTGCCCCTGCCCTCAGATATAAAGGAGGGAAGGGAGGGGCTGGCCGGCCAGGAGGAGGCGCATCAGGGGTGTCCTACTCCTACTAGGAGTAGGATTCCCCCAAATCCTAGTCCAACTAGGGTTTGACCAAGGGGAGAGAGAGAGGGGCACCCCTTCTCCTAATCCTAATAGGACTAGGGAAGGGGAAGGCTGCGCCAGCTATAGGGCCCCTTTTTCTTTCCCACTAAGGCCCATCAAGGCCCATTGACCCCCGGGGGTTCCAGTAACCCCTGCACTCTAAAATTCCCAATTTCACCCGGAGTGATTCCGAGTCCAAACATAGGCTTCCAATATATCAATCTTTATGTCTCGACCATTTCGAGACTCCTCGTCATGTCCGTGATCTCATCCGGGACTCAACAACCTTCGTACATCAACATCATAAAACTCATAGTAACCGCCATCGAAACGTTAAGCGTGCGGACCCTACGGGTTCGAGAACTATGTAGACATGACCGAGACACCTCTCGGTCAATAACCAATAGCGGACCTGGATGCCCATATTGGCTCCTACATATTCTACGAAGATCTTTATCGGTCGGACCGCATAACAACATACGTTGTTCCTTTGTCATCGGTATGTTACTTGCCCGAGATTCGATCGTCGGTATCCAATACCTAGTTCAATCTCGTTCATCGCAAGTCTCTTTTCTCGTTCCGTAATACATCATCTCACAACTAACACATTTAGTTGCAATGCTTGCAAGGCTTATGTGATGTGCATTACCGAGAGGGCCCAGAGATACCTCTCCCACAATCGGAGTGACAAATCCTAATCTCAAATATGCCAACCCAACATGTACCTTCGAGACACCTGTAATGTACCTTTATAATCACCCGATTACGTTGTGACGTTTGGTAGCACCCAAAGTGTTCCTCGGCAAACGGAGTTGCATAATCTCATAGTCATAGGAACATGTATAAGTCATGAAGAAAAGCACTAGCAACAAACTATACGATCAGGTGCTATGCTAATGGAATGGGTCATGTCAATCAGATCATTCAACCAATGATGTGATCCCGTTAATCAAATAACAACTCCTTGTTCATGGTTAGGAAACATAACCATCTTTGATTAACGAGCTAGTCAAGTAGAGGCATACTAGTGACACTCAGAGGTTTATGTATTCACACATGTATTATGTTTCCGGTTAATACAATTCTAGCATGAATAATAAACATTTATCATGATATAAGGAAATAAATAATAACTTTATTATTGCCTCTAGGGCATATTTCCTTCATCTCCCACTTGCACTAGAGTCAATAATCTAGTTCACATCGCCATGTGATTTAACATCAATAGTTCACATCTGTATGTGATTAACACCCATAGTTCACATCGTCATGTGACCAACACCCAAAGGGTTTACTAGAGTCAGTAATCTAGTTCACATCGCTATGTGATTAACACCCAAAGAGTACTAAGGTGTGATCATGTTTTGCTTGTGAGATAATTTTAGTCAACGGTCATCACATTCAGAGCCGTAAGTATTTTGCAAATTTCTATGTCTACAATGCTCGCACGGAGCTACTCTAGCTAATTGCTCCCACTTTCATTATGTATCTAGATTGAGACTCGAGTCATCTAGATTAGTGTTAAAACTTGCATCGACGTAACCTTTTTATTTAACCTTTTCCACTTCCATAATCGAGAAACATATCCTTATTCTACTAAGGATAATTTTGACCGCTGTCCATTGATCTACTCCTAGATCTCTATTGCACTCCTTGCCAATCTTAGTGGTAGGGTATGCAATAGATCTGGTACACAACATGACATACTTTATAGAACCTATGGCTGATGCATAGGAATGACTTTCATTCTATTTCTATCTTCCGCCGTGGTCGGGTTTTGAGTCTTACTCAATCTCACACCTTGTAACACAGGCAAGAACTCTTTCTTTGACTGTTCCATTTTGAACTACTTCAAAATCTTGTCAAGGTATGTATTCATTGAAAAACTTATCAAGCGTCTTTGATCTATCTCTATAGATCTTGATGCTCAATATGTAAGCAGCTTCACCGAGGTCCTTCTTTGAAAAACTCCTTTCAAATACTCCTTTATGCTTTGCAGAATAATTCTACATTATTTCGATCAACAATATGTCATTCACATATACTTATCGTAAATGTTTGTAGTGCTCCCACTCACTTTCTTGTAAATACAGGCTTCTCCAAAAGTGCAGATAAAACCATATGCTTTGATCACACTATCAAAGCGTTTATTCCAACTCCGAGATGCTTGCACCAGTCCATAGATGGATCGTTGGAGCTTTGCACATTTTGTTAGCTCCTTTAGGATTGACAAAACCTTCTGGTTGCATCATATACAACTCTTCTTTAATAAATCCATTAAAGAATGTAGTTTTGACATCCATTTGCCAGATTTCATAAAATGTGGCAATTGCTAACATGATTCAGACAGACTTAAGCATCGCTACAATTGAGAAAATCTCATTGTAGTCAACACCTTGAACTTGTCAAAAACCCTTTTGCGACAAGTCGAGCTTTGTAGATAGTAACACTACTATCAGTGTCCGTCTTCCTCTTGAAGATCCATTTATTCTCAATGGCTTGCCGATCATCGGGCAAGTCAACCAAAGTCCATACTTTGTTCTCATACATGGATCCCATCTCAGATTTCATGGTCTCAAACCATTTCATGAATCTGGGCTCACCATCGCTTCTTCATAGTTCGTAGGTTCATCATGTTCTAGTAACATGACTTCCAAAACAGGATTACCGTACCACTCAAGTGCGGATCTTGTTCTGGTTGATCTGAGGTTCTGTAGAAACTTGATCTGAAGTTTCATGATCATCATCATTAGCTTCCTCCCTATTTGGTGTAGGTGTCACGAAACTGTTTTACGTGATGTACTACTTCTCAATAAGGGAGTAGATACAATTATCTCATCAAGTTCTACTTTCCTCCCACTCACTTCTTTCGAGAGAAACTCTTTCTCAAAAGTTTCCAATTTAGCAACAAAAATCTTGCCTTCGGATCTGTGATAGAAGGTGTACCCAACTGTCTCCTTTGGGTATCCTATGAAGACACATTTCTCGATTTGGGTTCGAGCTTATCAGGTTGAAGCTTTTCACATAAGCATCGCAGCCCCAAACTTTCAAAAACGACAACTTTGGTTTCTTGCCAAACCACAGTTCATAAGGCGTCGTCTCAACGGATTTAGATGGTGCCCTATTTAAAGTGAATGTAGCCGTCTCTAAAGCATAACCCCAAAATGATAGCGGTAAATCAGTAAGAGACATCATAGATCGCACCATATCTAATAAAGTACGATTACGACGTTCGGACACACCATAACGTTGTGGTGTTCCAGGTGGCGTGAGCTGTGAAACTATTCCACATTGTTTTCATTGAAGACCAAACTCGTAACTCGAATATTCATCTCCACGATCAGATCGCAGAAACTTTATTTTCTTGTTACGATGATTTTCCACTTCACTCTGAAATTCTTTGAACCTTTCAACTTTTTCAGACTTATGTTTCATCAAGTAGATATACCCATATCTGCTCAAATCATCTTGTGAAGGTCAGAAAATAACGATACTTGCCACGAGCATCAACACTCATTGGATCGCATACATCGGTATGTATTATTCCCAATAAGTTAGTAGCTTGTTCCATTGTTCCGAGAACGGAGTTTTAGTCATCTTGCCCAAAAGGCACGGTTCGCAAGCATCAAATGATTCATAATCAAGTGATTCCAAAAGTCCATCAACATGGAGTTTTCTTCATGCGCTTTACACCAATATGACCTAAACGGCAAGTGCCACAAATAAGTTGCACTATCATTATTAACTTTGCATCTTTTGGTTTCAATATTATGAATATGTGTATCACTATGATCGAGATCCAATGAACCATTTTCATTGGGTGTGTAACCATATAAGGTTTTATTCATGTAAGCAGAACAACAATTTATTCTCTTACTTAAATGAATAACAGTATTGCAATAAACATGATCAAATCATATTTATGCTCAACACCAAATAACACTTATTTAGGTTCCACACTAATCCCGAAAGTATAGGGAGTGTGCGATGATGATCATATCAATCTTGGAACTACTTCCAACACTCATCGTCACTTCCCTTCAACTAGTCTCTGTTTATTCAGAACTCCTGTTTGAGTTACTAATCTTAGCAACCGAACAGTATCAAATACTCAGGGGCCACTATAAACACTAGTAAGGCACACATCAATAACCTGTATATCAAATATAACCTTGTTCACTTTGCCATCCTTCTTATCCACCAAATATTCAGGGTAGTTCGCTTCGGTGACCAGTTCCATTGCAGCAAAAGTACTCGGTCTCGTGCTTAGGTCTAGACTTGGGCTTCTTCACTCGAGCAGCAACTTGCTTGCCGTTCCTTTTGAAGTTCCCTTCTTCCCTTTGCCATTTTCCTTGAGACTAGTGGTCTTGTCAACCATCAACACTTGATGTTTTTTCTTGATTTCTACCTTCACGATTTTAGCATCGCGAAGAGCTCGAGAATCCTTTTCGTCATCCCTTGCATACTATAGTTCATCACGAAGTTCTACTAACTTAGTGATGGTGACTAGAGAATTCTGTCAATCACTATCTTATCTGGAAGATTAACTCCCACTTGATTCAAGCGATTGAAGTACTCGGATAATCTGAGCACATGCTCACTAGTTGAGCGATTCTCCTCCATCTTTTAGCTATAGAACTTGTTGGAGACTTTCATTTCTCTCAACTCGGTATTTGCTTGAAATATTAACTTCAATTCCTGGAACATCTCATATGGTCCATGACGCTCAAAACGTCTTTGAAGTCCCGATTCTAAGCCGTTAAGCATGGTGCACTAAACTATCAAGTAGTTATCATATTGAGCTAGCCAAACGCTCATAACGCGTCAGATTCGCTCATATTGAGCTAGCCAAACGCTCATAACGTCCAGATCCGCTCCTGCAATAGGTCTGTCACCTAGCTGTGCATTAAGGACATAATTCTTCTGCGCAGCAATGAGGATAAACCTCAGATCACGGATCCAATCCGCATCATTGCTACTAACATTTTCAATACAATTTTCTCTAGGAACACATATGAAAACATAGGGAAGCAACAACGCGAGCTATTGATCTACAACATAATTTGCAAAATACTACCAGGACTAAGTTCATGATAAATTAAAGTTCAATTAATCATATTACTTAAGAACTCCCACTTAGATAGACATCTCTCTAGTCATCTAAGTGATTACGTGATCCAAATCAACTAAACCATGTCCGATCATCACGTGAGATGGAGTAGTTTCAATGGTGAACATCAATATGTTGATCATATCTACTATATGATTCACGCCGACCTTTCGGTCTCCGTGTTCCGAGGTCATATCTTATATGCATAGCTCGTCAAGTATAACCTGAGTATTCGCGTGTGCAACTGTTTTGCACCCGTTGTATTTGAACGTAGAGCCTATCACACCCGATCATCACGTGGTGTCTCAAAGACGAAGAACTTTCATAACGGTGCATACTCGGGAGAACACTTCTTGATAATTTAGTGAGAGATCATCTTATAATGCTACCGTCAATCAAAGCAAGATAAGATGCATAAAGGATAAACATCACATGCAATCAATATAAGTGATATGATATGGCCATCATCATCTTGTGCTTGTGATCTCCATCTCCGAAGCACCGTCATGATCACCATCGTCACCGGCGCGACACCTTGATCTCCATCGTAGCATCGTTGTCGTCTCGCCAACTATTGCTTCTACGACTATCGCTACTCCTTAGTGATAAAGTAAAGCAATTACATGGCGTTTGCATCTCATACAATAAAGCGACAACCATATGGCTCTCGCGATTGCCGATAACTTCGGTTACAAAACATGATCATCTCATACAATAAAATATAGCATCATGTCTTGACCATATCACATCACAACATGCCCTGCAAAAACAAGTTAGACGTCCTCTACTTTGTTGTTGCAAGTTTTACGTGGCTGCTACGGGCTGAGCAAGAACCGTTCTTACCTACGCATCAAAACCACAACGATACTTCGTCAAATAGACTCGTTTTAACCTTCTCAAGGACCGGGCGTAGCCACACTCGGTTCAACTAAAGTGAGAGAGACAGACACCCGCCAGTCACCTTTAAGCAACGAGTGCTCACAGCGGTGAAACCAGTCTCGCGTAAGCGTACGCGTAATGTCGGTCGGGCCGCTTCATCTCACAATACCGCTGAACCAAAGTATGACATGCTGGTAGGTAGTATGACTTGTATCGCCCACAACTCACTTGTGTTCTACTCGTGCATATGACATCAACGCATAAAACCAGGCTCGATACCACTGTTGGGGAGCGTAGTAATTTCAAAAATTTTCCTACGATCACGCAAGACCACGGTGATGGCATAGCAACGAGAGGATAGAGTATCCGCCCACGCACCCTCGTGAGACCGAAAGCGAAGCGTTAAAACAACGCGGTTGATGTAGTCGTACTTCTTCCCGATCCAACCGATCCAAGTACCGAACGACGGCACCTCCGAGTTCTGCACACGTTCAGCTCGATGGCGTCCCTCGAACTCCGATCCAGCCGAGTGTTGAGGAGAGTTTCACAAGACGACGGCGTGGTGACGATGATGATGTTCCACCGACGCAGGGCTTCGCCTAAGCTCCGCTACGGTATGATCGAGGTGTAATCTGGTGGAAGGGGCATCGACACGGCTAAGGAACGATCTAATCGATCAACTTTGTGTCATGGGGTGCCCCTGCCTCAGTATATAAAGGAGGAAGGGAGGGCTGGCGGCCAGGAGGGAGGCGCACCAGGTGTCCTACTCCTACTAGGAGTAGGATTCCCCCAAATCCTAGTCCAACTAGGGTTTGACCAAGGGAGAGGAGAGAGGCGCCACCCCTTCTCCTAATCCTAATAGGACTAGGGAAGGGGGAAGGCTGCGCCAGCTATAGGGCCCCTTTTCTCTTTCCCACTAAGGCCCATCAAGGCCCATTGACCCCGGGGTTCCAGTAACCCCGGTACTCGTAAAATTCCCAATTTCACCCGGAGTGATTCCGAGTCCAAACATAGGCTTCCAATATATCAATCTTTATGTCTCGACCATTTCGAGACTCCTCGTCATGTCCGTGATCTCATCCGGGACTCGAACAACCTTCGTACATCAACATCATAAAACTCATAGTAACCATCATCGAAACGTTAAGCGTGCGGACCCTACGGGTTCGAGAACTATGTAGACATGACCGAGACACCTCTCGGTCAATAACCAATAGCGGGACCTGGATGCCCATATTGGCTCCTACATATTCTACGAAGATCTTTATCGGTCGACCGCATAACAACATACGTTGTTCCCTTTGTCATCGGTATGTTACTTGCCCGAGATTCGATCGTCGGTATCCAATACCTAGTTCAATCTCGTTCATGGCAAGTCTCTTTTCTCGTTCCGTAATACATCATCTCACAACTAACACATTTAGTTGCAATGCTTGCAAGGCTTATGTGATGTGCATTACCGAGAGGGCCCAGAGATACCTCTCCAGACAATCGGAGTGACAAATCCTAATCTCGAAATATGCCAACCCAACATGTACCTTCGGAGACACCTGTAATGTACCTTTATAATCACCCGATTCGTTGTGACGTTTGGTAGCACCCAAAGTGTTCCTCGGCAAACGGGAGTTGCATAATCTCATAGTCATAGGAACATGTATAAGTCATGAAGAAAAGCACTAGCAACAAACTATACGATCAGGTGCTATGCTAATGGAATGGGTCATGTCAATCAGATCATTCAACCAATGATGTGATCCCGTTAATCAAATAACAACTCCTTGTTCATGGTTAGGAAACATAACCATCTTTGATTAACGAGCTAGTCAAGTAGAGGCATACTAGTGACACTCTGTAGGTTTATGTATTCACACATGTATTATGTTTCCGGTTAATACAATTCTAGCATGAATAATAAACATTTATCATGATATAAGGAAATAAATAATAACTTTATTATTGCCTCTAGGGCATATTTCCTTCAAGTAGCTGAAGTGGTTCAGAGTATCAGCCTTGTAATTGAGTGAAGACCTTGTCCTGATGAATCTCATTATCCAAGGCGCATAAGGATTCAGCTCAAATGGTGAAATAGCAATGTTCGCCAGAGTCCTCATGAAGAAGTCATGGAAGTTGACGGGAACGCCATGAATGATATTGAAAAGCATATTCTTCATGATGCCAACGACTTCTTCATCGTTTGAGTCGTGGACTTCGATAGGACTCATTGTCTTCGTCAGAATCCGATAGACAGTCCGAGGCACATACAATAATTCCTTGACGAGGAATTTGGTTCTTGGGGCCTGCCCTGGCTTCAAAGGCTTCATCAGCACTTGCATATAGTGATTTGAAAGCTCAGGTTCGTTGTAGATACAACGAGCACCATCAAGTGGAGGACTGAGTGGTAGGGCACGAAGCAATTCAGTTGCTGGTGCCTTGTAGTGAGTATTTTCAGACATCCAGTCTAACACCCATGAGTTCACGTCTTCAGCGTCTCTGGTCATGTGCAGCGTTGCATAAAATTGAAGAATGAGTTCTTCATTCCAATCACAGATGTCAGTGCAGAAATTCAGAAGTCCTGCGTCGTGAAGATCACTGAGGACTGGCTCAAAGCCTGGCAGAGACTCCATGTCCACATGAGGAATATGTGCATGATCAAAGACTTTGTCTTTGTTGAAGAGCACTGAGGAATAGAAATTGGCTTGACTGGCAGTCCAGAAACGCCTCTTCCTTATGCGAGCAGAATCATATGGATTGTAATCGGTGAAGAATACATGCTCGCTGAAGAAATCTTCAGCCTTGAACTTTTGCTTAGTTGAGAAGGGATTTTTTGGCTTTGGCAGTGGAGTGTCAGTGAGTTGCATCACGACCTCTGGAATCGCAATCTCAGGTTCTTCAGGTGAGGAATTTCTTGTTCCTCTACAGTGCGTCCCGAGGATCAGAAGAAGAGTTCATCGGCGCTAGTGGCTGGAATTTCTTCATGGATGATGAAGTGGGATGAGTTTCTTGAGCCCATTTGAACTGTTGGAGCAGGGATCGAGGAATCTGTTGGATTGGGGTGAAGAGTGGAGAATTTGGATGTTGACTTTCCCAAAGTCATCGCTCATCACCGGGCGTTGTGTTTCCAATATCCACATCTTCTTCAATTTCTCAACGCCGCCTCTTCGTTGTGAACCGAGGCATAGGCGAGGAAATGATTGGGGTTGAAGGATTGCTTCCACTTCAATTTCTTCATCAATCTGCTCTGACGAAGCAGCAGAATGATCTTCTTCATCAGATCCGCTTGGGATCTAATAATCTTCATCATAAGGAACAAGTTCCTTTGATGGAATTGAGGAAATTGTAACAGCATCAATAGGATTTTCATATGAGCTGGTCATTGGCTTCAGTTTCTTTGCAGCCGAAGAATTTGACGCAGCTGATGCTTTCCGTTTCTTCACTGCAGCTCGTTCTGCAGCCTTGGTCTTCTTCACATCAGAGGCAGATGGAAGAATTGGAGTTGGTGTTGGCGCAGGAGGAGCTGAGGAATCTGGTTGATTTTCCTCAGGTGCAACTGATGCAGTTGCCCTGTCTTGTTCAGTTTCTTCAGGCGCACCACTAGTGGATGCCCTGGCAATTTCTTCAGCGGTTGGAATGGGATCATCAGCCCTGGAACTAGCATTTTCTTCAGCAGCCTGAACTTCATCAGCGGTGCTGGCATGTTCTTCAGTCTGCTGAGCTGAGGCTCCAGCCTGAGGAATTTCTTGTTGCGTTGGGGCAGCAACATTGGTGAATTTCTTCGTCAGGTTGACGAATATGACTTTGGCTCCTTGCCAATCAACATAATAGGAGTCAAATTTGTCGCTGGGGGCTTTGATGTCAGCTTGCATCTTGATAAGTTCTTCAGTTGTCATCTTGACAACATTTTTCTTTAGTAGTTTCTCCTTTCTGTATTGAGCTTTCTTGATCTCTCTTGCCTTTTCAAACTTCCATTTCTCTTCAGTGATGAAATGGGTTAGCATGTGACTTTGTCCAGGGGTCAGATGAAAATCAGGCATAGGGGTGTTTGGATCCTTGTGCCAGAGATCAATGTAATCGAGGATTTTCCTCGGATCCATCAAGATGGGTACGAGATGTGTGTAGCGACCCGACCTCGAGACGGTCAAGCCTCCGTATCCGTGCCATCCTGGATCAGTATGTTGGCACACAAAGACATCAATGTATATATCAAAGTGCAATCACATGTATAAATAACGAAATGATATATACCTCATAAGTCACAATGAAACAAATAGTCGGTGTGGAGTCCCATCAACGCCATCGGCAGGTTGAGTGTAGACCGTAACCTGTATCGTAACTCTTACTCGTCGAAGAAAATCCTGCAACATGATACGTTGCAGCCGTAGGTCATTACATTGAACGCACGGCAAGATCACAACATGAGAAAACAGATGATAAAACTATACTATATGCAATATGGCTTTGTGGCTCGTGGTCTGAGTTTTGTTTATGTAAAAGCTGATTTATTTTCCCTACATCAAAGGAATAAATGAAGTCTGTACTATGGAGTTTTCTATCATGACATGGTTCCGCCAACCGATGTCTCATAGCCCCAAAATCATCATAAGTTGCCCACAATTAAGTTATCAGTCCGTGTTGAGAGTTCGAGATAGATCCAAGTCCAAATGCTCAAATTGTCCGTGAATCGGGACACGGCTAATCGATTAGGTTTTAACCCTCCGCAGAGGTTTGTACACTTTACCCGCAAGATTCGATCCTCTCTTTACGTTCTCGCACTTCAGGTGTTTGAGAACAAGATGACCAAACATGGTCTTCTCAAGAGTTCCCGACCACCGTCCGTGCTCATCCAATCCTCTTGTAGTTCTACATCTGCTAGCACCGCCCCAGCCAGAGTCACAACTAAGGTCAACCAAGCCGAGCCCATAGTGACTTGCGGTTGCATGTAAGCTTCCGGGCATGAAGTATTCTTCCGTCTCTTTGAGTCTGGGTGAAGCTTTCCGCAAGATGTCATGGCGCTTCTCCATGCATCCTGCCAACCATTGGTTTCTCCAGGTGCCCACAACCGTCCTTCACCCGAAGAGTGTGTATTGAATTCTTGTCTCGAGTCTTGAAGTCTTGAGGCCTTGAAGATGCAGTCCTTGCAGGTTCCATCATGGAGTTGTCGTCATTGACGAGAGTCCTCCTTCTTCACACCACTCTCGAACACTCATACCAAACCCGTCTACTATAGCGTAGCATTAAAATAAATAGCGTCTCGGGCTTGGTAACAGGGTGATGGGCTCCTACCTCATGCATACTACTCAACTACAAGAATTCAATATCACTAGTGGAGGGGTTGTTGCGAAGATAACACTAGATGCAATAAAACACATAGGTATGAAAAACATGGTCAAAGTGAACTTGCACAATACGTTGATGAATATAACAACACTCTCACAAAATTTGATAGAACTATTCGTCACTCTCCAAGAAAATCTATACAAGTCAAACATAGCATTCACATAAGCAATCATTCTAGCAAGCAATACTAACAGTCAAAATAACAATTAAAACAAAAAACTCAATAATAAAACTCCAACAAAGTCCAAAGAAGCTTCAAATAAAACTAGAAAGAAAAACTACTAACGAAAATCTATGACTTTGCTACAAGCATCTAACATAGTTTTGCCCTAAGTAAAAAAAACTTAACAGCAATTAAAACACTAAACTAATAATTTAACAGAAAATAAAAACTAAAACAACTAAGTTAACAGAAAGTATTTTTTCATAAAATTTTAATTGCAAAAGAAACAAATAAAAAGCTTTTATAAAACTCTAACTATGACCTATAGAAGGTTTCATACAAAACTAAGGAAAATAAATTTTTAAATAAAATAAAATTTTCTCCTGTTTTCTAACAGAAACACAACTAATTTTGTCAAAAGTGACAAAAAGAAATAATTTAAAACTAATAAAACAATAAAGAAAAAGCTAAAACAGAACTAATAATAAAACAGTACTGTTTTGCTAAAACCTAATTTAAATTAACCTAGAAATAAAATACTAAATACTACTGGATAAACAAAGGTCCTAGAGACCAGGAGCAAAAAGAATCGGTCAAAAATAATATTCCTAACTCAAAATTGCTCAAATCTAGTGATTTGAGAAAATTCATACAAACACAAATTTAAACTGTTAAAATGTGAAATAAAATTGAACTAACAGAAACTTCACCAAATTTGTGACACATAGCAATTGGAATTACTCAAAAATACTAAAAACTCTAAAAGATATGAATTTTCTAAGATTGCTATTTTCTGAAAAAAATGAATTACGGGATTTCGTGGATCTCACCGGAGTAGTCGTCGGAGTTGGGGAAGAAGATCGGATCCAATGTTGCGGTTGCTCCTAGAGGAAAGGAGATCACGGGACGGTGGAGAGGAGATCATATAAACCTCAGGAGAGGTCGAGGGCGCGGCGGCGGTGGTGTTGCACTGCTGCTGCTGCGGAGAGGAGAGGTGTTGGTTTGATGTGTTGGAGGAGGGGGGGTGTGCTTGGGTATTTATATTGGGGAGGGGAGGGCTTTGCTTGGGGTAGGGGACAAGAAATAGACTAGGATTAGGAAACAAAGAGGGAAAAGATCTAGAAACAAATCGGAATAAACGGAATAACGAAACGGGATCAAATCCTACTAGGATTTGTAAAAGAATAGGAAACCTTGGCTCCCTGGCTCCCTAGGTGCGTGCGTGCGATGGCCTTGGCCTTGGCCGGCCGGCTGGTTGGCGGCTTGGGCCTTTGGCCCAAGGCGCTGCGAATATTTTTTTTTAAACAAACAGAGAGGAAAACAAAATGATAAAACAAAATAAAATGAAAATATTATATAGGCATATAATATATCAAAATTTTCAGAAAAAGATTTCCTACATGATGAACATTATTCTAGCATTTAATAAAATACACACAAATTTAAATAAAGCAAAGAGTTCTTCTGGTCCAATAAAATCCAACAAAATTATTTTTAAAATACCAAAATGACTTCAAATTAATTTCTCTCCAATTTTCTGATGTAGGGAATCATGTTACCCTATTTTCCATATATTTTGTTTTTGGAGAAAATATTTTGAATAAAACTCAAATAACTCCAAATTGGAAATAAATTCAAAGAACTTTGGATTTAATTCTTTTAAAACTCCCAACTCATATTTCATTTAATTTGAAGAAGTCATTTTATCTTCTCTCGTGAAAATCATTGAGTTGCATAAAGTTTCAGAATTGAAATATTTCCAAATGGAATTCAAATCTTTTCAAAACCCTTTTCATTTATTTAAATGGAAGAAGTCATATCATCTTCTCTCTAGGGTTTTGTGTTTGAATTGAATTTGAATTCATGGAGATCATAAATGCAAGGTGAAAGTTTGGGAATGTCATTTCATTCCCTCTCAGTAAACTTTCAAAAAGTTTCAAATTTCACTCAATTTCACACAATCAGTTACACAACAATCAAACAAACAAGCATAATTATTTATTTAATATAACATTCCAAAATTTAGAATTTTGGGATGTTACAATGTGCCTTTGGCTCTAGCGGCCCTTTCTTGGCGGTCTCTGATGATTTCCGCAAGTTCATCATCATCAACCTCATCATCTTCAGGTGGCTCTTGGAAGGCGACATGTTTCTTCTTGGGACTTGGCCGAGGACCTCGTCCAACTGTGGCCTTAGTCTTCAGTAGAGTTGGGCCAGATGAAGATTTTGGTGCAGCTGAGGAACTTGCTGAGACACCGGATGCAATGGAGAAGCCTGCAGTCCTTTGGCACGTGGCCAGATGCACAGGTGCTGAGGACTTTGTCGGAACTGCTGAGGACTTGGGAGGAGCTGCTGAGGACTTTGAAGGAGCTGAGAATTTTGGAGGAGCAGGAGCAGCATGAGGAATTGGCCGTGAGGGCACAGCTGAGGAACTTGGTCGTGAGGGCACTGTTGGTGAAGCACTTGGCTTATGTGCGGGCTTCTTTGCCATAGATTTTCTTGGCTTGACAGAGGCCTCAGTGGTAGCAGCGATGTGAGTCCTCATTGAATTTCCTCTTTGCCTCATTGGCTTGTCTTGTCAATTTGGCTTGGCGCTTGGCCCATTCTTCAGAAAGTCCTCACCACGCTTGATCTTTGGTGGGGTCGACTTCTTGACCGGTGCCAATGGAGCTCTTGAGCATGGAGGATTGAGTGCGAATTTCTTCATGTACTTTGGAGTTACATATCTGTACTCCCTCCATTCCTTGCCCATCTCCGCTCAATCCTTTGAATGCGCACCTTGCGCTGATTTTTGTTTTCTTTGCGAACTCGGCTTCATCAGTGTGCAATAATCAGCATATATTTCCTCGTGGATTTCAAACGCAGTCATGACCTCAGCCTCTTTCCTCCTTTCGTGGCTTCTTTCCTCCTTCGCCATATTCTTGGTGAGGAATTTGAACAAATGAATTCTCTGAAGAAGTATGCAACTTTTCTTCGAGGAACGCTGCAAATGAGTTAAGTTGATGAGAACCTAGTGATTCAGCAGCGGACATGAGTACCTATGAATAGAGTATAGTTGCGAGGAATTTGGAGAGGTCATATGTGTTCTCAGAAGGTTTTTCAAAAAGAACTAGTTTGAGGAATTTGACCAGGTGAGCCTTGAAGAATTTCACTAAGCGATCTTTGTCTTAGGTTCCAGAGTTGTATAGATCAAGGATCCACACAATTGAGGAATCTTGAGGAAAATCATTGCTTAGAGAAACGAATCAAGAGCATATTTTGTTTGAGGTGTTCATATGTGTGAAGATTTGAAGAATAAACACCTTTGAAGATTTTCAGGAAGGTTTGAGAATCAAAGCGAGTAAATAAAAGTAACTTTTAATTACCGAAGTGAAGAACGCGATTTAACTAAGAAGAACAGATGGAAGTTCGTCGGTTCAGATCTTCCACGCCCTAACTCGGCGGAGGAAGACAGCTACGGCGGCGGAGTGAAGATTTCATGATCGGCGCGAGTATCGTCGGCGACGAGGTCGAGGCAGTGAAGCTCTTCCTCACCGGCTGACGATGGAGAAGGGCGGCGCTTAGGGTTTGAGAAGCTCGAGCGAGAGAGAGAGGTCGAGCGAAGTAAAGGAAGTGAGGAAGGGGAGAGGGGGTATATATAGCCACGGTGAAAAACTGTTCGCCCGAAGATTTGGGACGAACATGCCCCTGACCCTTCTCATTCGCTTGACATGTGTCACCCACGTACTGAAAAGTGGAGATCGTGTTAGATCGTGGGTGAATAGATAAATCCATTGTGGGATGCGGAACGGTTTGAGCGGCAAAACCGAAAGTTTGGATAAGATTAGTTTTAAAGTTCCGTTCGCAATTTCTTCAGCTGACAAGGACTCAGTGAAGATTTTGAATGAGTTTCAAATAGAACGCACATGAAGAATTTGTGAATAGCTTGGGTTGAGTATAGCATAGAGGGGGAAGGGTCCGATCACATTCACTTAGCAGAAAAAGCAACTTGAAGAAATAGCCATAAGTGAATGCTGTAGAGGACATAAACCCATATATATATAGCCAATGAAGAAAAACGACGGAAACAGTGAAGATTTTGAAAAGTTGAAGAATTTGAAAAACTGAAGAATTTCAAAAACTGAGGAAAAGCTCAAATTGAAGATTTTCAACTTTGGTGGTGGCGTGACCCACCGTATAAGAATGATGATTTCAGACACCGCGTACAATTGTCATAGGGTTCTGAGAATCAAATTCTTCATTAATTTTGTCACACTTAGAGTGTTATTCTTCATGGATTGAAGAAAAACTTTTCTTCATGTGTTGCACATGTAAGTCATCAATTTTGCATAAGTGTCAGGATGTGTGTCCTTTTCAAAGAACATTCGAAGATTCTAAGATATTTAGCTCACACCGCAACTTGCTAAATCTCTTCTCATCCAAGGGCTTAGTGAAGATATCGGCTAGCTGTTCTTCAGTCTTCACATGCTCGATGTTGATGTCGCCCTTCAACACATGATCACGAAGAAAATGATGACGAATTTGAATGTGCTTTGTCTTCGAGTGCTGAACTGGGTTGTGAGCAATCTTGATGGCACTCTCATTGTCACAGTAGAGAGGCACATTCTTCACGTTGATGCCGTAGTCCTTGAGAGTTTGCTTCATCCACAGCAATTGAGCACAACAAGAGCCAGCGGCAATGTATTCAGCTTCCGCATGAGCGGTGATACGCAGTTCGCTTTCTTCGAGGACCAATGGACCAAAGATCGTCCGAGGAAATGACAAGTACCAGATGTTGACTTGCGGTCCACACGATCACCAGCATAGTCATAGTCAGAATATCCAATGAGATCAAAATTAGAGCCCTTGGGGTACCATAATCCTAGTGTTGGTGTGTGAGCTAGATATCGAAGAATATGCTTCACAGCCTTATGGTGTGATTCCTTGGTGTAGCTTGAAATCGGGCACACATGCAAACACTAAGCATTATATCCGCCTAGATGCACATAAGTACAATAAAGAACCAATCATGGAGCGGTATACCTTGTGATCAAGTCAATACCATTTTCATCGGTGCATAGATGGCCATTTGTGGGCATAGGAATTTTGACGCCTTTGCAATCTTGCATGCCAATTTCTTGAGGACATCTTTGAGGTATTTCTCCCGAGATATGAATATGCCATTGTGTTGTTGTGAATTTGAAGACCTAAGAAGAATTTCAACTCTCCCATCATAGACATTTGATATTCTTCACTCATCATATAGGCAAATTCATCACTATAACGTTGGTCAAGACAGCCAAAGATAATATCATCAACATATATTTGACACACAAACAGTTCACCATCATATGATTTAGTAAAGGGAGTAGGGTCGAGTGAACCGGGTGTGAAGCCATTCTTCACGAAGAATTCCTTCAATGTATCATACCACGCCCGTGGGGGCTTGTTTGAGGCCATAGATGGCCTTGTTGAGTCTGAAGACTTTGTCGGGATTCTTTGGATCTTCAAAACACGGGGTTGAGCAACATATACTTCTTCCTCAAGCTTACCATTGAGGAATGCACTTTTCACATCCATTTGATATAAAGTGATATTGTGATGGTTAGCATAGGCAAGTAATATCTGAATAGACTCAAGTCTAGCAACAGTGCAAAAGTTTCATCGAAATCAATTCCTTCAACTGTGTGTAGCCTTGAGCTACAAGTCGTGCCTTATTCCTCACCACAAGGCCATTTTCATCTTGCTTGTTGCGGTTCCACTTTGTGCTAATGATATTATGCTTGTGAGGATCGGGACGTTTGACCAATTCCTGACATTGTTGAGCTCGAATCGATGTAATTCTTCTTGCATGGCCTGAATCCACTCAGGGCTCGTAAATGCTTCATCTACCTTAGTGGGCTCTGTGATAGAGACAAAAGCTAGTGCCCACAAAATTTAGATAAATGTGAAGCTTTTGAGCGTGTGAGAGGACTGGCGCTTCAATGTCATCGATGATCTTGTCAACTTGTACTTCTTTTGCAACGCGAGGATGAGCTGGTTGTCGCCGAGGAATTTGATCATTTTCCTCAAAGACCATTGTCTTCAAACATTATCTTGAGTGCATCACTCGACGTTCTTCACGTCATGTGAATGAATTCTTCAACTGATTCTTGAGAGGAATGGCATCCTCGATTGCCTTGAATTTTATCGAGCGATATAACAGATAAGCAAGATGAGGACGTGTGAAATGAAAGTTCATTTCATCATGATTAGCCTCGTCCTTTCAGCATTTTTGTCGAGCCCCAAAGAAATTCTTGAGACATTTAAAGCACGCCCGAGACCTGACCCTGCATAAGAGGTTAGTTCTTTTCTTCACCACCCACATCGAAGGGGTGGCAAAGAGTTCATCACTCTGCGAGCACCATATGAGAATGGTGGCATAGAGGCCAATCCATTTCGTTTCACATAAGAGGGGTTAGGGTAAGCATATGAATAAGCAGATAAATTCTTCGAGGACTTATGAACATATTGGTTTGAAGAATAATGCACATATTCATAGCCCTTAGCTCTACCCTGCGAAACAGAGTTGTTAGCACGATGATAATCATATGAGGACTTTGATCCTTTTGAGGAATTTGATCCACGTGAGGAATTTGGTCCGTATGAGGACTTGGATCCATGTGAAGAATTTGGTCCATATGAAGCGTTTGATCTGGGGTTCCTATTCTTCACAGGTGGTGTCATGAGGACATTCACTTGAAGACTTTCAAGGCACTTCTTGGGAACCCAGATTTTCTTCACAGGGGAACCGTTCCTGCAGTTAGTGCCAACATATCTAGCAAATACTTCACCATTCTGATTTTTGAACAGTTTATAGTTGGAGTCAAATGACTCATCAGAAGAATGAGGAGATTCGCATGTAAAGCCAGATAAGTTAGATGGATCAAGCTGGAGGTCCCTTTGCAGCAACCCATGAGGTTTTGGGATACCGCCAAAGCTTCCAATATGTTCCATCGGCATTGAGTTTCCTCTCAAAGGAAATACCCTCTTTCCTAGGGTTCTGTTGAGGATCTGCTTTTAAGCACATCACAAAGAGTCGATGCCCTTTGAGGCTTTTCTACATGCTCGTCATGTACAATTCCTTCAGCCCTGCATCGTCGGTGATACTAGCAATGTCCTCGGATGAGGAATTAGTGATAGCAAGAGGCAGGTGAAGAATTTGTAACAGTTGAAGGATTTGAACATTTAGGTGAAGAATTAGCGATTCACGCTCAATGCACTTTAAGCATGGAGGAACAAATTCTTCCCGAGAAGCGCTGATTTGTTGAGCAAGTAATGAATCGCGCCTTCGAAGATCTTCATAACTCACTCTTAGCTTCTCAAGATCTTGCTTTCTTTGAAGAAATTCATAAGAAAGTTTCTCATGATCAGACAAGAGAGTGTTATGATGACTTTGAAGGTTGTCAAACCTAGACTGAAGTCTCTGAAGATTTTCAGTCAGGGCTTTAGTGTGATCCATTTCTTCACCTAACATATCATCACTTTTACCTAACATGTTTTGAACCTTTTCCAAGGCATGTTGTTGTTTGGTGGCAATACAAACAAGCTTGGTATAGCTAGGTTCAATATCATCATCAGATTCATCGTCACTATACTCGGATGAGGAACATTCGGTTACCTTGTCACCCTTTGCCATGAGACATGATGCAGAAGATGATGATTCTGGTTCGAAAGTCATCGTTTTGAGAGATTCCTTGAAGTCCTCAAACCAGAGATCATGACGGGTTCGATGACCTTCATAGACGTCGGAGATTCGGTCCCAGATAAGCTTCGCATTGCAAAGATGCATAATGCGCTTGAATTCATCTCTAGATAGGCAGGAACAGATGATATCCTTCGCCATGATGTCAAGTCGAGTGTACTTGCGAATATCATCTGCGTCAGCCGCCTTGCATAGATCAATAAGACCAATTTCGGTGACGGTCCACAGCTCGCTGTCCATTGCCATGAGGCGCTTCCTCATCATGGCCTTCCACTTGGGATAATCAAGACCGTCAAAGATAGGACATGTCACCTTCTTCATACTGCGGTCGACATAACTAAAACTCGGTGGTTAAACCAAAATCACACGTAACAAGGAGTACCTCGCCTCGATACCAATTGAAAGTGCGTTATATCGACTAGAGGGGGTGAATAGGCGATTTTATGAATTCTTCATCGAGGAATTTGCGGTGAGGAAATTCCTTAGCGAAGAACTACTTGCAGCGGAATGAGTACTCAGAAGTAAGCATAGGAGAATGCGGGCATGGTCATCATAAAGAAATGAAGACAATCAAAGAGTACAGAAAGCGTAAACACAGGATAGCACAAGATGAAGACAAATAGACTGAACAAATTGAACTAAGGAAATTGAGAAAGTCTTCAGTCAAAGTCTTCAAACACAGATATGAATGAACACTCAACACAGTAATGAGGAAATGAAAGGGTTGAGGAAATAGAACCAGTTAGGTTGGTGAAGACAATGATTTGGTAGACCAGTTCCAACTGTTGTCTCAGTTGTACGTCCGGTTGGAGCGGCTGAGTATTTAAACTTGAGGACACACAGTCCCGGACACCCGATCGCCGAGCACGCAGCTCAGACACCAAGTCCTCACCATATTCTCCTTGAACTAAGGTCACATGCACCTCGTCCAATCACTCGTGGTAAGTCTTCAGCGACTTCCAAACCTTCACAGACTTGGTCACTCGGTGATCCACAATTCCTCTTGGATGTTTCTAGACCATGACGCCTAACCGTCTGGAAGAAGCACAGTCTTCAAAGGTAACAAGCGTCGGATCAACTCAGGATCAATCTCTTCAGTGATGCTCAATCACTTTGGGTTTGTAGGGGTTTGGTTTTTGGGTTTTTCCTCACTCGATGATTTTCACTCAAAGTCCTCGGAGGATGGGTTGCTCTCAAATGACAAGTGTCAAGTTTCTATCGGAGCAGCCAACCAGCTAGTGGTTGTAGGGGGCGGCTATTTATAGCCTAGGAGCAGCCCGACATGATAAGACATAAATGCCCTTCAATGATATGACCGTTAGGTGGATAAGATATTTTGGGACAGTGGCGCAAGAAGATAAAGAACGGTCGGAAATTTGAATCTCAAATTCCTCGGGCTATCATGTTCCTCATGTAGGCAATCCATTTGGCGAATTCCTAACTCCTCGGTCGAACAAATTCCTCGTAATGTAAGAACTTCATCTCATTCTATCAAGAAATTGACTGAACTGTATGAGATTTCTAAAGGCTTCACTTGAAGGGATTGGTAGGTGTAGGATTTTGAGTTGAGCATCACATGGAAATTTTTCCTTAGTATTTCCTCGACCCCCTTTAACAGTACGGTGTTTCCTATGACTCAAGAAAGAGAAAACAAAACTACGAAAACAAAAGTCTTCACGCTTCATCCTCAAATGAATACCAAGTCTTCAAGGTTACACCAATTTCTTCACTTTCAAAGTCTTCAGAAAGTCTTCAGAATATCAAAGTCTTCAGTCGAAGAACTTCATTTTTAGGGGTCGACTTTCACTGTAAATATCAAACTCCTCATGGACTTATAGACCTGTGTACACTCATAAATACATTAGTCCCTTAACCTATAAGTCTTCAATACACCAAAATCACTAAGGGGCACTAGATGCACTTACACGGAGGCTCTAAGGCCTCATCATCAAATTCCGGCAGTAATTTTCACTTCGGATAGCTCTTTGTGTGGCGACTATCACCGTATTTGTCTGCGGTGTTGAGTACTTTGCTCCATCTAATTCTGAGTGCATCTTCCCTGTTTTGAGCTTCCGCTTCTGCTTTTTCAGGCTACGCAGCATGGCACGAGCCTTTTTGAGGTTCTTCGCTCCGAGAACTTGTCGGCGTGAGGTCGTCCGGACTGTTGTCTTCGCCGGGGACGGGTTGTCTATCCAAGTTGCCCTGTTCGGATGGTTGCTCGATAGTATGTTCGTCGTCCATCGGTTCGCCCTGCTGTATGGCTGCTTTCTCTGTCGAGGTGGGGTTTGGAGTGGCGCTTACGCCGCCGCTTTGATTGCTTTTCGAGGGAACGATCCCTCGTTGCGTCCCTTATGTCCTCGTCGTCGTTTCATTTAGGTGTATCTACCATGTATACATCGTGAGATGGGGTGGTTGTCCAGTGGTCTATAGGCGCTGGTTCCTGTTAGTCTCCTACATCATCGTCCATACCGTCGATGTCTTCGGAGTCGAAGTTAAGCATGTCGGTTAAATCATCGACAGTGGCTACAAAGTGGGTGGTGGGTGGGCTTTGAATTTCTTCATCGTCCGCATCCCAACCTTGTTGACCATAGTCCGGCCAGGGTTCTCTTGATAAAGAGAGAGACTTTAGTGAATTCAGAATGTCGCCGAAGAGCGAGTGCTGAAAGATGTCCGCGGCGGTGAACTCCATGATCGGCGCCCAATCGGATTCGATTGACAGGGGCGTGGAAGGTTCAGAGTCCGGAGAGGAGTCCAGCACCTTGGAGTTACGATCTTCACAAAGGACAGGTATGGTGTTCGGCTCGATCGCCGTAGAGATTGCAGCCCCCGAGGCGGTGTCCAGCCATCCGTCCTCGACATAGATTGGCTCCGGTGAGGGTCGGAGCGGAATCGGTACGGCCTCCGTGGCAACTGCTCGCGGCAGAGCTAGATCATGCCCATCGTGACAAAGGCGGCGCGCTTGGCTGTGGCTCGAACCCGTCGAAGATCAAGTCTCCGGGACGTTGGCGTGTAGTTTAAACTTCCAAATCTGACTCGATGGCGTGGGCATGGCTTCGATCTGCTCCGGATGGCCAAGTGAATTGCCCGCATTGCAAAGCCGCCGAATCTTAAGATCTGTCCGGGAGAAAAGTCTCACCTGGACCGCATCGTTGTTGATGATCGGAGGAGCCATCGGGCCTAAAGATGACGACATAGAGGAACTCTCAATGAAAGCACCAATGTCGGTGTCAAACCGGCGGATCTCGGTAGGGGATCCCGAACTGTGCGTCTAGGCGGATGGTAACAGCAGACAAGGGACACGATGTTTTTACCTGTGTTGGGCCCTCTCGATGGAGGTAAAACCCTACTCCCGCTTGATTAATATTGATGATATCGAGTACAAGAGTAGATCTACCACGAGATCAAAGAGGCTAAACCCTAGAAGCTAGCCTATGGTATGATTGTTGTTCGCCCCACGGACTAAAACCCTCCGGTTTATATAGACACCGGAGAGGGCTAAGGTTACACAGTCGGTTACAATGGGAGGAGATCTACATATCCGTATCGCCAAGCTTGCCTTCCACGCCAAGGAAAGTATCATCCGGACACGGGACGAAGTCTTCAATCTTGTATCTTCATAGTCCAGGAGTCCGGCCAAAGGTCATAGTCCGGCCGTCCGGACACCCCCTAATCCAGGACTCCCTCAAACCCCTCCCTGCCAGGCTCGACCGGCACAACATCAGTAGCCCAAAATGCGACCGCTGCCAAGGTGGTTGCAGGGCAGCGGTCTGGGCCATGGTGTAGGTTGGGGAAGGGCCGAAACCTGGCGGGAACTCCAAGTCAGATCCTACCCCTTCCTTGGGTTGGGCAGTATCCGCAATCTAGCAGGCAGGGGGAGTGCTGGTGTCGACCCCATTACCAGTAGTGTTCGTATCCAATGGGGTCAGCCCCAAGTTTGTCGCTCGCTTCTGTTCCTCCTTGCCTCTTCTACCTGCATCCAGCCTGATGGCACTAACAGTAGCTATAGCTTCTTGCACCAGCGGGTCCGCGAGTACTTCCTCTGGTACACTGTTGTAACTTCCTGTCGCTAGTCTTGGTGCAGCCTTGATGGCCACCCCAGACTTCTCTGAATCGAAATGAAGGAAGCGCCAGGCACTAGCAGTCTCAGGCACCACCACACCACCTCTACTACCAGTCCTTTTGAATGGTGTTGCGCGCATTGCTGTCGAGAACCTCATCTCTTGGAGGTCTTCAGGCAGCTTACAATCGCGTTGTCCGTGTCCTAGGTGACCACAGAAGCTACATAACCTAGGCAGCCTCTCATATTTTACATTCAGGGTGTACAACTTATTATCAGCATGATCATAGGATTCTAAGTTGCTACGGATAGGCTCATCAACATCATGATTTATATGAACCCTCATGTATTCGCCCCAAATCCTTCCGGCCCTGTCCACGTCCACCTCCAGGACTTCACCAAGCCTTGTAGCAAGTTCTCTGGCTACTGGCTCGAAGAACATGATCGGTGGTGCATCAAAAATGCGTTCCCACATTGGCATGTGGGCGACCTCGACGTCGCCCGGACGCACGCTCCCTCCACCTCCACCATGAGGAAGGCATCGTCCCTGTGGGTCCAGGGTCCATTGTTGAGAATGAACCGCAGGTCCCCTTCGCGCTCGAACTCGAGGAGGAATCGGTAGTTCTTGAGAGGGGTGTAATTGAGGCGCCCCCTTAAACCCCACTTTCCCTTGATCTCATTGAAGAGTCCCCCAATGCTAAAGATTTCCACCGAGAAGACCAGTACAACGGCGAGCCACCTCGAGCGCATGGCTGCCCTCTCTCTGGACAGGTCCAACTCCACCACGTTTGATGCCTGCACCTCCATGATCACAGGAAAGATTGGAGCCACCACATGATTAGTTCCACCATACCTTGCAACTCGGTCGCCTCCCACTCCTTGGCCCACAGGTGTGCGATACAGGTCACCGCGATCCCTTGACGAGCCGCCTGGAGCAGAGGTCTGACGCCCAACTCCGGTTTGCCGTTGGATCCGACCTCCTCGCCTTGTCCCATTGGAGCCTTGTTCTTCCGGGGATCCTGGGATGCCATCTTGGGTGAGCACTCTGGAACCGTGGCCTTTGGTGTCTGGTGATCGATGGTTGTGTTCTCGCCTTGATATTTTAGGGCGCGTCTAGCTGGCGGCCGGCGACTCGTTAGCGCTCGCGAGCGGTCGGCCAAAAAAAGGTAAACGCCTGTCTACTGGTCCAAAAAAGACAACACGTCTAGTCTCTGTCCTATCCTACGTGGTCTCTTCTCACGTGATTGTTCTGCATGCGCTTTATTAATGTTCCTAATATCCGTCCCTTGTGCATTATTTTTTGGTTTTTAAAATTATAAAAGGCATATCTTCTAAACCGCGTGTCGAAATTCAGATCCGTTTTCACCGTTGAAACCCTCGCGACGTGCTCTTCAAAAGTAGATCCCGCATGGAGATGTTTCGACGAACTAGTCTTCCTGCCAACTAAACATCAATATGTGTGCAACTAGACTACGTGCTACGCCAACTGAGCACATGTGTGTGCCAATAGTCCTTCTGTCAACTAAACATCAATCTGTGTGGAACTAAACTACATTGTCGCGCCAACTGAGCATATGTTTGTGCCAATAGTCCTGCCAACTAAACATCAATGTGTGTGCAACTAGACTACATTGCCGCGCCAACTGAGCATATATGTGTGTAACTAGTCCTGTCAACTAAATATTAATGTGTGTGCAACTAGACTACATTGCCTCGTCAATTGCGCATATGTGTGTGCAACTAGTGTCCTGCCAACTAAACATCAATATGTGTGCAACTAGACTAAATTACAAGCCAACTGAGCATATGCGTTTGCAACTAGTCCTTCTGGCAGCTAACATCAATGTGTGTGCAACTAGACTATATTATAAGCCAACTAAATATCAATGTGTGTATAACTAGACTAAATTACAAGTCAACTGATTTTTTTAAAAAGTTGCACCATGTAGTACTAAAGTTGCACAATGCAGTACTTTAGTTGCACCATATAGCACCAAAATTGGCATCAAAAAAATTTCGTCGGAACATATCCATGCAGGATCTAGTTTTAAAGATCTCGTCGCGATGAATCCAACGGTGAAAACGGAACTGAATTCCGACGTGTGGTTTAAAAGATATGGCTTTAAAAGAATTTGGAATTCCGAAATAAAAGTACATGGATCTGTTTTCTCTAACTGATGAGACTAGTGTGAACACATTTAATGTCAGCACCCACATGCGCTACGAGACAAAAAAATACACATGCATGTGTGTGGCTGACGCGGCCGCTCGGGAACACCAAATAGTGCGCGGCCACTTTTTAGATTTTGGGGATATTTTATACACACATCAGATTTCTCAATATCCGGCACTAGATCATTGACAATTGGAAGGCCCTGATCCCTTACTCTCGCTGAATGTTCCTCCTCCTTAGTGAATGGATCCCATCCCCTAACTTTGTCTGGTGGATCCGTTGGCAGCACTCCTCGGTGATCCCTTGATGTAATGCCATGATTTCCGCCCAACAATCTGCTATCCAGATCCTCCCGCATCTTACTAATATTTTCCCTGATCCTTTCCAGGAGAGCGGTTCTTCATAGCTGGGGCTACACGGTACCCCTTATCACAGCCTTTCAATTGTTCCCATGTTTCATGGAGATACGTGTACACAGCAGTTGGCGTCAGGCGTTTAATCCTTAACCATCTGCCGCAAAGTCTACGAATTTCGAATTTTGGGTGGCCCTTAGTAGGCCACTGTTCACGACAGGACTTGACGTGCACATCTACCCCTGTCTTGGCTACAGAGCTCGTGAACGATGGCGAGCGTGCTCATAAAAAGAAACAAGATTCTGATTCCCTGTATTGACACAGACAGATGGACAGCAGCTGTGCTCCACGATGGCACGATGGACAGCAGCTGGGTCCATGATGACCTGACCTGGGCCCTCTATGGCGCAAAGTAAAAGAGGTAGTTAACCACTCTTCAGACCTATGCTGCTTTAAAAAAACGAAAACTTTGCCCGTACCAAGATTATTACGATTAAATCTCACCGAATACAAGATCATCATACGGACAAACTTGAACTCGGCATAAAAATCATCATATCGCAATACAAATGATAGCTGGATCTTCATCAACAACAAAAAAAGAAAATCTTTCGTACCCAGATCCAGAACGACACGTATTGTCAAAACAGGCATCTGGCTGACTCAGATGTACGCTACAGCGCGTCTTCACAATGCATGCAGCGTGGTGCTCCTATTCCCGCGGAACTGGTGTGGCTGCATGTTGTTCCTGTACACGGGACAGGAACATGTCCTGTTAATGTGCGGGTGGAACGAACAGAGGGGGCGGCTGGAATTGATGGGGATAGAAAAATTGGGGCGCCTGTGCGGGTGGACCCGGACCGACCATCGAGGAGAGCGCTGGTGGCAAAGACCTAGGAGGGAATCTCGCTACAGTTCACGTAGCCCTGCCTTTTCAGACTAATCGCTATGTGGCTACAGAGATACTACTGTTGATGATGATACTAGCACACATCTCCATGGCATGATCAACGGCATAGATAAGGGGTACCGTGTAGGACCAGCTACAAATAAACTTTGCGTGTTCTTTCCGGTCCCTTTTTAGAGGGGAGGCCAAGATCCATTGTGGTATCCTGCCGAACTTTCTTGTTAAATGTCCTCTCTTCCTCGATTTTCTTCACCGCGTTTCGTGCTTTGATCCAAGACTCGCGCAGTCCCCACGGATCCTCATGATCCCGGTGCCTCCCTACGCGATATTCTGCTTCTCCTTTCCTCTCTGGCACCTATCCCTTCTTCACCCGCCCAGGATCGCCAGGATCAGCCTCTGATCGCCATGAGATCGCCCCGACAGGGGTTCCACAAATTACGCTCGACATTTCTCACACCAATAAATTTCTACTCCTGCATATTACTAGTTCTTAGTACATCTACGTCATATGTCGAACGAAGTAATAGTCGCCACCACCAGCTACGTGATATTCTTAAATTACGCTCGACATCATCATTGACGTCGGGACGAGATCTCTGAAGGACCATACCTAGAAAAATTTAATCTTTCAACACCATCATTGACGTCGGGACGAGATCTCGTCGTCGAACGAAGGGGTGAATATTACTTAGTGTAGACGAGGCCATCTCCAAAGAAGAAGATGACTACCAAAACCCCCAAACCAATCTAATGATAACACCTACTATTATGAAGAACTCCACTCATAAATCGGGTTCCCCACCCCTCCCGACACCGATGAGGCCGGCCGGAGGAGGGGGAACCTATCTATGGGGGAGGCGGAGCTGGTGGTGGCGACTTGGTTTTTTCAGGAGGACCTCTTGTGGAGTTGTCTTCGACACGAGCTTAATTCTTTGCTACTATAAATGTATCATGATATTTTGATTGTAAAAAAGGGCTCCCCATCCAGGCCAACCTATTGGCAACATATTTTTCGAGGAATCATCGGGGGAGAGTTCTCCCACCTGAATATATTACTCAAAAGTTGTCAAAAGTCAAGAGGGTGACCCTATTGAAGATTGGCTGATCCAGTTTATAAGGGAAACCGGATCAAAATCCTAAACAAGTTGACACGTTTATGAGGAAAACCGGGCCAAAAACCGTACTGGGGACAATATTACAGAAGATTAGAAAAAAAATGGCGCCCAGGAGAGGCAAACCTAGCTAGCAAACATAAAGGCCAACACCACGAGAGACACAAGTAGATGTGGGGTGTCGTCGAGGGATCACAACACCAAGAGTTAGAAAATAGCCTAACGCACCGCACCGGCATGCGTACCGGCCCCACAACGCAACACAGGAATATCCATAGTCAACAAGTGCCAATGAACACGAACCTAGATTGGGGCTCCGCCACAGGACGACGTGACGATTAACAGGTTGGGGAGGCATCAATGTGTCGTTATTGTGCAAAGGCGAACCATGACGACACCAAGAGCTTGAAGCTCGCCGCAACACAACGGCAACAATGAGAGGGTCTTGAGCATGCACAACAACATGACGGCACACCACACGAAGGGCAACCGAAGATAAAAACATGAAGAGCACACCACCATTGACCCCAAAATTGGCCACACCACCACCACCTGTCACACCACCCTCAACCACACGCAACAACCGAAGCCGTAGTTTGGGTCTTCAAGATGATGCCTCCAAGGAGGGAGTGATGTGATTGATACAACACCGTCATCCGATCTGGCAAGCCCGATCTTAGGTTTTCACCTGAAGACCGCAAAACAAAGTACTGAAGGTGCTGGAGCTCCACATCTGAGGTATTGAAGGTTCTGGTACTTGACGACCGCATTTAGTGAGCGGTTATTTTGTTTTCAGTTTGTTTTATCTATCTATATTATAATATTAAAAGATTCAAAGGGCAAATCCAACTAATCTCGTCCATCAAAGTAGGTCAATTAAACGAGATAAAGTGCTCCAATGGTGAGCGCTTAACATATTTAACATGCAATTAATATCATACTACTAAATAAAAATGTATGTGCTAATTTTTCTTGGGGAGTAATTATATAATTAAAATGTAAATGATATCCTATCTAATATAAACATGCAATTAACACGTAACTGATATCATACCTATATAAACATGTAATTAATTTTCTGCCCAATATGAACGTGCATGACACGTATGCATTTACTAGTTTGGTTTCCATTTTTTAGGTGAAAGCTCTCGATCTATTCAACTTCAATCATGTTAGTAAAACAAACATCAGAAATAATAAAAATTACATACAGATTCGTAGACCACCTAGCGATGACTACATGCACTGAAGCGCACCGAAGGCGTGCCACCGTCATAGCTCCTCCCTGACATTTACTAGTTTGGTTGCAAAAAATAGAAAAAGAATTATTTTTAGAAAGTGAACAATTTTTGGAATTGAATTGTTTGAAGTAAACTTTTTTGGAAATGTTGATTGTTTGGAAAATTTTGAAAATTTTAAAAATTTCTGAATATCTTTTGAAATTTCCAAACATTTCTTAAAAGGCAAAGAAACTGATTTTTTTTACAAAATTTGAATATTTTTAGTAAAACACTAACTTTTAAAGATTTGTGAACATTTTAAAAAAATTGGGGGGATTTTTTTAAAAAATTCCAAGAGCAATTTTTTAAAAAGAAAGAAAAAACTAGAAAAAAAGGACAGTGAACAAACAGGGAAAACCGTGAAGAAAGTAAACACAAAAAGGGAAAAGGACGTTATAGAAATAAAACCTTCTATAAAGTTTCTAATCTTAGATTGTTAAAAAGCCCTGAAAATAAGCTTTAGAAAGGTTACGAATTAAAGTTTCCAAAATTTACGCCTTATAAATGGGTACAGAGGGAGTTATACCTTATATCTCAATCAAATCTGCACTTATATCTGGTGAATCGTGCATTGAATGGTTGCCTCAAACAAAGAATCGAAATCCAGCTGGCACAATAACTTCCTCTAGCCCATTCGCCTATAAATAGCCCACCATTTGCCACTAGCGAGATATAAATCAACACAATCTGAAGACGGCGTATCTGCTTGCAATCTGAAGACACTAGCATGGAGATCAAGCCAGCGGTGATCCTTGTGGCCTGTTTGTTATTCGGCATCAGCAACAGAGGTACGCTGTTCTGCTTCTGCATAGCAAAACAATCACCGAGAAGCTTTACAATCAGATTGTCTTTAGATCCATAGAGGCACAAATAACCTCTTTCTTTTCCATCATGTGTTTAAGCAGGCAGTGCAGCAGCGTGCAGAACATCTGACATTGTTGTCCAGACGGAGACCTACCCGGATCCGGGAGGAAGGCCGGAGTACTTCGTGAACGTGTTGAACAACTGCGGCAGCTGCACGCAGAAGAACGTGAAGCTGGCGTGCCCAGGGTTCAACTCTTCCATCGAGGTCTACCCGGACACCGCCATCAAGCCGGACGGCGACGGCAAGCTCTGCTCCCTCTACGCCGGCCGCCTGATTAGGCCTAAACAGAGGGTCTTCTTCAACTACGAGTGGAGTACCAAGTTCAGCTTCAACCCTGTCTCCTCCACCATCGTCTGTTAGATGTACTAATGCGAATAAATGATATCATCAATATGTTTCCATAGTAACAAAAGGATATATATATTTCTATTCCGGTAATAAAAGATTTGGAGTGTGATTATAACTGTTGAATGGCAGAATGGATCAAATTTAATGTACAGCCCGCTTTGATTTCCCCTCTCCCATCTTTGGTTTTTTCCACTCGTTTCCTGAAAACCATCTTAACTACCCTGCGTCTTATTGACCAAATAAAATCTTTCTGATTCTCAAAAAAAAAATTCTTTTTAGCTGGTACTACTAGTTAATTTCTTGCAATGGACCAACGTCTTCTGGTGGTTCAACAAATAACAGTTTCTCTCCCATGTCATAGAAAAAAAAATTGGTGTAAAACCAAGTACATACGATAGTTCGGATTTCTCTAAGTATCAGGTACGCCATCAATCAAACAAATCTATTTATATGATCGATAGTGCATATGAATTCTGGATAGTGAAGTCTGTCATTACTTGATCTTTTTTTTTCCTTTTCCCTCGATGAACTACAATACTCTCATTTGAGCCTAACACAAGCTTGCCTATTGCATGTATCTCGAATATTTATCAATCATTACTATATAAAAAGAAATATGATCTTAGTCCAAGACAAAACCATTGAATTCCTCCATAGAAAACATAACAAATAACCACTTGGCATGAGTGGTAAGCTATATCAAGAAAGAAAACATAACAAATCAAAAAAAATTGACAAGTAAGATATACCAACAGAACTATTTTTCACTGTTAGTTAACTAAAAAATTATTGCAAAATATTTACATGCCTCGACTCATATCGACGTGCAAGTGCAAGTGGTGATCCGTGACTAGAGAAGAAGCTGCACTTCGCTGGAGTCCAGACCTGCCAAACAATGCACACAGATGAGAATGAGGAAATGTTCTTTTTTTTATTGGAATGTGCTTTCAACATTGAAACCCGCTCATAGGCACCATGTAAAGGTACAAAATGTTACTTTCCTACCAAGACGTAGAATAGCCTAATCTATAAAATCAATTATTCATCAGAAAGTAAGCAGCAGTACCAACTTCCACTCAGGTAGAAGTCTTTATGTTAAGGTGCAATCAGTACCCCACAATACATGTTTGTAGCTCCAATGACATAAACACCATGAGGTTGATAAGCACCATCAAGTTCAATAAGTATCTGGGACTAGAACAATTTGATAAACAGAGAACACAAATAAAGGAATGTTAGGATATCTCTGTATTGCAAATGTTCAGACTTGGTCTAGGATATCTCTGTATCGCAAATGTTCAGACTTGGTCTAGGGTATTAATAATATGGAAATCATTAAAAAAAATTGCCATTAGTCTTTTCCCACAGCCTGAAGAATCGAAACAACAAAAACCCAACTTGCATGTCCACTCTGAAATCCTTGAAAGGCTGACAACAAAAGGAGAGCATGAAAACAATTATGAATACTGTAAGTATTTTAAGCACTAAGGGCATTTCTAACTGATCCCCTAAAAATAGTGGAGTATCCGGTGGAGTAAACGCTTAGTGGAGTATATTTACTCCACTAAGTTTTGGCCGGACCTGGCCGATCTCCTATATTTGACGGAGTAAATTTTTGTTTTCTCTAAACTTTGCAATTCTAGTATACAATGCAACTACATGTTAGCACATATAGAAACTAAACATAAATTTGAATGTTCAATCAAATCATGAATATAGTTTACAAACCGAATTCAAAGTTTACAAACCAAATTATTAAAATTTAAACACGCCGAATGATCCAAATGTAGCAAATAACATGTGATAGTTCAACTAGGACTCGCAAAGACGTTGGTAGTGATGCTCAATAAGATCTTGTTGGACCTGAGCATGAACTTGTTGGTTCTCGATCTTTCGATGCTCCTCAAGGAATGGCAGGATCCTGATTGTATCATACTCTGGATCAACCAGAGTCCCATTGGTGATGTACCAAAAATTCTCAGGCATATCCCTCTCGTCTTTAATGATCATGTTATGCAATATGATGCAACAAATTATGATCCGCCAAAGTACCTTGAAGCTCCAGTACTCGGCAGGGCCACGAACAAGTACAAAGCGCTTCTGAAACACACAGAAGGCTCTCTCAACATCTTTCCTAGCAGTTCCTTGACATTGGGAAAAGTGAATATTTTTGTTACCTTTTGGACGTGGAATTGTTTTGACCAAGTTGGCCCATGGTGGATAGATGCCATCCGCAAAGTAGTAACTGATACGTCTCCAACGTATCCATAATTTTTGATTGTTCCATGCTATTGTATATTCTGTTTTGGATGTTTAATGGACTTATTTATACACTTTTATATTATTTTTTGGACTAACCTATTAACCGGAGGCCTAGCCCAAATCGCTGTTTTTTTTGCCTATTTCAGTGTTTCGCAGAAAAAAGATATCAAACGGAGTCCAAACGGAATGAAACCTTCGGGAGCGTGATTTTTGGAACAAACGTGATCCAGAGGACTTGGAGTGGACGTCAAGCAACCAACGAGGAGGCCACGAGGCAGGGGGCGCGCCTACCACCCTGGGCGCGCCCTCCACCCTCATGGGCCCCTCGTGGCTCCACCGACCTACTTCTTCCTCCTATATATACCTACGTACCCCCAAATCATCGAAGTGCACCACGAAAACCTAATTCCACCGCCGCAACCTTCTGTACCCGTGAGATCCCATCTTGGGGCCTTTTCTGGCGTCCTGCCGGAGGGGGCATTGATCATGGAGGGCTTCTACATCAACACCATAGCCTCTCCGATGATGTGTGAGTAGTTTACCTCAGACCTTCGGGTCCATAGTTATTAGCTAGATGGCTTGTTCTCTCTCTTTGGATCTCAATACAAAGTTCTCCTCGATTCTCTTGGAGATCTATTCGATGTAATCTTCTTTTGCGGTGTCTTTGTTGAGATCCGATGAATTGTGGGTCTATGATCAAGATTATCTATGAACAATATTTGAATCTGCTCTGAATTCTTTTATGTATGATTGGTTATCTTTGCAAGTCTCTTTGAATTATCAGTTTGGTTTGGCCTACTAGATTGATATTTCTTGCAATGGGAGAAGTGCTTAGCTTTGGGTTCAATCTTGTGCTGCTCGATCCCAGTGACAGTAGGGGAAACGACACGTATTGTATTATTGCCATCGAGGATAAAAAGATGGGGTTTATATCATATTGCATGAGTTTATCCCTCTACATCATGTCATCTTGCTTAAAGCGTTACTCCGTTCTTATAAACTTAATACTCTAGATGCATGCTAGATAGTGGTCGATGTGTGGAGTAATAGTAGTAGATGCAGGCATGAGTCGGTCTACTTGTCACAGACGTGATACCTATATACAAGATCATACCTAGATATTCTCATAACTATGCTCAATTCTATCAATTGCTCGACAGTAATTTGTTCACCCACCGTAATACTTATACTATCTTGAGAGAAGCCACTAGTGAAACCTATGGCCCCCGGGTCTATTTTCCATCATATTAATCTTCCGTCAACAAGCTATTTCTTTCGCTGTTTACTTTGCTTTCTTTACTTTTAGTCTTTATCATAAAAATACCAAAAATATTATCTTATCTTCTCTATCAGATCTCACTTTTGCAAGTAGTCGTGAAGGGATTGACAATCCCTTTATCGCGTCGGTTGCAAGGTTCTTATTTGTTTGTGTAGGTGCAAGGGACTTGAGCATTGCCTCCTACTGGATTGATACCTTGGTTCTCAAAAACTGAGGGAAATAATTACGCTACTTTGCTGCATCACCCTTTCCTCTTCAAGGGAAAACCAACGCAGTGCTCAAGAGGTAGTAAGAAGGATTTCTGGCGCCGTTGCCGGGGAGTCTACGCACAAGTCAACATACCAAGTACCCATCACAAACCCTCATCCCTCTCATTACATTATTCGCCATTTGCCTCTCGTTTTCCTCTCTCCCACTTCACCCTTGCCGTTTTATTCGCCCTCTTTTTCGCTTGCCTTTTTGTGTCCCGTGTGCCGTCATGGCTAGTCCTTTATCTACTCTCTTGTCTGTTGGGAAACGTAGTAATTTCAAAAAAATTCCTACGCACACGCAAGACCATGGTGATGGCATAGCAACGAGAGGGGAGAGTTTCGTCCACGTACCCTCGTGAGACCGAAAGCGAAGCGTTATAACAACGCTGTTGATGTAGTCGACGTCTTCATGATCCGACCGATCCAAGCACCGAACGACGGCACCTCCGAGTTCGCACACGCTCAGCTCGATGACGATCCCGGACTCCGATCCAAAGAAAGTGTCGGGATGAGTTCGTCAAGACGACGGCGTGGGACGATGATGATGCTCCACCGACGCAGGGCTTCGCCTAAGCCCGCGACGATATGACTTCTCCGCGCAGGGCTTCGCTTAAGCTCCATGACGATATGACCGAAGTGGAATATGGTGGAGGGGGCACCGACACGGCTAAGGAACGATCCGTAGATCAACTTGTGTGTCCTAGGGTGCCCCTGCCCCTGTGATATAAAGGAGCCAAGGGGAGGGGGCCGGCCGGCCAAGAGAGAGGCGCCAGGAGTCCTACTCCTCCGGGAGTAGGATTCCTCCAATCCTAGTTGGAATAGGATTCACCGAGGGAAAGAGAGAGGGGGGCCCACCTTTCCTAGTCCTAGTAGGACTAGGGAAAGGGGAGGCGTGACCACCTAGGGCTGGTCCTTTCTCCTTTCCACCAAGGCCCACTATGGCCCATATAGTTCCGGGGTTCCGTAACCTCCGGTACTCTGCATAAATTCGATTTCACTTGGAACATTTCCGATGTCCAAATGTAGGCTTCCAATATATCAATCTTTATGTCTCGACCATTTCGAGACTCCTCGTCATGTCCGTGATCACATCCGGGACTCCGAACATCCTTCGGTACATCAATTGTAACACCCGGATGGTTAATGAACAGTAAACACCCCGGTTAATGTGCCAAACCTCACGTTGATTCGAACCCGGCCTAAAGCAATATCAAAACAAAAGCAAAGATAAAAAGTTTCAAAACAAAAACTAAAAATGTTCGGGGGTTGTCTAAAATAGCAAACCTAATTATGGTGGGGTGCACAAAATTATGTAAAATGTTTTGGCATTTGAAATAAGCTAAAAACAGAAAGCAGAAAAAAGAAAAATAATAAAAGAAAAGAAAGACAAAAAAATGAGGGAGGGAAACCCCCTGGCCCAACTGGGCCAGCCCCCCCCCCCCCTCCTGGCCCAGCCGGCCGGCCCATTGGCCCAACCGCCCCACCCTCACTCCCTTCCCCCCGCCCACCCCGACCCCCCACCGACAGCTCACTCCCCACCTCGAAATATCTCCTCCTCCCCGATCTGGATCGGAGGAGACCTCCACCCCGACCGAGTCGCCTCGCCCACCTGCGTCTCGCGACCCTGTCGCCACCACGCCAAGGCCGCCCCCGCTGGACCTCGCGGACCTCCTCCTCCTCCTCCTCTACACCTTGGGCCCTCCTCCCTCCTCGCCCCACGCAGGTTCGGCCCATGGATCGGCCCCGTCCTCCCGACGACGCCAAGACGCCCCCACCCGCCGCCTCGGTCGTGTCGCGCTCCACCGAGCCGCTCCCCTAGACCCAGTAGCGGTGAGCTCGCCCTTTCCCCGTCGTTCCCTCTTCCCCCTCCCGAACCGCCCGTCGCCCGGCCCGCCGGCACGGCCCGACCCTCCATGAGCTCGCCTCCCCCCCGTTTTCCCTCTCCTCTCCGGCGCCCTAAGCGGCGCCGCACTTCCCGACCACCGAATCCCGGCCCTTCCGACGTCTCCGCGCCAGACTGCCCAGCCTTGAACCCCCCGCGCCGCGACGGCGCCATCCCCCCCGTTTACGCCATCGCCGGCCTCGCCCGTCGCCCGAATCGCCTCATGGCATGGCTGGCGCCAGCCACCCTCGCTGTGGCTGCGGCCTCCGCCGCCGTTTTTGCCCTCGCCGCCCTGCCCCGTTGGCCTCGGGCTCGGGCTCCGCCTCGCACGCCCGATTGACCCCTTGGGGCAAATGACATGGGGCCCCACCCCCCACACACAGAACGTTTTTTTAATTAAAGCAGGGAATAAAAATAAAATGAAAATGAATTAAAACTAATTAACTAATTAATTAATTAATTAATTAATTAAGTAATTAATTAATCTAATTAATTCGATTAATTAACCTAATCACTAATTAACCTAATTAACTAATCTTAATTAACTCGATTAGGTTAATTAGATATTAGCTAATGACATGCGGGACCCACACTGTCAGGTTGACTCACCAACCCCGTTGATCGCTTGATGTCAAGATGACATCATGCTGATGTCATAAATGCATTTTCTAAATTAATTAAATAATTAATTAAATTCCGTAAATTAATAAAATCTTTTAAAATCATATCTTTTAATCCGTAATCCGGTTAAAATATTTTCAACATGAAAGTTGCTCGACGCAGCGAGATGAATCCGGATACATGATCCGTTCGTCCATCACACACCCCTAACCTATCGAACTCTGCAAACTTCCCTCTCGGATCATCCGTCCGACAGACGTCTCGAACCGGAAAACTTCCGGATGTTTTTCCCTAACCACCCCCCTCATACCACGTTAGGGCACGCCTAGCATCGCTTCTTGACATGTCATGCATCGATATGCATCTGTTTACTTTGTATTCATTGTTTCTTCCCCTCTTCTCTCCGGTAGACTACGAGACCGACGCCGCTTGCCGCCGGTTCGACCACGGTGTTGACGACCCTCTCTCTTGCAGAGCAACCAGGCAAGCCCCCTTGATCACCGGATATCGCCTACTCTTCTCTATATTGCTTGCATTAGAGTAGTATAGCATGTCTTGTTTTGAGATACTCCTATACCGCTGCATAGCCTTGTCCTTGTTACCTCTGTTGTTACCTTACCGCAATCCTATATGCTTAGTATAGGATGCTAGTACTTTCATCTGTGGCCCTACTTTCTTGTCCGTCTGCGTGCTATACTATCGGGCCGTGATCACTCGGGAGTTGATCACGGGTATATACTATATACTTATACATGATACATGTGAGACTAAAGTCGGTCGGCCGATGGAGCACCCATGAGTGGATCTTTGAGGCGGAGCTGCAGGCAGGTTGAGACCGCTTAGAGAGAGGTGGGCTGGCCTGTTGGCGCTCGCGGTTACTTAACACGCTTAACGAGGTCTTGGTATTTGATCCGGGTTGGCTACGAGCTTATACGCACTAACCATCTACGCGGGAGTAGTTATGGGTATCCCCCGCCGTGGTATCACCGGCACTTCAGACGTCACGACGGCGGCGGCGCGCTGGATTGGACCGAACGCTCGATGGGCTAGGTCTGCTTCGTCACAGACGCGAGCGTCTTGTGTGTGCTTTCGGCGATGGGCCTGCACTGGCGCTTAGGTTTAGACCGCGTGTTGGCCTCTCTGTTGTGCCTAGGTGGGGCTGCGACGTGTTGATCTTCCGCGGCGGGCATGACCCAGAAAGTGTGTCCGCCAAATGGGATCAAGCGTCTTTGGGTAAGATGGTGCACCCGCAGGAAGTTAATCTATTCGGATCCGTGATCTTGATAGCAGGACGACTTGGAGTTGTACCTTGAGCTTATGACAACTAGAACCGGATACTTGATAAAACACACCTTCCAAGTGCCGATACAACGGTGGTCGCTCTCGCTCGTGGATATGGAGCAGGGATTGCGGGTAGGATTATTGCTATATGAGGTTACTTGGAGGACTTCCGTTGTCCTCTTCTGGCTGTTGTAAGACAGGTGTCCAGAAGCGTAGTCTTCGTTAAGACTAGCTATCCCCCTCTTATTCTAGCTTTCTGCAGATCAGTCCACTGATATGGCCCTTTACACATATATCCATGCATATGTAGTGTAGCTCCTTGCTTTGTAGTACTTTGGATGAGTACTCACGGTTGCCTTGTTCCCCTTTTGCCCCTATCTCTACTCGATTGCTGCAACTGCACGATGGAGCCCAGGAGCCGACGCCACCGCCACGGCGACTACTACTGGAGGTGCCTACTACTACGCAGCCCCCCGACGACGGCGACCAGGAGTAACTTAGGAGGATCCCAGGCGGGAGGCCCGCTCCTCTTTCGGTCTCAGATCCCGGTTTGTGCTAGCCTTCTTAAGGCAAACTTGTTTAACTTATGTCCGTACTCAGATATTGTTGCTTCCGCTGACTCGCCTATGATCGAGCACTTGTATTCGAGCCCTCGAGGCCCCGGCTTGTATTATGTTGCTTGTATGACTTATTTTTATTTGTAGAGTTGTGTTGTGATATCTTCCGTGAGTCCTCGATCTTGATCGTATACATTTGCGTGCATGATTAGTGTACGATTGAATCGAGGGCGTCACAAGTTGGTATCGAGCCATTGTCTGTAGAATCCTCCTTCCACATTCCTTGGTCAAGTCGAGTCTAGACATTGCAAAACTTTTACTAACTTGGCTGTGTGCCTTACGGGCCCACGCCGCCATCGGGTGGTACTAGGATCTTTTACTCCTCGACCTTTACTCGGGACTCGAACTCTCTTCTACTCGGGTTAAACGATTTTACTAACTATCACTAGGATCCCGTGAACGCATTCACCCCAAAGTTGGATATAGCTTTAGTTGTTCTTGGAATTGTATTTGAGCAATTTCCACACCGTCATTTGACTCCTTTGAAACGCCTTTGTTTTCGGGATGGAACCCACGAGGCAGGTCGTGCGCCACACGACGGCCATTGGTGCCTCGGGATCACCTGCGGTGCTAGCCGAGATGATGACCTATCGGGTTATCGCTGGCACCCCGAGTACACCGCCTATGAGGAGTACGGGACTATAACCAGGAGCGATCGCCGCCATCGTCCACCTCTACTCTCGGAGTACGAGTCCACTCTTGTCTGCACACCGCACATGGTGTTGGAGTGACTATCGATATGGCAGTCCACGATGCTGCTTATGCTGCTCGACACGCCTTCGTCGAGTATCGAGAGTTGGACACCTCCCCTTCGAGCACATTGCTATCGCGTCGATGTTGGTGAGGAGGTTACTACATCGCTGCCTACTATATGGACGAAAGTGCGAACCCTCTCGAACTGGTCGAAATCGGGAACGCCCACTCTTCGTCCGGATATTATCCAACATGCCAAGAACAAGTCCGCATTATTCGCGAGAATCTCAAGACTGCTCGCCTCGTCTAAAAGAGTAATTATGACCGTCATCACAAAGACATGGTCTATCAACTTGGCGAAAAGGCATATCTTCGCGTTACACCAATGAAGGGTGCTCACGCGCCGGGATCAAGGGCAAGTTAGCGCCTCGCTATATTGGCCCTTTCACTATTCTCGAAAGGCGGAAAAGTGGCCTATCAATCTGGAGCTTCGTCGAACCTTTCTCGAGTTCACGATGTGTTCCACGTGTCCCAACTCCGACGCTGCTTCAAGGACCCAATCCGAGAAGTGGACCATGAAGTGCTCAATTGCAACAGGACCTCTCCTATAAAGAGCATCCGGTCCGCATTCTCGACCAAGCTGAACGCCGCACACGTCAGAAGGCGATCAAGTTCCTCAAAGTCCAGTGGTCGAATCACTCTGAAGATGAAGCCACCTGGGAACGCGAGGATCGTCTTCGAGATGAATACCCCACACTCTTTCCTTCTACCTCCTAAATCTCGGGACGAGATTTCTTGTAGTGGAGGAGATTTGTAACACCCGGATGGTTAATGAACAGTAAACACCCCGGTTACTGTGCCAAACCTCACGTTGATTCGAACCCGGCCTAAAGCAATATCAAAACAAAAGCAAAGATAAAAAGTTTCAAAACAAAAACTAAAAATGTTCGGGGGTTGTCTAAAATAGCAAACCTAATTATGGTGGGGTGCACAAAATTATGTAAAATGTTTTGGCATTTTAAATAAGCTAAAAACAGAAAGCAGAAAAAAGAAAAATAATAAAAGAAAAGAAAGAAAAAAAAATGAGGGAGGGAAACCCCCTGGCCCAACTGGGCCAGCCCCCCCCTCTCGCCCAGCCGGCCGGCCCATTGGCCCAACCGCCCCACCCTCACTCCCTTCCCCGGTCCACCCCGACCCCCCACCGACAGCTCACACCCCCACCCCGAAATATCTCCTCCTCCCCGATCTGGATCGGAGGAGACCTCCCGACCGAGTCGCCTCGCCCACCTCGTCTCCGGCGACCCACGTCGCCACCACGCCAAGCTCCCCACTGGACCTCGCCGGACCTCCTCCTCCTCCTCCTCTACACCGCGCCCGGGGCCCCTCCTCCCCTCCTCGCCCCACGCGCGGGGTTCGCCGCCGCGGATCGGCCCCCGTCCTCCCCGACGCCGGCGCACGCCTCCCCACCCGCCTCCTCGCCGGTCGCCGTCGCGCTCCACCGAGCCGCTCCCCTAGACCCCACGCGGCGGTGAGCTCGCCCCTTTCCCTGTCGCTCCTCTCCCCCCTCCCGAACCGCCCGTGCGCCCGGCTCCCGCCGCTGGCCCCGACCTCCGCGAGCTCGCCTCCCCGTTTTCCCTCTCCTCTCCGGCCCCTAAGCGCGCCGCACTTCGACCACCGAATCCCTGCCCTTCCGACGCCTCCGCGCCCTCGTGCCGGCCGCCCGAACCCCACGCGCCCCAAGACAGCGCCGCCATCCCCTGTTTACGCCACTGCCTCGCCTCGCTGGGCGCTGGCCGCCTGGCCACCTCGCCGTGGCTGCGGCCTCCGACGCCGTTTTGGCCTCGGCCGCCCGGCCCCGTTGGCCTCGGGCTCGGGCTCCGCCAGACGCCTGGATTGACCCCTTGGGGCAAATGACATGGGGGCCCCACCCCCCCCCACACACACACAGAATGTTTTTTTTAATTAAAGCAGGGAATAAAAATAAAATGAAAATGAATTAAAACTAGTTAACTAATTAATTAATTAATTAAGTAATTAAGTAATTAATTAATCTAATTAATTAAGTAATTAATTAATCTAATTAATTCTGATTAATTAACCCTAATCACTACTTAACCTAATTAACTAATCTTAATTAGCTCTGATTAGGTTAATTAGATATTAGCGAATGACATGCGGGACCCACCTGTCAGGGTTGACTCAGTCAACCCTGTTGATCTTGATGTCGGCATGACATCATCTCGATGTCATAAATGCATTTTGAAATTAATTAAATAATTAATTAAATTCCAGAAATTAATAAAATCTTTTAAAAATCATATCTTTTAATCTGTAATCCGGATTAAAATATTTTCAACATGAAAGTTGCTCAGAACGACGAGACGAATCCGGATACGCAGTCCGTTCGTCCATCACACACCCCTAACCTATCGAACCTGCAAACTTCCCTCTCCGGATCATCTGTCCGACAGACGTCCGGAACCGGGAAAACTTCCCGGATGTTTTTCCCCCTAACCAGTACCCCCCTCATACCACGTTAGGGCACGCCTAGCATCGCTTCTTGACATGTCATGCATCGATATGCATCTGTTTACTTTGTATTCATTGTTTCTTCCCCCTCTTCTCTCCGGTAGACTACGAGACCGACGCTGCTGGCTGGCCGTTCGACTACGGTGTTGACGACCCTCTCTCTTGCCGAGCAACCAGCAAGCCCCCCCTTGATCACCAGATATCGCCTACTCTTCTCTATCTGCTTGCATTAGAGTAGTATAGCATATTCTGTTTTGAGATACTCCTATCTTCTTTGCATAGCTTTGTCCTTGTTACCTCTGTTGTTACCTTACCGCAATCCTATATGCTTAGTATAGGATGCTAGTACTTTCATCTGTGGCCCTACTTTCTTGTCCGTCTGCGTGCTATACTATCGGGCCGTGATCACCGGGAGTTGATCACGGGTATATACTATATACTTATACATGATACATGTGAGACTAAAAGTCGGTCGGCCGATGGAGCACCATGAGTGGATCTTTGAGGCGGAGCGACAGGCAGGTTGAGACCGCCTAGGAGAGAGGTGGGCCTGGCCTGTTCGGGCGTTCGCGGTTACTTAACACGCTTAACGAGGTCTTGGTATTTGATCCGGGTTGGCTACGAGCTTATACGCACTAACCATCTACGCGGGAGTAGTTATGGGTATCCGGCGCCGTGGTATCACCGGAAATACTTGACGTCGACGAGCGGCGCGGCCGGATTGGACTGGAACGCTGATGGGCTAGGTCTGCTTCCGGCCACAGAGCGAACGCAGTGTGTGCTCGAGGCGATGGGCCCTGACCCTTCGGCGCTTAGGTTTAGACCGCGTGTTGGCCTCTCTGTTGTGCCTAGGTGGGGCTGCGACGTGTTGATCTTCCGCGGCGGGCATGACCCAGAAAGTGTGTCCGCCAAATGGGATCAAGCGTCTTTGGGTAAGATGGTGCACCCTGCAGGAAGTTAATCTATTCGGATAGCCGTGATCTTGATAGCAGGGCGACTTGGAGTTGTACCTTGAGCTTATGATAACTAGAACCGGATACTTGATAAAACACACCCTTCCAAGTGCCAGATACAACCGGTGGTCGCTCTGGCTCAGGGATATGAGCAGGGGATTGCCTGGTAGGATTATTGCTATATGAGGTTACTTGGAAGACTTCCGTTGTCCTCTTCTGCCTGTTGTAAGACAGGTGTCCAGAAGCGTAGTCTTCGTTAAGACTAGCTATCCCCCTCTTATTCTGGCTTTCTGCAGATCAGTCCACTGATATGGCCCTTTACACATATATCCATGCATATGTAGTGTAGCTTCTTGCTTGCGAGTACTTTGGATGAGTACTCAAGGTTGCCTTGTTCCCCCTTTTTCCCCTATCTCTACTCGATTGCTGCAACAGACGATGGAGCCGGGGCGACGCCACCGCCACGGCGACTACTACTCGGAGGTGCCTACTACTACGTGCAGCCCGGCGGCGACCGGGGAGTAACTTAGGAGGATCCCGGGCAGGAGGCCCGCTCCTCTTCGGTCAGTATCCCGGTTTGTGCTAGCCTTCTTAAGGCAAACTTGTTTAACTTATGTCCGTACTCAGATATTGTTGCTTCCGCTGACTCGCCTATGATCGAGCACTTGTATTCGAGCCCTCGAGGCCCCTGGCTTGTATTATGTTGCTTGTATGACTTATTTTTATTTGTAGAGTTGTGTTGTGATATCTTCCCGTGAGTCCCTGATCTTGATCGTACACATTTGCGTGCATGATTAGTGTACGATTGAATCGGGGGCGTCACATCAATACTTATAAACTCATAATGAACTGTCATCGAAACGTTAAGCGTGCGGACCCTACGGGTTCGAGAACTATGTAGACATGACCTAGAACCATTCTCGGTCAATAACCAATAGCGGAACCTGGATGCCCATATTGGTTCCTACATATTCTACTGAAGATCTTTATCGGTCAAACCGCATAACGATATCGTTGTTCCTTTTGTCATCGGTATGTTACTTACCCGAGATTCGATCGTCGGTATCCAATACCTAGTTCAATCTCGTTACGGTAAGTCTCTTTACTCGTTCCGTAATACATCATCTCACAACTAACTCATTAGTTGCAATGCTTGCAAGGCTTATGTGATGTGTATTACCGAGAAGGCCAGAGATACCTCTCCGACAATCGGAGTGACAAAACCTAATCTCGATTCATGCCAACTCAACATATACTTTTGGAGACACCTGTAGAGTACCTTTATAATCACCCATTTACGTTGTGACGTTTGGTAGCACACAAAGTGTTCCTCCGTAAACGGAGTTGCATAATCTCATAGTTGCAGGAACTTTGTATAAGTCATGAAGAAAGCATAAGCAACATACTAAAGCGATCAAGTGCTAAGCTAACGAAATGGGTCATGTCAATCACATCATTCTCCTAATGATGTGATCCCATTAATCAAATGACAACACATGTCTATGGTTAGGAAACATAACCATCTTGATTAATGAGCTAGTCTAGTAGAGGCATACTAGTGACTATCTGTTTGTCTATGTATTCACACATGTATTATGTTTCCGGTTAATACAATTCTAGCATGAATAATAAACATTTATCATGATATAAGGAAATAAATAATAACTTTATTATTGCCTCTAGGGCATATTTCCTTCAGTCTCCCACTTGCACTAGAGTCAATAATCTAGATTACAAGAATGATTCTAACACCCATGGAGTCTTGGTGCTGATCATGTTTTGCTCGTGGAAGAGGCTTAGTCAACGGGTCTGCAACATTCAGATCCGTATGTATTTTGCAAATCTCTATGTCTCCCACTTGGACTTGGTCCCAAATGGAATTGAAGCGTCTCTTGATATGCTTGGTCCTCTTGTGAAATCTGGATTCCTTTGCCAAGGCAATTGCACCGAGATTGTCACAGAAGATCTTCATTGGTCCCGATGCACTAGGTATGACACCTAGATCGGAAATGAACTCTTTCATCAGACTCCTTCATTTGCTGCTCCGAAGCAGCTATGTACTCCGCTTCACATGTAGATCCCGCCACGACGCTTTGTTTAGAACTGCACCAACCGACAGCTCCACCGCTTAATAAAAATACGTTTCCGGTTTGTGATTTAGAATCGTCCGGATCGGTGTCAAAGCTTGCATCGACGTAACCATTTACGACTAGCTCTTTGTCACCTCCATATCGAGAAACATATCCTTAGTCCTTTTCGGTATTTCAGGATGTTCTTGACCGCTGTCCGATGATCCACTCTGGATTACTTTGGTACCTTCCTGCCAAGCTTACAGCTAAGCATACGTCAGTCTGGTACACAGCATTGCATACATGATAGAGCCTATGGCTGAAGCATAGGAACATCTTTCATTTTCTCTCTATCTTCTGCATTGTGGTCGGGCATTGAGTCCGACTCAATCTTACACCTTGTAATACAGGTAAAAACCTTTCTTTGCACGATCCATTTGAACTTCTTCAAAACGTTATCAAGGTATGTGCTTTGTGAAAGTCCAATTAAGCGTCTTGATCTATCTCTATAGATCTTGATGCCCAATATGTAAGCAGCTTCACCGAGGTCTTTCATTGAAAACTTTTATTCAAGTATCCTTTTATACTATCCAGAAATTCTATATCATTTCCAATCAACAATATGTCGTCCACATATAATATCGAAATGCTCTGAGCTCCCACTCACTTTCTTGTAAATACAGGCTTCTCCAAAAGTCTCATATAAAACCATATGCTTTGATCACACTATCAAAGCGTTTATTCCAACTCGAGAGGCTTGCACTGGACCATAAATTGATCGTTGGAGCTTGCACACTTTGTTAGCACCCTTTGGATCAACAAAACCTTCTGGTTGCATCATATACAACTCTTCTTCTAGAAATCCATTCAAGAATGCAGTTTTACATCCATTTGCCAAATTTCATAATCATAAAATCGGCAATTGCTAACATGATTCGACAGACTTAAGCATCGCCACGGGTGAGAAAGTCTCATCGTAGTCAACCCCTTGAACTTGTCGAAAACCTTTTGCAACAAGTCGAGCTTTGTAGACAGTTACATTACCATCGGCGTCAGTCTTCTTCTTAAAGATCCATTTATTCTCAATGGCTTGCCGATCATCGGGCAAGTCTACCAAAGTCCATACTTTGTTGTCATACATGGATCCCATCTCAGATTTCATGGCTTCAAGCCATTTTGTGGAATCTGGGCTCACCATCGCTTCTTCATAGTTCGTAGGTTCACCATGATCTAGTAGCATGACTTCCGAATAGGATTACCGTACCACTCAGTGCGGATTTTATTCTGGTTGATCTCTGAGTTCGGTGACAACTTGATCTGAAGTTTCATGATCTTTATCATTATCTTCCTCGCTAATCTGGTGTAGGTGTTACGAAACTGATTTACGTGATGAACTACTTTCCAATAAGGGAGCTGGTACTATTACCTCATCAAGTTCCACTTTCCTCCCACTCACTTCTTTCGAGAAACTCCTTCTCTAGAAAGGATCCATTCTTAGCAACGAATGTCTTGCCTTCGGATCTGTGATAGAAGGTATACCCAATTGTCTCCTTTGGGTATCCTATGAAGACACATTTTCCGATTTGGGTTCAAGCTTATCAGGTTGAAGTTTTTCACATAAGCATCGCAACCCCAAACTTTCGAAAGCGACAACTTTGGTTTCTTGCTAAACCATAGTTCATAAGGCGTCGTCTCAACGGATTTTGACGGTGTCCTATTTAACGTGAATGCGGCCGTCTCTAAAGCATAACCCCAAAGCGATAGCGGTAAATCGAAATAGACATCATAGATCGCACCATATCTAGTAAAGTACGACACGACGTTCGGACACACCATTACGCTGTGGTGTTCCGGTGGCGTGAGTTGCGAAACTATTCGCATTGCTTCAAATGTAGACCAAACTCAGTAACTCAAATATTCTCCTCCACGATCAGATCGTAGAAACTTTATTTTCTTGTTACGATGATTTTCAACTTCACTCTGAAATTCTTTGAACTTTTCAAATGTTTCAGATTTATGCTTCATCAAGTAGATATACCCGTATCTGCTTAAATCATCTGTGAAGGTGAGAAAATAACGATATCCGCCACGAGCTTCAACATTCATCGGACCACATACATCTGTATGTATGATTTCCAATAAGTCTGTTGCTCTCTCCATACAACCGAGAACGGTGTTTTAGTCATCTTGCCCATGAGGCACGGTTCGCAAGTACCAAGAGATTCATAATCAAGTAATTCCAAAAGTCCATCGTATGGAGTTTCTTCATGCGTTTTACACCGATATGACCTAAGCGGCAGTGCCACAAATAAGTTGCACTATCATTATCAACTCTGCATCTTTTGGCTTCGACATTATGAATATGTGTATCACTACCGTCGAGATTCAACAAGAATAGACCATTCTTCAAGGGTGCATGACCATAAAAGATATTACTCATATAAATAGAACAACCATTATTCTCTGATTTAAATGAATAACCGTCTCGCATCAAACAAGATCCAGATATAATGTTCATGCTCAACGCGGCACCAAATAACAATTATTTAGGTCTAAAACTAATCCCGAAGGTAGATGTAGAGGTAGCGTGCCGATCGCGATGACTTTGGAACCATTTCCCACGCGATCGTCACCTCGTCCTTTGCGGTGCTCGTCTATTCCGTAGTCCCTGTTTGAGTTGCAAATATTAGCAATGAACCAGTATCAAATACCAGTGCTACTACGAGCTCTAGTAAGGTACACATCAATAACATGTATATCACATATACCTTTGTTCACCTTGCCATCCTTCTTATCCGCCAAATACTTGGGTCAGTTCCGCTTCCGATTGCCGATCCGCTTGCAGTAAAACACTCGTTTCAGCTTAGGTCCAGACTTGGGTTTCTTCTCTTGAGCAGCAACTTTCTTGCTGTTCTTTTGAAGTTTCCTTCTTCTTTCCTTTGCCCTTTTCTTGAAACTAGTGGTCTTGTTGACCATCAACACTTGATGCTCTTTCTTGATTTCTACCTCCATGGCTTTTAGCATTGCGAAGAGCTCAGGAATTGTTTTAGTCATCCCTTGCATATTATAGTTCATCACGAAGCTCTTGTAGCTTGGTGGCGATGATTGGAGAATTCATCAATGACACTATCATCCGGAAGATTAACTCCCAGCTGAATTAAGTGATTATTATACCCGGACATTTTGAGTATGTGCTCACCTTGTGTAACTATTCTCCTCCATTTTGCAGCTATAGAACTTATTGGAGACTTCATATCTCTCAATCCGGCATTTGCTTGAAATATTAACTTCAACTCCGGAACATCTCATATGCTCCATGACGTTCAAAACGTCGTTGAAGACCCGGTTCTAAGCTGTAAAGCATGGCGACTGAACTATAGAGTAGTCATCAGCTTTGCTCGCCAGACGTTCACAACCCGGCGTTGCTCTCAGCAGGTTCGGCACCCAGCGGTGCTTCGGGGCGTAATTCTTACGTGCAGCAATGAGGATAATCCTCAAGTAGCGGACCCAGTCCGTGTAATTGCTACCATCATCTTTCAACTTTGCTTTCTCAAGGAACGATTAAAATTCAACGGAACAACAAAGACGAGCCATCTATCTACGATAAACATAGACAAGCAAAAATACTATCGGTACTAAGTTCATGATAAATTTAAGTTTAATTAATCATATTAAAACCTCCCACTTAGACAGACATCTCTCTAGTCATCTAAGTGATTACGTGATCCAAATCAACTAAACCATGTCCGATCATCACGTGAGATGGAGTAGTTTCAATGGTGAACATCACTATGTTGATCATATCTACTATATGATTCACGCTCGACCTTCGGTCTCCGTGTTCCGAGGCCATATCTGCATATGCTAGGCTCGTCAAGTTTAACCTGAGTATTCTGCGTGTGCAAAACTGGCTTGCACCGTTGTAGATGGACGAGAACTTATCACACCCGATCATCACGTGGTGTGCAGGTACTCTGAACTTTTAGCAACGGTGCATACTCAGGGAGAACACTTCTTGATAATTTTAGTGAGAGATCATCTTATAATGCTACCGTCAATCAAAGCAAGATAAGATGCATAAAGGATAAACATCACATGCAATCAATATAAGTGATATGATATGGTCATCATCATCTTGTGCTTGTGATCTCCATCTCCGAAGCACCGTCATGATCACCATCGTCACCGGCGCGACACCTTGATCTCCATCGTAGCATCGTTGTCGTCTCGCCAACTATTGCTTCTACGACTATCGCTACTACTTAGTGATAAAGTAAAGCAATTACATGGCTTTTGCATTTCATACAATAAAGCGACAACCATATGGCTCCTGCCAGTTGCCAATAACTCGGTTACAAAACATGATCATCTCATACAATAAAATATAGCATCACGTCTTGACCACATCACATCACAACATGCCCTGCAAAAACAAGTTAGACGTCCTCTACTTTGTTGTTGCAAGTTTTACGTGGCTGCTACGGGCTGAGCAAGAACCGTTCTTACCTACGCATCAAAACCACAACGATAGTTTGTCAAGTTGGTGCTGTTTTAACCTTCGCAAGGACCGGGCGTAGCCACACTCGGTTCAACTAAAGTGAGAGAGACAGACACCCGCCGGTCACCTTTAAGCAACTAGTGCTCGGAGCGGTGAAACCAGTCTCGCGTAAGCGTACGCGTAATGTCGGTCCGGGCCGCTTCATCTCACAATACCGCTGAACCAAAGTATGACATGCTGGTAAGCAGTATGACTTATATCGCCCACAACTCACTTGTGTTCTACTCGTGCATATGACATCAACGCATAAAACCAGGCTCGGATGCCACTGTTGGGAAACGTAGTAATTTCAAAAAAATTCCTACGCACACGCAAGACCATGGTGATGGCATAGCAACGAGAGGGGAGAGTGTCTGTCCACGTACCCTCGTAGACCGAAAGCGGAAGCGTTATAACAACGCGGTTGATGTAGTCGACGTCTTCACGATCCGACCGATCCAAGCACCGAACGACGGCACCTCCCGAGTTCGCACACGTTCAGCTCGATGACGATCCCGGACTCGATCCAGCAAAGTGTCGGGATGAGTTCCGTCAAGACGACGGCGTGGGACGATGATGATGCTCCACCGACGCAGGGCTTCGCCTAAGCTCGCGACGATATGACTTCTCGGCGCAGGGCTTCGCCTAAGCTCATGACGATATGACCGAAGTGGAATATGGTGGAGGGGGGCACCGACACGGCTAAGGAACGATCCGTAGATCAACTTGTGTGTCCTAGGGTGCCCCTGCCCCGTATATAAAGGAGCCAAGGGGAGGGCGGCCGGCCAAGAGGAGGGCGCTGTGGAGTCCTACTCCTCAGGGAGTAGGATTCCCTCCAATCCTAGTTGGAATAGGATTCACGGAGGGGTATAGAGAGAGGGGCGGCCCACCTTTCCTAGTCCTAGTAGGACTAGGGAAGGGGGAGGCGCGACCACCTAGGGCTGGTCCTTTCTCCTTTCCACCAAGGCCCACTATGGCCCATATAGTTCCCGGGGTTCGGTAACCTCCGCATCTCGATAAATTCGATTTCACTCGGAACATTTCCGATGTCCAAATGTAGGCTTCCAATATATCAATCTTTATGTCTCGACCATTTGAGACTCCTCGTCATGTCCGTGATCACATCCGGGACTCAACATCCTTGGTACATCAATACTTATAAACTCATAATGAACTCGTCATCAAACGTTAAGCGTGCGGACCCTACGGGTTCGAGAACTATGTAGACATGACCTAGAACCATTCTCGGTCAATAACCAATAGCGGAACCTGGATGCCCATATTGGTTCCTACATATTCTACTGAAGATCTTTATCGGTCAAACCGCATAACGATATCGTTGTTCCTTTTGTCATCGGTATGTTACTTACCCGAGATTCGATCGTCGGTATCCAATACCTAGTTCAATCTCGTTACCGGTAAGTCTCTTTACTCGTTCCGTAATACATCATCTCACAACTAACTCATTAGTTGCAATGCTTGCAAGGCTTATGTGATGTGTATTACCGAGAAGGCCCAGAGATACCTCTCCGACAATCGGAGTGACAAAACCTAATCTCGATTCATGCCAACTCAACATATACTTTTGGAGACACCTGTAGAGTACCTTTATAATCACCCATTTACGTTGTGACGTTTGGTAGCACACAAAGTGTTCCTCCGGTAAACGGGAGTTGCATAATCTCATAGTTGCAGGAACTTTGTATAAGTCATGAAGAAAGCATAAGCAACATACTAAAACGATCAAGTGCTAAGCTAACGAAATGGGTCATGTCAATCACATCATTCTCCTAATGATGTGATCCCATTAATCAAATGACAACACATGTCTATGGTTAGGAAACATAACCATCTTCGATTAATGAGCTAGTCTAGTAGAGGCATACTAGTGACTATCTGTTTGTCTATGTATTCACACATGTATTATGTTTCCGGTTAATACAATTCTAGCATGAATAATAAACATTTATCATGATATAAGGAAATAAATAATAACTTTATTATTGCCTCTAGGGCATATTTCCTTCATTGTCTCCCGAGAATGAAGTTCTTAACTTTAAACAAAGGGAGGAAGAAAATCTAAAAGATGCTTGGTACATAATTTGCAATGCGCAAAATAGATCTACTAGGAAGCAATCTACTTCCGTTCTTCTTCACAATTTTTATGTAGGCATCACTCCTTGGAATAGATATATTCTTGATACCATTACCGGAGGAAATTTCTTGGGTAGCCATACTTTTGATTCTTATAATGCTATGATAGATTTGTTTGGCCCATCACCTCTTTTGGTTAATGGAACTATTTTAACTTTGGAACATGTGATGCAACGGCTTGAAATTATTGAAAATAAAGTTGCCATCATAGAGTTGATTGAAAATTTGTATAGAAAGGTCCATAACCAAATTACCCAATAAGGATCTAAGGTAGGAGTTGCTCTTAAATTTTTTAAAGAAAAGGAACCTATGGTTAATGAAAAGATAGATCGAGATTCCACTAGAATTGATAAAATTGAGGATATTATTATCAAAATAGGATCTGCCTTTTCTTCCATGAAAAACACTCCTTCTAATGCTAAGATTGCCAAATTGATGTATGTTCCTAAAAATAAGGGTGAAACTTCTAGTAAGGGAAATGCGGACCTCAAATCCATAAGTGTTCACCCCAACTTTCTCGTTGTCCTTAAGGAACCTTTTGCCACAAATGATTTTTTCGATTTCGTGCCTAGAAGTTTGATAATTAATAAAATGGAAGAAACTCCTAGGGATGATAGGTGTCTTATTGAAGAATTGCCTACCAAAGATGGCAATACCTAGATCTATCCTTGCTTTTATGCCTAGCTAGGGGCGTTAAACGATAGCGCTTGTTGGGAGGCAACCCAATTTTATTTTAGTTTTTTCTTTTTGGTTCTGTTTAGGAATAAATAATGCATCTAGCTTCTTTTTAGATGTGGTTTTGTGTTTTAATTAGTGTTTGTGCCAAGTTAAAACTATAGGATCTTCTTGGATGCTATTTATTTGATCCTGCTGAAAATTCCAGAAACTTTCTGTTCACGAAAACAATTGTTTAAAATCACCAGAACATGATAAAATACTGATTCCAATTGCAGTAGATCAATAAACAAATTGTATAGGTCTTCCTATTTTGGTAGATTTTTCTGAGTTCCATAAGTTTGCATTAGGTACAGATTACTACAGATTGTTCTGTTTTTGACAGATTCTGTTTTTCGTGTGTTGTTTGCTTATTTCAATGAATCTATGGCTAGTAAAAGACTTTATGAACCATAGAGAAGTTGGAATACAGTAGGTTTAACACCAATATAAATAAAAAATGAGTTCATTACAGTACCTTGAAGTGGTGTTTTGTTTTCTTTCGGTAACGGAGCTCACGAGATTTTCTGTTAAGTTTTGTGTTGTGAAGTTTTCAAGTTTTGGGTAAAGATTTGATGGATTATGGAACAAGGATTAGCAAGAGCCTAAGCTTGGGGATGCCAAGGCACCCCAAGGTAAAATTCAAGGATAACCAAAAGCTTAAGCTTGGGGATGCCCCGGAAGGCATCCCCTCTTTCGTCTTCGTCTATCGGTAACTTTACTTGGAGCTATATTTTTATTCACCACATGATATTTGTTTTCTTAGAGCATCTTGTATGATTTGATTCTTTGCTTTTTAGTTTGTCACAATCATCCTCGCTGTACACACCTTTTGAGAGAGACACACATGATTCAGAATTTGTTAGAATACTCTATGTGCTTCACTTATATCTTTTGAGCTATATAGTTTTTGCTCTAGTGCTTCACTTATATCTTTTAGAACACGGTAGTGGTTGTATTTTATAGAAATTATTGATCTCTCATGCTTCACTTATATTATATTGAGAGTCTTAAACAGCATGGTAATTTGCTTTAATTGTGAAATAAATCTTCCATATGGAGTTCATTGAATATCATGAGAAGTTTGATACTTGATAAGTGTTTTGAGATATAAAGGTGGCAATATTAGAGTGTGCTAGTTGAGTAATTGTGAAATTGAGAAATACTTGTGTTAAAGTTGGCGAGTCCCGTAGCATGCACGTACGGTAAAAGTTGTGTGACAATTTTGACACATAAGGTGTTCTTTTATTGCTTTCCTTATGAGTGGCAGTCGGGGACGAGCGATGGTCTTTTCCTACCAATCTATCCCTCTAGGGGCATGCGTAGTAGTACTTTGTTTCGAGGGCTAATAAACTTTTGTAAGAAGTATATGAGTTCTTTATGACTAATGTGAGTCCATGGATTATACGCACTCTCAACCTTCCACAATTTTCTAGCCTCTACGGTACCGCGCATTGCCCTTTCTCGCCTTGAGAGTTGGTGCAAACTTCGCCGGTGCATCCAAACCCCGTGATATGATACGCTCTATCACACATAAACCTCCTTATATATTCCTGAAAACAGCCACCATACCTACCTATCATGGCATTTCCATAGCCATTCCGAGATATATTGCCATGCAACTTTCCACCATCCGTTTATTATGACACGCCCCATTATTGTCATATTGCTTTGCATGATCATATAGTTGACATTATATTTGTGGCAAAGCCACCATTCATAATTTCTTCATACATGTCACTCTTGATTCATTGCATATCCCGGTACACCGCCAGAGGCATTCACATAGAGTCATATTTTGTTCTCAGTATTGAGTTGTAATTCTTGAGTTGTAAGTAATAAAAGTGTGATGATCATCATTATTAGAGCATTGTCCCCTGTGAGGAAAGGATGATGGAGACTATGATTCCCCCACAAGTCGGGATGAGATTCCGGACTAAATAAAATAAAAAATAATAAAAAAGAGGCCAAATAAAAAAAGAGAAGGCCCCAAAAAAAGAAAGAAAAAGAAAAAAAAGAGAAAAAGAGAGAAGGGACAATGTTACTATCCTTTTTCCACACTTGTGCTTCAAAGTAGCACATGATCTTCATGATAGAGAGTCTCCTATGTTGTCACTTTCATATACTAGTGGGAATTTTTCATTATAGAACTTGGCTTGTATATTCCAATGATGGGCTTCCTCAAAATGCCTTAGGTTTTCGTGAGCAAGCAAGTTGGATGCACACCCACTTAGTTTCTTTTGTTAAGCTTTCATATATTTATAGCTCTAGTGCATCCGTTGCATGGCAATCCCTACTCCTCTCATTGACATCAATCAATGGGCATCTCCATAGCCTATTGATTAGCCGCGTCAATGTGAGACTTTATACCTTTTTGTCTTCTCTCATAACCCCCATCATTATACTTTACTCCACCCATAGTGCTATATCCATGGTTTGCGCTCATGTATTGCGTAAGGATTGAAAAGGCTGAAGCGCGTTAAAAAGTATGAACCAATTGCTTGGCTTGTCATCGGGGTTATGCATGATGAGAACGTTTGTGTGACGATATTAAAACATGGCCTAACTATATGCTTTTGTAGGGATAAGAATTCTTTGGCTATATTATTTTGATAAGATGTAATTGCTTGGTTAGCATGTTTGAAGTATTATTGTTTTTATGTCAACATTAAACTTTTATCTTAAATCTTTCGGATCTAAATATTCATGCCACAATAAAAAGAATTACATTGAAAATTATGCTAAGAAGCATTCCACATCAAAAAATTTGTTTTTATCATTTACCTACTCGAGGACGAGCAGGAATTAAGCTTGAGGATGCTTGATATGTCTCCAACGTATCTATAATTTTTGATTGTTCCATGCTATTATATATTCTGTTTTGGATGTTTAATGGTCTTATTTATACACTTTTATATTATTTTTGGGACTAACCTATTAACCGGAGGCCCAACCCAAATTGCTGTTTTTTTTGCCTATTTCAGTGTTTTGCAGAAAAAAGATATCAACGGAGTCCAAACGGAATGAAACCTTTGGGAGCGTGATTTTTGAAACAAACGTGATCCAGAGGACTTGGAGTGGACGTCAAGCAACCAACAAGGAGGCCACGAGGCAGGGGGCGCGCCTACCCCCCTGGGCGCGCCCTCCACCCTCGTGGCCCCCTCGTGGCTCCACCGACCTACTTCTTCCTCCAATATATACCTACGTACCCCCAAATCATCGAAGAGCACCACGAAAACCTAATTCCACCACCGCAACCTTCTGTACCCGTGAGATCCCATCTTGGGGCGTTTTCCAGCGTCCTGCCGGAGGGGGCATTGATCACAGAGGGCTTCTACATCAACACCATAGCCTCGCCGATGATGTGTGAGTAGTTTACCTCAGACCTTCGGGTCCATAGTTATTAGCTAGATGGCTTCTTCTCTCTCTTTGGATCTCAATACAAAGTTCTCCTCGATTCTCTTGGAGATCTATTCGATGTAATCTTCTTTTGCTATGTGTTTGTCGAGATCCGATGAATTGTGGGTTTATGATCAAGATTATCTATGAACAATATTTGAATCTTCTCTGAATTCTTTTATGTATGATTGGTTATCTTTGCAAGTCTCTTCGAATTATCAGTTTGGTTTGTCCTACTAGATTGATCTTTCTTGCAATGGGAGAAGTGCTTAGCTTTGGGTTCAATCTTGCGGTGCTCGATCCCAGTGACAGTAGGGGAAACGATACATATTGTATTGTTGCTATCGAGGATAAAAAGATGGGGTTTATATCATATTGCATGAGTTTATCCCTCTACATCATGTCATCTTGCTTAAAGCGTTACTCTGTTCTTATGAAGTTAATACTCTAGATGCATGCTTGTAACGCCCCGGATTCGATGCGCCAGGTGTCCGTCAGTTATTCGCCGTCGTTGCCATGTCATGTGCTTGCGTGTTGCATTTTGCCATGCCATCATCTGCATTTCATATCATGTCATCATGTGCATTTCATTTTGCATACGTGTTCGTCTCATGCATCCGAACATTTTCCCCGTTGTCCGTTTTGCAATCCGGCACTCCTATGTTTCCCGGCGCCCCCTTTTACCTCTTTTCGTGTGCGGGTGTTAAACAGTCTCGTAATGGACCGAGGTTTGTCAAGCGGCCTTGGTATAGCACCGGTAGACCGCCTGTCAAGTTTCGTGCCATTTGGAGGTCGTTTGATACTCCAACGGTTAACCGGGTAACCGCAAAAGCCTCCTTCTCTCTGCAGCCCAACACCCCTTCCAAAGTGGCCCAAAACCCAGCAAACTCCCCTCCATGCTCTCGGTCGTTCGATCACGATCGCGTGGCCGAAAACCGCTCCTCATTTGGACTCTCCTAGCTCCCTCTACCTATAAAACTAGACCTCCCCCGAAATTTTCGGGTCATTCTACCCTAACCCTAGCAAAATCGCCCTCCGCCGCCGCCGGACACGTCCGATCTGGACCGGACGCGTCCGCCCGCCGCCCGCAGCCAATCGGCGAGCGCCACGTGGCATCGCCGCCATCCCTCCGCCGCCGCCCGCTGGCCCACGGGAGCCCGCCCGGGCCGGATCGGGCCCGATCTCCGCCGCCACGGCGTGCCTCTCGCGGGCGCCCGCCTCCGACCTCCTCCGCCGCCCGCCCGAAGTCCGGCCGCCGCCGCCCTCTCGCCCGGAGCCGCCCGCGCCGCCGCCCGCCTCAGCTCCGCCCGGCCGCCCGCAGCGGCGCGCCGCCCGCCTCGGCTCCGCCCGCCCGCCCGTCCGCGCCGCCCGGAGGACCTCCACCGCGCCCCTGCGCCGCCCCATGATCGCCGGCTCCCCTCCGCCGCCTCCTCCTCGCCTCCGGTGCCAGCTCCGCGAGAGCTCAGCCCGCCTCGATCTAGATCTCGAACAGTTGACTTCTTTCCCCCGATTTTTCCTCTAAGTCATTTTCTGCCAGTATTTTGTTGCATTTTCATCGCATCATAACTCTGCATCCGTAGCTCCGTTTTGGGCGTGTAATATGTCAAATTGTTCGTCTCGTCGAGTACATCATTTCATCTCATTGCATCATATTCATTTGAGCTCATCTTGATGCCCGAAATGCTGTTAGAAGAGGGCTATGTGATGTTAGTTTCAGATTCTTATCAGAACATGCATTTTTGTCATTTTTGCCATGATTGATGTGTGCACCCTATGAACTTGAGTCCTACATGTGTTTTTTAATATGCCATGCCATATTTACAAGGGTGTATGCCATGTATTTTTGTGATCTCTGTGGTGACTAGCACAAGCATGCAAACTAGGCTTCATGATGTTGCTGATTTCAGCCCCCTCTCACTGATATTTTTATGCCATGTTAACTTGATGCTACCGAGAGATCCATGCTTATTTTGAGATACTTCAGTAAGGATGTTTTGAACATATGGTTATTCTCTATCCATCCATGCCCTTGTTTGCAATTATGGAGTGCCATAGCTTGAGTCAATCGAGCTCTACTTTTGCTATAAAATGTTCCTGGCAGATTGTTTACATGTGTATAGCTTCTATGCCATGTCTTCTTACTGTGAGTTGCCTTGCCATGCCATGTATTGCTTTGTGGTGAGTGGTTCAAGCTCACCAACATGCCTACTTATTGTTGTTCCTGCCATGTATGAATCTGTAATATAACTTGCTATGTTTACATGGGTGCCATCATATTTTCTGATCATTTTTGGCTCATGGTCAGTAAGGGACTTTTGTTCTATGCATTTAGTAGTATCCTACCATGCCTTTGTTTGCCATGATAAGTTCCTGTAACATGTTGTTTCATAGCTCTAAACATGTTAACCTGATGTTATTTCTGCCATGTCCTGTGATTTCTGCTAAGTCTGTGAACTGTTATTATTTGCAATCTTGTCATGTGTGTTTGAGCATGTTCTAGTGATTTCTGGAGATAGCTCAGTGTTCATCTTTTGTCATGCTTTACCTGTACATCATGCCCATGCCTTTTGTTTTCTTGTTGAGATGCTGTAGCTTGTTGTTTTGGTGCTTGCAATATGCCTAGTTGCTGTTTTGGACAGATTGTTGTCATAACTTGTTTCATGTGTATGTGTTGAACCGTTGCTCCGTTTTGAGTGTGCTCTATATGAAACTTGCTTGATTTTGCATGTAGCTTCACATTATCATGTTGCATTCATGTTTTGAGGTGTTTGCTTGATGTTTGTATGCATTTTGCATCAATGCCATGCTTATCTTGTTTTGCTCATATCTTCTAGCCGTAGCTCCGAATCTAATGAACTTTATATGTAACTTGACTAGAATTTCGTGTAGATCATCGTGGTGCATCTTAACTTGCTGTTTAACAACTTGAACATAAGGTTTATTCAGATCTGGACCAATTTCGAAATTTGCATATGAGGACTTACCGGAATTGTTATATGTTGTTCCCGGCCTCATTTAAACTTGCTTTGATGTGTCGCTCTTGTTTGCATCATCTCTTGCCATGAGTAGCTTCATGTAGTCTTGTCATGCATCATGCCTGTGTGTGCATCATGCCTTGTTCATGTGTGGTGTGTTTACTATGTTGTGTGCTTCTTCTTGTTAGTTCCTTTTGTTATGATCGTGAGGATTCGTTCGTCTACGCTTGGTTCGTCTTCGTGGCTTCATCTTCTTCATGGACTCGTTCTTCTTCCTTGCGGGATTTCAGGCAAGATGACCGCTACCCTGGATCTCACTACTATCATTGCTATGCTAGTTGTTTCGTTCTTTCGCTATGCTGCGCTACCTATCACTTGATGCTCAAGCCATCCCAAATCGCCATGAACCTCTAACCTTTTGCACCCTTCCTAGCAAACCCTTGTTTGGCTATGTTACCGCTTTGCTCAGCCCCTCTTATAGCGTTGTTAGTTGCAGGTGAAGATGAAGTTTGTTCCTTGTTGGAACATGGAGATGTTGTTCTTTGTTGGAACATGTTTACTTGTTGGGATATCACAATATCTATTGTTTAATTAATGCATCTATATACTTGGTAAAGGGTGGAAGGCTCGGCCTTATGCCTGGTGTTTTGTTCCACTCTTGCCGCCCTAGTTTCCGTCATATCGGTATTATGTTCCCGGATTTTGCGTCCCTAACGCGGTCGGGTGATTTATGGGACCCCCTTGACAGTTCGCTTTGAATAAGACTCCTCCAGCAAGGCCCAACATTGGTTTTACCATTTGCCTCACCTACCTTTTTTTTCCCTTGGGAGTCGCGCTCTCAAGGGTCATCTTCATTTTAGCCCCCCCGGGCCAATGCTTGTCTAAGTGTTGGTCCAAACTAGAGCCACTTGCGGTGCCGCCCCTAGGCAACTTGGGGTATCGTCGGTTGACGTCGTCGCTCATCCGGTTGTGGCTCGAGACGAGATCTGTGCGGCTACTATCGGGGTGTCGCACCGGGAGGTCTTGCTGGTCTTGTTTTATTGCTGTTGAAATGTCTTGTAGCCGGATTCCGAGACTGATCGGTCTTCCCGGGAGAAGGAATATCCTTCGTTGATCGCGAGAGCTTATCATGGGCTAAGTTGGGACACCCGCAGGGTATAAACTTTCGAGAGCCGTGCCCGCGGTTATGTGGCAGATGGGAATTTGTTAATATCGGTTGTAGTAAACTTGAAGCAAACTCTTCTAAAATACACCGACCGTGTGCGAACCGTGAGTGTCTCTTTTCGGGTTGATCGAGAGGAGAACACGGTTTCGGGTTATGTCGACGTAAGTAGGAGTTCAGGATCACTTCTTGATCATTACTAGTTGACGACCGTTCCTTTGTTTCTCTTCTCGCTCTCTTTTGCGTATGTTAGCCACCATATATGCTTAGTCGCTGCTGCAACCTCACCACTTTACCCCCCTTCCTTTCCCTTTAAGCTTTGCTAGTCTTGATACCCATGGGAATGGGATTGCTGAGTCCTCGTGGCTCACAGATTACTACACCAACAGTTGCAGGTACAGGTTGTGCGATGATCATGACGCGAGAGCGATGTTTGCTTGTTTGGAGTACTTCTTACGCTTCTTCTTCGATCAGGGATAGGTTCCAGTCGGCAGCCTGGGCTAGCAGTGGTGGATGTCGTTTGAGCTTCTGTTTATGTTTCATCCGTAGTCGGATGTTGATCTTGTATATGATGTTGATGTATTCTTGTGGCATTTGTGCCTTATGTATGTATCCCCATCTAGTATGTAATGTTGATGTAATGATCTTGTATATGATGTTGATGTATTCTTGTGGCATTTGTGCCTTATGTATGTATCCCCATCTAGTATGTAATGTTGATGTAATGATATCCACCTTGCAAAAGCGTTTCAATATGCGGGTCTATCCTTGGTGGGACCGTCGAGTTCCTTTTGGATAGGGTCGCATATTGGGCGTGACAATGCTGGATAGCGGTCGATGTGTGGAGTAATAGTAGTAGATGCAGGCAGGAGTCGGTCTACTTGTCACAGACGTGATGCCTATATACATGATCATACCTAGATATTCTCATAACTATTCTCAATTTTATCAATTGCTCGACAGTAATTTGTTCACCCACCGTAATACTTATGCTATCTTGAGAGAAGCCACTAGTGAAACCTATGGCCCCCGGGTCTATTTTCCATCATATTAATCTTCCGTCAACAAGCTATTTCTTTCGCTGTTTACTTTGCTTTCTTTACTTTTAGTCTTTATCATAAAAATACCAAAAATATTATCTTATCGTCTCTATTAGATCTCACTTTTGCAAGTGGCCGTGAAGGGATTGACAACCCCTTTATCGCGTTGGTTGCAAGGTTCTTATTTGTTTGTGTAGGTGCAAGGGACTTGAACGTGGCCTCCTACTAGATTGATACCTTGGTTCTCAAAAAGTGAGGGAAATACTTACGCTACTTTGCTGCATCACCCTTTCCTCTTCAAGGGAAAACCAACGCAGTGCTCAAGAGGTAGCAGTAACCCATATAGTAGTTGTGTCTGTTGACCGTTTAGTTACATGCAGGAGCATCGGTTGTAATAAGCCTTCAAAATAGTGATGATCTCGACAGCACATTCAAGTCATTGTGAGAGTCAGGCAAACCAAAAAATGAATGCCAGGCAGAAGGGAGGCGGTGGGCAAGGGAGGCAACGAGGTAGCGACAGGTCCGGCGGGCAGTCGCCGCGAGGCGCGCCGGTGAAGATGCAGGGGCAGGGGGCGGCGCGAGGGAGAGGGGCGGCTTTTACTCGGAGGTGCACCAGACAAGTATATTTAGGGAGAAGGTTGGAGTCGGGGTATAATTTTTACTCCCTTATGGAGGATTGGGGATCGGTTAGGTGCATGTTAGAGGAGTAAGATAAAAAAATTTACTCCTCTAACGCCGGATAGAGAATCGGTTAAAATGATGTGCTACAACTTATAAGAGCAACTCTAGCAGACCCCACATCCCGCCGACCCGCAAAACGCGTTTGCAGTTCGTGGAAAACCGCTTTTGTAGGCTGGCTCGGGCTGGCATAAATGCAGACCCCCCAAACGGACCCATAAAAAGTATATTCCCGGAATATACTTTTTTACGGGTCGGCTTCTACGGGTTCTGCTCAGGCACCACCACGACGACCCGCAAATAGAAAATGGCAATTCTTGCATTTGACATAGGTTTTCACAAACAAGTTCAAATTCAAACGACATAACACAGCTTTACGCGCAAATAAAAGCCAAGTTCAGTACGACAAACACAAAAGAAGGCCCTACAAAAGTTTGCGCCCATGTCTGGCACCATCTTGGTCGATCTTCACTCCATGCCATCGAGTCCATCTTGAAGTTCATCGCCACCACCGAATCCACCTCCGGCGCTTGTTCCAACTCCCGCACCGAAATCATCAACATTGCCACCATATGGAGCAGAGAAAACATCTCCGGAACTGTAGCACGCACCGGCCGATGCAACCATTCTCCTCTTCAAGATTTCTCTCCTTGCCATATCATGCCATGTTTTGGTGAGATCGTCCATGTCATTACGGTTCATTGACATGATCTTGTTCTCTTTGGCGAGCAGCTTGGACATGGCTTTGTTTTCTGCAGCGCGTGCTCTTCTCTCCTCAATTGTAGCTTTGCACAGCCCCTCTTCCTTGAGCAATTGCCACTTTTCTTGCTTCTCCTTTGCCTTCTTCTCGGCCAACTCTTTCTTGATCTCCAATGACTTCAACAATATCGACTCGTTTGATTGCACCATGGCATCAATTTTCTCCCTCAAGCTCGATGCTTCTTACTCTCTCTTCATCTTCTCCTTAGTCTTCTTGTCGCCATCGGGCTTGTTCAAATTTCTTGGGCCATCATCATCCTCATCTTCATCCATGTTTGTAAGTGAGCCTCTCTTTGGTGGGGATTCTTTGTCGATCGACTTCCACTTCTCGCACTTTTGGAGCAACTCCCAACAATGCTCTAGTTTGAAGAATTTGACTTCTGAAGCTTCCATGTCCTTGTATCTATGTTGAGTAATCTTGTCCTACACAATGTGAACAAAGTGATGCAATCATTTCCAATGATGCAAATATGATGATGCACAACTTGAGCAAAGGCAAAAAAACTCACATAGTCGGACTCCATGGTGCCACTTGGAGGTGCATTGCGTACTTGCTCCAAGCAAGCTGCCCAACGGCTGCACATAGGCTTGATATTCTCCCAACGCTCTTAAAGCGACCGAAATGTGCGTGGGGTCCTATTGGGATGCTTTGCCATAATGCGGAAGTATTGATCTTCGATCCTTTGCCAATATCTCTTGGCGGTTTGAGAAGTACATGTGCATGCATCAAGAGACACCGCACTCCATGCTTTGATCAAAGCTTGATCTTCGAAGATCGCGTAGTTCTTCGATCTTTGGCTTTTCCCAGTTCTTGTTTGCGATTGCTCATACGCTTTCGCTTCGATCTTCTCCAATTCGTCCTCACAACCATGATCATCCATGCCGCCCTCCGTTTCATTGTAGTCGAATGCGGTGAACGGGGCTTGATCAATGTCAACCGCGTTCGTGTCCAACAAGTTCATGAACTCGATAGTTGCATTGTTCGAACCATCACTATAGTGAACGATAACAAGTCACGAGCTATCGAGAATAATGGCGGAAATGAAAGGAAATCACCATGACCGAAGACACATACCTTCCGGCCATTTCGTCGAACACCTCGTTTGCGGGGGGAGCAACACCGTTGAACGGCATCGCCGGAGCACCTCTTTCCGGGATGGAGTGAGAGGATGAAGAAGGTGGCCTCTTTGTAGCCGGAATCTTCCTCCGCTTTATGCCCGCGACCTTGCCGACCTTCTTCGTCGCCGGCCGGGATCGCGCTGTGTCGTTGGCGCCCGGAGCGCGGGCCATTGCGGCGGGGGCAGCCGGATTCCCGCCCTACACGACCATGTTGCCCTGCCGCTTGCGGGCAGGCGCGGCGTTTGCTTGGGCGGCGGCGGCGGGGCCAACATGGCCGGTGATGAGATCCGCCCGTGGGGAAGGAGCGTGCGCGACCTCGACGGTGACGGGGGACAACAGGGAGTCGTCCATGGCAACGAGGGACGGACGGGGAGGATGCACCGGAGTGTGCGGTGGCGGGGCAATGGTGGCGGAGGGTGAGGGGAGCGGGAAAGGACGCGCGGAAATGTCCCTCCCGCCAAATCTCGCTGCGGGTAGGGGCTGAGCTCGGGTCGGCCTCCTAGCCCGTGAAATTAGAGGTTGGAGGAGAAGATTTGTCGCGCCCCGCAAAAATATTTGCGGGCCGGGGAGGGATGCGGGGTCTGTCGGGCAGGTTTTCCCGCCCCGACCCGCACTTTGACGGTTATTTTGCGGGCCAGAGCGGGATGCGGGGTCTGCTAGAGTTGCTCTAAAATGCATATAAGAAGCACACATGTCTACAAACTACCTTCATTACGAATTCAGTGGTCTCTTAAACTTTCAAACTACCAATCACTATGATGACCAGACAACACATGACAAACAGAAAATACTCCCTCCTTTCCGGTTTATAAGGCTTATCTCAAAATTTTAGTTTTCTTGTTTTATAAGGCTCAATTTGGTTGTTCCCCATCACATGTTCAGATTTCAAGGTGCATTAAATCATTACATGCAAGTATTAAAAGAAAATTGACCAATGCATGTGCTTTGTGCATGCATACATTGCAATTAATGCATTGATAAACACAATTGTTTGAGGAAAACAAGCGCATTAATTAACTGGTTTTGCAAACTACAAAAATTATTCCACCACTCATCATCTACCTTGGCTGATGAGATTTTTTAATTGAGCCTTATAAACCGGAAAGGAGGGAGTAGTGCAGAACACAACTCATGTGATTATTACCTTGTAAACTTCACTCCAAGGATGTCTCAACCAGTCCTGCCTATTGTTTTCATCACCTTCATTGGTGTCGCTGACGATTACGTGGACGAGCATGGCTTTCCCGCAGTATGGCAGTCCATGCAGCGGAATCATCCAGATAGGCCGAACTCCCATCAGCGGCAGATTAGGGCAAGCACGCAAAGCTGCGGCAACAGCAAGACCCCTGACGCCGCGGCCTCCCTTAACCTCCGTTCCAGCCCAACTCACCTCGTCACCCCTGCGCCCCTCGTGTTTCTCTTACTATCCCTTCAATCCCAACGTCTCCGTGCCTGCAGGCTGCCGTCCTCATCTTGCTCCGGATCGAGACTATCTTGCCCATCGCCTATAGGGTGTTGGACATTTCAGTTGCGCGAAATAATGCTTCCATGGCAGCCAAATTGATAGGTGTTAGTTTCTTCAGTAGATTCAGAGTTTTTCAGTTAAGTTTCTGTTAGTGCACGAGGGCACAATCATTTTGTGTTCCGTGCGAATAGGTAGTAGGCCAGCTGCACGACTTGGCCCGTGGGATGGCGCAGGCACGATGGGGTTGTTGCGAGCTTTGTGACAAGTCTTAGATCACTGAATAAATGGATCAGAGAAACAGAAAAGCAGCAGAACTTGCGCTGCACAAATCGTCCTCTGTCGATTTGTTTTTCATCAGAGTTCAGAGAGTGAGAGTGAGAGAGAGGGAGGTGCTCCGGCGAGCATCTCCGGCAACACTTGGCATCAAAACATCAGGTTGGACCATGGACCATGTCGTCCGGCGGAAACAGCTCGCACACCCAGCAGGACTCGCAGACGCCTCCACGCATGCGAGCCACGTCGCCAGTTCGAGGTAGAAGCAGGAATCACCGCCCGCGGGATGTTGGTGCACCAGCAGGTGATCCAGGAGACGAGCTCCACCGGAGTTTACCCCACGCTGACGCACACGAACTACGCGGACTGGTCTCTGCTCATGAAGGTAAACCTGTAGGAACTAGGACGAGGGATGGTGGAATGCCGGAAAATATCCTATGGAGCTTAGGCTCATGGACATCCCTTATCTAGCCATTCAATTCTGCATCACGATTCGTGCAAGTACTTTTCTCTTTTTTATTTCTCTCATATAGTTTAACATATGAACTTCATAATTTTTCAGCACAACAGAACATTCTTACTAGAATGTGGGGAAAATACTTTCAGATTTTTCGCGCATCATAAATAATAGAAATAAGATTTTTTTAATTAAAAAAAATCTAATTTTCTATATTTTTCTTGGACAAAAAAATCTGAAAGTTTTATCCCACGTTGTTCTAAGAATGTTTTGTTGTCCTGGAGAGTTTCAAGTTCATTTGTTGTTTTGTTTTGAAGAAACAAAAAAGTGAAAGTTTTCATGTAGTAAGTTAGTTGTGTAGTACGGATCTTAAAGAAACATTAGATGATGAGGATAGGAGGTGTCCAGGAGCCCATGCTCTAAAAATCCGCGTCCGTGGAATGCCGTTGAGACCGGCAACGGATCCTTCCGCGACGAGCACAAGGCCATGGCCGCGATCTTGCGCGCCCCTCAACCGGACATGGTGGGTCCGATCGGCGCCAAGGCCACCGCCAAGCTGGCGTAAGAGGTGGTCATGGCACCGCGCATGGGCGCCACCCGCCCACCCGCGTACGCGAGGTGAACGCGCAGCACCTGTGACGGGAGTTGCGAGAGCAGCACATCCCGCTCCGGCGAGACGATCGACGATTTCTCGATGCGCATTTCTAGCTCGCCACGAACCTGCGCTCCCTCGGCGACGACGCCCAAGAATCCAAGGTGGTCGTCAAGTTCCTGAGTGTGGTTCCTCAGCAGTACGTGCAGGTTGCCATCGCGATCGAGACCCTTCTCGACGTGAGCACCTTGTCTCTGGACGTGGTCACTGGCCGCCCCGAGTCGTGCAGGACCTGATCAGCGACAACGCCGCCGAGTCACACTCCGGCGGGTGCCTACGCCTGACGGGGGAGTGGGAGGCCACGTGGTGGTGGACGCGATGGCCGCAACGGCCCGCAAGGCGACCGTGGTGCCGGCAGCATCGACAGGAGCGGCGGCGACAAGGACATGTGCCGCTACTATGGAATCAAAGGGCACTGGGACGATGGGACCATGATTGCAGGAAGAAGAAGCGCGAGGAAGCTCACCTCGCGCAGGCTGACGAGGAAGCAGATCCGGCATTCCTGCTGATGGAGATGGTGTTGTTAGACCTTATGCATCTCTGGGATGCTATTAGCAGGATCAAATTGCATCTAGATCACCTAACAACATGAACAGAGAAGGGTTTAGAGATCCTTTACATGTCACGGGAGTGGACATGATCGCCTGCTCGGTGCAGGCGTGATGTAGTCGAAGCAGAGGTTCTCCTCGACGTCCTGATTCCTTCAGGCCGCCACCGGGACTGGCCGGGGACGACAACGGCAGCTGGAGTAGGTCTTTTCGTCGCTGCAGCGCTCCCCTGATCGGATAGTGTGAGAGAATATCGGGAGGGGAGTGAAACCGTACGAGAATTGTGATCGCGCAGGCTGCCAACCCTCTCCCGTACCCCCTTTTATCTAGCGCTGGCGACAGGGGACCTAAACCATCAGTTGGTTTGGGTGCCCCCGATCAGGGTGCCTTAGTTGGGATAAAAAGCCCACATATGTTGGTGCGTGGAGCCTTTTCATTAACGTTATCTTCCTCTCTTTTTTCTGTTAGACTAATAGATCTAACTGGCCTGTTTAAGCCGTCAGATCAAACCAACATTCTCCCCTTGATCGTTAGGCTTTTCATTCGCCCATTCTACATAGGAATGATGTACCAAAGTGAGGTGTTGCAACAGCTCGAAACGCCATAGAACATCAACACGTATAGCACACTCGCCTATTTCGAAATGGAAAATATTTTGGTAATTTGGGAGTGGTTTATTTTAATGGTCCTCTTATTCCAGAATCATAAGGCTTCCAGTCGTCCCATGCCGGCAACATGCTCACCAAAAATACTGGGTGGTAAGCCTTTTGTTAGCGGATCCGCAAGCATATGCTTCGTTCTTATATGTTTAACATCCATTGTTTGATCCTGGATTCTATCTTTCACAACACGATACTTTATGTCAATGTGTCTGGCAGCACCACTTGACCTGTTGTTACTCGTATAGAAAACTGCGGGTTCATTATCACAGTATAATAAAATTGGTTTAGATATGTTGTCAACCACTTTAAGTCCGGGAATAAAATTCTTTAGCCATACAGCCTGCCCGGTGGCCTCATAACATGCTACAAATTCTGCCTGCATCATAGATCCAGCAGTTAACGTTTGTTTGGAGCTTTTCCACGATATAGCTCCTCCTGCGAGTGTGAATATATAACCTGACGTGGATCTCATACTATCCACACACCCGGCAAAATCAGAGTCTGAATAACCAAAAATTTCTAGGTTATTAGTTCTCTTATATGTAAGCATGAAATCCTTAGTTCCTTGCATATAACGCAAGACTTTCTTTGCGGCCTTCCAGTGGTCCGGTCCTGGATTTAATTGGTATCTGCCAAGCATCCCGGTTACAAAACATAAATCTGGGCGCTTACACACTTGAGCATACATGATGCTTCCGATAGCTGAAGCATAAGGAACCGACTTCATCTGATCAGTTTCACATTGGTTCCTCAAACATTGAAATGTCCCAAACTTATCGCCCTTAACTATAGGAGCAGGTGAGGGTGAGCACTTATGCATATTAAAAAAATTTCAGCACTCTCTCAAAGTATGCTTTTTGAGATAGTCCTAAAGTTCCCCTGGACCTATCTCGATGAATCTCGATGCTGAGGACATACGAGGCTTCACCAAGATCTTTCATATCAAAACTAGATGACAGAAAATTCTTGGTCTCATGCAGCATATCCTTATCGCTAAATGCCAACAATATGTGATCAACGTATAGGACTAAAAATGTGAACCTACTGCCTTTAAACTTAACGTATATGCAGTTGTCCATAACATTTTCGGTGAAACCAAAAGTTCTGATAATTTTATCAAACTTGAGGTACCACTCTCTTGAATCTTGCTTCAAGCCATAAATTGATTTCTTTAGACGACATGCTAAATGTTCCTTCCCTTCCACAACGAAGCCTTCTGGCTGAGCCATGTAAACGTTTTCTTTTAAGTCACCATTCAGAAATGTCGTTTTAACATCCATTTGGTGTAGTTCTAGGTCATAATGAGCTACTAATGCCATTATGATTCTAAAAGAATCCTTGGTTGACACAGGAGAGAAGGTTTGCTTATAATCAATGCCTTCTCTCTGTGTATACCCCTTTGCCACTAGCCTTGCCTTGAACCGTTTGACATTCCCTTTGGAATCATACTTGGTTTTGTAGACCCACTTGCAGCCTACTTTCTTAGCTCCATCGAGAACTTCTACTAAGTCCCAAACGTCGTTTGAGCCCATATACTTCTGAAGGAAATATGCCCTAGAGGCAATAATAAAGTTATTATTTATTTCCTTATATCATGATAAATGTTTATTATTCATGCTAGAATTGTATTAACCGGAAACATAATACATGTGTGAATACATAGACAAGCAGATAGTCACTAGTATGCCTCTACTAAACTAGCTCATTGATCAAAGATGGTTATGTTTCCTAACTATAGACATGTGTTGTCATTTGATTAATGGGATCACATCATTAGGAGAATGATGTGATTGACATGACCCATTCCGTTAGCTTAGCACTTGATCGCTTAGTATGTTGCTTATGCTTTCTTCATGACTTATACAAAGTTCACGAAACTATGAGATTATGCAACTCCGTTTACGGAGGAACACTTTGTGTGCTACCAAACGTCACAACGAATCTGGGTGATTATAAAGGTACTCTACAGGTGTCTCCAAAAGTATATGTTGAGTTGGCATGAATCGAGATTAGGTTTTGTCACTCCGATTGTCGGAGAGGTATCTCTGGGCCTTCTCGGTAATACACATCACATAAGCCTTGCAAGCATTGCAACTAATGAGTTAGTTGTAAGATGATGTATTACGGAACGAGTAAAGAGACTTACTGTAACGAGATTGAACTAGGTATTGGATACCGACGATCGAATCTCGGGTAAGTAACATACCGATGACAAAGGAACAACGATGTCGTTATGCGGTTTGACCGATAAAGATCTTCAGAGAATATGTAGGAACCAATATGGGCATCCAGGTTCCGCTATTGGTTATTGACCGAGAATGGTTCTAGGTCATGTCTACATAGTTCTCGAACCCGTAGGGTCCGCACGCTTAACGCTTCGATGACAGTTCATTATGAGTTTATAAGTATTGATGTACGAAGGTTGTTCGAGTCCCGGATGAGATCACGGACATGACGAGGAGTCTCAAATGGTCGAGACATAAAGATTGATATATTGGAAGCCTATGTTTGGACTTCGGAAAGGTTCCGGATGAAAACAGGAAGTTACCGGAACACCGGGGGGTTACCGGAACCCCCCGGGGGGTCTATGGGCCTTGATGGGCCATAGGGAGAAGAGGAAAGGGCCGGCCAGGCAGGCCGCGCCCCTCCCCCTCTAGTCCGAATAGGACAAGGAGAGGGGGGCGCCTTCCCTCTTCCCCCTCCCCAATCCTATTCCAACTAGGAAGGGGGAGTCCTACTCCCGGTGGGAGTAGGACTCCTCCAGGCGCGCCCCCCTTGGGCTGGCCGCACCCCCTTGCTCCTTTATATACGGGGGCAGGGGGCACCCCATGACACACAAGTTGATCTACGGATCGTTCCTTAGCCGTGTGCGGTGCCCCCTCCACCATATTCCACTTCGATCATATCGTCGCATGAGCTTAGGCGAAGCCCTGCGCCGGTGAAGTCATATCGTCGCGGAGCTTAGGCGAAGCCCTGCGTCGGTGGAGCATCATCATCGTCACCACGCCGTCGTGCTGACGGAACTCATCCCCGATGCTTTGCTGGATTGAAGCCCGGGGATCGTCATCGAGCTGAACGTGTGCTGAACACGGAGGTGCCGTACGTTCGGTACTTGGATCGGTCGGATCGTGAAGACGTACGACTACATCAACCGCGTTGTTATAACGCTTCCGCCACGGTTCACGAGGGTACGTGGACGACACTCTCCTCTCGTTGCTATGCCATCACCATGGTCTTGCGTGTGCGTAGGAAATTTTTGAAATTACTACGTTCCCCAACAAATGGCATCCGAGCCTGGTTTTATGCGTTGATGTCATATGCACGAGTAGAACACAAGTGAGTTGTGGGCGATATAAGTCATACTGCTTACCAGCATGTCATACTTTGGTTCAGCGGTATTGTGAGATGAAGCGGCCGGACCGACATTACGCCAGACGCTTACGCGAGACTGGTTTCACCGCTCGAGCACTAGTTGCTTAAAGGTGACCGGAGGGTGTCTGCTCTCTCACTTTAGTTGAACTGAGTGTGGCTACGCCGGTCCTTGCGAAGGTTAAAACAGCACCAACTTGACAAACTATCGTTGTGGTTTTGATGCGTAGGTAAGAACAGTTCTTGCTCAGCCCGTAGCAGCCACGTAAAACTTGCAACAACAAAGTAGAGGACGCCTAACTTGTTTTTGCAGGGCATGTTGTGATGTGATGTGGTCAAGACGTGATGCTATATTTTATTGTATGAGATGATCATGTTTTGTAACCGAGTTATCGGCAATGGCAGGAGCCATATGGTTGTCGCTTATTGTATGAAATGCAACGCCATGTAATTGCTTTACTTTATCACTAAGAAGTAGCAATAGTCGAGAAGCAATAGTTGGCGAGACGACAACGATGCTACGATGGAGATCAAGGTGTCGTGCGGTGACGATGGTGATCATGACGGTGCCGGAGATGGAGATCACAAGCACAAGATGATTATGACCATATCATATCACTTATATTGATTGCATGTGATGTTTATCCTTTATGCATCTTATCTTGCTTTGATTGACGGTAGCATTATAAGATGATCTCTCACTAAAATTATCAAGAAGTGTTCTCCCTGAGTATGCACCGTTGCTAAAAGTTCATAGTACCCAGACACCACGTGATGATCGGGTGTGATAAGTTCTACGTCCATCTACAACGGGTGCAAGCCAGTTTTGCACACGCAGAATACTCAGGTTAAACTTGACGAGCCTAGCATATGCAGATATGGCCTCGGAACACGGAGACCGAAAGGTCGAGCGTGAATCATATAGTAGATATGATCAACATAGTGATGTTCACCATTGAAAACTACTCCATCTCACGTGATGATCGGTTATGGTTTAGTTGATTTGGATCACGTAATCACTTAGATGACTAGAGAGATATCTGTCTAAGTGGGAGTTTTTAATATGATTAATTGAACTTAAATTTATCATGAACTTAGTACCTGATAGTATTTTGCTTGTCTATGTTTACTGTAGATAGATGGCTCGTGCTGTTGTTCCGTTGAATTTTAATGCGTTCCTTGAGAAAGCAAAGTTGAAAGATGATGGTAGCAATTACACGGACTGGGTCCGTAACTTGAGGATTATCCTCATTGCTGCCTGGAAGAATTACGCCCCGAAGCACCGCTGGGTGCCAGAGCCTGCTGCAGAGCAACGCCGAGAAGTTGTGAACGTCTGGCGAGCAAAGCTGATGACTACTCTATAGTTCAGTGTGTCATGCTTTACGGCTTAGAACCGGTCTTCAACGACGTTTTGAACGTCATGGAGCATATGAGATGTTCCAAGAGTTGAAGTTAATATTTCAAGCAAATGCCCGGATTGAGAGATATGAAGTCTCTAATAAGTTCTATAGCTGCAAGATGGAGGAGAATAGTTCGTCGGTGAGCACATACTCAAAATGTCGGGTATAATAATCACTTAATTCAGCTGGGAGTTAATCTTCCGGATGATAGTGTCATTAATGAATTCTCCAATCATCGCCACCAAGCTACAAGAGCTTCGTGATGAACTATAATATGCAAGGGATGACTAAGACAATTCTGAGCTCTTCGCAATGCTAAAAGTCATGGAGGTAGAAATCAAGAAAGAGCATCAAGTGTTGATGGTCAAACAAGACCACTAGTTTCAAGAAAAGGGCAAAGGAAAGAAGAAGGAAACTTCAAAAGAACAGCAAGAAAGTTGCTGCTCAAGAGAAGAAACCCAAGTCTGGACCTAAGCACTGAAATCGAGTGTTTTACTGCAAGCGATCGACTTCGAAGCGGAACTGCCCCAAGTATTTGGCGGATAAGAAGGATGGCAAGGTGAACAAAGGTATATGTGATATACATGTTATTGATGTGTACCTTACTAGAGCTCGTAGTAGCACTGGTATTTGATACTGGTTCTGTTGCTAATATTTGCAACTCAAGCAGGACTACTGAATAGGCGAGCACCGCAAAGGACGAGGTGACGATGCGCGTGGGAAACGGTTCCAAAGTCAATGTGATCGCGGTCGGCACGCTACCTCTACATCTACCTTCGGGATTAGTTTTAGACCTAAATAATTGTTATTTGGTGCCAGCGTTGAGCATGAACATTATATCTGGATCTTGTTTGATGCGAGACGGTTATTCATTTAAATCAGAGAATAATGGTTGTTCTATTTATATGAGTAATATCTTTTATGGTCATGCACCCTTGAAGAATGGTCTATTCTTGTTGAATCTCGACGATAGTGATACACATATTCATAATGTCGAAGCCAAAAGATGCAGAGTTGATAATGATAGTGCAACTTATTTGTGGCACTTGCCGCTTAGGTCATATCGGTGTAAAACGCATGAAGAAACTCCATACAGATGGACTTTTGGATTCACTTGATTATGAATCACTTGGTACTTATGAACCGTGCCTCATGGGCAAGATGACTAAAACACCGCTCTCGGTTGTATGGAGAGAGCAACAGACTTATTGGAAATCATACATACAGATGTATGTGGTTCGATGAATGTTGAAGCTCGTGGCGGATATCGTTATTTTCTCACCTTCACAGATGATTTAAGCAGATACGGGTATATCTACTTGATGAAGCATAAATCTGAAACATTTGAAAAGTTTAAAGAATTTCAGAGTGAAGTTGAAAATCATCGTAACAAGAAAATAAAGTTTCTACGATCTGATCATGGAGGAGAATATTTGAGTTACGAGTTTAGTCTACATTTAAAGCAATGCGGAATAGTTTCACAACTCACGCCACCGGGAACACCACAGCGTAATGGTGTGTCCGAACGTCGTAATCGTACTTTACTAGATATGGTGCGATCTATGATGTCTATTTCCGATTTAACGCTATCGTTTTGGGGTTATGCTTTAGAGACGGCCGCATTCACGTTAAATAGGACACCGTCAAAATCCGTTGAGACGACACCTTATGAACTATGGTTTAGCAAGAAACCAAAGTTGTCGCTTCGAAAGTTTAGGGTTGCGATGCTTATGTGAAAAACTTCAACCTGATAAGCTTGAACCCAAATCGGAAAATGTGTCTTCATAGGATACCCAAAGGAGACAATTGGGTATACCTTCTATCACAGATCCGAAGGCAAGACATTCGTTGTTAAGAATAGATCCTTTCTAGAGAAGGAGTTTCTCTCGAAAGAAGTGAGTAGGAGGAAAGTGGAACTTGATGAGGTAATAGTACCAGCTCCCTTATTGGAAAGTAGTTCATCACGTAAATCGGTTTCGTGACACCTACACCAATTAGCGAGGAAGATAATGATAATGATCATGAAACTTCAGATCAAGTTGTCACTGAACTCAGAGATCAACCAGAATAAAATCCGCACTGTGAGTGGTACGGTAATCCTATTCGGAAGTCATGCTACTAGATCATGGTGAACCTACGAACTATGAAGAAGCGATGGTGAGCCCAGATTCCGCAAAATGGTTTGAAGCCATGAAATCTGAGATGGGATCCATGTATGAGAACAAAGTATGGACTTTGGTTGACTTGCCCGATGATCGACAAGCCATTGAGAATAAATGGATCTTTAAGAAGAAGATCGACGCGATGGTAACATAACTGTCTATAAAGCTCGACTTGTTGCAAAAGGTTTTCGACAAGTTCAAGGGGTTGACTACGATGAGACTTTCTCACCCGTAGCGATGCTTAAGTCTGTCCGAATCATGTTAGCAATTGCTGCATTTTATGATTATGAAATTTGGCAAATGGATGTAAAAACTGCATTCTTGAATGGATTTCTAGAAGAAGAGTTGTATATGATGCAACCAGAAGGTTTTGTTGATCCAAAAGTGCTAACAAAGTGTGCAAGCTCCAGCGATCAATTTATGGTCTGGTGCAAGCCTCTCGGAGTTGGAATAAACGCTTTGATAGTGTGATCAAAGCATATGGTTTTATACAGACTTTTGGAGAAGCCTGTATTTAAAGAAAGTGAGTGGGAGCTCTATAGCATTTCTAATATTATATGTGGATGACATATTGTTAATTGGAAATGATATAGAATTTCTGGATAGCATAAAAGGATACTTGAATAGAAGTTTTTCAATGAAAGACCTCGGTGAAGCTGCTTACATATTGGGCATTAAGATCTATAGAGATAGATCAAGACGCTTAATTGGACTTTCACAAAGCACATACCTTGATAAAGTTTTGAAAAGTTCAAAATGGATCGGCAAAGAAAGGTCTTTTACCTGTGTTACAAGGTGTGAAATTGAGTCAGACTCAATGCCCGACCACAGCAGAAGATAGAGAGAAAATGAAAAATGTTCCCTATGCTTCAGCCATAGGCTCTATCATGTATGCAATGCTGTGTACCAGACTGACGTGTGCTTAGCAATAAGCTTGGCAGGAAGGTACCAAAGTAATCCAGAGTGGATCATTTGGACAGCGGTCAAGAACATCCTGAAATACCGAAAAGGACTAAGGATATGTTTCTCATATATGGAGGTGACAAAGAGCTAATCGTAAATGGTTACGTCGATGCAAGCTTTGACACCGATCCGGACGATTCTAAATCGCAAACCGGATCGTATTTTTATTAAACGGTGGAGCTGTCGGTTGGTGCAGTTCTAAACAAAGCGCCGTGGCGGGATCTACATGTGAAGCGGAGTACATAGCTGCTTCGGAAGCAGCAAATGAAGGAGTCTGGATGAAAGAGTTCATTTCCGATCTAGGTGTCATACCTAGTGCATCGGGACCAATGAAGATCTTCGTGACAATCTTGGTGCAATTGCCTTGGCAAAGGAATCCAGATTTCACAAGAGGACCAAGCATATCAAGAGACGCTTCAATTCCATTCGGGACCAAGTCCAAGTGGGAGACATAGAGATTTGCAAGATACATACGGATCTGAATGTTGCAGACCGTTGACTAAGCCTCTTCCACGAGCAAAACATGATCAGCACCAAGACTCCATGGGTGTTAGAATCATTCTTGTGTAATCTAGATTATTGACTCTAGTGCAAGTGGGAGGCTGAAGGAAATATGCCCTAGAGGCAATAATAAAGTTATTATTTATTTCCTTATATCATGATAAATGTTTATTATTCATGCTAGAATTGTATTAACGGAAACATAATACATGTGTGAATACATAGACAAGCAGATAGTCACTAGTATGCCTCTACTAAACTAGCTCATTGATCAAAGATGGTTATGTTTCCTAACTATAGACATGTGTTGTCATTTGATTAATGGGATCACATCATTAGGAGAATGATGTGATTGACATGACCCATTCCGTTAGCTTAGCACTTGATCGTTTAGTATGTTGCTTATGCTTTCTTCATGACTTATACAAAGTTCCTGAAACAATGAGATTATGCAACTCCGTTTACGGAGGAACACTTTGTGTGCTACCAAACGTCACAACGAATCGGGTGATTATAAAGGTACTCTACAGGTGTCTCCAAAAGTATATGTTGAGTTGGCATGAATCGAGATTAGGTTTTGTCACTCCGATTGTCGGAGAGGTATCTCTGGGCCTTCTCGGTAATACACATCACATAAGCCTTGCAAGCATTGCAACTAATGAGTTAGTTGTAAGATGATGTATTACGGAACGAGTAAAGAGACTTACGTAACGAGATTGAACTAGGTATTGGATACCGGCGATCGAATCTCGGGTAAGTAACATACCGATGACAAAGGAACAACGTATGTCGTTATGCGGTTTGACCGATAAAGATCTTAAGTAGAATATGTAGGAACCAATATGGGCATCCAGGTTCCGCTATTGGTTATTGACCGAGAATGGTTCTAGGTCATGTCTACATAGTTCTCGAACCCGTAGGGTCCGCACGCTTAACGCTTCGATGACAGTTCATTATGAGTTTATAAGTATTGATGTACCGAAGGTTGTTGAGTCCCGGATGAGATCACGGACATGACGAGGAGTCTCAAATGGTCGAGACATAAAGATTGATATATTGGAAGCCTATGTTTGGACTTGGAAGGTTCGGATGAAAGCAGGAAGTTATGGAACACCGGGGTTACGGAACCCCGGGGGTCTATGGGCCTTGATGGGCCATAGGGAGAAGAGGAAAGGGCGGCCAGGCAGGCGCGCCCCTTCCCCTCTAGTCCGAATAGGACAAGGAGAGGCGGCGCCCCTTCCTCTTCCCTCCCCAATCCTATTCCAACTAGGAAGGGGGGGAGTCCTACTCGGTGGGAGTAGGACTCCTCCAGCGTGCCCCTTGGGCTGGCCGCACCCCCTTGCTCCTTTATATACGGGGGCAGGGGGCACCCCATGACACACAAGTTGATCTACGGATCGTTCCTTAGCCGTGTGCGGTGCCCCCCTCCACCATATTCCACTTCGGTCATATCGTCGCGGAGCTTAGGCGAAGCCCTGCGCCGGTGAAGTCATATCGTCATGAGCTTAGGCGAAGCCCTGCGTCGGTGGAGCATCATCATCGTCACCACGCCGTCGTGCTGACGGAACTCATCCCCGACGCTTTGCTGGATCGAAGCCCGGGGATCGTCATCGAGCTGAACGTGTGCTGAACACGGAGGTGCCGTACGTTCGGTACTTGGATCGGTCGGATCGTGAAGACGTACGACTACATCAACCGCGTTGTTATAACGCTTCGCCACGGTCTCACGAGGGTACGTGGACAGACACTCTCCCCTCTCGTTGCTATGCCATCACCATGGTCTTGCGTGTGCGTAGGAAATTTTTTGAAATTACTACGTTCCCCAACAACTTCAACTCGTCTTCCATGGCAACCAACCACTTGGACGAATTTTTGCTTTTAATGGCTTCCTTATAAGAGGTTGGATCCTCCACCTTTCCCAGATCATTCATATCCTCAATCATGTATGTGATATAATCATCTGATGTGGCTTTCTTTCTCTCACGACGTGGCCTGCCCACAGGAGGAGGTGGTGGAGGAGCATCATTGTTCTGAGGGTCATCTTCATTACCCGACTGGTGATCCTCTTCACCTTCTGGATTGAAATTAGTTTCAGGATCACCATCAGCCTCTGGACCTGAAGTACTAGATTGAGGATTAGCATGAGACGTCACTACACTTTGTAGTGGCAAGACAGTCTCTTGGATAGTTGGGGATGGAACACACACCCGTTTCTCCTCAAGATCGATCTCCCTTATTTCGGTGGCTTCGTTATCCTCAAAAAATACTACTTGTCGAGTCTTCACATACTTGGTGGTGTGACCCGGACAATAGAAACGATATCCCTTTCCCCTATGAGGGTATCCAATGAAGAAACAACTAACTGTCTTTGGATCTAATTTCTTAAGTTGTGGATTGAAAATTCTAGCCTCAGCGGGACAACCCCATACACGTAAGTAATTCAAGACCGCTTTCTTTCCCGTCCACATCTCGTAAGGTGTGTTCGGTGCTGCTTTAGTAGGAGCGAGATTTAGCACATGTGCGGCCGTCTTTAATGCCTCCATCCATAGGCTGACTGGTAAACTTGCATGACTGAGCATGCTTCGCACCATGTCCATAAGTGTGCGGTTTCGGCGTTCAGCCACGCCATTTTGTTGAGGTTCACCATGTTGGGGAACGTAGTAATTTCAAAAAATTTCCTACGAACACGCAAGACCATGGTGATGGCATAGCAACGAGAGGGGAGAGTGTCCGCCCACGCACTCGTGAGACCGAAAGCGAAGCGTTATAACAACGCTGTTGATGTAGTCGACGTCTTCACGATCCGACCGATCCAAGCACCGAACGCACGGCACCTCCGAGTTCGCACACGCTCAGCTCGATGACGATCCCGGACTCCGATCCAGCAAAGTGTCGGGATGAGTTCCGTCAAGACGACGGCGTGGTGGCGATGTTGATGCTCCACCGACGCAGGGCTTCGCCTAAGCTCATGACGATATGACTTCTCCGGCGCAGGCTTCGCCTAAGCTCCATGACGATATGACGAAGTGGAATATGGTGGAAGGGGCACCGCACACGGCTAAGGAAAGATCCGTAGATCAACTTGTGTGTTATGGGGTGCCCCCTGCCCCGAGATATAAAGGAGCAAGGAGGAGGTGGCGGCCAAAGGAGGAGGCGCGCAGGGGGAGTCCTACTCCCACCGAGTAGGACTCCTCCTTTCCTAGTAGGAGTAGGAGAGAAGGAAGGGAAGAGAAGAAGGGTGCGGCCCCTCCCTAGTCCAATTCGGACTAGGCCTTGGGGCGCGGCCTGCCCTAGGCAGCCCCTCTCTTTCCGCAGGGCCCAATAAGGCCCAATACTTCTCCCGGCGAATTCCCGTAACTCTCGGTACTCGAAAAATACCGAATCATTCGAACCTTCCGAACTCGAATATAGTCGTCCAATATATCGATCTTTACGTCTCGACCATTTCGAGACTCCTCGTTATGTCCCCGATCTCATCCGGGACTCGAACTCCTTCGGTACATCAAAACTCATAAACTCATAATATAACATCATCGAAACCTTAGCGTGCGGACCCTACGGGTTCGAGAACTATGTAGACATGACCTAGAACCATTCTCGGTCAATAACCAATAGCGGAACCTGGATGCCCATATTGGTTCCTACATATTCTCGAAGATCTTTATCGGTCAAACCGCATAACTACATACGTTGTTCCCTTTGTCATCGGTATGTTACTTACCCGAGATTCGATCGTCGGTATCCAATACCTAGTTCAATCTCGTTACGGTAAGTCTCTTTACTCGTTCCGTAATACATCATCTCACAACTAACTTATTAGTTGCAATGCTTGCAAGGCTTATGTGATGTGTATTACCGAGAAGGCCTAGAGATACCTCTCCGACAATCGGAGTGACAAAACCTAATCTCAAATACGCCAACCCAACATGTACCTTTGGAGACACCTGTAGTACTCCTTTATAATCACCCAGTTACGTTGTGACGTTTGGTAGTACCAAAGTGTTCCTCCGTAAACGGAGTTGCATAATCTCATAGTTACAGGAACATGTATAAGTCATGAAGAAAGCAATAGCAACATACTAAACGATCAAGTGCTAGGCTAACGGAATGGGTCATGTCAATCAGATCATTCTCCTAATGATGTGATCCCGTTAATCAAATGACAACTCATGTCTATGGTTAGGAAACATAACCATCTTTGATTAACGAGCTAGTCAAGTAGAGGCATACTAGTGACACTCTGTTTGTCTATGTATTCACACATGTATTATGTTTCCGGTTAATACAATTCTAGCATGAATAATAAACATTTATCATGATATAAGGAAATAAATAATAACTTTATTATTGCCTCTAGGGCATATTTCCTTCAGTCTCCCACTTGCACTAGAGTCAATAATCTAGTTCACATCGCCATGTGATTTAACATCAATAGTTCACATCTATATGTGGTTAACACCCATAGTTCACATCGACATGTGACCAACACCCAAAGGGTTTACTAGAGTCAGTAATCTAGTTCACATCGCTATGTGATTAACACCCAAAGAGTACTAAGGTGTGATCATGTTTTGTTTGTGAGATAATTTTAGTCAACGGGTCTGTCACATTTGAGCCGTAAGTATTTTGCAAATTTCTATGTCTATAATGCTCTTGCACGGAGCTACTCTAGCTAATTGCTCCCACTTTCAATATGTATCCAGATTGAGACTCGAGTCATCTAGATTAGTGTTAAAACTTGCATCGACGTAACCTTTTACGATTTAACCTTTTTCACTTCCATAATCGAGAAACATATCCTTATTCTACTAAGGATAATTTTGACCGCTGTCCATTGATCTACTCCTAGATCTCTATTGCACTCCTTGCCAATCTTAGTGGTAGGGTATGCAATAGATCTGGTACACAACATGACATACTTTATAGAACCTATGGCTGATGCATAGGAATGACTTTCATTCTCTTTCTATCTTCTGCCGTGGTCGGGTTTTGAGTCTTACTCAATCTCACACCTTGTAACACAGGCAAGAACTCTTTCTTTGACTGTTCCATTTTGAACTACTTCAAAATCTTGTCAAGGTATGTATTCATTGAAAAACTTATCAAGCGTCTTGATCTATCTCTATAGATCTTGATGCTCAATATGTAAGCAGCTTCACCGAGTTCTTTCTTTGAAAAAAAACTTTTCAAACATTCCTTTATGCTTTGCAGAATAATTCTACATTATTTCCGATCAACAATATGTCATTCACATATACTTATCAGAAATGTTGTCGTGCTCCCACTCACTTTCTTGTAAATACAGGCTTCACCGCAAGTCTGTATAAAACTATACGCTTTGATCAACTTATCAAAGTGTGTATTCCAACTCTGAGATGCTTGCACCAGTCCATAGATGGATCGCTGGAGCTTACACATTTTGTTAGCTCCTTTAGGATTGACAAAACCTTCTGGTTGCATCATATACAACTCTTCTTTAATAAATCCATTAAAGAATGTAGTTTTGACATCCATTTGCCAGATTTCATAAAATGTGGCAATTGCTAACATGATTCGGACAGACTTAAGCATCGCTACAGTTGAGAAAATCTCATTGTAGTCAACACCTTGAACTTGTCGAAAACCTTTTTGCGGCAAGTCGAGCTTTGTAGATAGTAATACTACTATCAAGATCATCTTCCTCTTGAAGATCCATTTATTTAACATGGCTTGCTGATCATAGAGCAAGTCAATCAAAGTCCATACTTTGTTCTCATACATGGATCCTATCTCAGATTTTATGGTCTCAAACCATTTCGCGGAATCTGGGCTCACCATCGCTTCTTCATAGTTTGTAGGTTCGCCATGGTCAAGTAACATGACTTCGAATAAGATTACCGTACCACTCAGTGCGTATTTTACTCTGGTTGACCTCTGAGGTTCAGTAGTAACTTGATCTGAAGCTTCATGATCATCATCATTAGTTTCCTCACTAATTGGTGTAGTTGTCACAGAACCATTTCTTGTGTTGAACTACTTTCCAATAAGGGAGATATCTGATTATCTCATCAAGTTCTACTTTCCTCCCACTCACTTCTTTCGAGAGAAACTCCTTCTCTAGAAAGGATCCGAATTTAGCAACGAAAATCTTGCCTTCAGATCTGTGATAGAAGGTGTACCCAACAGTCTCCTTTGGGTATCCTATGAAGACACATTTTTCCGATTTGGGTTCGAGCTTATCTGGTTGAAGTTTCTTTACATAAGCATCGCAGCCCCAAACTTTAAGAAACGACAACTTTGGTTTCTTGCCAAACCACAGTTCATAAGGCGTCGTCTCAACGGATTTTGACGGTGTCCTATTTAACGTGAATGCGGCCGTCTCTAAAGCATAACCCCAAAACGATAGCGGTAAATCGGAAATAGACATCATAGATCGCACCATATCTAGTAAAGTACGACACGACGTTCGGACACACCATTTCTCTGTGGTGTTCGGGTGGCGTGAGTTCTTGAAACTATTCCACATTGTTTCAAATGTAAACCAAACTCGTAACTCAAATATTCTCCTCCACGATCAGATCGTAGAAACTTTATTTTCTTGTTACGATGATTTTCCACTTCACTCTGAAATTCTTTGAACTTTTCAAATGTTTCAGATTTGTGTTTCATTAAGTAGATATACCCATATCTGCTCAAATCATCTGTGAAGGTGAGAAAATAACGATACCCTTGGCGTGCCTCAACATTCATTGGACCACAAACATCGGTATGTATGATTTCCAACAAATCAGTTGCTCGCTCCATAGTTCGGAGAACGGCGTTTTGGTCATCTTGCCCATGAGGCATGGTTCGCAAGTACCAAGTGATTCATAATCAAGTGATTCCGAAGCCCATCAAGATGGAGTTTCTTCATGCGTTTTACACCGATATGACCTAAACGGCAGTGCCACAAATAAGTTGCACTATCATTATCAACTCTGCATCTTTTGGCTTCAACATTATGAATATGTGTATCACTACTATCGAGATCCAACAAACTATTTTCATTGGGTGTATGACCATTGAAGGTTTTATTCATTTAAACAGAACAACAATTATTCTTTGACTTTAAATGAATAACCGTTTTGCAATAAACATGATCAAATCATATTCATGCTCAACGCAAACACCAAATAACATTTATTTAGGTTTAACACTAATCCCGAAAGTATAGGGAGTGTGCGATGATGATCATATCAATCTTGGAACTACTTCCAACACTCATCGTCACTTCCCTTCAACTAGTCTCTGTTTATTTCAGAACTCCTGTTTGAGTTACTAATCTCAACAACCGAACAAGTATCAAATACTCGGGGCTACTATAAACACTAGTAAGGCACATATCAATAACCTGTATATCAAATATAACCTTGTTCACTTTGCCATCCTTCTTTTCCACCAAATATTCGGGGTAGCTCCGCCCCGGTGACCAGTTCCATTGCAGCAAAAGTACTTAGTCTCGGGCTTAGGTCCAGACTTGGGCTTCTTCACTCGAGTAGCAACTTGCTTGCCGTTCTTTTGAAGTTCCCTTCTTCCCTTTGCCCTTTTCCTTGAGACTAGTGGTCTTGTCAATCATCAACACTTGATGCTCTTTTCTTGATTTCTACCTTCGTCGATTTCAGCATCACGAAGAGCTTGGGAATTACTTTTGTCATCCCTTGCATATTATAGTTCATCACGAAGTTCTACTAACTTGGTGATGGTGACTAGAGAATTCTGTCAATCACTATCTTATCCGGAAGATTAACTCCCACTTGATTCAAGCGATTGAAGTACCGGACAATCTGAGAACATGCTCACTAGTTGAGCGATTCTCCTCCATCTTTTAGCTATAGAACTTGTTGGAGACTTCATATCTCTCAACTCGGTATTTGCTTGAAATATTAACTTCAACTCCTGGAACATCTCATATGGTCCATGACGCTCAAAACGTCTTTGAAGTCCCGATTCTAAGCCATTTAAGCATGGTGCACTAAACTATCAAGTAGTCATCATATTGAGCTAGCCAAACGTTCATAACGTCGCATCCGCTCCTGCAATAGGTCTGTCACCTAGCGGTGCATCAAGGACATAATTTTTCGTGCAGCAATGAGGATAAACCTCAGATCACGGATCCAATCCGCATCATTGCTACTAACATTTTTCAACATAATTTTTCTCTAGGAACATATCAAAATAAACATATGAAAGCAACAAACATAGGGAAGCAACAACGCGAGTTATTGATCTACAACATAATTTGCAAAATACTACCAGGACTAAGTTCATGATAAATTAAAGTTCAATTAATCATATTACTTAAGAACTCCCACTTAGATAGACATCTCTCTAGTCATCTAAGTGATTGCGTGATCCAAATCAACTAAACCATGTCCGATCATCACGTGAGATGGAGTAGTTTCAATGGTGAACATCACTATGTTGATCATATCTACTATATGATTCACGCTCGACCTTTCGGTCTCCGTGTTCCGAGGCCATATCTGTTATATGCTAGGCTCGTCAAGTTTAACCTGAGTATTCCGCGTGTGCAACTGTTTTGCACCCGTTGTAGATGGACGTAGAACTTATCACACCCGATCATCACGTGGTGTCTGGGTACTACGAACTTTGGCAACGGTGCATACTCAGGGAGAACACTTCTTGATAATTTTTAGTGAGAGATCATCTTATAATGCTACCGTCAATCAAAGCAAGATAAGATCCATAAAGGATAAACATCACATGCAATCAATATAAGTGATATGATATGGTCATCATCATCTTGTGCTTGTGATCTCCATCGCCGAAGCACCGTCATGATCACCATCGTCACCGGCGCGACACCTTGATCTCCATCGTAGCATCGTTGTCGTCTCGCCAACTATTGCTTCTACGACTATCGCTACTACTTAGTGATAAAGTAAAGCAATTACATGGCTTTTGCATTTCATACAATAAAGCGACAACCATATGGCTCTCGCCGATTGCCGATAACTCGGTTACAAAACATGATCATCTCATACAATAAAATATAGCATCACGTCTTGACCACATCACATCACAACATGCCCTGCAAAAACAAGTTAGACGTCCTCTACTTTGTTGTTGCAAGTTTTACGTGGCTGCTACGGGCTGAGCAAGAACCGTTCTTACCTACGCATCAAAACCACAACGATAGTTTGTCAAATAGACTCCGTTTTAACCTTCTCAAGGACCGGGCGTAGTCATACTCGGTTCAACTAAAGTGAGAGAGACAGACACCCGCCGGTCACCTTTAAGCAACGAGTGCTCGGAGCGGTGAAACCAGTCTCGCGTAAGCGTACGCGTAATGTCGGTCCGGGCCGCTTCATCTCACAATACCGCTGAACCAAAGTATGACATGCTGGTAGGCAGTATGACTTGTATCGCCCACAACTCACTTGTGTTCTACTCGTGCACATGACATCAACGCATAAAACCTGGCTCGGATGCCCTTGTTGGGGAACGAGTAATTTCAAAAATTTCCTACGAACACGCAAGACCATGGTGATGGCATAGCAACGAGAGGGGAGAGTGTCCGCCCACGCCTCGTGAGACCCGAAGCGGAAGCGTTATAACAACGCGGTTGATGTAGTCGACGTCTTCACGATCCGACCGATCCAAGCACCGAACGTCACGGCACCTCCGAGTTCTCGCACACGCTCAGCTCGATGACGATCCCGGACTCCGATCCAGCAAAGTGTCGAGGATGAGTTCCGTCAAGACGACGGCGTGGTGACGATGTTGATGCTCCACCGACGAGGGCTTCGCCTAAGCTCCGCGACGATATGACTTCTCCGCGCAGGGCTTCGCCTAAGCTCGCGACGATATGACCGAAGTGGAATATGGTGGAAGGGGCACCGCACACGGCTAAGGAAAGATCCGAGATCAACTTGTGTGTTATGGGGTGCCCCCTGCCCCAGATATAAAGGAGCAAGGAGGAGGTGGCCGGCCAAAGGGAGGAGGCGCGCAAGGGGAGTCCTACTCCCACCGGGAGTAGGACTCCTCCTTTCCTAGTAGGAGTAGGAGAGAAGGAAGGGAAGAGAAGAAGGGTGCGGCCCCTCCCTAGTCCAATTCGGACTAGGCCTTGGGGCGCGGCCTGCCCTAGGCAGCCCTCTCTCTTTCCTGCAGGGCCCAATAAGGCCCAATACTTCTCCCGGCGAATTCCGTAACTCTCCGGTACTCGAAAAATACCGAATCATTCGAACCTTTCCGAACTCCGAATATAGTCGTCCAATATATCGATCTTTACGTCTCGACCATTTCGAGACTCCTCGTCATGTCCCCGATCTCATCCGGGACTCGAACTCCTTGGTACATCAAAACTCATAAACTCATAATATAACCATCATCGAAACCTTAGCGTGCGGACCCTACGGGTTCGAGAACTATGTAGACATGACCTAGAACCATTCTCGGTCAATAACCAATAGCGGAACCTAGATGCCCATATTGGTTCCTACATATTCTACGAAGATCTTTATCGGTCAAACCGCATAACTACATACGTTGTTCCCTTTGTCATCGGTATGTTACTTACCCGAGATTCGATCGTCGGTATCCAATACCTAGTTCAATCTCGTTACCGGTAAGTCTCTTTACTCGTTCCGTAATACATCATCTCACAACTAACTTATTAGTTGCAATGCTTGCAAGGCTTATGTGATGTATATTACCGAGAAGGCCTAGAGATACCTCTCCGACAATCGGAGTGACAAAACCTAATCTCGAAATACGCCAACCCAACATGTACCTTTGGAGACACCTGTAGTACTCCTTTATAATCACCCAGTTACGTTGTGACGTTTGGTAGTACCAAAGTGTTCCTCCGTAAACGGAGTTGCATAATCTCATAGTTACAGGAACATGTATAAGTCATGAAGAAAGCAATAGCAACATACTAAACGATCAAGTGCTAGGCTAACGGAATGGGTCATGTCAATCAGATCATTCTCCTAATGATGTGATCCCGTTAATCAAATGACAACTCATGTCTATGGTTAGGAAACATAACCATCTTTGATTAACGAGCTAGTCAAGTAGAGGCATACTAGTGACACTCTGTTTGTCTATGTATTCACACATGTATTATGTTTCCGGTTAATACAATTCTAGCATGAATAATAAACATTTATCATGATATAAGGAAATAAATAATAACTTTATTATTGCCTCTAGGGCATATTTCCTTCACACCAGGCATTGAATACTGGGCAACAATTCCATTCTCAGAGAGAAACTTAGAAAAAGGTCATGGAATTTGCCCATAAGGGGCATGCCTACCATAATACTCTCCCCAGCGATCTGATCGTACAATTTTATTTTAGTGTTTAGTTGGTTCTCAACTTCGGCTTTGAACACTTTGAATTTGTCCAAAGCTTCCGATCGATCACGTATAGGATAAATATATCCATATCGAGAAAAGTCATCTGTGAAGGTAATGAACGAATCAAAACCATCCATAGACTTAACATTAAATGGTCCACATATGTCAGTGTGTATGAGTTCAAGGACACTCGTGGCTCTTACCGCTCCTTTCTTAATCGTTTTTGCGTATTTACCTTTTATACAGTCAATGCATTTGTCTGCATCAGAGAAGTCTAATGGAAGGAGTACGCCATTTTTAATAAGTCTTTCAATTCTCCCCCTCGAAATGTGGCCTAAACGACGGTGCCACAATTTTGAAGAGGTACTCGTACCCTTCCATTTCTTCTCAATATTACATACATCACTCACATGCAGGATAGAATCATTCAATGATAACATATATAATTTGCCTCGTCTGACGCCAAGGCCTACGTTCTTATTACAATAATTTCAAAACAAATTGTTTGTTCCCAAACTTGCTCTCAAACATGTCATCATCTAGGCAAGAGATAGAAATAAAATTCCTACTTAAGGTAGGGACATAAAGAACATTATTTAAATGAAGACGGAAGCCAGTGTGGAGTTCTAAGGTGATTGACCCTATGGCTTCAACATCAACTTCGACTCCATTTGCCACTTTAAGTCTTCTTGCCCCCCCTTGCCATGGTTTGGATTATATTTGAGTCCTGCATAGAATTAGCAACATGAGAAGTTGCACCTGAATCTATCCACCAAGAGGTAGTAGAGTAATCAACATATGACATTTCATAACGAAAGTAATTCCATCAGTACCTTTCTTCATCAACCATTTGAGGAATTCTGGACAGTCTTTCTGATAATGGCCCTCATTCTTGCAGAAGTTGCACTTGTTGTCTTTAGGATTATCGTCCACCTTCTCCTTTGATTTATATGAGTTTGATGATTTTTTCTTAAAGAACTTCTTTTGTGGCTGTTGCTTAGAAGAGCTTGCTCCATCGTGTTTTCTCTTGGAGGAGCCAACATAAAGGCTTGGTCCTTTCCTTGCCTCTTAATCCTCTCTTCTTCCTCGACAATTCTTGGAGATATCTTCGCGGTTGTCCATTTCTCTTTAAGAGAGTTATAGTTAATCTTAAATTGATCAAACTCTTCAGGGAGGGAGTACAAGATCATGATGACAAGGAGATTGTCATTGAGCTCACATTGTATTGCCTTCAATTTGTTACAAGCATTCACCATCTTTAAAATGTGAGCCCTGACATCACCATCATTATTATACTTCCCAAGGAGCTTGTGAAAAAGTTCTTGCGCATAAACCTTGTCGGAGCCTTTAAATTTCTCCTCCAGGGCTGCCATGAATTCCTTAGGAGTATCTTTCTTGGGTAGTGCCCCAATTATGTCAGGTGATATGGATGATCTCATCACAAGCATAGCAATGTGATTTGACTTTTCCCATATCTCCATCTTGGAATCATAAGTTTTCTTTAGTTCAGCATACCCCGTGACACCAACAGCGGGAGCCACGGGTTTATCCTCCGGTAAAGCATAATCAAACTGATGGACGGCTAGGCATAATTCCATCGAGTTCTTCCAACGAGGGAAGTTACTACCTGTCAACGGTTCGACAATAAACACAGCGGAAGCTGTAATGGACATGAAAAATTTTATGAGTAATTGACATGAATATGAAATTTTACGTTGGCAAAATAAAATAGACATGCCATGTATTTAATTTCAACTCCATGTCAAAACACCATTGGGCAGAAAAAACATGGAATTAAAATATCATAAGTGATGACTCATAATAATAAAACAACGTTGGTCCGAACTAAAATCAGAGTCATTTCATTCTCAATTTAGACATCAACATAAGAAAATATCATTATTTTTTATGTCTAAAATAATTCATCATGCAAACACATAATAGATATGTGTTCATTATATTTTTTTAGGCATTTTCTATTTTAAACAGTGCAAAACATAAAAGATATTAACTTACAGTGCACTGGAAAACACAGAAAATCGCGATGGCCCAAAATACCCACCGTTATTCTATGGCCCAACCCAGCAGCTAAAACCGTAAAGAAAATAAAACAAAAAAACGCGTTGGGTTAAGGCAACCTGGGCTGAAGCCCGTGGCTGAAAATGGCCCATTAACGCCCAAAAGCCTGCTAGGAGCCGCGCCTCGCAGTGGGCGTCCAATCGAATCGGACGGTTCGTGTCGCTCCCGATCGGAACAAAACAGCCGCCCGATGCAGAACTCTAGTTTAGTTCCCCCGATCCCCCCGCATCTCACGCTCGCTAAGAGAGCGGCGGTACTGCGCCTGCTCGAGGCACGCCGGCCATGGCGGCGCGGCGGCTGCGCTCGTCGGAGGAGCATGCAGCAGGATGAATCCCGCGCGTTCCCGCGTCGAACGTTGCCCCGGCGTCCGTGCACATGGCGCATCAAGGAGGGAGGAGGGACGCCGGCCACCGCGGCATGAGGAGCGACGGCGACTTGCTCGGCGGCGGCCAAGACAAGGGCGCGTCCATTAGAGTGGAAGCGGTGGCGGCTCAACTGCATTCCGCGCGTCGTCCCGAGGACGGCGGCGTCGCAGCGTCTTCGCCCTCGCGCAACGGTGGGCGCTGCGCGGGCCCCAAAGGAAAGAGGCGAGTACGCAGTGCGTTAGGTGAGGATTCTCCTCATTCTTCTCCAATTCGTGTACATCAGTGCTTGATTTGGGGTGAAAACAGTCCTAATTTCAGAATTAGGGTTCTTTCGAATTGGGGATAAATTCTAAGGTTCTTAAACATGGGTGGTTTGCTACTGTTGATCCCTCTGCCTTCTATTTTGATAATGCATACGAAAAACATGACTTAAACATGATCAATTTTAATCAACTTGACATGAAAGTGAGCATTAGATCTTAACTTAGATTAACTAAAATTGATGAACATAGGTGGCAGTACCGATCCATAGCAAATAAGAATTAAAACATGATGATTTACATAGGGCATCAAGACAGTAGCATGCATATTTGGGCTAACCAGGGGCTAAAATTTTCAATGTTGATCATGAACCCTAAACCTGACATTGATCTAAACATGATAGTGATCTAGTGATCAACAATAAAGGGATCTATTGCAATTAAGGTTGGCGACTGATACCATTGTTAGACCTTATGCGTCTCTGGGATGCTATTAGCAGGATCAAATTGCATCTAGATCACCTAACAACATGAACAGAGAAGGGTTTAGAGATCCTTTACATGTCACAGGAGTGGACATGATCGCCTGCTCGGTGCAGGCGTGATGCAGGGGTGATGTAGTCGAAGCAGAGGTTCTCCTCGACGTCCTCATTCCTTCAGGACGCCACCGGGACTGGCCGGGGACAGCAACGGCGGCTGGAGTAGGTCTTCCCGTCGCTGCAGCGCTCCCCCTGATCGGATAGGGTTAGAGAACATCGGGAGGGGAGTGAAACCGTACGAGAATTGTGATCGCGCAGGCTGCCAACCCTCTCCCGTACCCCCTTTTATCTAGCGTTGGCGACAGGGGACCTAAACCACCAGTTGGTTTGGGTGCCCCCGATCAGGGCGCCTTAGTTGGGATAAAAAGCCCACGTACGTTGATGCGTGGGGCCTTTTCATTAACATTATCTTTCCCCTTTTTTTTCTGTGTTAGACTAATAGATCTAACTGGTCTGTTTAAGCCATCAGATCAAACCAACAGGTGTGGATCGCCACGGCGGAGAATTCTGCTGCCATGGCAGCGATTCTTGACGCCCCTGCATCGCCCTCCGTTTCCATTGCCATGGCAGGGGTTTTGGCCACGTGGGGAGGCCAACGCCTCGCTCCCTGTCTTCCTCAACGAGCAGCGAGCAGAGGTTGTCCCCGGCGCTATCGACGCGCCTCGCGAGACCACCTGGTTCCTGAACACGGGTGCCTCCAACCACACGACGGGAGACCGCAGTGTCTTCGCCGAGCTGGGTGAGAGCATCACCGGCACTGTGTGTTTCGACGACGGCTTCGTCGTGAAGATCCAAGGGCGCGGGACGATCGCGTTCAAGGTGAACGGCGGCGTGCAGCACGCTCTAAGCCTCTAACTGATGTCTACTACGTACATCCCACGCCTGAAGAGCAGCTTGGTGAGCCTTGGGCAGCTGCGAAAATATAAAATAGAGCATATGCACCCCGGCCCGCTTATCTGGGTCGTACATATACATCGGGATAGGTGCCAGCCCGTTCCGTAAGATCGCTAGGGCATAGTTATTTCGAGCGGGTTAGTAGCCACGCCGTTTGTGATGTGCTTATTATATAGCTTAGGGTACTGTACAGCTTCAGAAAAGGACAGAGGTGTGGCGCCCCGTGACTCTAGTCCATCTGCGCCCCCTCTCGTTCCTCCAGGAGCATGCTAGGCGGAGTGGGAGGGGGATTCAGCAAAGGCAGAGCATGAACAGGGGCCAAATCTGAGCGGGAGGTAGGAGTGTCCAGTGCGAGAGGAGGCGCCGGGACGGGCTGGCCGCCGGGGAAATCCAGCGCCGGCTCGTCGGGGAAGACCAGTGACGGGCCGTCGCGGGATCTGTCGTCCGGCACACAATCCAGAAGGAAAAGGGGATTCAGGACCTCAATGGGGAACACAAAAAAACGAATATAGGCGCATCCCGGAACGAGCGCTGTGAGTTTTATGGCAGTATGCATACTCGATACATACCTATGGCCGTCCGCCGGAGAGGCTCCCGGGGCGGCGAGCGTCGGCGCCATTGATTCGCCTCCTTGCGCCCAATCCATTAGAGGGTCAAGTCGAAGAACAAAGCAGGGGCGCTGCGTGGGGATATAAGTGATTCGCCTTCACGGGTCCGCGTCTGTATGCGGTGGGGAGGTAGAAGACAATAACGTGCAGAGCCTAGCCCGTGATGCTGTTACCCTACGACGAGTGGATGGTGAGACACCTGCCACGGTAATACGTAGGCTAAACCGGTATCCCCGTCGTGCATCTCGAGGTAAACCGCGATGATTCGACCGCCAGGATAGCGCGGCCCCGGCGCATATGCTCGAAAAATCCGCGTCCAGCAACATGACGATCTACGATCACCCGCCCCACAAGCTTCTTCAGTGAAGGTACATCGTGCTTCAAATTGCCTGTACAAGCTAGACATGACCCTTCTTCCCCTGCGTGTTTGTCTCTACGTCATGACGCGGAGGCTGGAAGTGGCACGGTCGCCTCGATCACCTGCACTTAGAGGTGATCTAGCGCATGGCGCGTGGTGTCCTGGTCTGCGGCCTTCCCCTCTTTGAGCCCACCGGCGAGCTCTGCGAGGTACATCGTGTTTCGTAACTTTCGTTTCCCCAGAAGGCCAAGTACCAATCGAGCTGAGAAGCAGCTCGAGCTCGTGCATGGCGACTTGTGCGGCCCCATCGTGCCGGCGACACCCAGCGGGCAGCGGTTCTTCCTCCTTATGGTTGATGACTGCACCCGCTGTATGTGGCTGGTCCTCCTCAGCTCCAAGGAAGAGCCAGCGGCTGCTCTGAGGTGGATTCAGGGCAGGCCGGCGCCGAGGTGGAGGCAGGCTGCAAGTTGTGCATGCTGCGCACTGACTGCGACGGCGAGTTAAGGTCAAACGCCCTGACCGCAGTTTTGGCTGCCATGGCAGGCTTTTCGGGAGGGTCCCGGCCGGGGACGATGCCCATTTCAGCTGCCATGGCAGGTGTTTCTAGTGGGAACCCTGACGTGCCTGACTGCGGCCTCGCCGCCGATGGAGCGGCGTGACCTCTTCGATGTCCGATGCACGACGACCCATACGCGCGCACCCCACCGCTACCGTATGATGGACGAGATGGGGGAGTACAACTGCAGCCCGATGACGACCTCAAGGAAGTTTTTGCGCCGGTGGCACGCCTAGAATCTGTGTGCGTGCTCCTTGCCATTGTTGCACACCGGGGGTGGGAAGTGCACCACGTGAACGTGCAATCCGCATTCAGGCATCCTTGAAGAGGTGGTGTACGTGGTGCAGCCTCCCACTCCCAGTTTTGCACGGAGCAGCGAGAAAGAGACGGTGTACAAGCTTCAGAAGGCGCTCTACGGTCTCCGGCAAGCCCCGCGCGCGTGGAACCCCAAGATTGACAGCAGCCTTGCATCGCTTGGTTTCATCCGCAGCCGGACAGAGCATGCACGCCGTGTACACGCGCGGCACTGGAGCATCCCAGCTGCTCGTCGGCGTGTATGTGGACGACTTGGTCATCACCGGCGCAAACCTGCATCGTTTCAAAGGCGAGATGAAGCGTCTGTTGGAGATGAGCGACCTCGGGCTGTTGACGGACTACATCGGCCTCGAGGTGCACCAGAGCGTGCACGGCATCACCGTCGACGAGGCGGCATACGCCGTGAAGCTGCTGGACAAGGCGGGCATGGCAGGCTGCAACCCATGCCATGTGCCACTCGAGCCCAACTGCAAGCTGAGCTGAGCAAGGCGAGCTCAGCACCGCTCGCCGACGCCATGTTCTGCAGGAGCATCATCGGCGGTCTCCGGTACCTGGTACATACGCGCCCTGACATAACCTATGTAGTGGGTTTTGTTAGCCGTTTCATGGAGGCGCCAACTTCAGATCACTTCGCCGCGGTGAAGCGCATTCTCCGGTGCATGCATCGCTGGGACACTCACCCACGGCTGCACCTAGCGCCGCGGTGACAACCTAGAGCTCGTGGGCTTCGGCGATTTTGACATGGCCGGCGATTTGGCAATCACAGAAGCCAAGGGTGGTGGCCCTCTCCTCATGCGAGGCAGAGTACATCGCAGCCTGCCAGGGCATCTGGTTAGCTCGCATGCTTGGCAAGCTGCTGAACCAAGGTACGGAGACGTTCAAGCTAGGATTTTCATTGACAACAAGTCAGCTATCTCGCTCGGGAAGTATTTTGTTCTGCAGGACAGGAGTAATCACATCAACCTCAAGTACCACTTCATCCGTGACGACATTGAGAAGGGCATGGTGGTGGCTGAGTTCATCCGCTCCAACGACCAGAAGGCCGACATCTTGACCAAGCCACTTGGTCGAATCCGTAGGTTCAGAAGTTTCAGAAATTAATAGGTGTTAGTTTCTTCAGTAGGTTCAGAAGTTTCAGGGTTTTTCAGTGAAGTTTCTGTTAGCGCAAGAGGGCACGATTGTTGTGTGTTCTGTGAGAATAGGCAGTAGGCCAGCTGCACGACTTTCGCCCGTGGGATGGTGCGGGCACGATGGAGTTGTTGTGAGCTTTGCGGCAAGCCTTAGATCACTGAATAAAAAGATGAGAGAAACAGAAAAGCAGCACAACTTGTGCTGCACAAATCCTACTATGTCGCTGTGTTTTTCATCAGAGTTCAGAGAGTCTCTGTGTGTGTGTGACAGAGACTGAGAGAGAGAAAGGTGCTCCGGTGAGCATCTCCGGCAACATAGGGCCGCTTTCCTACCGTCTCCTCCCTGCAACTGCAATTCCCGCTTCCGCCTCACCGTTCGGCTTCCGTGCTCCCTAGAGCCGCCGTGCCTACGTGCTGCCGTCCACAGAGAGCCCATCTCGTCCATCCCATCCCCGACTGGCCCCTTCCTCTCCCCGCTGCTGAGTGCTGACCTTGCCGTTTGGTCTCCACGCTCTGAACTGAAAAACACTCTCGACTACAACGTCCACACTCTGAAACACAGTAACAGAAAAACAATGTCATGGCTCTGTATTTTGTGTTGTCTTGACCATTGTCACTTCGTGCTTGATCAACTGCTACTAAAATAAATGACATGGCATTGTTATTTGGTGTATATTCTTTCCTGACATATATTTGGACGACAACAAGTCAAGCAATCAATAATGATACCATGTTAACTGAACAAACTGAAGTACGGAATCAGTAAATCAGTTCGAGTAACCAAACAACATGCTTGGATTTAAGTAACCACAATGCACTAGCATACCAGCATAGATTCATTATACGACAGGTCATAGCAGCTCTTGCATAGCACACGGCCATAAGAAAATTAACAGGCTATAGCCCCTAGACACCAGGTCCAAGCAAGAAATCAAGCAGGATATTGTGGTCATACAATGCAACTATGTGAGTTCTGACAAAATGCGCAATAGTACCATCGATTAAAATGAGTGGATCTATCTATATTGGCAGCATGAGTGGTCCTTCAAAGCAGCTAAAAAACAATTTGGTTCCAGCCTCAGACGAACCATACAACCAATCAACAGCTAGAAGTCACCATATATACTCTACAATTGAGACGAGTACAATATCCAGCTCCACGATATACTTCCTAGCTAAGTCTAACTGAATTTATCTTGACATGGTAAGACATACAGTTACTTCAGTTCACTAATTTACACAATGTGGCTCCATGTCATAAGCACTTAACTACACACAGGGGCATAATAACTGGGCATATGAACAAAAACAATGGACAGAGGCGCAATAGAGATGGGCTGCGCTGCATCCACTGTCATGGGCTCCATCCTGGGGATGTTCCCATCGGCATCAGTGGTCAAGGGCCTGCCGTTGAGCATCATCACCTGGCTCTGAATGTCGCCGCCTTCAGGGAGGAGGTGGTACTCCTCCCTCGTGGCTCCAGACGCCTGAACTACACGCAGCTCCTCACTTGTCAAGGACACGTCATTCCTGGCGTTGCTGTGGAGGTTTATAAGCAAGATAGTGATCCCTGGCTGAAGAAATAGATAAGAGGAAGGTTAGTCAATGAGAGTATGGAGAGGAACAGGTGCAATGTGCTTACCGAGTTCTTCGCACAATGTGCGTAGGCACGGATCAGGTTGTCGGTGCCGCTGAATTTGGCGTCTAGAACTGTGGTACCCATCAGGCGATGCCATAGTAGAGCACTGCAGAGGAAAAAGAAATGTCATTAGCCCCCTCTTTGATTCTGCAACTCCATGTGTCATTATCTGATAAAGAACACTTGGTCCTGTGATGGAGATGGACTAGAAAATATTATGATATCACTATCTACCTACCATGCAGGAAAACAAAGAAGTGGAGCTATGGGTCCTCTGTTCGTGGTCGGTTAATAGATTTGAGGAAGCAATTAGAGGAAGTGAGGGCGAGAAACTTTAGGACAGGATCAACAAAACAAGAGAAGATGCTGGTTAACCAAATTTCAGAGTTAATGGCCAGAGAAGAATTATGATACGCCAGAGATCAAGAGTGCGATGACTAGTGGAAAGAGATCGTAACACTGCCTTTTTTCACTCAAAATGCAGAGGAAGAGCAAGAACAAACAGAATAAATTCTCTGCAGCGAGAGGATGGAAGGATATGTCATGTACAGGAAGAAATTCAAGACATAGCTACTAACTTTTTCTCCAAATTGTTTTCTGGTCAGGAGAACCTGCAACCAGACGAATTGATAAAATATGTGCAACCAAAAGTAACAAATGATATAAATGAGCACTTATGTAAACCGTTTACTTCAGAAGAAGTTGAGAAGGCACTATTTATGATGAAACCAAATAAATCACCAGGCCCAGAAGGTTTTACAGCAGGATTTTTTTTCAAAACCATTGGGAACTGATAAAGATTAATGTTTGCAATGCAGTTTTCAAGTTCTTGCTTTACAGCAGGATTTTTTTTCAAAACCATTGGGAACTAATAAAGATTGATGTTTGCAATGCAGTTTTGAAGTTCTTGCAGAATGGTGAAATGCCGGAGGGCCTAAACCAAACAATTCTGGTGCTCGTTCCAAAATTAAATCATCCCCAGAATTTATCTCACAGCGCGTTTGGCAAAATCTGGGAAGGGGAATTTATCTCACTGCCGACCAATAGCTTTATGCAATGTTTTATATATAATTTGTTCAAAAGTCTTGGCAAATAGGCTTAAATTAATCTTGGATGAAATCATTTCAGAGAAACAAAGTGCTTTTGTGCCTTCACGTTTAATTACTGATAATGTTATTACAGCTTATGAATGCATTCATTACATTCGAAATAAGAAAGGTAAAACTGGAGCAAGTGCCATTACATTAGATATGACTAAAGCATATGACCATACTGAATAGAAATACCTTAAAAGGATAATGCTAAACTTGGGCTTTCATGATTACTGGATTAATTTGACAAGGAAATATGTTGAAACAGTAAGCTTCTCGGTTAAGGTGAATGGTCGTTTATCGAAACCCTATAGAGCAACAAGAGGATTAAGGCAAGGGGATCCTATTTCTCCTTACTTGTTCCTGATTTGTGCAGAAGGATTAACAAGCTTACTAAACAAAGCAAAATCAATGATCTTCTTCAGCCCAAACAGTAGTGGAGACGAAAGAAGAGATGAAGCAAATTATGGAAATACAAACCGAAGCTCTAGAGGAGAAATATCTGAGACTACCTACGGCCCTAGGAAGAAGAATGACATGGGCCTCTGAAAAGCTAACTACAAGGTTGAGTAACATAGCAGGTGGATGGTCAAATGTTAAATTCTGCAGGTCGTGAAGTTCTAATTAAAGCGGTCATGCAAACAATACCCACTTATAGAGTGTTGGCTGGGAAATACTTCCACAGCATGGATTTTATGAAAGCAAAGAAGAAGAATAGCTCACATGTTTGGCAAGCTATCTTAAAAGGGAGAGCAGCACTTCACTTAGGCCTGATCAAGAGAATTGGAGATGGAAAGTCTACCAATATAAGGGAAGATAAATGGATTCCAACAATTCCAGGAGGGAAACCAATGTACAGGAGAGAAGGAACAAATGTCTTAAATGTATCGGATCTTCTGAATGCAGAAAGGACTGAGTGGGATTTTAACAAAGTGAATAACAGTCTGCTGCCTATTGATGCAAAAGAGGTATTTAAGATTCCACCGGGAGAGTTAGACCATGATACCTGGGCTTGGAATGCTGAATTTTTTTGGTCTGTATTCAGTTAAAACAGCATACAAACTCCTTGCCATAAATTCCAAGGCTGATGCCCATTATCGAAGGAACACTGCAGTTTGTTCCAATGCCGAAGATAACAACATATGAAGCAAGCTCTGGAAGCTCTCAGTCCCTCCAAAGGTACGCAATTTTTTGTGGAGAATTATTTAAGGGTTCATTCCTGTGCGAGCTATTCTACATAAAAAACAAATAGAGTTGCAATGTATTTGTGTTGAATGTGGATCGACTGATGATACTATCTTCATGCTCTGCTGGAATGCACTCAAATAACTTTTGGAGGTTATTCAAAGATATATATAACCCCTTGATAACATATATGCACTGTTTTTTTTAGCAAGTTAGTAGTATGGGCCGAGCTTGCTCAACAAATATAGAAGAAAAGAATTGAGGATTATCAAGGAAAATCCAAAATACTCTAATACAGCCCATAGTAACAGCAGTGTACCATACCTATAGTAGTCAGGGTTTGGTTGGAATGTTGTTGTGTTGAGCAGGCCATAGTTGCCGCCAATGAAGCTCTGCCTGCAGTAAGTCTGTGTGTCATATTTCGCTGACATGCCAAGCTGGTCCAGGTACCTGAAAATACAACCCCATGAGAACAATCACATCAAGAAGAAGCAGATAGTTTTACAGTTCAGTGTCCCACATTACCAGAAGCTGAACACAAATGCGTCGGTCACAAGGTGGTGGCCACTGTTGTAAGCCCCTCCAGCCTCGCCGACCCACGCGACGGCCGACGTCCCTGCGGTTTTCAGCAACTTCTGGAGGTCGCTGAATGTTCTTGCCGTTCCATCGAGGAACGATGGGTCGAGGATCTTCTCAACGATGTGTGTGTCCACCCCTGCAGTCGTTCAACATTGGGCAGATTAATTTGTTCAGGTCCTGGTTCATTGTCGCGTCTGCGATGATCTTTCTGTCAGAAATTCTTTTGTGAGGCACTCGTGGTGAGCTTTACATACCTGGCCCTAGATTGTAGATGTGGTGGGAGACCACACTGACGATATCTGGACTGGTTTTGGTGATGAACTCACTGAACCAGTCTTTGTCGAAGAAGCTTCCCGGAGCGAGCAGCAGCGGCTTCGATGGGCTGTCCTCGTAAGTATCTTCGACGACCCATTTCAGAAAGGTCACGTCTTTAGCATATTGGTCAGCCGCGATCGACGTGCCGACTGCCTTGCCTCCGAGCTCATTTCCTGCACTTTTTCAATAAGATGTGTCAGCTGACTGAAATTTCATCCCGGTTAAGAGTACCAAGAGAAATGGCGTAGACAGATCATACCGAGCTCCCAACCATGGATGTCGTAGCCCTTACTGACGGTGTACTCGATGAACGATGCTGCATTTGTCATGTCCCAGTTCCCTCCCATATAAGACTTGCCGTCCGGCTCACGGCCGTTGAGAGCGTTCAGCCCGAAGACTACCTTCGCGCTGCAAGTTGAGCATCAGAATATTACATATGAGCATCTGAATTTCTGGTGATTAATATGCCTGAGTATCCCCTGACCCAAGACTCCTGAGACTAATATGCCTGGGTATCTGAATTTCTGGTGGCAGTACAGTATGGGAGGATATCCATCAGAACGATGTGCCATGTGCAATACACCAAGACTACATACATTTTCTCCAACACGCGTACTAGTACTACATTGATCTGAAAAAGCATCGAAATTTACCAGAGAACTAACGGCCATGGAGAACCCAGGATGCGGGGTGAGTGGGTTGGCACGAGCGGGGATCTCAAGGTGGCCATGGTCGGGGGGCGGGCGCCTCTCCGGTGGCCATGGAGGAGGTACACGGTGAAGCTGTGGCGGCCATGGCGGGGCGGTGGAAGGTGGTGGAGCGGGAGGACGCGTGCGGGTGGATCTTGCGGCGGCGCTCAGGGTGCTCTGCTCGCCCTGATCCCCACTGCTGCATCGTCTTTTTTTTTACGAGACAAGCGGCTCGGTGGAGTCCTCCTATACGGCCCAGCACGCACATGGGCCGGGCCAGAAGGGCGCAAACATTTTTCCAATTTGATGAACATTTTTTTAATTCGATGAACAAAAAATGAATTTGATGAACAATTTTTTACATTTACAAACATTTTTCTACATTGATGAACATTGTTTGAATAAAAAACTGTTCACCAATTTAAAAATAAAATCACAAAAAGTAAAGTAAAAGAGTACGCAATTTCAAAAAAATACTGTTCATGATTTCAGAAAACTAATCACAATTAAAACTAATCACAATTAAAAAAATTATTCATGTGTTTTTAAAAATATGTTAGCAAGTTGAAAACGAAAAGAAAAATAAAACAGAAAAATCAAGAACTTAAAAGATTTTCGCAAATTTAAAAAGAAAAGAAAGAAAAACAGAAAAAATAAAAGAATAAAAACATAAAAAGGAAAGGAAAATTTTGAAAGGAAAACAGAAAAATGAACAAAAATGAAAAGAAAACAGAAAAAGCGGTTCGGCCGAAACCGGTTAGGGTGAATCCCGTTAATGGGCCGGCCCAGAGAAACTCCAGCGCGCGCTACCGTGCCGGTTCGGTGTGACAAGGCGTGGGGGGGATGTCGCGGGTGCGCGGGTCGGCCCACATATATTTTTTACCGTTGGGACAGCCCACATGGAAGACGATTTATGTGGAGTTTGATTTGGGCGCCGGGGGCAGCCCACATCCACCCGCGGCCTGCCTTGTAATCCAAGGGCCGAGGCTTAAAAAAAAAGACGTGAAGATTTTTCTGTTGCTCAAAGAAAAAACCGTGAAGATTTTTCTATAAAAAAAACATACGTGAAGATAGGCTTTACTCCCTCTCTTTTTTTCGGAGTCGTGGAGGCTGGGGCTTAATTTGGGAGTGTGTGATTCAGCATTCAGGTCAAGGGATCTTGCACCAGGAAGACAGGAACCCTCCCCTCGATCGATCGCATGATGCCTACTAATTAGTAGTTTGCGGGCTGAGAGAATGAGAGACGTACCCAGATTTCTGGAAGAAGGCGTTGAGCTCGTCCCAGCGGGCCATGGTGAGGCACCCGCGAGTGAAGCCGAACACCGCCGACTCGCTCTTGGTGAAGGGCACGCACGGCAGCCGCCCGTCGCCCGGGGTGTGGTAGATCACCTTGTCCTGCAGCGTGCCGCCCAGCCGGAGCACCAGCGGCGAGAAGGCTGCAGAAGAGGAATTCAGCTCGATCGGTGAGCTGGTGCCGCTGCTAGACCGAGGGTGGGTCGGATGGACGGTCGATCGCCTACGTACCTCTGACGGCGTTGAGCAGGATTGCGTTGGAGAGGTCCTGCGGCAGATGATGGAGTTGAGAATGACAGGACAATGCGGTCAGCGCGCCGGCGGTGAGCGGAGGGGAGAGGAGAGGGGGCGCGGGGCGTACCAGGTTGAGGAGGGAGGCGCTGCCCCAGCTGCAGGTCCCGTAGTCGCACTTGTCCGGCGGCCACCAGTCGAGCGTGGCGCAGACGAATAAGTCGCCGGTGGTCGCGATGGCGACGCGGCCGTCCACCTTGACGACGCCCGACTCCGCCGCCGCCCCGAGCCGCAGCAGTGCGAAGAGGCACAGCGCCACAGCGAGCCACGCTCGGGCTCGGCGTGGGACGCCGTCGACGGGGCCCGTGGCAGCCGCGGAAGACGACGCCGACACCGTCCGCCGGCGGACCGACAGACCCCCGCGCTCCGCCGGCCGGTGGCCGCCTCCGGCGACAGCAAGAATGCTGCCCCCGCCGCCCTCCTTCCCTCTTCTCCCTCCGGCCTCCTCCCCCCCTTCTCCCTCAGCCATCCTCCTTCTCCGATTCACAGCCACACCTCACTGCCATTTTCGCCGTCATTCTCGAGCTGCATGCTACTGCACGAAAAAAGAAAAAGGCATCATTAGCCTCAAAACAGAAAAAAACTTTCGAGTCGGCTACTACGGCCGAAAATGGACAAATCACAGCTAGAGCAAAAGTTTGCTTTGAACAAAGTTAGCTTTGAACAAAGTAGAAGACGGAGGGGCGAGGGGCGAGACGGGGACGCGAGGAGCAGCGATGCCAACATAAACCTGCCGTAGCACCGTCAAAAAAAGAGACCTTTTTTAACTGTGCGATGTGAGAAAATGCTAGCTAGCTGGTACAGTACATACATACCCCTACATTGTATCCACACTTCACTTCAGTGGATCCAATAATATGCAAGTGATGTGACTTAGATCCAAGGCATCATTTGTGATATGATGCAGATTATTTTCACGATTTCTACCAACACCAAGAACCTCGAGGGGATGTGCTGCAAGCTTCACTTGCTTTGAGGCTGACAAAAACTATGAGTTGTCTTCCCTCAAAACTGAAGAAAACTTTGAGTTATCCATGTGTGTGAGCGAAAGATTTATTTGGCCATCTGCTGCTACGTACAAAAGATACGTACTTGCTTTGTTGAAAGCTTGACAATAACTATACGAGGGAGCTATAGCTGGGTACTACACAGACCACACTCCACTGGAGCTCAGAATTTCCTTCCTGGGGCATAGCATATTAGCATGAAATGGTGGTGGTTGGCTAATGGCTATGGCTGAAAATGGACAAAGGTCGGCATGGGGAGCTGACTGGATGACAAAGGAAAAGTAAATGACGTGGGGCTTACTTTGAATAGAAGAAAAGAGGGCGCCTTCTCATCTCTCGTCTATCAGCAATCATTTTTTCACACAAATTCATTTCAAACATGAAGTTAAACTAATTAGTTACATAATTAAACAATGGTACCATACTAACATCATACATACCATAATTAAACATTCCATTGCTTACTCCCAAAAGTGAAGCTCCGCGTGACTCCTGAAAAAGCAGAGCGCGACAACTTGTACGAACATGCTGCCGGCCACACCCGCGCCACCATGTGTAGGTTATGGATCTCCGCCGCCCACTTTTCCCACGGCCAGAGGCCTGACACCGCCGTACTTTGGTGGAGACTGCGGATGCGACATGTTTAGCGGCGTGGGTACTCCGCAACGAGGAAGACGGCTCAAGAAGGTGTTGGGTGAGGTGGGGGGGGCTCGGGAAGGGGTGGCAACGTCGTGGAGGCGGCACGTGTCTAAGGACAACGGCAATGAAGACGGCTGAGGACGACGCCGGTAGATCGAGGGGGCGTTGGCTAGCCGCACAGGGATTGGTGGTGGTCTCGGGGGGACGACACAAGGCTCGGGAGACGAAGGTGCTCCAATCGCGGCCGCGACCTCGATCTCAATCTCGATCTCAAGGAATGTGGCAGTGGTGGGGTGGTTTATGGTTTCGGGGAGGGCGGTGTCAAGTTTTATATCGGAATTGGGTCAACGACTAGCACGACAATCGACACGCCATGAATGCAGGTGGAGCGACCTTCCCATTTTTACTGAGAAGTGCTCTTCTCAAAGCAAAAAATGGGCTAGAGCGAAATGCTTCGAGAGAATAAAATCCCATTTTTGGAGAAATAAAGGAAATGGACACTGAACTAGATGGGTGTAAATTTCCAAAACAAAAATATTTGTGTACGAACGACCTTTGCTACTTCAAGATTATACGAAATTGACTCGGTATGTCAACCACTTGTAGCTTCTAGATAAACCAGATCTACTTAATATGATGAAATTAATGTAGATCCAATATCAAAAGAAAAATGCTAGGGTTCACAAATATTTGTGATTTGACTTTTTTTCAAAAGAGGTTAACCTCCGGCCTCAGCACCGAGCGTTGCACCCAGCTATCTTTATTGCATTATTTAACAAGGTCTTGTAACATAAATACACGAATCAACCAAAGCCACCTTCCTAGTGAAAATTGTCACCCTACCTACAAAGTTGATGAGTCATGTGACCTTGCGTCAACGCACACCATGAAATCTAGTAGCCTCATCAAGCCTCCCGTGGCTAGCCGGGAGCAGCAACCGGTCTAGCAGACCCTCAGTGTGCACCACATGTGCATGCTGTAGAATCCATTGCCGCCATCTCTCATTGTCCCATCTTCAGGAGCAATCAATGCATTGACCTTGTCAGACCTTTTTGCCGTCAACGTCACCACGACGGCAGACAACGCCACCCTCCTGTACGCGCCCATCAAAAGGTATCCAGCACCGAGACCTTGTGCACCTTGCCGCCAAGACTCGCCATCATCGATATTGTAGTTGGCACAATGCTCCACCTTGGTTGCCGCACGAGAAGCATGCGGAGAACTGCACCTAGCAACCAAAGCCAAACACTTGTCCCTCCAGCCAATTTACAGGCAGTACAGCCCCAAAGATGATGCCCCCATGGGGGTGACGACGAAGGAACCTCCCCATCATGTGATTTGCTATTCTAGGTACTTTAACACTATTGCTTAACCAATTAGGTGACTACGAGAGCAATTGTACCTCCAGAAAATCAGGGATCAAACCCATATGGTTTGACGTCATGTGCATCAACTAAAATAGATTATTCTTGTAGTGGGAGAGGACATTCCTGTCTACAATGAGGGGACGGTGGTGACTCCCTGCTCTTAAGCTCCAAGGCTCTATTCTTCACTAGGACTTCTGTTAGTGAGTGAGTATGTATATCCAAATTATACTTTGTGTTTCTTAAAAGAAGAAGTAATTACTAGTTGTAGGACAATTAGATCAGTGAGAACACTATTTTCAGGGGACAGTTATAGGTTGGCTGACGCACAAGCCACAAGGTGAGTATCAAACGATAATGTGCTCGAAATATATAACATCACAGACTTCAGTTAAGTTTGGGGACCAATATTTCAGTAGCTGAATCATTTTCCTTCAGAATTGGAGTAGTTTGCTAGTAAATGGCATAGCCCTTTAAATTTGAATTTTATCCCTTAAAAGAAAGACGCAGGGGCTCTCACCACTTTTATATGGGTTCAGTTCGAAATAACTTTTTTATTGGTACCTTCAAAACTTCAAATCTGTATACTAGCTAGCAAACAATGTGTGAACAAAGCGTATTAGCGTAATTCTCTTTTCCTTTGGTGGGGAATGCGTTGTGTCAATGCTCTTTCCCAGCAGGCTGTTACAGTGTAGTACACCGATAGACTAGCAGTTTCGGGACACTGTGGCTCGATGCAGTGCACAGCTTCAAAAAAGGCATGGTGCCTAGTTCTGGCTGGCGTCCAAATTGCCCTGCATTTTAGTAGTTTCACTTTTCAAAAAGGAGGGAAAGGGAACCACTAGGCCTCTTAAATTGTGCATTTTTGCATTGCTGGTAATACTCGGCATACAAAAGGAAAACAACATGTTCTGTTCTGTTCTCGGTTGATTGGTTCCATGGCTCTGATGTGATCTTTAAATTGACAGGCGTGCTGATTTTACTTTTGCTTCTCTCTAGTCATGCTCAAGTTAAGTTTGTATCAATCTCTTATCTTAGAGCATCTCCAGCCGTTGCACCCCCAGGAGGCATTTTTTTCGCCGCTGGGGGGGGGGAATTTTCCACTCGTTGCGCGCCCGCACCCACGACCGTCTTGTGCTCCGCCTGCAACCCATTGTAGTCGCCACCACAAGCAGCGACGGCCGCCGCAGTTCCGTCACAGCGCGGGGACAACGCCTCCGCCGGCCATCCGCCCGGAGGCGACGATGCCGGGGAGCGGGCCGGAGAGGAGCGCGAACACGCGATCCGGCAGCTCGCCGCCCTTGGACTCCAGCCACAGGGCGACGAAGAAGACGAGCCAGTAGGCGAGGAGGCCGAGCCGGCGCAGCTCGTTGTCCTCCCAGATTCGGCTCTCAAACCACTCGAGCCAGACCTCCGCGGACACGCTGCGGGCCTTGCGGGCACAGGGGTGGAGCGCCTGGATCTTCTCCTTCTCGACGACGAGGCGGGCGCGGATGTCCTGCTCGGTCGGGGTGAGGGGCCGGCTCAGCGGGGCGCCGGAGGGGGCCAGGCTGGCGAGGAGCAGCGCGTCCTCGAGGGAGAAGGTGGCGGGGCCGATGGGGAGGCGGAAGGCGTGGGAGCCTGGGTGTCAGAGCGAGAGCAGCGCGGACAGGGCGTGCCAGGCAGCCATGGCCGTGGAGGCCGCGACGGCGACGCCCGCAGCGCGGAGGACGGGCGCGGAAGGTGGTGGCCTCCTCCGCCGCCGCCTCGGCGTCGGGCACGAGCAGGTCTCCGGCGTCGACGAGGACCAGCGACGAGGCTGAGGCATGCCAGGCGGCGGGGACGGGAGTGGTGGGGTTCGGTGCCCGTGTGTGGAGGGAAAGAGAGAGGAGGGAGCACGTGGGTGGGCCAGCGCCCACAAAAGTGAGTTAACAAGAGAGAGACGCTGGCAGGTGGGGCAGCGCCCACAAAAAGGCGAAATTAGGCCCCCGGGAGCCCCCTGGTGTGCTGGGTGTGGTATGAGGTCGTCGGCGGGAATTTTTGCTCCTGGCGAAAAACAAGTTGGGGGCTCGAGTGGGGCGATTTTTTTGCCCGCCGGCGTTCAAAAAGTGGTTTGGGGAGGCTTCTTGGGGCACTAGTGGAGATGCTCTTATGTTTTAATTGTTGTTGGCATGGTCTCCTTCTGTCTTTGTTGGTTTTGAGGTTTGTTTGTTGTATGTTTCATCTGCTAATTAACCAAACGAACTATGCTTTTTGTAAGTGACTTTGGCTGTTGAATACAAGAAATTTATGTTCGAAAATAACTTTCCAGGGAAAAGATATTAGGGCATCTCTCAATTTTTTAAGAAAAAAGAGGAGAATGCCTTTGGCCTCTGCATCGAGTTATGCACACAACTATATCTTCTTGATTATTCTTTTTAGATGAAAAGCATAAAGCCCAACTTCGAATTAATGAAGCCATCAACTGGCTAGGATACAAGGCGCAGATTATTACACAGGCAAGGCATGGGGAAAATCCAAAAAATATATACATACACAGATTGCACAAGGCCGACACTATAGCAGTAGCAGGCCGAAGAGCGAAATCCCCAACACAAAGAAGAACAAGCCAAGCTACCGGAGAGTACAACACAGACCAGAACAACGGGAACAGAGGAATCCACGGATCACCAACAAGAAGTGGAGAAGAGGATCGTGCCTGCAGGGTGAAACCATTGGCTCTGCCACAAGCCCACAACCCTATCGTGCCAATGCCGGAAGGGGGGGCACTATCGCCCTACTTCCAGTATGGGGATGCCGATCACCGGCCGGCAAAGCACGAACGCAGCTGGGCAACAACCGCGGAAGGGTAAAAGGGCACAAATCCCCTCGACTCCACCACCACCGGATAACCGAGGAAACACTATACCGTTGCTACCACCAACCACAACCTGCAGCACCCCAACCCTAACCGTACCCCTGGCCAGCGCGGAGCAACACCACTGGGTTTGGATTTTGTTGGCTTTGCAACTACAGACTCCCAGAGGCTTCATTTTTTAGATGGCCCAAACTGATGCACGCGACTGAGGTTGGATGGATTTGGACTCACTGAGCAGATCGGCCGGAGCAGTGAGGCTGGCTGGATTTGCCGTATCGACGACGGGCTAGAGTGCCAAAACTAGGTAGACGAGTAGTGCATCTTTGAACCACATGCATGAAAATGGTAACATTCGCGGTGCATGTCATTTTCCGATTTGTACCAATGCCATGAGCCCCACTCACTTCAGGTCGTTTCAGCAAACTCGCACGTATCACTCTCTTTACCAATGTGGCCAATAGCTGATCTTGATGAAGATTTTTAAGGGGGCTAATCGGAATTGAGGGGGCGAAAAAGACAAGTAATGCATAAACTCTGAAAAACCTTGGATATTCAAGCCCATAATTAGGGCTACACTTAAAAGTGGTGTGGGAAAGGGGGGGGGGGGGGGCAATGGCCCCCATAAAGCTCCGCCACTGAATGTGACCTAGGTGGCCACATGTCGCATAGAATTTTGGATGGCTACCGCGTGGAAGGATGTTTCAACTACTCCCTCCTTTTCTGTTTGTTGAGTCTATCTCATTTACTACTAATGTGGCGGTGCACAAACAAGAATAATTTAAGCTAGCCAGCCAGCCAGCTAGCCGGCCGGTTGTTATACGAGCTACTAGTAAGAAAGAGTGTGCACGTACGTACGTACCTGGCTAGCTATTTAAGCTAGCGAGATCAACCTCCACAGCACATAGCAGAGCACGCAGAGCACAGCGACCGATCGATCTCACTCAACCTCTGCGCGGCGGCCATGGGTCACTACATAACGGGGAGGCTCGCCACCGAGAATCTCACATCCCATTGTTACATCTTAGCCTTAAATGGAACCTTCTCAGGGCATGTGTATTTTGGACTTTGGATTGTATGTCCAAACGAATATTGACCGTTCGATCTTGAGATGAGATGATCCGAGCCGTTGGATGAGAGCTGTGTGACAATCAACGAATAGTGCCCCTTTTTCTGCACCTGCGCTACCGCCCTCACTCTCCATGACTGGTGGGGCCTAGCCGGGGTGGGCCGCTGCTGTCAGCGACTTCAATTGTGTTTGGGCGTGTGTGTGCCCGGCAGGGGTGGAAACGGATCGGATGTGGATCGGATAGTACTCTTACCACTTCCGTTTTCATATTTTTTAAACGAATACGAACCCGAATACGGATGTTATCGGATACGGATGCGGCTCGGATATTATTCGAATACGGATACGTATCGGATGTTTTCTTGATTCGGAACGGATAGGAATAATATCGACATATTACTTAAGTAAATTAGTCAATAGGTATGTGACATGCAATAATCAACTTGTGACATACAATAAGTCAATGATAAATACGTTATAGAATAAATACTACTATAATGCACAATAATTTCTAAGTTTAATCATATAAAGAGTAAAATTTGACCACTTATTTGGCTTTTATGTTGGATAACTAGAATATTGGGGCTAGAATTTTGAAAATTACCTCCCACAATCTTATTCGGATGCGGATATATCCACTTCCATATCCATATTTGTGTCAAAATCTCCTACCATATTTTATTTTTTTATTTGTTTTATAAATTCGGATACGGATAATTTCCATTTCCATTTTGGTTCGGATGCGGATATTTCGGATACGAATAGGCATTTTCTCGAATACGAATATCGGATATTTCGAATTATCCGCTACCACTTTCCACCCCTAGTGCCCGGTGCATCCATGGATAGGCGCGTAAGAAGTGCCACCGTGCAGTAATTCTGAGTGGCCCCCAAGGGCAGTTCTGGGATTTCACCTAGGGCATTTGCGTGGCTTCCCGTGGATGGCTGGGCTGCAGGTAAGGAGAAGAGGTCACCCGATTGGGTGAAACCCTAGCCACCATCCCCATCGCGCCCATCCGGTTCTCCTCCCCCTTCCTCTCGCGTCTCCGAGCTCGTCGCTTCTCACCCCATCCCCCTCGCGCCTCCCCCCACGCCTCCTCTCCTGGACACTGCGAGCCTGAGCGGCGGCGCGATGCTTCGTCCCTCGTCTCTGGATCCGGACGCTGTCGTCACTCTGGTTGCCCCGCCGTCGTCGCCCATCCTCTCTGCCCCGCCCGACCCTTCTCCTTCCCGCCTGTTGAGCGGATGCTGCCGCTTGCGCCGCTGCTCCACGGAGGAGCATGTGGACAGCGGCGCTCGTCTCTCCTCCCGGCAGTCACCAAGAGCATAAGAGGTCGAGCCCGAGCTGGCGGCAAACCGCACCAGAGGGCGCTGCCTAGGCCGGCGCCGCAGGAACCGACGAGGGCATTGTGCCGAGGTGAGCCTCCTGACCATGGTTCGCCTCTCTCTCACTCTCTCACCGCTGCTCCTCCCATCTCCCATCCTGCAGCTCGTCGCACTCGCGGAAGCGCACGAGGTCTCCGGCCAGCCCACTGCATAGCTTGCAGTCCAGAGGTCACCGAAGACCACGCAAAGAAGGAGATGCCTAGGCCACTGCAAAGCTGGAAGAGAAAGCAGGTAAGCCGACCACCTCTCTTTCCGTCTAGATCGTCGCTGATCTATGCGTTCCTAGGATTTTTGTGACACTGCTGCAGTTTGTGTTTTTGAGTTTTCTTTGTTCGTTTCTTCTTTTTGGTGTGGCGGGTGAGCTGATTTGGGGCTTAATTGCTTATGTGACAATGAAGAAAGGCACAATACTAGATAAGGTGTGATCTACTTCCTGACGTAACCCAAGAACAAGTTCTTATGTCAGTACATTCACTTGGTTGATTAGTTTGATTTACTCCCTTAGGTTGATAGAATTTTGTTGCAGTTTTTGTACAGATGTTTTATTCTATTTAGGGATAAAAAGTGCAATATAAAAGTTAATCGAACAATCTAAATTTATAGCTGATCATTTAGGTGCTGAATTTGTCTATCTGAACTTTAGTTGTATAGAAATCATCTCGATGAGTGATATCCACTGATGTATCATATCCTTTCGATGTTTCTCTGCAGGAGCAGCTTGCATCTTAGTTGGGTGGTGAGCTTGCCGAGCGACCAAGCGAGCACCGTTATTTCTACTGTCTTTGCATTGGTGACTAGCTACACCAAAAATTGATGCTAGAAGCAGGGTAATGGTGCATCAAGCTGGCTATGTAAGTTACTATCTAAGATGTAATCAATGCTTTCTTTTGCCCATTGCTTGAATGACAATTGAGTCTTAGATATGTAAAACCATGTGTCATGTGACTTCTGTGAATTACTATGCACCCGTAATCTACGATCCTTGCCTTCCTTTGTAGCAAAAAAAAACATTTCACTATATTAATTGTGGCTACCTTACTGTCAGAGATGATTGGCCATTACTTCAATGACAATTGAGTCTCTTTTCATAGATGTGTTCCTTTATTCATTGCTATCTACCAACCATGGTCTTCAATAAATTTCAATTAACATGGAGACATCATACTAGACACAGAACGTGTTGTCGTTATGTATCCACCCATCGGTTGACCTCTTACCCATAAAAACTTGAAGGAAATATGCCCTAGAGGCAATAATAAAGTTATTATTTATTTCCTTATTTCATGATAAATGTTTATTATTCATGCTAGAATTGTATTAACCGGAAACATAATACATGTGTGACATAGACAAACATAATGTCACTAGTATGCCTCTACTTGACTTGCTCATTAATTAAAGATGGTTATGTTTCCTAACCATAGACATGAGTTGTCATTTGATTAACAGGATCACATCATTAGGAGAATGATGTGATTGACATGACCCATTCTGTTAGCTTAGCACTTGATCGTTTAGTATGTTGCTATTGCTTTCTTCATGACTTATACATGTTCCTACAACTATGAGATTATGCAACTCCCGTTTACCGGAGGAACACTTTGTGTGCTACCAAACGTCACAACGTAACTGGGTGATTATAAAGGAGCTCTACAAGTGTCTCCAAAGGTACATGTTGAGTTGGCGTACTTCGAGATTAGGTTTTGTCATTCCGATTGTCGGAGAGGTATCTCTGGGCCCTCTCGGTAATGCACATCACTATAAGCCTTGCAAGCAATGTAGCTAATGAGTTAGTTGCGGGATGATGCATTACATAATGAGTAAAGAGACTTGCCGGTAACGAGATTGAACTAGGTATTAAGATACCGACGATCGAATCTCGGGCAAGTAACATACCGATGACAAAGGGAACAACGTATGTTGTTATGCGGTTTGACCGATAAAGATCTTCGTAGAATATGCAGGAGCCAATATGAGCATCCAGGTTCCACTATTGGTTATTGACCGGAAACGTGTCTCGGTCATGTCTACATAGTTCTCGAACCCGTAGGGTCTGCACGCTTAAGGTTTCGATGACAGTTATATTATGAGTTTATGAGTTTTGATGTACCGAAGGAGTTCGGAGTTTTGGATGAGGTCAAGGATATGACGAGGAACTCCGGAATGGTCCAGAAGTAAAGATTGATATGTGGATAGTAGTGTTTGATCTTCGGAAAGGTTCCGGAATCCATCGGAAGGGGTTCCGGATGTTTCCCGAAATGTTTGGGAACGAGAACACTTTATCTGGGCCAAAGGGAAAGCCCACGAGGTTTTGGAAAGCGCAAAGGAAGTTTTATGAGTCCGGGGCCGACGCCAGGTCCTCGGCTTACGGCTCTGACGCCGGGAACCCTGGCGTCGCCCCGAGTCCGAGAAGGACTCTTGCCTTTCGGGTGAAACCGACTTTGTGGAGGCTTTTACTCCAAGTTTCGACCCCAAGGCTCAACATATAAATAGAGGGGTAGGGCTAGCACCCAAGACACATCAAGAAACACCAAGCCGTGTGCCGGCAACCCCGTCCCCTCTAGTTTATCCTCCGTCATAGTTTCTGTAGTGCTTAGGCGAAGCCCTGCGGAGATTGTTATTCACCAACACCGTCACCACGCCATCGTGCTGCCAAAACTCATCTACTACTTCGCCCGTCTTGCTGGATCGAGAAGGCGAGGACGTCATCGAGCTAAACGTGTGCAGAACTCGGAGGTGTCGTGCGTTCGGTACTTGGATCGGTCGGATCGTGAAGACGTACGACTACATCAACCGCGTTGACAAACGCTTCCGCTTAGCGATCTTCAAGGGTATGAAGATACACTCCCCCTCTCGTTGCTATGCATCACCATGATCTTGCGTGTGCGTAGGATTTTTTTTTTGAAATTACTACGTTCCCCAACAGTGGCATCCGAGCCTGGTTTTATGCGTAGATGTTATATGCACGAGTAGAACACAAGTGAGTTGTGGGCGATACTTTAGTTCGGCGATATTGTTGGATGAAGCGGCCCGGACCGACATTACGCGTACGCTTACGCGAGACTGGTTCTACCGACGTGCTTTGCACACAGGTGGCTGGCGGGTGTCTGTTTCTCCAACTTTAGTTGAACCGAGTGTGGCTACGCCCGGTCCTTGTGAAGGTTAAAACAACACTAACTTGACGAACTATCGTTGTCGTTTTTGATGCGTAGGTAAGAACGGTTCTTGCTCAGCCCGTAGCAGCCACGTAAAATTTGCAACAACAAAGTAGAGGACGTCTAACTTGTTTTTGCAGGGCATGTTGTGATGTGATATGGTCAAGACGTGATGCTATATTTTATTATATGAGATGATCATGTTTTGTAACCGAAGTTATCGGCAACTGGCAGGAGCCATATGGTTGTCGATTTATTGTATGAAATGCAAACGCCCTGTAATTGCTTTACTTTATCACTAAGCGGTAGTGATAGTCGTAGAAGAAATAGATGGCGTAAACAACAACGATGCTACGATGGAGATCAAGGTGTCGCGCCGGTGACGACAGTGATCTCGACGGTGCTTCGGAGATGGAGATCACAAGCACAAGATGATGATGGCCATATCATATCACTTATATTAATTGCATGTGATGTTTATCCTTTATGCATATTATCTTGCTTTGATTGACGGTAGCATTTTAAGATGATCTCTCACTAATTATCAAGAAGTGTTCTCCCTGAGTATGCACCGTTGCGAAAGTTCTTCGTGCTGAGACACCACGTGATGATCGGGTGTGATAGGCTCTACGTTCAAATACAACGGGTGCAAAACAGTTGCACACGTGGAATACTCAGGTTAAACTTGACGAGCCTAGCATATACAGATAAGGCCTTGGAACACGGAGACCGAAAGGTCGAGCGTGAATCATATAGTAGATATGATCAACATAGTGATATTCACCATTGAAAACTACTCCATCTCACGTGATGATCGGACATGGTTTAGTTGATTTGGATCACGTGATCACTTAGATGACTGGAGAGATGTCTGTCTAAGTGGGAGTTCTTAAGTAATATGATTAATTGAACTTAAATTTATCATGAACTTAGTCCTGGTAGTATTTTGCAAATTATGTTGTAGATCAATAGCTCGCGTTGTTGCTTTCATATGTTTACTTTGATATACTCCTAGAGAAAATTGTGTTGAAAGATGTTAGTAGCAATGATGCGGATTGGATCCGTGATCTGAGGTTTATCCTCATTGCTGCACAGAAGAATTATGTCCTTAATGCACCGTGATACGTCTCCAATGTATCTATAATTTTTGATTACTCCATGCTACTTTATCTACTGTTTTGGACTATATTGGGCTTTATTTTCCATTTTTATAGTACTTTTGGGACTAACCTATTAACCGGAGGCCTAGCCCAGAATTGCTGTTTTTTGCCTTTTTCTGTATTTCGAAGAAACAGAATATCAAACGGAGTCCAAACGGAATGAAACCTTCGGAAACGTGATTTTCTCACCGAACGTGATCCAGGAGACTTGGACCCACGCCAAGGCACAAAAAGGCGGTCACGAGGTGCCCCCAGGCACGCCCCCCGCCTCGTGGGCCCTCAAGCTCCACCGCCGTACTCCTTCCTCCTATATATACCTCACGCCCCCAAACGATCGAACAGGAGCCAAAACCTAATTCCACCGCCGTAACTTCCCAGTATCCACGAGATCCCATCTTGGGGCCTATTAGGAGCTCATCGGAGGGGCATCCACCACGGAGGGCTTCTACATCATCACCATAGCCCCTCCGATGAAGTGTGAGTAGTTTACTACAGACCTTGGGTCCAAAGCTAGTAGCTAGATGGCTTCTTCTCTCTTTTTGGATCTCAATACAATGTTCTCCCCTCTCTCGTGGAGATCTATTCGATGTAATCTTCTTTTTGCGGTGTGTTTGTTGAGACCGATGAATTGTGGGTTTATGATCCAGCTTATCTATGAATAATATTTGAATCTTCTCTGAATTATTTTATGTATGATTGAGTTATCTTTGCAAGTCTCTTCGAATTATCCGTTTGGTTTGTCCAACTAGATTGGTAGTTCTTGCAATGGGAGAAGTCCTTAGCTTTGGGTTCAATCTTGCGGTGTCCTTACCAAAGGATGTAAAGGGTTGCAAGGCACGTATTGTATTGTTGCCATCGAGGATAACAAGATGGGGTATTTATCATATTGCATGAATTTATTCCTCTACATCATGTCATCTTGCTTAAGGCGTTACTCTTTTTAACTTAATACTCTAGATGCATTTGGATAGCGGTCGATGAGTGGAGTAATAGTAGTAGATGCAGAATCATTTCGATCTACTTGTCTCGGACGTGATGCCTATATACATGATCATACCTAGATAACCTCATAACTATGCTCAATTCATCAATTGCTCAACAGTAATTTGTTCACCCACCGTAGAATACTTATGCTCTTGAGAGAAGCCACTAGTGAAACCTATGGCCCCCGGGTCTATTCTCATCATATCAATCTCCATCACTTTTATACTTGCTTTGTTTTTACTTTTCTTTTACTTTTTACTTTGCATTTTATACCAAAAATACCAAAAATATTATCTCTATCGATCTCACTCTCGTAAGTGACCGTGAAGGGATTGACAACCCCTAATCGCGTTGGTTGCGAGTAGCTATCGCTTTGTGCAGGTACGAGGGACTCGCGTGGCCTCCTCTTGGATTGATACCTTGGTTCTCAAAAACTAAGGGAAATACTTACGCTACTGTGCTGCATCATCCTCTCCTCTTCGGGGAAAACCAACGCAAGCTCAAGACGTAGCAAGAAGGATTTCTGGCGCTGTTGCCGGGGAGGCCTACGCAAAAGTCAACATACCAAGTACCCATCACAATCCCTATCTCTCGCATTACATTATTTGCCATTTGCCTCTCGTTTTCCTCTCCCCCACTTCACCCTTGCCGTTTTATTCGCCCTCTCTTTCCCAATCTCCTCCTCTTTTTCTCGTTGCCTTTTTCCTCGTCCGCTTGTTTGCTCGTGTGTTGGATTGCTTGTTTGTCGCGATGGCTCAAGATGCTACCAAATTGTGTGACTTCACCAATACCAATAATAATGATTTCCTTAGCACTCCGATTGCTCCTCTTGCCAATACTGAATCTTGTGAAATCAATACTGCTTTGTTGAATCTTGTTATGAAAGATCAATTCGCCGGCCTTCCTAGTGAAGATGTCGCTACTCATCTGAATAGCTTCGTTGATTTATGTGATATGCAAAAGAAAAAAGATGTCGATAATGATGTCGTTAAATTGAAGCTATTTCCTTTTTTCGCTTAGAGATCGTGCTAAAGCGTGGTTTTCATCTTTGCCTAAAAATAGTATTGATTCTTGGAACAAGTGCAAAGATGCTTTTATCTCTAAGTATTTTCCTCCCGCTAAGATTATCTCTCTTAGGAACGATATTATGAATTTTAATCAACTTGATCATGAACATGTTGCACAAGCATGGGAGAGAATGAAATTAATGATACGTAATTGTCCTACTCATGGTTTGAACTTGTGGATGATTATTCAAAAAAATTATGCCGGATTGAATTTTGCTTCTAGAAATCTTTTAGATTCGGCCGCGGGAGGCACTTTTATGGAAATCACTTTAGGAGATGCTACTAAACTCCTAGATAATATTATGGTTAATTATTCTCAATGGCATACAGAAAGATCTACTAATAAAAAAGTGCATGCGATAGAAGAAATCAATGTTTTGAGTGGAAAGATGGATGAACTTATGAAATTATTTGCTACTAAGAGTGTTTCTTCTGATCCTAATGATATGCCTTTGTCTACCTTGATTGAGAATAATAATGAATCTATGGATGTGAATTTTGTTGGTAGGAATAATTTTGGTAACAACGTGTATAGGGGAATTTTAATCCTAGGACTTATCCTAGTAATCCTTCTAATAATTATGGAAATTCCTACAACAACTCTTATGGAAATTTTAATAAGATGCCCCCTGAATTTTAGAGTAGTGTTAAAGAGTTTATGAATTCACAAAAGAATTTTAATGCTTTGCTTAAAGAGAAATTTCTTAAAGTTGATGATTTGGCTAGGAACGTTGATATAATTTCTCTTGAAATTTATTCTTTAAAGCTTAGATATTTTCCTCCTAAGCATGATATCAATGAGTCTCTCAAAGCTATGAGAATTTCCATTGATGAGTGCAAAGAAAGAACCGCTAGGATGCGTGCTACAAAAGATGCCTTTATTAAAGCGTGTTCTTCCAATTCCTATGAAAATCAAGATGAAGATCTAAAAGTTATTGATGCGTCCCCTATTAAATCTTTGTTTTGCAATATGAATCTTGATGAAACTGAATATGATCTTCCTTTACCTAGAAGGCGTTTTAAGAATTCTGAGTTTTTAGATCTTGATGATGAAATTGATAAAAGTGGGATTGAAAGAAATAAAAATCTAGATGTTGCTAAACCGACTATATTGGATCTCAAGGAATTTAATTATGAAAGTTGCTCTTTAATTGATTGTATTTCCTTGTTGCAATCCGTGCTAAATTCTCCTCATGCTTATAGTCAAAATAAGGCCTTTACCGAACACATTGTTGATGCCTTGATGCAATCTTATGAAGAAAAACTTGAGTTGAAAGTTTCTATCCCTAGAAAACTCTATGATGAGTGGGAACCTACTATCAAAATTAAAATTAAAGATTATGAGTTTCATGCTTTGTGTGATTTGGGTGCTAGTGTCTCTACTATTCCCAAAACTTTGTGTGATTTGCTAGATTTCCGTGATTTTGATGATTGCTCTCTAAACTTGCATCTTGCGGATTCCACTATAAAAAAACCTATGGGAAGAATTAATGATGTGCTTATTGTTGCAAATAGGAATTATGTGCCCGTAGATTTTATTGTTCTTGATATAGATTGCAATCCTTCATGTCCTATTATTCTTGGTAGACCTTTCCTTAGAACGATTGGTGCAATTATTGATATGAAGCAAGGGAATATTAGATTCCAATTTCCATTAAAGAAAGGCATGGAACACTTTCCTAGAAAGAAAATAAAATCACCATATAAATCTATCATGAGAGCCACTTATGGATTGCCAACCAAAGATGGTAATACCTAGATCTATCCTTGCTTTTATGCCTAGCTAGGGGCGTTAAACGATAGCGCTTGTTGGGAGGCAACCCAATTTTATTTTTAGTTTTTGTTTTTGCTTCTGTTTAGGAATAAATAATCCATCTAGCCTCTGTTTATATGTGGTTTTATCTTTTAATAAGTGTTTGTGCCAAGTTAAACCTATTAGATCTTCTTGGGTGATAGTTATTTGATCTTGCTGTAATTTCCAGAATCTTTGCGCTCAGTGCCAGAATTGTTAAAAATCACCAGAACGTGATAAAATATTGATTCCAATTGCTGCTGATCAATAAACAAATTTTCCAGGTCTTATAATTTTGGTAGAATTTGTTGAGTTCCATAAGTTTGCGTTAGTTACAGATTACTACAGACTGTTCTGTTTTTGACAGATTCTGTTTTGCATGTGTTGTTTGCTTATTTTGATGAATCTATGGCTAGTAAAATAGTTTATGATCCATAGAGAAGTTGGAATACAGTAGTTTTAACACCAATATAAATAAATAATGAGTTCATTACAGTACCTTAAAGTAGTCTTTTGTTTTCTTTCTCTAACGGAGCTCACGAGATTTCTATTAAGTTTTGTGTTGTGAAGTTTTTCAAGTTTTGGGTGAATTCTTTTGATGGATTATGGAACAAGGAGTGGCAAGAGCCTAAGCTTGGGGATGCCCATGGCACCTCCAAGATAATCCAAGGACACCAAAAAGTCAAAGCTTGGGGATGCCCCGGAAGGCATCCTCTTTAAATCTACTTCCATCGGTAATTTACTTGGAGCTATATTTTTATTCACCACATGATAAGTGTTTTGCTTGGAGCGTCTTGTATTATTTGCGTCTTTGCTTGTTAGTTTACCACAATCATCCTTGCTGTACATACCTTTTGAGAGAGCCATACATGAATTGAAATTTGATAGAATACTCTATGTGCTTCACTTATATCTTTTGAGCTTGATAGTTTTGCTCATAATGCTTCACTTATATCTTTTTGAGCGTGATAATTTTTGCTCTAGTGCTTCACTTAGATATTTCAGAGCACGGTGGTGGATTTGTTTTAAAGAAACTTGATATCTCATGCTTCACTTAGATTATTTTGAGAGTCGTTAATAGCATGGTAATTTGCTTAATGTTAATATACTTGGTATTCAAGATATGTGAAACTTTCTTTTGAGTGCGTTGAATACTAAGATAAGTTTGATATTTGATAATTGTTTTGAGATATGAAGATGATGATATTAGAGTCATGCTAGTTGAGTAGTTGTGAATTCAAAGAATACTTGTGTTGAAGTTTGTGATTCTCGTAGCATGCACGTATGGTGAACCGTTATGTGATGAACTCGGAGCATGATTTATTTATTGGTTGTCTTCCTTATGAGTGGCGGTCGGGACGAGCGATGGTCTTTTCCTACCAATCTATCCCCCTAGGAGCATGCGCGTAATACTTTGCTTTGATAACTTCTAGATTTTTGCAATAAGTATATGAGTTCTTTATGACTAATGTTGAGTCCATGGATTATACGCACTTTTTTCCATCCTTCCACTATTGCTAGCCTCTCTAATACCGTGCACCTTTCGCCGGTATCGTACACCCACCATATACCTTCCTCAAAACAGCCACCATACCTACCTATCATGGCATTCCCATAGCCATTCCGAGATATATTGCCATGTAACTTTCCACCGTTCTGTTTATTATGACACGCTCCATCATTGTCATATTGCTAGCATGATCATGTAGTTGACATCGTGTTTGTGGCAAAGCCATCGTTCATAATTCTTTCTTACATGTCACTCATGTTTCATTGCATATCCCGCTACACCGCCGGAGGCATTCATATAGAGTCATATTTTGTTCTAAGTATCGAGTTGTAATTGTTGAGTTGTAAGAAAAATAAAAGTGTGATGATCATCATTATTAGAGCATTGTCCCAAGTGAGGAAAGGATGATGGATACTATGATTCCCCCACAAGTCGGGATGAGACTCCGGACGAAAAATAAAAAAAATAAAAAAATAGGCCATAAAAAAAAGGAGAAAAGGCCCAAATAAAAAAATGAGAGAAAAAGAGAGAAGGGACAATGTTACTATCCTTTTACCACACTTGTGCTTCAAAGTAGCACCATGATCTTCATGATAGAGAGTCTCTCATTTTGTCACTTTCATATACTAGTGGGAATTTTTCATTATAGAACTTGGCTTGTATATTCCAATGATGGGCTTCCTCAAAATGCCCTAGGTCTTCGTGAGCAAGCGAGTTGGATGCACACCCACTTAGTTTCTTTTGTTGAGCTTTCATATACTTATAGCTCTAGTGCATTCGTTGCATGGCAATCCCTACTCATTCACATTGATATCTATTGATGGGCATCTCCATAGCCTGTTGATACGCCTAGTTGATGTGAGACTATCTTCCCTCTTTTTGTCTTCTTCACAACCTCCATTCCATTCCACATATAGTGATATATCCATGGCTCACGCTCATGTATTATGTGAAGATTGAAAAAGTTTTGAAAATGTTAAAGTATGAAACAATTGATTGGCTTGTCATCGGGGTTGTGCATGATTTAAATACTTTGTGTGGGGAAGATGGAGCATAGCCAGATTATATGATTTTGTAGGGATAACTTTCTTTTGCCATGCTATTCTGAGAAGACATGATTGCTTTGATTAGTATGCTTGAAGTGTTATTATTTTTATGTCAATATGAACTTTTGTCTTGAATCTTTTGGATCCGAATATTCATACCATGATTAAGAAGATTTACATTGAAATTATGCCAAATTATCACTCCGCATCAAAAATTCTCTTTTTATCATTTACCTACTCGAGGACGAGAAGGAATTAAGCTTAGATGCCCGATACGCTCCAACGTATCTATAATTTTTATTGCTCCATGCTACTTTATCTACTGTTTTGGACTATATTGGGCTTTATTTTCCACTTTTATATTACTTTTGGGACTAACCTATTAACCGGAGGCCCAGCCCAGAATTGCTGTTTTTTGCCTTTTTCAGTATTTCGAAGAAACAGAATATCAAACGGAGTCCAAACGGAATGAAACCTTCGGAAACGTGATTTTCTCACCGAACATGATCCAGGAGACTTGGACCCTATGCCAAGGCATGAGAGAGGCGGTCACGAGGGTGGGGGCGCCCCCCCCCTCCACTGGGGCGCGCCCCCCTGCCTCATGGGCCCCTCGACGCTCCACCGACGTACCCTTTCCTCCTATATATACCTACATATCCCCAAACGATCAGAGGAGGAGCCAAAAACCTAATTCCACCGCCGCAACTTCCTGTATCCACGAGATCCCATCTTGGGGCCTGTCCGAGCTTCATGGGGGGGCATCCACCACGGAGGGCTTCTACATCATCACCATAGCCCCTCCGATGAAGTGTGAGTAGTTTACTTCAGACCTTGGGTCCATAGCTAGTAGCTAGATGGCTTCTTCTCTCTTTTGGATCTCAATACAATGTTCTCCCCTCTCTCGTGGAGATCTATTCGATGTAATCTTCTTTTTGCGGTGTGTTTGTTGAGACCGATGAATTGTGGGTTTATGATCCAGCTTATCTATGAATAATATTTGAATCTTCTCTGAATTCTTTTATGTATGATTGAGTTATCTTTGCAAGTCTCTTGAATTATCCGCTTGGTTTGGCCAACTAGATTGGTAGTTCTTGCAATGGGAGAAGTGCTTAGCTTTGGGTTCAATCTTGCGGTGTCCTTACCAAGTGATGAAAGGGTTGCAAGGCACGATTGTATTGTTGCCATCGAGGATAACAAGATGGGGTATTTATCATATTGCATGAATTTATTCCTCTACATCATGTCATCTTGCTTAAGGCGTTACTCTTTTTTAACTTAATACTCTAGATGCATCTTTGGATAGCGGTCGATGAGTGGAGTAATAGTAGTAGATGCGAATCGTTTGATCTACTTGTCTCGGACGTGATGCCTATATACATGATCATACCTAGATAACCTCATATCTATGCTCAATTCTGTCAATTGCTCAACAGTAATTTGTTCACCCACCGTAGAATACTTATGCTCTTGAGAGAAGCCACTAGTGAAACCTATGGCCCCCGGGTCTATTCTCATCATATCAATCTCCATCACTTTTATACTTGCTTTGTTTTTACTTTGCTTTTACTTTTTACTTTGCATCTTTATACCAAAAATACCAAAAATATTATCTCTATCAGATCTCACTCTCGTAAGTGACCATGAAGGGATTGACAACCCCTAATCGCGTTGGTTGTGAGTAGCTATCGTTTTGTGCAGGTACGAGGGACTCGCGCGTGGCCTCCTACTGGATTGATACCTTGGTTCTCAAAAACTGAGGGAAATACTTACGCTACTGTGCTGCACCATCCTCTCCTCTTCGGGGAAAACCAACGCAAGCTCAAGACGTAGCACACCGCTAGGTGACAGACCTATTGCAGGAGCAGATGCAGACGTTATGAACGTTTGGCTAGCTCAATATGATGACTACTTGATAGTTTAGTGCACCATGCTTAACGGCTTAGAATCGGTACTTCAAAGACGTTTTGAACGTCATGGACCATATGAAATGTTCCAGGAAGTTGAAGTTAATATTTCAAGCAAATACCCTAGTTGAGAGATATGAAGTCTCCAACAAGTTCTATAGCTAAAAGATGGAGGAGAATCGCTCAACTAGTGAGCATGCGCACAGATTGTCTGGGTACTACAATCGCTTGAATCAAGTGGGAGTTAATCTTCCAGATAAGATAGTGATTGACAGAATTCTCTAGTCACCATCACCAAGTTACTGGAACTTCCTGATGAACTATAATATGCAAGGGATGACGAAAACGATTCCCGAGCTCTTTGTGATGTTGAAATCGATGAAGGTAGAAATCAAGAAAGAACATCAAGTGTTGATGATTGACAAGACCACTAGTTTCAAGAAAAAGGAAAAGGGAAAGAAAGGGAACTTCAAGTAGAATGGCAAGCAAGTTGTCACTCCCGCGAAGAAGCCCAAAACTAGACCAAAGCCTGAAACCGAGTGCTTCTACTACAAAGGAAATGGTCACTGGAAGTGGAAATGCCCTGAATATTTGGTAGATAAGAAAGATGGCAAAGTGAACAAGGGTATATTTGATATACAGGTTATTGATGTGTACTTTACTAGTGTTTATAGTAACCCCTGGGTATTTGATACTTGTTCGGTTGCTAAAAATTAGTAACTCGAAACAGGAGTTACAGAATAAACAGAGACTAGTTGAGGGTGAAGTGACGATGTGTGTTGGAAGTGGTTCCAAGATTGATATGATCATCATCGCACACTCCCTATATTTTCGAGATTAGTGTTAAACCTAAATAAATGTTATTTGGCGTTTGCGTTGAGCATGAATATGATTTGATCATGTTTATTGCAATACGGTTATTCATTTAAAGTCAGAGAATAATTATTGTTCTGTTTACATGAATAAAACTTTCGGTGGTCATACACCCAATGAAAATAGTTTGTTGGATCTCGATCGTAGTGATACACATATTCATAATATTGAAGCCAAAAGATGCAAAGTTAATAATAGTGCAACTTGTTTGTGGCACTGCCGTTTAGCTCATATTGATGTAAAGCGCATGAAGAAACTCCATGCTGATGGGATTTTGGAATCACTTGATTATGAATCACTTGATGCTTGCGAACCATGCCTTATGGGCAAGATGACTAAAACTCCGTTCTCTGGAACAATGGAGCAAGCAACTGTCTTATTGGAAATAATACATACTGATGTATGCGATCCGATGAGTGTTGAGGCTCGCGGCGGGTATCGTTATTTTCTGACCTTCACAGATAATTTGAGTAGATATGGGTATATCTACTTGATGAAACATAAGTCTGAAACATTTGAACAGTTCAAAGAATTTCAGAGTGAAGTGGAAAATCATCGTGACAAGAAAATAAGGTTTCTAAGATCTGATCGCGGAGACGAATATTTGAGTTACGAGTTTGGTCTTCAACTAAAACAATGTGGAATAGTTTCACAAATTCGTGCCACCTGGAACACCACAGCATAATGGTGTGTCCGAACGTCATAACCGTACTTTATTGGATATAGTGCAATCTATGATGTCTCTTACCGATTTACCACTATCATTTTGGGGTTATGCATTAGAGACAGCTGCATTCACGTTAAATAGGGAACCATATAAATCCGTTGAGACGACATCGTATGGACTGTGGTTTAGCAAGAAACATAAGCTATCGTTTCTTAAAGTTTGGGGCGGCGATGCTTATGTGAAAAAGTTTCAAAATGATAAGCTCGAACCCAAATCGGAGAAGTGCATCTTCATAAGATACCCAAACGAAATTGTTGGGTACACCTTCTATCACAGATCCGAAGGCAAATTTGTTGCTGAGAATAGTTCCTTTCTAGAGAAGGAGTTTCTCTCGAAAGAAGTGAGTGGGAGGAAAGTAGAACTTGATGAGGTAACTGTACCTGCTCCCTTATTGGGAAGTAGTTCATCACATAAATTTGTTCCTGTGACTCCTACACCAATTAGTGAGGAAGCTAATGATGATGATCATGTAACTTCAGATCAAGTTACTACCGAACCTCGTAGGTAAACCAGAGTGAGATCCGCACCAGAGTGGTACGGTAATCCTGTTCTGGAAGTTATGTTACTAGACCATGACGAATCTACGAACTATGAAGAAGCGATGGTGAGCCCAGATTCCGCAAGATGGCTTGAGGCCATGAAATCTAAGATGAGATCCATGTATGAGAACAAAGTATGGACTTTGATTGACTTGCCCAATGATCGGCGAGCCATTGAGATTAAATGGATCTTCAAGAGGAAGACGGGCGCTAATAGTAGTGTTACTATCTACAAAGCTAGAATTGTCGCAAAAGGTTTTCGACAAGTTCAAGGTGTTGACTATGATGAGAGTTTCTCACTCGTATCTATGCTTAATTCTGTCCGAATCACGTTAGCAATTGCCGAATTTCATGAAATCTGGCAAATGGATAAACAAAACTGCATTCCTTAATGGATTTATTAAAGAAGAGTTGTATATGATGCAACCAGAAGGTTTTGTCAATCCTAAAGGTGCTAACAAAATATGCAAGCTCCAGCGATCCATCTATGGACTGGTGCAAGCATCTCGAAGTTGGAATATACACTTTGATAAGTTGATCAAAGCATATAGTTTTATACAGACTTGCGGTGAAGCCTGTATTTACAATGAAGTGAGTGGGAGCACTACCGCCTTTCTGATAAATATATGTGAGTAACATATTGTTGATCAGAAATGATGTAGAATTTTTCTAGAAAGCATAAAGGAGTATTTGAAAGAAGTTCTTTAAAAGAAAGACCTCAATAAAGCTACTTACATATTGAGATAGATCAAGACGCTTGATAAGTTTTTCAATAAGTACATACCTTGTCAAGATTTTGAAGTAGTTCAAAATGGAACAGTCAAAGAAAGAGTTCTTGTCTGTGTTGCAAAGGTGTGAAATTGAGTAAGACTCAAATCCCGACCATGGCAGAAAATAGAAAAGAGAATGAAAGTCATTCCCTATGCCTCAGTCATAGGTTCTATAAAGTATGCTATGCTATGTACAGCACCTATTGTATACCTTGCTCTGAATTTGGCAAGGAGTACAATAGTGATCTAGGAGTAGATCATGGACATTGGTCAAGAATATCCTTAGTGAGGACTAAGGAAATATTTCTCGATTATGGAGGTGATAAAAGAGCCCGTCGTAAAGAGTTACATCGGTGTAAGCTTTTACACCGATCCAGATGACTCTAAGTCTCAATCTGGATACATATTGAAAGTGGGAGCAATTAGCTAGAGTAGCTCTGTGCAGAGCACTGTAGACATAGAGTATTTTCAAAATATATACGGCTCTGAATGTGACACACACGTTGACTAAGCTTCTCTCATGAGAAAAACATGATCACACCTTAGTACTCTTTGGGTATTAACCACATAGTGATGTGAACTAGATTACTGACTCTAGTAAACCCTTTGGGTGTTGGTCACATGACGATGTGAACTATGGGTGTTAATCATATACAGATATGAATATTAATGTTAAATCACAAGGCGATGTGAACTAGATTATTGACTCTAGTGCAAGTGGGAGACTGAAGGAAATATGCCCTAGAGGCAATAATAAAGTTATTATTTATTTCCTTATTTCATGATAAATGTTTATTATTCATGCTAGAATTGTATTAACCGGAAACATAATACATGTGTGAATACATAGACAAACATAGTGTCACTAGTATGCCTCTACTTGACTAGCTCATTAATCAAAGATGGTTATGTTTCCTAACCATAGACATGAGTTTTCATTTGATTAACGGGATCACATCATTAGGAGAATGATGTGATTGACATGACCCATTCCGTTAGCTTAGCACTTGATCGTTTAGTATGTTGCTATTGCTTTCTTCATGACTTATACATGTTCCTACAACTATGAGATTATGCAACTCCCGTTTACCGGAGGAACACTTTGTGTGCTACCAAACGTCACAACGTAACTGGGTGATTATAAAGGAGCTCTACAGGTGTCTCCAAAGGTACATGTTGAGTTGGCGTATTTCGAGATTAGGTTTTGTCACTCCGATTGTCGGAGAGGTATCTCTGGGCCCTCTCGGTAATGCACATCACTATAAGCCTTGCAAGCAATGTAGCTAATGAGTTAATTGCGGGATGATGCATTACATAACGAGTAAAGAAACTTGCCGGTAACGAGATTGAACTAGGTATTAAGATACCGACGATCGAATCTCGGGCAAGTAACATACCGATGACAAAGGGAACAAAGTATGGTGTTATGCGGTTTGACCGATAAAGATCTTCGTATAATATGTAGGAGCCAATATGAGCATCCAGGTTCCGCTATTGGTTATTGACCGGAAACACGTCTCGGTCATGTCTACATAGTTCTCGAACCCGTAGGATCCGCACGCTTAAGGTTTCGATGACAGTTATATTATGAGTTTATGAGTTTTGATGTACCGAAGGAGTTCAGAGTTTTGGATGAGATCATGGATATGACGAGGAACTCCGGAATGGTCCGGAAGTAAAGATTGATATGTGGATAGTAGTGTTTGATCTCTGGAAAGGTTCCGGAATCCATCGGAAGGGGTTCCGGATGTTTCCCGAAATGTTTGGGCACGAAAACACTTTATCTGGGCCAAAGGGGAAAGCCCACGAGGTTTTTGGAAAGCGCAAAAGGAAGTTTTGTGGAGTCCAGGGGCCAGATGCCAGGGTCCTTGGCGTCTGGGTCCAGACGCCGGGAACCCTGGCGTCTGGCCCTGGAGTCCGAGAAGGACTCTTGCCTTTCGGGTGAAACCGACTTTGTGGAGGCTTTTACTCCAAGTTTTGACCCCAAGGCTCAACATATAAATAGAGGGGTAGGGCTAGCACCCAAGACACATCAAGAAACACCAAGCCGTGTGCCGGCAACCCCGTCCCCTCTAGTTTATCCTCCGTCATAGTTTCTGTAGTGCTTAGGCGAAGCCCTGCGGAGATTGTTATTCACCAACACCGTCACCACGCCGTCGTGTGCTACGTCTCGAGCTTGCGTTGGTTTTCCCCGAAGAGGAGGGGATGATGCAGCACAGTAGCGTAAGTATTTCCCTCAAATTTTGAGAACCAAGGTATCAATCCAGTAGGAGGCCACGCGCAAGTCCCTCGTACCTGCACAAAACGATAGCTACTCGCAACCAACATGATTAGGGGTTGTCAATCCCTTCACGGTCACTTAGAGTGAGATCTGATAGAGATAATATTTTGGTATTTTGGTATAAAGATGCAAAGTAAAAAGTAAAAGCAAAGCAAGTTAATAAAGTGATGGAGATTGATATAATGAGAATAGACCCCGGGGCCATAGGTTTCACTAGTGGCTTCTCTCAAGAGCATAGATATTCTACGGTGGGTGAACAAATTACTGTTGAGCAATTGACAGAATTGAGCATAGTTATGAGTATATCTAGGCGATGATCATGTATATAGGCATCACGTCCGAGACAAGTAGACCGAAACGATTCTGCATCTACTACTATTACTCCACTCATCGACCGCTATCCAAAGCATGCATCTAGAGTATTAAGTTAAAAACAGAGTAACGCCTTAAGCAAGATGACATGATGTAGAGGAATAAATTCATGCAATATGATAAATACCCCATCTTGTTATCCTCGATGGCAACAATACAATACGTGCCTTGCAACCCTTTCTGTCACTGGGTAAGGACACCGCAAGATTGAACCCAAAGCTAAGAACTTCTCCTATTGCAAGAACTACCAATCTAGTTGGCCAAACCAAACGGATAATTCAAAGATACTTGCAAAGATAACTCAATCATACATAAAAGAATTCAGAGAAGAATCAAATATTTTCCATAGATAAGTTGGATCATAAACCCACAATTCATCGGTCTCAACAAACACACCGCAAAAAGAAGATTACATCGAATAGATCTCCACGAGAGAGGGGGAGAACATTGTATTGAGATCCAAAAAGAGAGAAGAAGCCATCTAGCTACTAACTATGGACCCGAAGGTCTGAAGTAAACTACTCACACTTCATCAGAGGGGCTATGGTGTTGATGTAGAAGCCCTCCGTGGTGGATGCCCCCTCCGGCGGAGCTCCAGAACAGGCCCCAAGATGGGATCTTGTGGATACAGGAAGTTGCGGCGGTGGAATTAGGTTTTTGGCTCTCCTCTGATCTATCGGGGGTACGTAGGTATATATAGGAGGAAGGAGTACGTCGGTGGAGCATCAGGGGGCCCACGAGGCAGGGGGGCGCGCCCCCCACCCTCGTGACCGCCTCTGGCACTTCTTGGAGTAGGGTCCAAGTCTCCTGGATCACGTTCGGTGAGAAGATCATGTTCCCGAAGGTTTCATTCCGTTTGGACTCCATTTGATATTTCGTTTCTTCGAAACAGTGAAATAGGCAAAAAAACAACAATTCTGGGCTGGGCCTCCGGTTAATAGGTTAGTCCCAAAAGTAATATAAAAGTGGAAAATAAAGCCCATTATAGTCCAAAACAATAGATAAAGTAGCATGGAGCAATAAAAAATTATAGATACGTTGGAGACGTATCAGGCATCCCCAAGCTTAATTCCTGCTCGTCCTCGAGTAGGTAAATGATAAAAAGAGAATTTTTGATGCGGAGTGATACTTTGGCATAATTTCAATGTAAATCTTCTTAATTGTGATATGAATATTCAGATCCGAAAGATTCAAGACAAAAGTTCATATTGACATAAAAATAATAATACTTCAAGCATACTAATCAAAATAATTATGTCTTCTCAAAATAACATGGCCAAAGAAAGTTTATCCCTACAAAATCATATAGTTAGGCTACGCTTCATTTTCGTCACACAAAGATGTTCCCAACTTCTATACCCCCGATGACAAGCCAAGCAATTGTTTCATACTTAAATAATCTCAAACTTTTTCAACCTTCACGCAATACATGAGCTTGAGCCATGGATATAGCACTATGGGTGGAATAGAATATGATGATGGGGATTGTGTGGAGAAGACAAAAAGGGATAAAGTCTCACATTGACGAGGATAATCAACGGGCTATGCATATGCCCATCAATTGATGTCAACATGAGGAGTAGGGATTGCCGTGCAACGGATGCACTAGAGCTATGAATGCTCAACAAAAAGAAAACTAGTGGGTGTGCATCCAACTTGCTTGCTCATGAAGACCTAGGGCATTTGAGGAAGCCCATCGTAGGAATATACAAGCCAAGTTCTATAACGAAAAATTCCCACTAGTATAGAAAGACAACTTATGAGACTCACTATATGAAAAACATGGTGCTACTTTGAAGCACAATATATGAGGCTCACTACATGAAGAACAAGGTGCTACTTTGAAGCACAAGTGTGGAAAAAGAGATAGTAGCATTGTCCTTTTCTTTTCTTCTTTTTTTTGGGCCTTTCTTTTTTTTATTTTGGCCTTTCTCTTTTTTTGGGCAATGCTCTAATAATGATGATCATCACACTTCTATTGATTACAACATAAGGATTACAACTCGAAACTAGAACAAGATATGACTCTATATGAATGCCTACAGCGGTGTACCGGGATGGTGCAATGAATCAAGAGTGACATGTATGAAAAATAATGCATGGTGGCTTTGCCACAAATACGTTGTCAACTACATGATCATGCAATGGCAATATGACAAAAGTAAAGTATGTCATGATGATGGTGGTGGAAGTTGCGTGGCAATATATCTCTGAATGGCTATGGAAATGCCATAATAGGTAGGTATGGTGGCTGTTTTGAGGAAGATATAAGGAGGTTTATGTGTGATAGAGCGTATCGTATCACGGGTTTGATGCACCGCGAAGTTTGCGCCAACTCTCAATGTGAGAAAGGGCAATGCACGGTAATCAAGAGGCTAGCAATGGCGGAAAGGTAAAAGTGCGATAATCCATGGACTCAACATTAGTCAAAAGAACTCATATACTTATTGCAAAAATTTAGAAGTCATCAAAAATCAAGTACTACGTGCATGCTCCTAGGGGGATAGATTGGTAGGAAAAGACCATCGCTCGTCCCCGACCGCCACTCATAAGGATGCACAAGCCAGGTACACTTCATGTTTCAAATTTGTTACATAACTTTAACCATACGCGCATGCTACGGGACTTACAAACTTCAACACAAGCATTTCTCAAATTCACAATCACCCAACTAGCATGACTTTGATATTATCACCTCCATATCTCAAAACAATTATCAAGCATCAAACTTATCTTAGTATTCAACGCACTCAAAAGAAAGTTTCACATATCTTGAATACCAAGTATATTAACATTAAGCAAATTACCATGCTATTAACGACTCTCAAAATAATCTAAGTGAAGCATGAGAGATTAAGTTTCTTTAAAACAAATCTACCACCGTGCTCTAAAAGATCTAAGTGAAGCACTAGAGCAAAAATTATCACGCTCAAAAGATATAAGTGAAGCACTATGAGCAAACTATCAAGCTCAAAAGATAGAAGTGAAGCACATAGAGTATTCTATCAAATTTCAAATCATGTATGGCTCTCTCAAAAGGTGTGTACAGAAAGGATGATTGTGGTAAACTAACAAGCAAAGACGCAAATAATACAAGACGCTCCAAGCAAAACACATATCATGCTGGTGAATAAAAATATAGCTCCAAGTAAATTACCGATGGAAGTGGACGAAAGAGGGGATGCCTTCCGGGGCATCCCCAAGCTTTGACTTTTTGGTGTCCTTGGATTATCTTGGGGGTGCCATGGGCATACCCAAGCTTAGGCTCTTGCCACTCCTTGTTCCATAATCCATCAAAAGAATTCACCCAAAACTTGAAAACTTCACAACACAAAACTCAACAGAAATCTCGTGAGCTCCGTTAGAGAAAGAAAACAAAAGACTACTTTAAGGTACTGTAATGAACTCATTATTTATTTATATTGGTGTTAAATCTACTGTATTCCAACTTCTCTATGGATTATAAACTATTTTACTAACCATAGATTCATCAAAATAAGGAAACAACACACGCAAAACAGAATCTGTCAAAAACAGAACAGTCTGTAGTAATCTGTAACTAACGCAAACTTCTGGAACCCAAAAAATTCTACCAAAATTAGAAGACCTGGACAATTTGTTTATTGATCAGCAGCAATTGGAATCACTATTTTATCACGTTCTCGTGATTTTTAACAATTCGGGCACTGAGCACAAAGATTCTGGAAATTACAGCAAGATCAAATAACTATCATCCAAGAAGATCCAATAGGTCCAACTTGGCACAAACACTAATTAAAAGATAAAACCACATCTAAACAGAGGCTAGATGGATTATTTATTCCTAAGCAGAATCAAAAACAAAAAACACAAAATAAAATTGGGTTGCCTCCCAACAAGCGATATCGTTTAACGCCCCTAGCTAGGCATAAAAGCAAGGATAGATCTAGGTATTGCCATCTTTGGTAGGCAGTTCTTCAATGAGGAATCTACCTCCCTTAGAATTTTCTTTCTTTATAGTAATTATCAAACTTTTAGGCACAAGATCGAAAAATTCATTTGTAGCAAATGGTTCCTTAATGATAGTAAAAAGATCAGGATGAACACTTATAGATTTAAGATCCGCATTTTCCTTACTAGATGATTCACCCTTATTTTTAGGAACATACATAAGCTTGGCATTTTTAGTAGGAGGACTAGGAGTATTCTTTACGGAAGAAAAGGTGGTTTCCAAGTTGGTAATGATACCCTCAAGTTTATCGATTCGAGTAGAGTCTAGATTTATTTTTTCATTAACCATGGGTTCCTTCTCCTTAATATTTTTCAAAGTCATTCCTACCTTAGATCCATATTGAGTTATTTGATTATGAATCTTTTATCTAGTTTTTCAATGGATTCAATGGTAGCAACTTTGTTTTCAATAATTTCAAGCCTTTGCATAACATGCTCCAAAGTTAACATAGTTCCATTAACCAAAAGAGGAGGTGAGCCAAATAAATCTATTAAAGCATTATAAGAATCAAAAGTATGGCTACCCAAGAAATTCCCTCCAGTAATGGTATCAAGAATATATCTATACCAAGGATTAGCACCTACGTACAAATTACGAAGAAGAACTGAAGTAGATTGCTTCCTGGTAGATCTATTTTGAGCATTGCAAATTCTATACCAAGCATCTTTTAGATTTTCTCCCTCCCTTTGCTTAAAATTTAGAACTTCATTCTCGGGAGATAACGGGGAAGATATGAGACTAGTCATGACGGCAAGCAAACTAACACACGAGCAAACAAAAGGCAAAGGGAAAAAGAGGAGGAGATTGGGAAAGAGAGGGCGAATAAAACGGCAAGGGTGAAGTGGGGGAGAGGAAAACGAGAGGCAAATGGCAAATAATGTAATGCGAGAGATAGGGATTGTGATGAGTACTTGGTATGTTGACTTTTGCGTAAGCCTCCCCGGCAACGGCGCCAGAAATCCTTCTTGCTACGTCTCGAGCTTGCGTTGGTTTTCCCCAAGAGGAGGGATGATGCAGCACAAGAGCGTAAGTATTTCCCTCAGTTTTTGAGAACCAAGGTATCAATCCAGTAGGAGGCCACGCGCAAGTCCCTCGTACCTGCACAAAACGATAGCTACTCGCAACCAACGCGATTAGGGGTTGTCAATCCCTTCACGGTCACTTACGAGAGTGAGATCTGATAAAGATAATATTTTTGGTATAAAGATGCACAGTAAAAAGTAAAAACAAAGAAGTTAATAAAGTGATGGAGATTGATATGATGAGAATAGACCCGGGGCCATAGGTTTCACTAGTGGCTTCTCTCAAGAGCATAGATATTCTATGGTGGGTGAACAAATTACTGTTGAGCAATTGATAGAATTGAGCATAGTTATGAGTATATCTAGGCGATGATCATGTATATAGGCATCACGTCCGAGACAAGTAGACCGAAACGATTCTGCATCTACTACTATTACTCCACTCATCGACCGCTATCCAGCATGCATCTAGAGTATTAAGTTAAAAACAGAGTAACGCCTTAAGCAAGATGACATGATGTAGAGGAATAAATCATGCAATATGATAAATACCCCATCTTGTTATCCTCGATGGCAACAATACAATACGTGCCTTGCAACCCTTTCATCACTTGGGTAAGGACACCGCAAGATTGAACCCAAAGCTAAGCACTTCTCCCATTGCAAGAACTACCAATCTAGTTGGCCAAACCAAACGGATAATTCAAGAGACTTGCAAAGATAACTCAATCATACATAAAAGAATTCAGAGAAGAATCAAATATTTTCCATAGATAAGTTGGATCATAAACCCACAATTCATCGGTCTCAACAAACACACCACAAAAAGAAGATTACATCGAATAGATCTCCACGAGAGAGGGGGAGAACATTGTATTGAGATCTAAAAAGAGAGAAGAAGCCATCTAGCTACTAACTATGGACCCGAAGGTCTGAAGTAAACTACTCACACTTCATCGGAGGGGCTATGGTGTTGATGTAGAAGCCCTCCGTGGTGGATGCCCCCTCCGGCGGAGCTCCAGAACAGGCCCCAAGATGGGATCTCGTGGATACAGGAAGTTGCGGCGGTGGAATTAGGTTTTTGGCTCTCCTCTGATCTGTCGGGGGTACGTAGGTATATATAGGAGGAAGGAGTACGTCGGTGGAGCGTCAGGGGGCCCACGAGGCAGGGGGCGCGCCCAGGGGGGAGGGCGCCCCCCCCACCCTCGTGACCGCCTCTTGCACTTCTTGGAGTAGGGTCCAAGTCTCCTGGATCACGTTCGGTGAGAAGATCACGTTCCCGAAGGTTTCGTTCCGTTTGGACTCCGTTTGATATTCCGTTTCTTCGAAACACTGAAATAGGCAAAAAAACTGCAATTCTGGGCTGGGCCTCCGGTTAATAGGTTAGTCCCAAAAGTAATATAAAAGTGGAAAATAAAGCCCATTATAGTCCAAAACAATAGATAAAGTAGCATGGAGCAATCAAAAATTATAGATACGTTGGAGACGTATCATCGTGCTGCCAGAACTCATCTATTACTTCGCCCGTCTTGCTGGATCGAGAAGGCAAGGACGTCATCGAGCTAAACGTGTGCAGAACTCGGAGGTGCCGTGCGTTCGGTACTTTGATCAGTCGGACCGTGAAGACGTACGACTACATCAACCGCGTTGATAAACGCTTCCGCTTAGCGATCTTCAAGGGTATGAAGATACACTCCCCCTCTCGTTGCTATGCATCACCATGATCTTGCGTGTGCGTAGGATTTTTTTTTTTGAAATTACTACGTTCCCCAACAAAACTGACGTGCATTTCACCAATATGTGTTATAAATTTTCTTGCCAACAACAGATTCTTGATAAATTGGTCATCATAATTCCAAAGATATTACCATATTGGTCCCTCTATTTTAGATATAGTAGAACACACGATAGATTTACCACTGTAAGTGATAAAATCTATTCCACTCTGGTTTTTTATGATTTGAACATTCACTAATTTTCCATCTAGCCTTGGTTCCTCTATATTGATAAAATATAATACCACTATGGAAATAAGATCATGTCCTGAACATGTTTTTAACAAGTCTTGACTTTTTATAAAGACCACGAGCGTGTTTCCCTTGTTTTCAGTTTGAGGCAACCAGCTGGGCCCATATATACACAGAAAAATGGTCGTTTACTTGTTCCATACCTGATAGACAACGAGCACGGCTGGCCTAAAATTTCTGGTTCAATTCTCTGTTTCAAACAGAAGCCGATGGTGGTCATATGTCAACTATCTTTTGCAACATTGTCGTGTAAATTGGTAGTTTCGATCTTCTAGGACGATATGCGTTTAGTGCTTGGGCAGCCTTAAATTATACTACTAGATCTTGCTTGTTGTTTTTTCGCCACAATAGTCGTCCAAGGACTGCTTAAATGTCTGTGAACAGGTGAATATTTTTTTTTCTATAACTGATGTCCACCAATTTGTTTAATGCAGGAAGATCTATTAAAGGAATTGCCACCAGAAAAGAGATTCATCTTCCGTTTTCTGCCTCATCACGGTTGCTGACGTAAGTTTCTGTTACTCTTTCATGGTATGTCTCTCACGATATGCAGAATAATTGCTACTACTTTGGTTGCAAAACTAGTAGAGGATGATTCATATCTTATTTTGATCAGATATTGTTGTGTAAATTGATAGTTGTGGTGCACTGCAAGTAAGGTTCTTTGCCCATTAAGTATACTCTTTGGCTGCATGTTTGGGTTTGTAGGGTTCCCACTGTTTGAACAACTTTCTATATTCTAATTCAGCCGTGAGTACGGGTTTAAGAGTTAACCTTTTATATGGAAAGGAAAAACACCTTCTGGTTTAACAAAAAAAATTGTATATATTTTAGCCTATAAGTAAGCATTGCTTACTGATATACCATGTTTTGGATGTTTTTCTTCAGAAGATGCTTGCACCTTTGTTGGGTGGCGAGCCTGCCAAGCAACCAAGTGGTGCCTATTCTCTTTATTGCATCTGTTTCGGATGAAATTGTCATTCTATAGGGAAAGTAGTTTTTGTTCTTCTCACAAGTCAGGAATAAGCCAATGGCCTTGGTTATATGGTTGACTTAAACCCTAAGAGTAATGTTTGCATCTTTTCGTTCCGATTTGAGTTACATATTTTCAAATTACCATGATACGTTCTGTTTTCTTTGTATAATGTTCTTACAGAGACATTGATAGTACTACTATTTGTCCAATTTATGATGTGTGTTCTTTTATATATTGTGGAGGTCTGTTCTTTTCTATAGTGGTAGAAGTGGCATATAATGGTCAACTATAGGTATAGATTAGCGTTAATAAGATCTTTATTCGCTTTTCTCCAGTAACTATTCAATGGATGAATAGTTATCTTTTTTTGCGGGGAATAGATGAGTAGTTATCTTTCTGCTTTAGGAACACTAGCTTGATTAGTTAGTGTCTTTGTGCGATCAAAAAATTTGTAAGTCCAAAAAGTGAATCCCGACTTATGTAACACCTACTTACCTTTCTATACACAGATTATTTACTTCCCTTTGTGGAGATCAATGGCAACGAGGAGTAGGTGCTAGCAACTGAGGCGTGTTCTCTTGGTAAACATGAGCCAGTTTATTTGTCCCATTATAGTGGACGACAGGTATGACTTTAGCTCCCATGTTGGTCCTCGGTTTGATTGATTTTTAATGAGCCATGTGAGATTGATAGCGAGTCACATATATATCAATGTTATTTTGGCATCATCAAGTTACTTATCTAATTTCTTTTGTCGCAACTCTTTATCTTTTTGTTTATACATTCAGAAATCTTGGCTTGGGTTTATAAGATGCATAGATTGCAACACTATTAAAGTAGTTGTTGTATCATGGCCTCTTGCGGTTTACCCGCGTTTACTTTCTAATATTCGGTTTTAATGTTTCTATTTTTTTGGCCAATAAGTGCTTATAGACAAGATTCATGGCCGAGTATGTCATGTTAGTAATCACAATGCTAAATGTAAAAAATGAAAGCATAGGAATTGAACGGGAAATTCTTATAACAAAAATCATACGGATACATTTGAACTAAAACTGAAAGACACAACTTCCATTTAGCTTTGACAGAATAGCAGCAGACCCGCCATGGCTAGACAGAATAGGTTCGCTTACCAGCAAAAAACTAAGTTCTTTGTCAATTGGGCCAGAGAGACGAGCTTGATTAGTCAATATGGTAGCATACAAATTTCTCATTTTATGCTTCCATGACTTAGTACAAGGAATAGCCGTTGCTATTCCCTGCCATATGGTCATTGCTTACTATTTTATTGCCATGGTTTGTTGTTTGCCATCTAAAAATGGATTCATATGGATACATTATAAGAGTCTTTTAATTTGCATCGAATTAAGCCGCTTGGTTTGTGATTTTTCTTTGTGTGTACATGATCGTTACACACATTAGTCTTGTTTGATGACCACCATTGGCGTCGCCAAGTTTGTGTGTAGGGTGCTTAATAAGTTTCTTGAGATGTATGCAATGCATGAAGGAGCACACTGCTGTTAATTTTACTTTTTTATGAGTAATAATAAATTCTTAACATTAAGTAGAGATAGGTAACCTTAGATGTCAAGGTTACGTCCAGATGCCTTTAGTTATATGTAAGCTTCAGCAGTTTGATTGCAATGGCAGATTGGAAATTTTTTGGCTGGGCTAAAAGGATGAAAGTAGTCGACGAACATCTGTATGTAAGGTGAGGAGATGAACCATATTCGCACTGTGCATAATAAATACTTTACGAACGCCCCACCTAACAAAGTTTATCCATCAGGGTCCTCACAATACAACATGCGATGAGTAAGCCAACAAGGCGATTGGACGGGGCCCAACTATCTATAGATATGGTCTAATATTACAACATAGTACTAAGTAGTGATCTAAATGATCTTATATTTCTTTACAAAGGAATAGAGGAATATAACAATATAGGATCCTTATCAAGCATTAGCACTCCACCTTGCTTTTGGTATGTTTGATCTTTGTACTGTTTGCGTTGTCCTGGAGAGGCAGTATGTGTTGCTTTTGTTATAAATATTTTGCATGCAATGCATGGCTATTTTACGATGCATGGATAGGAGAGATTAAGGACGAGCACTAAATTGTGTTCTCAATTTGTGTATGTATATCAGACGAGAATTCAAGTCTAATACATTTCTGATAACAGGAACATGTGCTCACTTATGTGTCACAGTTGCATTTTTGGTATACTGTCATCTGTGATTATATGGGCTGATATAGGCAGCGTGCGCCAAGCGAAATACTCACAGCAAGTTTCTTATTACGCACTGCTGCTCTGGCTTACTTTTGCTATGTATAATAACTCAGATATTTGTGTACCTACTTAATGAGAATCAATCGTTTTGACTTACTTTGTAGAACCAAATATATATTTATCCTTTGCCATGAACTTCAAGATTAACTATTCTATTCACAACATTGTCCTACTTGCCTTGCTTTTGATATATATAATTTCCTTGCCCCTTTGGCATTACCATATTGGACTCGATCATCCTGAACAATGGCAATAGCTCAACTGCACCCTGCAGTATGTCAGGGGACCCATGTCCTTCTAATGTAAACTTACTGAGCTCAACTGCACCCTGCAGTATGTTAGGGGTTCCATGTCCTTCTAATGCAAACTTACTATAATTGCCTCATCCATCCTGTCGGTGTCAGAACCAGCGGATCTCGGGTAGGGGGTCCCGAACTGTGCATCTAGGTGGATGGTAACAGGAGACAAGGGACACGATGTTTTTACCCAGGTTTGGGCCCTCTCGATGGAGGTAAAACCCTACTCCTGCTTGATTAATATTGATGATATGGGTAGTACAAGAGTAGATCTACCACGAGATCAGAGAGGCTAAACCCTAGAAGCTAGCCTATGGTATGATTGTTGTTCGTCCTCGTACTAAAACCCTCCGGTTTATATAGGCACCAAGAGGGTTAGGGTTACACGTAGTCGGTTACAATGGTAGGAGATCTACATATCCGTATCGCCAAGCTTGCCTTCCACGCCAAGGAAAGTCCCATCCGGACACGGACGAAGTCTTCAATCTTGTATCTTCGTAGTCCGTGAGTCCGCCAAAGGTCATAGTCCGCTATCCGGACACCCCTAATCCAGACTCCTCAAGAGCTCCCTGAACCAGGCTTCAACGACGACGAGTCCGGGCGCGATATTGTCTTCGCCATTGCAAGGCGGGTTCCTCCTCCGAATTCTTCATAGAAGATTTTGAACACAAGGATAGTGTCTGGCTCTGCAAAATAAGTTCCACATACCACCGTAGACAGAATAATATTTACACAAGTACAATCTACTGACGTATTCCACAGCGTGACATCACACCACGGCCAAGCCTTTATTCGAATCGTTTTCACCGTCCCACCTCAGCGCATTTAGCGATGCGGTTTCCTTTGCATGTCGTGTCAAAGCAGAGATCGTGTCCCCTTATTCCGGGATTCTCATCAATACCGGCGTGGGTAACCCAACCGTGCCATTGGTTACGATGCTTGGGAGATAAGCGAGTTTTATAAGGCCGGTGGGGACGCATAGCTTTGTCCGTCCATATAAGGGGATAAGGATCCACTTTTGCACACACGCCTTCTTCCTCCTTTGCTCATCCATTTCCGCGCACTTGAGCTCTAGCGCCCAAGTCCGCACATCCCACCTCAACCTTCTCCAACTATGTCTGGAGCGGGAGGCAAGTGGATGGCCTCCTCCGAGTACTGGGCGTAAACTGGCCAGGAGAGGCCGGGTTAACTTCATCAGTAGTCAAGTATGCTAGAAGCCCATGAGGATATTCAATAAGGGCCCAAGGCCCGAAACCGGTTTAAGGGTTGTAGCCGTAAACCGGCATTAGTAGGTAACTTGTATTGTAAGTTAGAAATACTAGAGACTGAACCGGACACGTCTATGAGCCGTTCTCGGGACTACGCAAACGGGCGTAGGCGCCACCCATGTATATAAGGGGACGACCGGCGGCGATCAGGAGAACAGACAACAACTCGAGACTTAGGTGAAGCTTGTTTGCTCCTAGTCATGAAACCCCATCAAATCCATCACAACTAGGCGTGAGGCTTTTACCTTCATCGAAGGGCCGAACTAGTATAAACTCTCTTGCGTCCTTGTGTCCGCTTTAACCCCTTTAAGCTAACCCGTAGCGATGGCTCCACGACTAAGTCCTTTCATGAGGACATCTGCCGTGACAAAACCGAGACAGTTGGTGCCCACTGTGGGGCTATCGCATGATGGTTTCAAGTTCTTGGAGGGCAACTTCGAAGGACTCAAGGGCTACGCTGTGGGCCGGATGACCAAGAGTCGTCGCGGTAGCTCTACATCGACGATTCAGGCTGGGGCCCCGAGGCCGGCTCTATTGAGTACTGGTACCGGGTCCCCTTTGGTGGCATACACGTCTTCATTGGCAAGATCGGTGAACCGGGCCCTGAACCGGACATCTGCACCGACCTCGTCGAAACGGCTCAGCGTGCGGGATCTGCCCAGGGTAAACCAGCCATGAAGCGTGCCTTCATGGGAGTCATCCATGGAGGAGAATATGATGGTGGATCGGGATCTGGTAGCGAGACCGTCGTTTATTCCGTCGACGAGTCCTCGACCGGAGAAACCGAGTCATTGTATCAGTTACAAGACGGCCGGAATGAGGGCTGTTCCGATGGTGACAGTATTTCGGACCCCTCTGATTTACCCAACCGGGTCGGGATATTCATGGCCGGTACACAGGCGGCGGTCCACTCTTCGACTGCAGCGGCAATGTTCTCCGGATCAGCAGCGGCGGCGGCAGCCGGGGCAGGAGGCTCTGTGCGCCCGCCGGCTCAAGTTTTATCTGATCTGTTTGATGCGTTGGTTGTGCTCATGGCAGAGGCTAACCCGGCGGATCAGGACGCCCACAACACCAAGATTGCAAAAGTGAGGGAACATATCACTCAGGCCAAGGCCGACCTAGCAGCTGAGAACAACAGGATGGCTGCGGAGCGGGCCGCTTTGGATGCGCAGGCCTATAAGCTTATGTTGGACCAGAACGCGTCGCATGAAATCCAGAAAAGGAAGCATCGATCTCGCCTGTCGACGGTCTTCGATGGCAGAAACCTCTTTAACACCCCAGGAGCAGGGACTAGTAACCCGCCGTGGTTAAACCGGGCGGAGGCACCTAGGACGGGTGCGCCGGTTCAACCTCGCCTGATGGAGCCACCTCGACAGAATAACATGATGCCTCAGCCTGTCCAGACACCTCCATGTAATTATTCCAATCCAATGGACAATCTTATCGCCGCCGCTTCACGGCTGGAGGCCATCCCAATTGAAGGTGATTCTCCGCAAGCGGTGGAGACACGCCGGGTTAAGGAACTACTTCGAACGACTTTGGTTCAGTGGGAAGCATATTCATATAGCCGCGACTGAATTCATTCCACCCCCCGTCCAGGCCGGAGTTACAGCAAGCGGATGGATGAACCGGCTATATCCAGTAATGAGCGGAACCGTGAAGCACCCCGTGGCCGTAACCCGGCAGGCGATGCTCAGGAAGTGGTGGACCAGGCCCGAGCGCGCAGGGACGCCGAAGTTAGCAAAGACAAGCATGAGGATCATCACCACGCCATTCGTTCAACCACCACAATTGAACCAGGAGTTACTTCTAGTTCTTTGGGAGTGCCTTGTCTTGTCCCCCACACGCAATGTGCGCCTGCCCAAGGATTTCAAGGGCAGCGCAAAGTACCAAGTTACACGGCCGATTTGTCTCCGGAAGCATGGGTAGAGAGCTATGAGATGGCCATGGAAATGCTTGATGTAGATGAAGCGGCGTGTGCAAAGTACTTTACCATGATGCTTGAAGGGACAGCCCGTATTTGGTTAAAGACTTTATCAGCCAATTCTATCAGTTCATGGGCCCAGTTGCGAGCCCGGTTTATCCAGAATTTCAAGGATACATGTAAACAGCCCATGTCGATAGTGGACTTAGCGGCATGTGTCCAGGAGGAAGGAGAGTCAACAACCCGCTGGGTACGCCGAGTCTCGGAAATTTTGCACTCCTCAGACCGTATTAATGCTGATTCCGCGGTTTGGAAAGCAACTGCCGGTTTAAGCCTCTGAAGTTGAAATTGGGAAGGATGAAGCGCCATTGCAATGATATGGGAACACTCATGACTGCGTTGGTGAAGTATGCTGATTCTGATGGTACCAAGGATCCCGAGTCTGATGATGACAAGACAGGGAAGGGAAAGAAGAACGGCAACCCCAAGGGGCAGCAGCACAACACGTCGGGTCATGGTAATGGAGGCAAGCATAAAGCGGACAGTAACATGGACTTTGTGGCTAATACCAACGCACAAGACAGGGGTCAGCGACGGAAGGGTAAGCCACCGAATCGTGGGGGAGCTCCAGGTCCCATTCCGGACCGCCTGACTTATCTATTAAACCAGCCCTGTCCGAAGCACGGGATGAAGGAGGCGCCAGCCACCCACCTTTGGAAGGATTGTTATATTATGCAGGAGTTCAAAAATTCTAATGCTTTCCGGTATGATCACAGATCAGGTGGTGGCTCAGGATCCGGATTCCATGGGCCGGGTCACGGTGGAGGAAACGCCGGTTCAGGCTGTTGGAAATATGCCCTAGAGGCAATAATAAATTAGTTATTATTATATTTCCTTGTTCATGATAATCGTTTATTATTCATGCTATAATTGTATTGACCGGAAACAGCAATACATGTGTGGATACATAGACAACACCATGTCCCTAGTAAGCCTCTAGTTGACTAGCTCGTTGATCAATAGATGGTTACGGTTTCCGACCATGGACATTGGATGTCATTGATAACGGGATCACATCATTAGGAGAATGATGTGATGGACAAGACCCAATCCTAAGCCTAGCACAAAGATCGTAGTTCAGATGCTAAAGCTTTTCTAATGTCAAGTATCTTTTCCTTAGACCATGAGATTGTGCAACTCCGGATACCGTAGGAATGCTTTGGGTGTACCAAACGTCACAACGAATCTGGGTGACTATAAAGGTGCATTACGGGTATCTCCGAAAGTGTCATTGGGTTGGCACGAATCGAGACTGGATTTGTCACTCCGTGTGACGGAGAGGTATCTCTGGGCCCACTCGGTAGGACATCATCATAATGTGCACAATGTGATCAAGGAGTTGATCACGGATGATGTGTTACGAACGAGTAAAGAGACTTGCCGTAACGAGATTGAACAAGGTATCGGGATACCGACGATCGAATCTCGGGCAAGTATCGTACCGATAGACAAAGGGAATTGTATACGGATTGATTAAAGTCCTTGACATCGTGGTTCATCCGATGAGATCATCGTGGAACATGTGGGATCCAACATGGGTATCCAGATCCCGCTGTTGGTTATTGACCGGAGAACGTCTGGTCATGTTCGCATGGTTCCCGAACCCGTAGGGTCTACACTTAAGGTTCGATGACGCTAGGGTTATAAAGGAAGCTTGTATGTGGTTACCGAATGTTGTTGAGTCCGGATGAGATCCCGGACGTCACGAGGAGTTCGGAATGGTCCGGAGGTAAAGATTTATATATGGGAAGTGCTGTTTCGGCCATCGGGACAAGTTTCGGGGTTATCGGTATTGTACCGGGACCACCGGAGGGGTCCCGGGGGCCCACCGGGTGGGGCCACCTGCCCGGGGGCCACATGGGCCCTAGGTGGTGCGCCTAGGCCTGCATGGGCCAAGGGGAACCAGCCCCAAGAGGCCCATGCGCATGAAACACTTGGAGAGGAAGAGTCCATAGAGGGGAAGGCACCTCCGAGGTGCCTTGGGGAGGATGGACTCCTCCCCCCCTGGCCGCACCCCTTCCTTGGAGGAAGGGGCAGGCTGCGCCCCCCTCTCCCTTGCCCCTATATATAGTGGAGGGAGGAGGGCATCCACACCGAGCCCCTGGCGCCTCCCTCCCTCCCGTGACACCTCCTCCTCTCCCGTAGGTGCTTGGCGAAGCCCTGCAGGATTGCCACGCTCCTCCACCACCACCACGCCGTTGTGCTGCTGTTGGATGGAGTCTTCCTCAACCTCTCCCTCTCTCCTTGCTGGATCAAGGCATGGGAGACGCCACCGGCTGTACGTGTGTTGAACGCGGAGGTGCCGTCCGTTCGGCACTAGGATCTCCGGTGATTTGGATCACGACGAGTACGACTCCTTCAACCCCGTTCTCATGAACGCTTCCGCTTAGCGATCTACAAGGGTATGTAGATGCACTCTCCTTCCCTCGTAGCTAGAATCTCCATAGATTGATCTTGGTGATGCGTAGAAAATTTTGAATTTCTGCTACGTTCCCCAACAAAGGGTATCGTGAGCTAGGTCTATTGCGTAGATTCTTTGCACGAGTAGAACACAAAGTAGTTGTGGGCGTTGATGATGTTCAATTTGCTTACCGTTACTAGTCCAATCTTGTTTCGACGGTATTGTGGGATGAAGCGGCCCGGATCGACCTTACACGCACTTCACGTGAGACAGTTCCACCGACCGACATGCACTTGGTGCATAAGGTGGCTAGCGGTGCCGATCTCCCACTTTAGTCGGAACGGATTCGATGAAAAGGGTCCTTATGAAGGGTAAATAGCAATTGGCATATCACGTTGTGGTTTTATGAGGTAAGAAACGTTCTTGCTAGAAACCCATAGCAGCCACGTAAAACATGCAAACAACAATTAGAGGACGCCTAACTTGTTTTTGCGGGGTATGCTATGTGATGTGATATGGCCAAGAAGAATGTGATGAATGATATGTGATGTATGAGATTGATCATGTTCTTGTAATAGGATTCACGACTTGCATGTCGATGAGTATGACAACCGGCAGGAGCCATAGGAGTTGTCTTTATTTATTGTATGACCTGCGTGTCATTAAACAACGCCATGTAATTACTTTACTTTATTGCTAACCGTAGCCATAGTAGTAGAAGTAATAGTTGGCGAGACAACTTCATGGAGACACGATGATGGAGATCATGATGATGGAGATCATGGTGTCATGTCGGTGACGATGATGATCATGGAGCCCCGAAGATGGAGATCAATGGAGCTATATGATATTGGCCATATCATGTCACTACTATATAATTGCATGTGATGTTTATTATGTTTATGCATCTTGTTTACTTAGAACGACGGTAGTAAATAAGATGATCCCTTACAACAATTTCAAGAAGTGTTCTCCCCTAACTGTGCACCGTTGCTACAGTTCGTCGCTTCTAAGCACCACGTGATGATCGGGTGTGATGGATTCTTACGTTCACATACAACGGGTGTAAGACAGATTTACACAGCAAAAACACTTGGGGTTAACTTGACGAGCCTAGCATGTGCAGACATGGCCTCGGAACACAGAAGACCGAAAGGTCGAGCATGAGTCGTATGGAAGATACGATCAACATGAAGATGTTCACCGATGATGACTAGTCCGTCTCACGTGATGATCGGACACGGCCTAGTTGACTCGGATCATGTAATCACTTAGATGACCAGAGGGATGTCTATCTGAGTGGGAGTTCATAAGATGAACTTAATTATCCTGAACATAGTCAAAAGACCTTTTGCAAATTATGTCGTAAGCTCGCGCTTTAGTTCCACTGATTAGATATGTTCCTAGAGAAAACATAGTTGAAAGTTGATAGTAGCGGTTATGCGGACAGTAGAAAGCTTATGTCCTTAATGCACCGCTCAGTGTGCTGAACCCCAAACGTCGTTTGTGGATGTTGCGAACATCGGACATACACGTTTTGATAACTACGTGATAGTTCAGTTAAACGGTTTAGAGTTGTGGCACGGAAGACGTTTTCGAAATGTCGCGGAACATATAAGATGTTTCGAGGGCTGAAATTGGGATTTCAGGCTCGTGCCCACGTCAAGAGGTATGAGACCTCCGACGATTTTCTTAGCCTGCAAACTAAGGGAGAAAAGCTCAATCGTTGAGCTTGTGCTCAGATTGTCTGAGTGCAACAATCACTTAAATCGAGTGGGAGTTGATCTTCCAGATGAGATAGTGATGTTTCTCCAAAGTCATTGCCACCAAGCTGCTAGAGCTTCGTGATGAACTATAACAAATCAGGGATAGATATGATGATCCTTGAGGTATTCGCGTTGTTTGACATCGCGAAAGTAGAAATCAAGAAGGAGCATCAATTGTTGATGGTTGATGGAACCACTAGTTTCAAGAAGGGCAAGGGCTAGAAGGGACACTTCATGAAACGGCAAATCAGTTGCTGCTCCAGTGAAGGAACCCAAGGTTGAACCCAAACCCGAGACTAAGTGCTTCTGAGATAAGGGGAAACAGCCACTGGAGCAGAATTACCCTAGATACTTGGTAGATGAGAAGGCTGGCAAGGTCGATAGAAGTATATTGGATATGCATTATGTTAATGTGTACTTTACTAGCACTCCTAGTAGCACCAGGGTATTAGATACCGGTTCGGTTGCTAAGTGTTAGTAACTCGAAATAAAAAGCTACGGAATAAACGGAGACTAGCTAAAGGTGAGCTGACGATATATGTTGGAAGTGTTTCCAAGGTTGATGTGATCAAGCATCGCACGCTCCCTCTACCATCGAGATTAGGTGTTAAACCTAAATAATTGTTATTTGGTGTTTGCGTTGAGCATAGTCATGATTGGATTGTGTCTATCGCAATACGGTTATTCATTTAAGGAGAATAATAGTTACTCTATTTATTTGAATAATACCTTCAATGGTCTTGCACCTAAAAGAATGGTTTATTGAATCTCGATTGTAGTGATACACATTTTCATGCCAAAAGATATAAGATAGTAATGATAGTACCACTTACTTGTGGCACTGCCATGTAAGTCATAAAACGCATGAAGAAGCTCCATGTTGATGGATCTTTGGACTCACTCGTTTTTTGAAAAGTTTGAGACATGCGAACCATGTCTATTGGTGCATACGCATGAAGAAACTCCATGCAGATGGATCGTTTGGACTCACTTGATCTTGAATCACTTGAGATATGCAAATCATACCACATGGGCAAGATGACTGAAAAGCCTCGGTTTCAGTGAGATGGAACAAGATAGCAACTTGTTGGAAGTAACACATTTTGATGTGTGCAGTCCAATGAGTCTTTGAGGCATCTGATGAATATCGTTATGTTCTTACTTCACAGATGATTCGAGTAGATGTTGAGTATATTTACTTGATGAAACACAAGTCTGAATTATTGAATGGTTCAAGCAATTTCAGAGTGAAGTTTAAGATCTTCGTGACAAGAGGATAGAATGTCTATGATATGATCATAGAGATGAATATCTGAGTTACGAGTTTTGGCACACAATTAAGACATTGTGCAAATTGTTTCACAATTAATACCGCCTGGAACACCATAGTGTGATGGTGTGTCCGAACATCATAGTTGCAACCTATTGGATATGGTGCGTACCATGATGTCTCTTATCGAATTACCACTATCGTTCATGGGTTAGGCATTAGAGACAACCACACTCACTTTAATAGGGCACCACGTAATTCCGTTGAGATGACACCGTATGAACTATGGTTTAGAGAAACCTAAGCTGTCATTTCTTAAAGGTTTGGGGCTGCGACGCTTATGTGGAAAAGTTTCAGGTTGATAAGCTCGAACCCAAAGCGGAAAAAAAATGCATCTTCATAGGACACCCAAAACAGTTGGGTATACCTCCTAATTCAGATCCGGAAGCAATAGGGATTGTTTCTTAAATCGGGTCCTTTCTCGAGGAAAAGTTTGTCTCGAAAAGTTGAGTGGGAGGATGGTGGAGACTTGATGAGGTTATTGAACCATCACTTCAACTAGTGTGTAGCAGGGCACAAGAAGTTGTTCCCGTGGCACCTACACCAATTGAAGTAGAAGCTTATGATAGTGATCATGAAGTTTCGGATCAAGTCACTACCGTACCTCGTAGGGTGACAAGGATGCGTACTACTTCTGAGTGGTACAGCAATCCTGTCTTGAAGGTCATGTTGCTAGGCAACAATGAACCTACGAGCTATGGAGAAGCGATGGTGGGCCCAAATTCCGACAAATGGTTAGAAGCCATGAAATCCGAGATAGTATCCATATATCAGAACAAAGCATGGACTTTGGTGGACTTACCCGATGATCGGCAAGCCATTGAGATAAATGGATCTTTAAGAAGAAGACGGACGTGGACGGTAATATCACCGTCTATGAAGCTCGACTTGTGGCGAAGAGTTTTTCACAAGTTCAAGGAGTTGACTACGATGAGATTTTCTCATCCGTAGCGATGCTTAAGTCCGTTGGAATCATGTTAGCATAAGCTGCATTTATGAAATCTGGCAGATGGATGTCAAAATGAGTTTCCTTACAAGTTTTCGTAAGGAAAGGTTGTATGTGATACAATCAGAAAGTTTTGTCGATCCTAAGGATGCTAAAAGGTATGCTAGCTCCAGCGATCCTTTCTAAGGACTGGAGTAAGCATCTCGGAGTTGGAATATGCGCTTTGATGAGATGATCAAAGATTTTGGGTTTATACAAAGTTTATGAGAAACTTGTATTTCCAAAGAAGTGGGTGGGAGCACTATAGAATTTCTGATGAGTATATGTTGTTGACATATGGATGATCAGAAATGATGTAGAATTTCTGTAAAGCATATAGGGTTATTTGAAAAGTGTTTTCAAGTGAAAACCTGGATTAAGCTACTTGAACGTTGAGCATCAAGATCTATGAGGATAGATAAAAAACGCTCAATAGTACTTTCAAATGAGCACATACCTTGACATGATCTTGAAGGTGTTCAAGATGGATCAGTCAAAGAAGGAGTTCTTGCCTAAGATGTAAGGTATGAAGTTAAGAGTTAAAACTCGACCACGGCAGAAGAGAGAGAAAGGACGAAGGTCGTCCCCTATGGTTTAGACGTAGGCTCTATAGTATGCTATGCTGTGTACCGCACCGGAAGTGTGCCTTGCCATGAGTCACTCAAAGGGTACAAGAATGATCCAGGAATGGATCATTGGACATGGTCAAAATTGTCCTTGGAGTAAATAAGGACATGTTTCTCGATTATGGAGGTGATAAAGAGTTCGCGTAAAGGGTTACGCCGATGCAAGCTTTAACACCTATCCGAGTGACTCTGAGTAGCAAACCGGATACGTATAGTGGAACAACCATTTGGAATAGATCCAAGTGGAGCGTGGAAGCAGCATTTACAATATGACATAGAGAATTGCAAAGCACACACGGATCTGAAAGGTTCAGACCCATTGACTAAAACCCGTTGACTAAAACCTCTCTCACAAGCAAAACATGATCAAACCTCAGAACTCATTGAGTCTAAATCACATGATGATGTGAACTAGTTTAGAGACACTAGTAAACTCTTTGGATGTTGGTCACATGGCGATGTGACCTATCAGTGTTAATCACATGGCGATGTGAACTAGATTATTGACTCTAGTGCAAGTGGGAGACTGTTGGAAATATGCCCTAGAGGCAATAATAAATTAGTTATTATTATATTTCCTTGTTCATGATAATCGTTTATTATTCATGCTATAATTGTATTGACCGGAAACAGCAATACATGTGTGGATACATAGACAACACCATGTCCCTAGTAAGCCTCTAGTTGACTAGCTCGTTGATCAATAGATGGTTACGGTTTCGACCATGGACATTGGATGTCATTGATAACGGGATCACATCATTAGGAGAATGATGTGATGGACAAGACCCAATCCTAAGCCTAGCACAAAGATCGTAGTTCAGTATGCTAAAGCTTTTCTAATGTCAAGTATCTTTTCCTTAGACCATGAGATTGTGCAACTCCGGATACCGTAGGAATGCTTTGGGTGTACCAAACGCCACAACGTAATCGGGTGACTATAAAGGTGCATTACGGTATCTCCGAAAGTGTCATTGGGTTGGCACGAATCGAGACTGGGATTTGTCACTCCGTGTGACGGAGAGGTATCTCTGGGCCCACTCGGTAGGACATCATCATAATGTGCACAATGTGATCAAGGAGTTGATCACGGATGATGTGTTACGAACGAGTAAAGAGACTTGCCGTAACGAGATTGAACAAGGTATCGGGATACCGACGATCGAATCTCGGGCAAGTATCGTACCGATAGACAAAGGGAATTGTATACGGATTGATTAAAGTCCTTGACATCGTGGTTCATCCGATGAGATCATCGTGGAACATGTGGGATCCAACATGGGTATCCAGATCCGCTGTTGGTTATTGACCGGAGAACGTCTGGTCATGTTCGATGGTTCCCGAACCCGTAGGGTCTACACTTAAGGTTCGATGACGCTAGGGTTATAAAGGAAGCTTGTATGTGGTTACCGAATGTTGTTCGAGTCCGGATGAGATCCCGGACGTCACGAGGAGTTCGGAATGGTCCGGAGGTAAAGATTTATATATGGGAAGTGCTGTTTCGCCATCGGGACAAGTTTCGGGTTATCGGTATTGTCTGGGACCACCGGAGGGTCCCGAGGGCCCACCTGGTGGGGCCACCTGCCCCGGGGCCACATGGGCCCTAGGTGGTGCGCCTAGGCCTGCATGGGCCAAGGGAACCAGCCCCAAGAGGCCCATGCGCATGAAACACTTGGAGAGGAAGAGTCCATAGAGGGAAGGCACCTCAGGGTGCCTTGGGAGGATGGACTCCTCCCCCTCTTGGCCGCACCCCTTCCTTGGAGGAAGGGGCAAGGCTGCGCCTCCCCTCTCCCTTGCCCCTATATATAGTGGAGGGAGGAGGGCATCCACACTGAGCCCTGGCGCCTCCCTCCCTCCCGTGACACCTCCTCCTCTCCCGTAGGTGCTTGGCGAAGCCCGCAGGATTGCCACGCTCCTCCACCACAACCACGCCGTTGTGCTGCTGTTGGATGGAGTCTTCCTCAACCTCTCCCTCTCTCCTTGCTGGATCAAGGCATGGGAGACGTCACCGGGCTGTACGTGTGTTGAACGCGGAGGTGCCGTCCGTTCGGCACTAGGATCTCCGGTGATTTGGATCACGACGAGCAATCGACTCCTTCAACCCCGTTCTCATGAACGCTTCCGCTTAGCGATCTACAAGGGTATGTAGATGCACTCTCCTTCCCTCGTAGCTAGAATCTCCATAGATTGATCTTGGTGATGCGTAGAAAATTTTGAATTTCTGCTACGTTCCCCAACACAGGCTTCAATAGAGATCAGGGTGGACATAACAATCAAAACAATCAGAATAGCCAGGGTGGTTAGAACCAGCAACAGCAGCAGTCGGGTTATCAGATCCATCCAAAACAGTTGAATAGCGGGCAATACCATGTATTCACCACTAGCTTGGATAAGCGGAACCAGAAGCTTCACAAGCGAGCAGTCAATTCTGTTGAACCGGCCATGCCTCGTAATTTATGCTGGTCCGAACAGCCAATCATATGGAGCAGAGAGGATCACCCGCCCCGGGTTGACAATCCGGGTCAGCTAGCGTTGGTGGTGGCACCTCAGGTGGGAGGTTATAAGTTCACAACGGTTCTCATGGATGGAGGAAGCAGCATTAATATCCTGTACTATGAGACCTTCCGTCGTATGGGGCTAACAGACAATAATCTTAAACCGTCCAATACGGTGTTCCATGGTGTGGTACCGGGCAAGTCAGCATATCCTGTTGGCAAGATAGCTTTGGAGGTAGCCTTTGGAGATGATCATGATTCCAGGTCAGAAACATTGGTTTTTGAGGTGGTTAAGATCCGGAGCCCGTACCACGCTTTGTTTGGCCGGCCGGCTTATGCCAAGTTTATGGCACGGCCCTGTTATATCTATCTGCTGCTCAAGATGCCGGGTCACAAGGGGACCATAACAGTTCATGGAAGTCGCAAGATTGCCTTGGAGTGCGAAGAAGGTGATGCGGCCTATGCAAAGTCGGTTTGTGCCACGGAAGAGTTGAAGTATTACAAGGATAATGTTGACCCGGCTGACATGACTCCGTTGAAAAAGCCAACCACAGAACATGATCCGGCTCTAAAGTTCAAGTCGGCGGCTGAGACCAAGTTTGTTGACTTCGTACCTGGCGATTCGTCCAAGCAGTTTAGTATCAGTACCAACTTGGATCCGAAATAGGAAAGCGCGCACATTGAGTTCATCCGTGAGAACCGAGACATTTTTGCATGGAAGCCTTCTGACATGCCAGGTGTACCGGGGGAACTCGCTGAGCACACTCTTAATGTTGATCCTAAGTACAAACCGGTGAAGCAGTTTCTCCGCCGGTTCAACGAAGAAAGGCGCAAAGCTATTGGAGAGGAAGTGGCCAGGCTCCTAGCGGCTGGCTTTATTGTTGAAGTGTTCCATCCTGAATGGCTGGCTAATCCGGTGCTGGTCCTTAAGAAGAACGACACCTGGCGCATGTGTGTGGATTACACAAATCTTAACAAGGCTTGTCCAGCAGATCCTTTCGTCCTCCCCCGCATTAATCAGATTATTGATGCTACGATGGGTTGTGAGCATTTAAGTTTTCTGTATGCATATTCTGGTTATCATCAGATCAAGATGGCAGTTAAGGACCAGGAGAAGACGTCGTTCATAACTCCTTTTGGAGCCTTCTGCTATGTATCTATGCCCTTTGGGCTCAAGAGTGCCTAGGCAACTTATCAAAGGTGTGTACAGAACTGCCTTCATAAGCAAATCGGCCGTAATGTGCATGCTTATGTGGATGATATTGTGGTTAAGTCAAGAGAGAAGGAGACTCTGGTTGATGATTTGAAGGAAACCTTTGATAACCTACGGACATACAAGATGATGCTCAATCCGGCCAAGTGTGTTTTTGGTGTACCGGTAGGCAAGTTATTGGGTTTTCTGGTGTCCAATAGGGGAATTGAGGCTAATCCGGAGAAGATCACAGCTATCACCTCTCTGGCTAAACCGAAATGTATCAATGATGTCCAGCGTTTGGCAGGCCGGATTACCGCGTTAAGCCGGTTTATCAGTCGCTTAGGTGAGAAGGCAATACCTTTGTATCAGATGCTGAAAAAAGCGGATCCTTTTGTCTGGAGTCCGGCCGCTGATAAAGCATTGGAGGACCTAAAGCGGCAGCTAGCCAACCCGCCTGTTCTTGCTGCTCCGATTGACAAAGAACCATTGCTATTATATGTGGCATCTAATGCTCGTGCAGTCAGCGTAGCTATTGTGGTAGAGTGCAAGGAGGCGGGCAAGGAATATCCGGTTCAGCGTCCGGTTTACTATATCAGCGAGGTGCTTATTGAGTCCAAGCAAATATACCCGCATTGGCAGAAGCTGGTGTATGGAGTTTTCATGGCAAGCCGGAATCTTAAGCAATACTGCCAGGGGCATCCCATCACAGTGGTCAGCTCTGCTCCTTTGGGGGATATAATTCAAAACAGGGAGGCAACTAGCCGGATTGCCAAGTGGGATATAGAGCTTGGGCCGCACGGTTTGAAATACGTGCCTCGGACGACGATCAAATCTCAAGCACTTGTGGATTTCATCAATGATTGGACGGTACTGCAGGCGCCTGAAGAAAAGCCGGATCACACCTACTGGACTATTCATTTCGATGGGTCTAGGCAATTGGAGGGCTCGGGGGCTGGAGTCGTATTAACTTCCCCACGAGGTGAAAAGTTCTGTTACGTTCTCTGCTTAATGTTCCCTTGTACTAACAATGCAGCTGAGTATGAAGCTTTACTCCATGGTCTTCGAATGGCTAAGGAGATGAATCTCAGCCGAGTTAAGTGCTTCGATGACTCAGACTTGGTGGCCTAGCAAGTATCTGGTACTTGGGATTCTAAGGACCCGCTTATTGCAGCATACCGTCGTGAGGTGGATATCATTGCAGGCCACTTCAAGGGATATCAGGTGGATCATGTGGACAGACGGAAGAACGAAGCGGCGGACGCTTTAAGCCGGCTGGGCTCCCAGCGTAAACCGGTCCCGCCTAATGTTTTCTTAGATGTCCTGCACAACCCGTCGGTCAAGCTCCCTGGCGAAGAGGATTTGGCTATTCCTGATCCGGAGGCTCAGTTGGTGGCGGCTCTGCATGTTATTCCGGATTGGACGGTTCCTTATCTTGCGTACATGAACCGGGGCGAGTTACCAGCGGATGAGATGCTAGCCAGATAGATAATCCGGCGATCCAAGTCCATGGCTATTGTCAATGGCGAGTTGCATCATTGCAGTGTATCAGGGGTGTTTCAACGTTGTGTGTCGCCAGAGGAAGGTTGTGAGATCTTGCGCGAAATCCACGAAGGAGATTGTGGTCACCACGCCGGTTCAAAATCTCTGGTGGCTAAGGCGTTTCGTCACGGTTTTATTGGTTGACTGCTCATGCTGATGCGGAGGACCTGGTTAGGCGATGTGACGGATGTCAGAAATTCTCAAGACGCGCTCATGTGCTGGCTCAAGAATTGAGGATGATTCCAATTACTTGGCCGTTTGCGACTTGGGGGCTGGATATGGTCGGGCCTTTCAAACGATCCAAGGACAAGAAGACCCACCTTTTGGTGGCGCTTGACAAATTTACAAAGTGGGTAGAAGCGGAGCCCGTCAGCAAGTGTGATGCAGCCACGGCAGTTCAATTCATTAAGAAGGTGATTTTCCGGTTCGGCTTTCCACACAGTATCATTACTAATAATGGTACCAATTTGTCTAAGGGTGCTATGAGGGAGTTTTGTGAGCGTGAGCACATCCAGCTTGACGTTTCATCAGTAGCTCACCCACAGTCCAATGGCCAAGCAGAGAGAGCTAACCAGGAGATCTTACGAGGCATCAAGCCCCGGCTTATGGTTCCTTTGCAGCAGGCGCCGGGTTGTTGGGTCGAGGAGTTACCATCTGTGTTGTGGAGCATTAACACTATGCCCAACAGATCGACAGGATATACGCTGTTCTTCATGGTCTACGGAGCGGAGGCGGTTCTCCCCAGTGATATCCGTCATGACTCACCTCGTGTAGCAGCTTATGTTGAAGCGGACAACGAGGTAGCTCGGCAAGACGCTTTAGACCTCTTGGATGAGGAGCGAGACATTGCAGCTGCCCGTTCGGTGATTTACCAGCAGGATCTTCGTCGCTATCACAACTGCCGAGTTAGAACCAGAACCTTTCAAGAAGGAGATTTGGTGCTCTGACTCATCCAAGACCAGACTGATATGCACAAGCTATCCCCACCTTGGGAAGGACCTTTTGTGGTTAGCAAGAATCTGCACAACGGGTCGTACTATCTGATTGATATTCAAGAGCATAAAGACTCACGTACATCAGAGGAGGAGACCAACAGGCCGTGGAACATAGCTCATCTTTGGCCCTACTATACTTAAGCCATATGCTTTACTTATGTACATATTATGACAATGTATATATTATGATAAATACAATAAACCGGAGCCTTAGCTAAAGCGGGGTCTCTATTATTTTTACATCCTGAGTGGTTACACGGAGTTTTTATCTTAAAGTGGTTTCCGATTTATCCCTTGAGTTAGCTTTTTAACAAAGCTTTATATTATGTCACTCGGGGTCTTGGTCGTGTCCGAACCAATGCAACACCTTTTGACAGGCGAAAGCCACGAGATCACTTGGGGACTTGGTCACGTCTGAACCAGTCACGCCTCTTGGTCGGCCTAAGGCCACGGGATCACTTGGGGGCTTGGTCGAACCCGAACCATTGCTACACCTCTTGATCGGCATAATGCCACTGCATCATTTGGGGGCCTGACTGACATGAACTATAGCTACGCCTATTGGGAGCTTGGTCGCGTCCGACCATGGTAATGCCAATTGATCAGTTCAAGTAGCCTCTTTTCGCAAAAAAAAATTTCTTTGCTTTTTCTTGCAATGTGTTTGTCTTTTTCTCTTGTTGTGTTCTTAAACCGACAATTGTTAAACCGATTCGACTGTCCATTGACAGGACGCGGTTGTTTTTATCCGGAGACACTTTTGCCCGGTTTGATTTTTTAATAAACATCCTATTATGGAGTAACACTGGTGTTCATCTTAACCCGGAACGGTTTACCTGGTAGACCGGCCTCATATATGCAGGAGCTGTTTTCTCCTTCAGTAGAGCGGGTTTTTTACAACTCTGCTTCAAGATTGGCACGACCAACTTCATGCCCTATGATGGCAGGTATCATATATTCCCATATTTTATCATATGTGTAATCTAAAGTATTGTCTTTAGTTTCATATACATGGATATGATGACCCGTCTGGTGGTACAACCACAATGGCGGTTTAAGATTTTTTTTGGCTGCAGATAACAGTTTAAAGTTGATGATTCAACGAAAACATAAGTTGCAATAAATATGCACGAAGGCATATCAACATGAAGTGTGGCAGCTAGTCTATTACAAGGCAACACAGTGCCCAAATAAGATAATTGTTTTTTGGCATAACAGCATGCAGCAAGGATGTAAACCGGCCTCCGGTTTATGCTTGATCGCCAGCTTGGCACGATGGTTATGGTCATCTGCGCCGCTTCAACCGATTCCCTACCCGGGGTGGAAATCAACGATTGTCCATCGATTCCATTAATGCTTGAAATATGGCTTCATCATTGATCAGCAAAGACGGTTCGATATCAGGAGCGTAAGTATGCTTACGGATTGGCGGTATAAGGTTCTCCGCTTCGGGAATCGGTGCAGACACTCGTTTATTTTCTCCATCATACTGGGCCTGATAGTGAGACAGATTTGCCTCTTCAACCAGCTGACAGGCCAAAGGGCGCACCTCCTGATTTATGGCTCTAAGATCTTCTTCGTTGAATTCCGTCCCATCTTCCTTCAAGCTTGGGAAACCTTGGGCGCTTCAACAGATCAAAATCAGCACCCACTTTGGCCGGATTAAGGCATTTATTGCGCCAGTTCTAGCAGCAGATTTCTTTAATTCTTCAAACCGGGCAGGAAGCATTGACAACCTTTTTAGGTATCCTGGATCAAGGTCGGGGCCGGGTTGTTGTGAGAAGCGGTGCTGATGATCCGTTGCGCACCGGTATAGAGTTGCTCTATCAATGTATAAGAAGCTTTCAACTTTTTCTGCACGTCTGATCCCAAGTGGCCAATACGTGTCCCTGTATCATTCAAAGGATTATTAAATAGGCAATTTTATGAGAAGGCTTTATTAAGGCAGAAGTCAAAAAAGGGCTTACCAAAGACAGCAGCGGTCATGGCATGTACTTGCCGCTTTACACTGGTCAGTTCATCCACCACCGGTTTAAGGGCAGCTTCAGCATGTTCTACCCGTTGAGTTAAAGCGGCCTTTTCAGTGGCCCAATCCGCCCGCTCCTTGTTGAAGCCCTCCTTAAGCTTTTCCATGACGCTTAAAGCGCTGGTTAATTCGTCCTTTGCTTTGGAGGTTTCAGCTTGCTGGGATCTCAGGTTCTCTTGAAGATCAGTAATTTGACTATCTTTCTTGTTCACATCAGCCTACATACAGATAATCATTTAAGGATTAAGATGCAAAGTTGAAGTACCAACCCCACAACAAGTTATGCCCTTGGTACTTGGGGGCTAATGCATATTTGCTTTTCATCCTACAATTTATATATAAAGTCCCAAGCTCAATACAAGCATTCAACTTGGCACTTGGGGGCTAATGCCTATTTGCTCTATCATTAAGTAATGCTGGAATTCTTATGTTATTCAAGACCCGGTTTAATTACATTAAGTTGAACCGGCCCTTGGGGGCTATCAGAGTTGACAGTTTGCAATATACAAGAAGAGAGTTATGGAGTTTACCTCATATTTGTCCTTCATCATGTTCACCAAACCGGCTTCATAGTCACGGCTGGTATATAACCGGTTCAAGTAGCCGGAATGAAGCTCTTGTGGATTTAAAGCAGCGTAAGTTGCCAAATCGGCATTCCACTTGCCTTTACCAAAGGCAGTAAATTCATCCTTGGCAGTATGCTTGGACAAGGCGACAGGATTACCTGGCTCGGAATGGCCAAAGCCAGTAATCACAACATCGTCATCCTTGGCTTCGCCGGTTCGCACTGGGGTCGCCGGTTTGTCCTTCTGCTTTGGTGGACCCGCTGTCCTGTCAGTTTGGGCAGGACTTGTGGGTTGACTTGGAGGACCGGTGGTATCAACATACGCCTCTTCAACAGCAACATCGTGACCTTGCAATGGTGGATCAGTCAGTATATCATCCTGGATGTGTTCCTCAGGGTTTGGTGTTTCGGCCGGTTCAGGAGCTTCATCTTCTGCCGCTTTATCCAGGCGAGCTTTCTTGCTTGGCCTGGGCTTGGCTCTGAAAGGAAAAATATGGATCAGTCCAATGAATATTGAAAGTGCTATATCAAATAACATTATCAAGAATATGGCTTACCCAAGCACTATCTTAAGCGGTGGGAGTTGGGTGCCTGTTGACTCGCCAGAAGAAGAATGAGAAATCACCTGATAATTGGAGTCAGATGGATTAAGAGGTTGACGAAAGCAGCCCGCTTTAGGATAAGCATTGACGAAACAGTTAGAGACCTCTGAACGGTGTTTCCGAACCGGACTATTCGGTTAAACCGGTGGATGTGACTACCTGGCCGCTGTGCCGGGTTGCGCGACGAGCTTCATGCTGTTGTGTCTTCATAAGAAAGTTTCGATCCAAGTAAGCAAGAGGATGAGAAAATTTAACTTTCCAGTTTGCCCGACGGATTGGTACTGAAGGTAAAGGGTTTGAATCAGAAGAAAGAGCGATTACCTCTACAACATCAGCATGACTAGCTTCAGCATCATCGTGGCAATAGTCATTATCAATAAGGTGTGTAAAAAATAGACCAAGTGAGTCAAGTTCTACCACAAAGTCCGGATTACCCACATCATCGTCAGCTGGTGGATCGGAGGAGGCAATGGTTTTCTTTCTATAAGCTGGTTTCTTCATAATTTTGGTCTTGGGCCGGGTTATTGCCACCGGTTTCTCTTGTGGAGTCTTCCTGCTCCAAAATGGATCATCACCCTGTTCGAACGATGTTAACATCAACAAAGAGTACTTGGACATAATCAGATTTTATAAAGGAATAAGATATGAGTCTTACGGCTGGCGGTTTGTTAATAGCAGAAAAGGGAGCCAGGCCGGTTTGTGCGCAAGCGACTTCGGTTCGTTCAACATCCTCTTAACAGCTTGAAGAACTTCATCGTCATCGGTTGGATCTCGATATGCCGGAGAGAGTCTTTTACATCTTCTGTGTATTTGCACATCAAACCGGAACGCAAGCTCAGTGGCAGTATACTCCAAGATATCCAGCATCGAGCAAGATCAACTCCTGTCAACCCGTTGGCCATGAAGGCCCGGAGCTTGGATAGTTGGGGGCATATTTGCTTCTTTCCTTAGCAGTCAGTCTGTGAGGGAGAGGGTGTGTATTGCTTAGCCGTTCCGGACGGTAACCCGGTAAAGGATTTTCTCCTTCAGGGGAGGTATCTTTGCAGTAAAACCATGTGGAGTTCCACTCTTTGGGATGGCTATGCAGTTTGGCTTGAGGGTAAGTGACTTCCTTCCGCTTTTGAATCGCCACACCACCCAACTCGGTGTTGGGACCGTTAGAAAATTCAGTGCGGCGGTTTAGATGGAAGCAATCTCTGAACAGTTGAACTGAGGGCTCCTCCTGAAAGAACACCTCAGAGAGCACTTGAAAATGACAGATATTGGTTATGGAGTTGGGGCCAATATCTTGTGGACGCAGTTGGAAGTTGGCCAAGACATCTCGATAAAAATTTGAACCGGGCGGACTGAAACCCCGGGCTAGGTGGTCAGCAAAAACGACAACTTCTCCATCCTTGGGTTCTGGAGAACTCTCCGGACCAGGGACCCTCCGATGAATAGCGTCTTTCGGCCTAAAGCGCGGTGAGAACTAAGTTCTCCAGTTGGGTTTCAGTCACTCGAGAAGGGACCCAGTTACACTCATACACTTGCTTAGCCATGATGCAATCTGCAAGGCAATAATACCGGTTCAAGAACATATGGAAGGCTATAGATTGATGCATTCATTGTTAAACCGGAAGATGTTGCTTATAAACCGGAGTTCTGCAAGGTGGCAATACATAAACTGGAAAAACCTTGGCGGTTCAACAAGGGGACTAATGGTATATGCCGAGTTGTCAATTTCTCTACCAAGTTAAACCGCCTGGTCTGAAACATGGATGAATCAAGCGTGGATGTGCAAAAACAGGTTTCACAAAAACTTGTTACAGCTTTGGATCTGGAGCGTATTCAGGAAAGAAGTAAATATTCAAGGTATAAAACGGAGCGGTACTGAATCAACGAGCAAAGACGCGGGGAGATCTAAGACCTTGAGATGCGCAGGTAACAGCGGATGCTAAAAAACTACCGCTACGCGGGACAAGGATCCATAGATTTAAACTGACAGTTATCATATGAGCAAGAAATAAGCGATGAACACCAAAGAACATGGAAACCCTAAGAACAGATCTACGGTGAAAGGATAGAAGATTTACCGGAGAGGAGGAAGAAGCGGAAGGTCGCCGCGATGCTCTGGTACGTTCAGGGTGATGCAGCGGCCAAGGCTGGTGCAGAGGTTGACGGTGGCGGCGGAGCTCCGAAGCTGGGCAGCACGAGGCAGAGGGGCATGAAGGGGAAAAAGAAATGACCCTTCGGTCTATTTATAAAGGAAAGGGACATGTGTCAGGCGCGAGAATCAAGGAGCCGTGAGTTTGGAAACGGAGCCGTCGCCTCGATCGTCACAGGTCTATTAAACAAAAGAGGTATTGTGGATATTTTTTATGACAACTGACGTCATGCCGATTCACAACAATCTGAGAAGATGACGTCACGGCGGTTCAACCAAGAAGATGATTGAAGACGAAGTTTTTTCTAAGGATTGACATGAACCTGTTCAAATCAATCTGGGGCCTAATGTTGGGGATATTACTACTGGGCGTAAACCGGCCAGGAGAGGCCGGGTTAACTTCATCAGTAGTCAAGTATGCTAGAAGCCCGTGAGGATATTCAATAAGGGCCCAAGGCCCGAAACCGGTTTAAGGGTTGTAGCCGTAAACCGGCATTAGTAGGTAACTTGTATTGTAAGTTAGAAATACTAGAGTCCGAACCGGACACGTCTATGAGCCGGTCTCGGGACTCTGCAAACCGGCGGGCGTCACCCATGTATATAAGGGGACAGCCCGGCGGCGATTCAGGAGAACAGACAACAACTCGAGACTTAGGTGAAGCTTGTATGCTCCCTAGTCATCGAAACCCCCATCAAATCCATCACAACTAGACGTAGGATTTTACCTTCATCGAAGGGGCCAAACTAGTATAAACTCTCTTGCATCCTTGTGTCCGCTTTAACCCCTTTAAGATAACCCGTAGCGATGGCTCCACGACTAAGTCCTTTCATGAGGATATCTGCCATGACAAAACCACGACAGAGGGGCACATCAGAAAGCTGCGAAAGGCCGGATACCTGTCCGACGACATCGCACATCGGCTCCCCGACAAGGGGCAGCTCATCCCCACCCCCAGGCCCCATGAGAGGTGGTGTTCCTCCCCACTTCCTCCATGGACTAGGTTTTCCACTTCACCCATTTGTCCAGGGGCTCATGTTCTACTACGGCCTGGATTTCCACGATCGGCCCCAATTTCATCCTCAACATCTCGGTGTTCATCGTCAGGTGCGAGGCCTTCCTCTGCATCCAGCCCCACTTCGCTTATGGCTGAAGATCTTCAATGTCAAGCCGAAGGTAGTGGGCGGCCGCCAAGCGGAGTGCGGAGGCGCCATGGTGGGCAAGATGGCCAACGTCCTATGGCTCGAGGGCTCCTTTGTGGAGACCATAAAGGGGTGGCAATCAGGGTGGTTCTACATCACCGAGCCGCGCGACTCTAAATGGGCGGCGGCCCCCGAATTCCGGTCTGGCTTCCCTACACGGCTCACCTCATGGAAAGAGACGGGCCTGAAGTGGGGTAATTTGGAAGAGCTGACCGGACTCCAAACCTGCGTCCGAAACCTGGTGGACAAGAAGCTCAAGCTTGTCAACGTAGTCCAGGTTATGCTCATCCGCCGGATCCTCCCATGCCAGCAACGGGCCTTCAACTTGTGGGAGTTTGATCCGGCACAGCACCGAACCTTGAGCCGGCTCTTCGACACTACGTACGAAGATGCCTGGAAGGTGCTGTTCAAGGGCGCCGAGGCTCCCGCATCCGCTACCGAAGATCGCGGATTCAGCTCGCGGCATCAAGCCAGCGAGGTAAGCTATTTTACCCTTTACGGGACTCTTTTTTCATAGTTTGACTCTATGCGGGATCTAAAACTCCCTCACCTTTGACAGGACTGGCAGAAGACGTCCGGACAGGTTGACTGTCCGGCTCCCTTGCCAGAAGACCCAGCGGACGCCCGATTGACGGGGCTGCTGGTTCCGGCACCTTACGTGGTGCCGGAGAAGAAGGCCACGGGAACTCGAAGGAGTTCCCGGCGCCAGGTGTTGTCGGACTCATCGTCCGATGACTCCGAGGCGGACTCCTCCCGCGAAGACGAGGAGGAGGAAAAAGAGGCCTCTCCCCCAGCGGGGGGAGAGAAGAAAAGGAAGGCCGCCCCAACTGGGGAGGCCGGAGGGTCCAAGAAGGGAAGGACCCTTCCTCCGGACTACACCACCAACGCCGACGACGGCGAAGAGGGGTGGCCACCGAGGACCAAGCCCCTGGCGAAATCGTAAGTGTCCGGACACCAGAATAACTCATGGCGTTCCATTTGTCGCACAACATCTTTTAACGCCGAATATAACCATGCAGCCCGCCCAAGGACGGGCTCGACGCTTTGACGAGCGGCTCCCTGGATTCGTCGGATGTGAATAGCACCTCACTTCCGACCGCCTCATCTCCTCCCGCTGCGGATGACGCTGAGGTGGAGTCCCAAAAGGGACCCAGCCAGGAGGAGGTGGCCCTGGAGGCACCGCAAGGCGACCTCCCGGACTCCGGGCGCAAAGGGGATAAAACCCCGAAGGGCTTTAAGTCCGGCCCTATGCCGGACTCCGTCTGGAACCTTCGATGGTTCCGAGTCCGCAAAGCGACCCCTTCGAAGAAGGGCAAGACTGCGACACCGGTGACCTCCGTCCAACGGAGGCACCGGATAATTTGATGGGGCGCTTAACGGCGCTTACATCGACGAGGAGCACCGCCTTGTTATGAGTGTGGTGATCCGAAAGTTCAGTCCACCAAGAGCGGGCTGGTGAAGCCTGTGCCAGCCTTCTAACAGGCTTTGAGGTATGTATTTAAGATATGTAAAAATATTACCGCATAGACGGTAGCCCCGATGCTCAGTTTGGTGTTCGGAAAGAAAAAGCCGGCGAGGATCTAAAAGATATACGCAGGAGTCTAACATAAGTATGTCAATATGGGAATGCAGGCTACGCTGCTGACCTCTGTCGCACTGACTGCGGAGGTTGATGCATTGAAGCAGAGCCTCGAGCGGTCCGAGAACAAGCTCGGCCTTGCCAAAAAGCAGCTTGAGGACAAGGAAGGTAAGTAATACCTTATGGGAGTATTTAAAAGATGTGGTTGCAAAAAATGACAGGAATAACGTGAATATTGCATGGGCCACGAACGAGGTGGCGACCCTGAAGGAAGCGGTGTCCAAGGCCGAACGCAATGCGGCCGCGGAGTGCACCGAGCGAGAGAAGCAGGAGGCGCGGGTGGCGGAGGTGCGGCAAGAGCTCCAGGCTCTCATGGAAAAAAACGAGAGTTTGGAGCGTGATTCAAAGACTCGTGAGTCCGAGCTCGCCTCGGCCCTTGAGAGCGCCAAAGCCGCTAAGGCCGAAGCCCAAAAAGCCCTCCAGGAAATTGAGGCGATGAAGAAGATAGCGGCGGATAAGGCATTCTTTATGCAAAGCAAGCATGTGAAAGTGAATTATCTGTTACTTACCCGAATCCGGAGCTCTCCAGGAGCATTCGCAGATCTGCCCCGCAGTGTGTCCGATGCTGCCGCATTCTACCGGGCCGAGGAGGGAAGCTCGACGGAGAAGGTGTTCGGTCTCGATATCTTGAGGCGGACACCAGTGCCCATAGCGACCAGTTCAAGCAGCTGGTCGAGCTCCATAAAGTGTTGAACAGGCCATGAAGCGCCTCACAGTTCGGGTGTGGCCTAAGGAAGCCATGCACAGGAGCTACTTCGGGCTGGTGAGGCGGGTGGTGGGCCTTTGTCCATGGGTTGAAGTCGTCAAGCGCTCCGTCTGCATCGAAGGTGCCTCAGGGCCTTGCCCGTGCTAAGGTGCCTTTGGGGCAAGATGGACGCTGAGAAGCTTGTGACGGACGGACCACCACCGGGCAAGGAGCATCATAAGCCTGAAATGTATTATGAGGCGTCTGAAGGGTGCCCGCCTTATAGCGGTGAATGCTCCAAAGATGTAGTTTTTAGTAGACTCGCATTTGTTATCCTGCACGCTGAAAACTTGTTCATATCGCTAAGCAACACTTTTGAATTTAAAATATTACCTTCATGCGGCCGTGTATTAAATTTGAGAGATGGCGAGTCGTCGGCTTCAGCCCCCATGCCACAGTGCTAGGGTGTTGGGATAAACTTGGCGCTCTTGTTCCCATTCTTGGGTCCTTGAGGAGGCGCTCAGCAGCGAACAAGGCAACCGGACTATAATGCTTGAACACTCTCACTTAGCCATAGAATTCTATAATTTTAAATTTAGTGAAGCCCCTGGTATCCGGAAGACCGATTTCGGGGCGCTATCCACGCCTAGGCCAGACAATGCCGACTCCTCGCTCTAAGCAGCATAAGTCTTTAGGGACTCGAAAACCTCTCGAACAGCGACCAGCTCTCGCCCTATCTTGACGGCCAGTTTTAGCTTTCTCCAGTGCTTAACCCAGCTCAACCGGGGCACAATCGCAGTGGTTCTCCCAGCGCTACCTTAGCCGATATAACGGAACATAAGGTACCAAAACATGGGAGCCGGGCAAACCCAACTATTGACCCAAGACATGATTCGGAGCCGATGCATATAATGCTATAAGTTCGGGGTGCCGCACTTGTGAAAGTGTTCGGACTTATCACACCATATTGTGGGGTACTTAAGCCCCTGGTGTATTGCCCGTACCAAAGTGTACGGTTGCACAATGTCATAACTGAACATATATATATAGAAAAAGGAATTCAATAATAGGCAAAAGCTATGTATTGTTTATTCAAAAAGGGCTGCGAAGAGCGAGCGATACAAATAGTGCGATAAGAAAGGGACGAGACTTTTTAACATGTCCCCCTCCAGGGGTAAGCTGCGGGATGGTATGTAAAACAGGTATACTGCTCGTAATAGAGACCACCTGGACACTCGACGTAGCTTTCTGCTTCCCTGGCTGTTGCATCGTGTGTTGGCGATTCTCTTGCCGAGACAGGCTTCGTGAGAGCGGAGTCCTGAAAGTAAAAAGAAAGAAGAAAAGAAAAGAATGACACAATCGGGGCCCCAGTGCGGTTGAGCCGAATTCTGGGCATGCCGTGGTCGTGCCCCTACCCCTATGCCCATGGTATTTCCAGAGCGTAGTTATGTACGCGTAGTACTGGTTTCGCAATTTTGCGAGGGCTGGGGTTTGGGCCGCATTGCTATGCGTGCTCGGAACGTGCCAGGCGATCTTGTTGTAGGTTACTCCGGCGCGCTTGACGGTGTCCGAACATTTAATAGCCGGACTCGAGAATTTCCTTAAGAGGCTGCTTTGTACTTCCGCCGCGAGGGCCGCCGTATGCTCCTCCGTCCGGAGAGAGCGTTCGGTGTTTCCATTGACCGTAATGACTCCTTGAGGACCTGGCATCTTGAGCTTGAGATATGCGTAGTGCGGCACCGCATTGAACTTTGCAAATGCGGTTCGTCCGAGCAGTGCGTGATAGCCGCTGCGGAACGGGACTATGTCGAAGATTAACTCCTCGCTTCGGAAGTTATCCGGGGATCCGAAGACCACTTCAAGTGTAACTGAGCCTGTACAGTTGGCCTCTACACCTGGTATGACGCCTTTAAAGGTCGTCTTCGTGGGTTTAATCCTTAATGGGTCTATGCCCATTTTGCGCACTGTATCCTGATAAAGCAGGTTCAGGCTGCTGCCGTCGTCCATTAGGACTCTAGTGAGGTGAGATCCTTCAATGATTGGGTCTAGAACCAATGCGGCGAATCTGCCATGGCGGATGCTAGTGGGGTGGTCCCTTCGATCAAAAGTGATTGGGTAGGAATACCACGGGTTGAACTTTGGGGCGACTGGCTCCATCGCATATACGTCCCTTAGTGCACGCTTCCGCTCCCTTTTGGGTATGTGGGTTGCATATATCATGTTCACCGTCCGCACTTGTGGGGAAGCCCTTCATCCTCTATTGTTCGTGGCCGGGCTCCACCTCGTCATCGCTATGCAGCCCCTTGTCATTGTTTTAGGCATTTAACTTGCTCTGCTTGAACACCCAACAATCCCTGTTGGTGTGGTTGGCTAGTTTTTGAAGTGTCGTGTATCCGCACGAAGCGATCGAGTATTCGGTCCAAATTGGATGGGCCGGAGTATTTCTTTTAAATGGCTTTTCCGCTGACGGGTTTAGAGCCTCTGAATCCGGCATTGACTGCCGCATACTCAGCATTATCGCCGTTAATGCGGCGCTTGTGCTTGTTGCGACGTGACCTGCCATTGCTGTCCTTGGTATCCGAATTACCGGGCTCTTGGTCATGTTGTTACTACGAGCTAGCCAGTTGTCCTCTCCCGCGCAAAAGCGGGTCATGAGTGTTGTGAGGGCTGCCATGGATTTCGGCTTTTCCTGTCCTAGGTGCCGGGCAAGCCACTCGTCGTGGATGTTGTGTTTGAAGGCTGCAAGGGCCTCTGCATCCGGACAGTCGACGATTTGATTTTTCTTGGTTAGGAACCGTGTCCAGAATTGTCTGGCCGATTCCTCTGGCTGCTGAATTATGTGGCTTAGGTCATCGGTGTCTGGTGGTCGCACATATGTGCCCTGGAAATTGTCGAGGAATGCGGCTTCCAGGTCTTCCCAACAACCAATTGACTCTACTGGCAAGCTGTTAAGCCAATGCCGGGCTGGTCCTTTAAGCTTGAGTGGGAGGTATTTGATGGCGTGTAGATCATCACCGCGGGCCATGTGGATGCTAAGGAGATAGTCCTCGATCCAAACCGCGGGATCTGTTGTGCCATCGTATGATTCAATGTTTACGGGTTTGAAACCCTCGAGGATTTGATGATCCATCACTTCATCTGTGAAGCATAGTGGGTGTCTTGGCGCCTACAGATTGGGCTATATCACGGCGCAGCTCAAATGAGCTTTGTCTCTCGTGTTCGGCCCGCCGGAGTTGCCATATCCGGCGTGGCGGTTATAAATCACGTGTCGTGGAGGCGCCAGCGCGATCCGTGAGATCGATCTTGTTTGCCTTGCCTTGTCCTCCAATATATCTCGCATGAGTCTAAGCGCATTTCCCGCGCCTTGGTATTTTTGGCGGCGCGGGGTGCAGCTTGAGTTGAGGGGCGAGGCCTCTCATCGCCACGGCCACGAGGTGGCGGTCAGCCGTATCATCGCGCTGGTGATGTAGGTTTGGGTGCTTCCTCCTCTAATCGGGGTAGCAGCCTGCGTTTTAGGTAGCTCTTGGAGGGCGCTCGAGTTCATACTCTTGATCGCAAGGACTTGATCCATCGCTGTCACTAGCAAGTCTTGGTCAGCTCTAAGCTGTTGCTGCTTTTTCTTGAGGCTGCTTGCCGTGGCCATAAGCCTATGTTTGAAACGCTCTTGTTCGACGGGATCCTCGGGCACGATGAATTCGTCGTCGTCGAGGCTTGCCTCATCTTCGGAGGGAGGCATGTAATTATCGTCCTCTACCTCTCTTTTTGCCGCTCTCTCATGAGGGCTGGCTTCTCCATCCTCTGTCTGAATCCCGCTGGAGGGTTGTCTTCGACCTTTGTCCAGGGGTGTTATTGTCTCCGTGCGGAATCACCATTTTTTTTGTGGCGGGATTTAGAGCGGCGCCACGACCTTGGCGCTTAGGCTGTTTCTTGGAGGGGTCATCCTCCGCTGTTCCATTGCCATTCCCATCTTTTGGGATGTCCACCATGTATATGTCGTATGACGAGGTGGCCTTCCACTGCCCTGTGGGCGCTGGTTCTTGGTCGTCTCCTGCATCGTCGTCCATATCGTCGATGTCTTCGGAGTCGAAGTCGAGCATGTCGGTTAAATCATTGACAGTGGCTATGAAGTGGGTGGTGTGTGGGCTTTGAATTTCTTCGTCGTCCGCATCCCAACCTTCCTGACCATAATCCGGCCAGGGCTCTCCTGATAAAGAGAGATACTTTAGTGAATTCAGGATGTCACCAAAGGGCGAGTGCTGAAAGATGTCTGTGGCAGTGAATTCCATGATCGGCGCCCAATTGGATTCGATTGGCGGGGGCGCGGAAGGCTCGGAGTCCGGAGAGGAGTCCGACACCTTGGAGTCACGAGCTTCGCAAAGGACGGGGTAGGTGTACGGCTCAATCGCCGTAGAGATTGCAGCCCCCGAGGCGGTGTCCAGCCACCCGTCCTTGATCGGCGCGATCGGCTCGAGCTAAAGGTCGGAGCGGACAGTGCGACCTCAGGACACTGCTCGGCGGCAAAGCTAGATCATGTCCCTCGTGTGATCTGTGGCGCTTGGCGTGGCTCGAACCCGTCGAAGATCAAGTCTCCGCGGATGTCGGCCGTGTAGTTCAAACTTCCAAATCGACTGGTGGCGGGCGTAGCTTTCAATCTGCTCCGGATGGTCAAGCGAATTGGCCGGCGATGCAAAAGCCGCCCGAATCTGAAGATCTGTCCGGGAGAAAAGTCTCACCCCGAGCGCATCGTTGTTGATGATCGGAGGAGCCATCGGGCCTAAAGATGGCGACGGAGGAACTCTCGGTGAAAGCACCAATGTCGGTGTCAAAACCGGCGGATCTCGGATAGGGGGTCCCGAGCTGTGCGTCTAGGCGGATGGTAACAGGAGACAAGGGACATGATGTTTTTACCCGGTTGGGCCCTCTCAATGGAGGTAAAACCCTACTCCGCTTGATTAATATTGATGATATGGGTAGTACAAGAGTAGATCTACCACGAGATCAGAGAGGCTAAACCCTAGAAGCTAGCCTATGGTATAATTGTTGTTCGTCCTACGGACTAAAACCCTCCGGTTTATATAGGCACCAAAGAGGGTTAGGGTTACACAGAGTCGGTTACAATGGTAGGAGATCTACATATCCGTATCGCCAAGCTTGCCTTCCACGCCAAGGAAAGTCCCATCCGGACACGGGACGAAGTCTTAAATCTTGTATCTTCATAGTCCAGGAGTTCGGCCAAAGGTCATAGTCCGGCTAACCGGACACCCCCTAATCCAGGACTCCCTCACATCCTAAGCAATCACTAATTTCTATTGTCAACATTATGTGCTTTGTTTACATGGTTGGACAATGAGTTGAGTCGGGCACGTGTGTCAGTCGTGTTTCCTACCTATTCTTAATGCTTGGGGTGTATTGTAGAAGTTATATCATGCTATGTTTTAGTTGTATGTAATGGTCCAATTGTTTTGTTACGGGGTTGGATATAATTGTACCCGGCAGGGCTGCCACAAGCCGCACTCCATCAAAATAGAAGCATCTTAGTTGTCTAAATTTTTCTTGGGCCGGTTCATAGATAATGATTTGGTGTATGGTACTCTACTGAACCAATATCATGTTATTTTTTATATTTGCAGTGCTTCAATTAGTATATTATGGGACTGGAAATGACTGGTACCTGGCAGGCAAGCCGCACTTTCTACCTAGTAGTTAAAACAATAGGACTTGGCAAGCTGTGTGCTGGTGTCGGGCATCGACAAGATGAGCAGCGAGTAGCACGATGTTGGTCATGGAGGAGGATGGACAAGGCCGGGTGCAGGTCAGGAACAAGGTGGACCATGCCACGACACAAAAAACGCCTGCAAACCCACTCTAATTAGGGATAGGGGTGATTCATATGGTTTGGGGAAGATGGGGGGGGGGGGGGGTCGAATACCCTTGCTTTAAACCTTGGGGGTAAATTGGCCAGTTCCTGAAACCCTACACGGTATATGCTCTTCTTTCAATTTCCTACTATACGAAAAATCACGTGCAGTTATAATCTCTCTTGGTACAATCCGAGCGTTAATTTTACAAGTTAAATAAAGTTTGTCCATTAGATCTTCTGGATACCTTTTCCATATTATATTATAATTTAATGTTATAATTGTTGCTCACCATTTCCATGCATCTTTTTAGCAAAATTGCCACGCATTAAGCACCTAGCCCTAAATAAATTGGCGACTCATAGGCGCCGGTGCGCCGGCCCGAATATGGGCCGGTTACCGTGTACCCGTCCGATTAATCCATCTGCAGGCGTCAGATCTGCCCCTCCCCCCTTACAGTCGTCTTCTACCTCTCACACCCTTCCTCACGCTCCCAGTGTAGAGCATCGCCTCCCCTTCCCCTCCCCTGACTCGCCGCTGTCGGGGCCGTGGTCGACGAGCTCCGGCGGGTCCCGCCAATGAGTCCCCCAACATGCAGTCACCGACGGATGCAACAAAAAAGCTCGCCGTCGACGCTCATCACCGTGAAATCACAAAAATGGCCGTTGACCCATAGCATCTTTTTTGTTCCCTCCCCCCGTGTTGCATCCATGGTGCTCCCTCTCCGCTGTCGGCCGCAAAACACGGGTCCTCGCTGGTGCTTCTGACTCACCGGTTGCAGCATTAACATGACAATAGTGTCGCTCGTCAGCCAAGCCGGTGGTAGCAAACAAAAACACTGGTTCCAGCAAAAAAAGACACTAGTTCCAGCAAAAGTGGCGTTGTCGCGGTAAAACCAAAAACTGTAGTAGCAAAAATAGTTGCGGGTTCATGCAAAACATAAGCCGGTAGTGGCAAAAAGAAGAAAAAAAGGGATGGTTTCCAGCATAAACAAATGATGGATGCAGCAAAAATCATTGCTGGTTGCAGCAAACCGTGCCCAATAGTTCCAGCAATTAAATTCATGGCCGGGGGTGCCTCCTGTCGCACCACCGTTGCAACATCTCGTGGCGTGGTTCCAACTTTTTCGCCGGCCGGATCCAGCAATTTCCACCACGGTTCCAACATGTTGTTGCTCACTTTGTGGATTGCAGTATGGCGGGGCCGGGAAGGTCTTTCACACGAGGGTACCGCCGCCGATCAGGGTGTTTTGTGGTGGTTCGAGGCAGCGCGGAGAAAGGGAGAAGAAATATGGCGCGGGGAGGGGATGCATTTGGAGGTAGGGGATGAAGGGCGTGTGGTTGAGAGGATAACGGTCGGTCCACGTTGGACCCACCAAAAACTCGTGTCTCGCGCGGGGCGCGACTTGTGTGGGCGCGTGATGCCAGCGTGGCTCGCGCGTCCGGCTGAAGTTTCCGCCGGCCAGCCGGACCGAAACGTTTCCGACAAAAATTCCCTACCCCATGCACCCTCGAGCGGGCATCAGGTCCATGGCAGTCGCCGGCCACAAGCGTCCGCCTCTGCCCCTCAATTTTCCCGGAAGTACCCTCACGTCGTTTTCTCATGGGTCCATGAAACCTTCAGCCCTCGCTACCTACCTCACTCCCTCCGCCACTCACGACGCCTTGATCTTTTCCTTGAGTTCAAGGGGATCCTCTGCTGCTCGCCATGGTATTTTCTTGGCCTTTCCCCTAGCTGTGGGTGGGTGCGTGCTCTGATGGGCACCGCTGACCGCGATGACGTTGTATGAAAAAGAGACTACGTAGCAATTTCAGATGGAACACCTCCGTCTAGCCCAGTCTGACTACTGGCTGGAGAGTTGCGCGCACAGCACAAGTGCGTCTTGCTACAAAGGCACTGGGTACACAAACGGAGTTGATGAAATAGGGCCGAAAACAATTACGATGTCAGCCAGTGATTGGAAATTTAGGGGCGTCACAATTGCTATTGATTTACTACTACTGCTACAGGATTATTTTCTCGATCCTTCTGTTTGGTGCAAAGTTATATGCACATATGAGGAACAACAAAGCTAATTGTTTTATGTTATTCTGGTAAACTCTTATGGCCCGCTTTTGACTAATCAAGTGACTTATGGTTCATGAGTTAACCATTGGAGACGTTAACTAAAACTGCTCGCCATATAATAGCATCTTCCTTTGGTCTGTTCGGTGACGGTTCCCAGTGTTTCCATAGAGATGTACTCTCCCTCCGTTTCTAAATATAAAACATTCTAGAGATTTTAATATGGACTACATACGGAGAAAAGTGAGTGAATATACACTCTAAAATACGTCTATATATATCCGTATGTAGTCTGTATTTTAATCTCTAAAAAGGTTTAAATTTAGAAACAAAAGAACTAATTGGCACTATTTCTAGTATTTCTGACACTAAACAATTCTGTTTGATACTCCTTCAACGACATGAATTATTTTGCCTAATTACATAATGCTAAATTGAGCTACTTTTCTCCTTTTATTTCAGTTCACGTATCCTAAAATGAATAGCCATCTTATTTTTCCAGGTGGTCAAGGCCGTATGTCTTAGTGGCAGAGACAATATGATACACATTTTCGTTTGTTTGGTATTGTACCATTTTGTTCAAAAAAGAATTGATCAAAATGACAAGGCAACGTTATATGTGGGGCATCCTCTACTGTTTTCTCGGTCCTTTCTGACGAGAGCGCCTTCTGATGCTAGCTATTTTTTTTTAAATAATACTTTTTAATTAATTTTCCGAAATATTACGCTAAAATTATTTTTTTCAAAAATAATACATAGTCGGCCATCTGGTACACTGTAATATTTCTGAAAATTAATTAAAAATGTATTATTTAAAAAAATTAGCCTGATGCTAGCTGTTCCTCCAGCTTCAGACAGGACATCTACACTGTTGTTAATTATAGGCTGCATCAATTTCAAAAGTGGTTTCACATTCTCTGACTTCAACTCAGCCTCACGGCCTCGCGTAGCTCTTGTGAGCGGCTCGCGTAGTGACCTAGCTCCTCTCGACGTCGTCGATCCCAGTCCCCACCCTCCCCTTGTCGTCGTCGACACACACTACCGGGCAAAGCCCAACGGCAGTGGGACCCGCTCGGGTCACACGGTCTTCTTGGCGGTGCTCGAAGGAGAAAGCTCATCAGCGTAGGTGGTGCGACATTGTGGCATGGGAGTGCGTCACCGGCTTGGCGGCGCTGCAGCGAGGCGGGCTGCTGCGTGGTGGTGTTGGGGCGTAGTGGAGTGTGTGGGCGGCGTCAGGCTGGGCCGTGGGTGTGGGCGGCGGGTGTTGGTCACGGGGCGAGGACCAGCGTCGGAGCTCTAGAACCGGCGACGTATGGTCGTGCCCGGTTCGGCAGCACCCTTGAGAGGGATGCATCATTAGATCTGGCCGACGACTAGTGGAGGACGCCGGAGTGGCGGTTCCAGATTGTTGTCAGCGATTCTCTTAGTGGAAGTGTTCCTGTTGCAAGTATTTTGGATGCCAAGGCAGGAGGTGTTGTGTGATGGTCGTGGTCTGTGAGCGGTTGTCCTGAGCAATGTGGGCTGCAGGCAGCTGGGTTGTGCAGAGGGTAGATCATACTGACATGTCAAACCAAATTTGAGCTCATGTATTCAAAGGATTTCCTCCAGTCGCCTCAAAGTGGGAGGTGTCACACTCTAAGTGCAAGACCTTCGTGCCAAACTTCCCTGTTTGGGAAGCGAGTGCCACATTAAAGTTGTGTGTTGGATATTTAAACATCACATCATTAAAATTGCCACATTAAAGTTGTTTATGCACACTCATGAAAAAAACTCCCGTCTCCCGTCTCCCGTCCCCCGCGTCGCCTCCACAGGCGACATGGGCGGAGACCAGATCGAGCGGCGCCACTACTCCCTCCGTCGGCCCCGCCCCCCTCGCCGTCGCCGGAGGAGGCCGCCGGGCTAAGCCCGAGCGGCGGACGGCGGCGGCGGGGATCTTCTCTTGCGTCTGGATCTTGGGTGGGGGAAGCTCGCCCCATCCTGTTCTCTGCGCGGCGGCACGGCTCCCTGCAGGGCCTCTGGCGGGTGGCGGCCGCGGTGGCTTCGCCGGCAGTGTCAGGGCCCTTGGTCCGATGGCTCCTGCCCGGCGCGTCGGTGTGGGGCGGCGGCCCTCTCCGTCCTGCTCTTTTGTGTCGACCGGTGGTGTGCAGGTTGCTGGATCTGGCCGTGGCGTGGCTCCCGCCCGGCGACCTGGCGGCTCCATGGCGCTCCCCAGCGGCTCCTTCAGGTGCTCTGGTGGTGTGCTCCGCGCTGGCTGCGCCTCCCTGCCAGCGGCATCTCGGGAGGCTGCCGGTCGGGCAAGTTCTGTGGCGGTGCAGCGGTGATGGGGTGCCGGATCTAGCTGGATACGGCTCGTCGGCGTCTCTGGCCGGCGACGAGGATTGGTGGCTTCTTCATGGTCATGGCGCAGTGGCTTTGTGGGAGGTGGGCGGGCTAGCGGAGGTGCGGTGCGTGGGGGTGTGGTGTTGGGCGGTGATCCGGGCAAAAGCTTGCCTGGCTTTGGTCAGCCGACGACGTCGGCGTCTGTGGACGTCGTGTTACCTTCTTGGAGACGCCGTCGTGGAGTCCATCCCCTACACACTCTCGGATTCAACTCTTCGGGTGAAAGCCTAAGGCCCGGCCAGGTCGGGCGACGGCGTCGACATCGTCGCTTCCCTCTTTGGGGCGTTGTCTTGAAGAGCTTTGGATCTCGTCTGCGCGCTTCATGGGCTAGACGCTCGCGGCATTGCGATCGGCAGGTGCCCGGTCGGTGATGTGGATGTTCTGCGCGGCTTCTTGTGAGGCAACGATGGTGGCTTCGAGCGGAGTTGGGTTGCTGCTGTGTGTTGGTAGTCGGTCTCATCCAGCGTGTTCGATGAGTCGCCATGCCTCACTTTGTCTTTCTGGAGTCGGAGTTGCTGAGGAGGGGCCCTTGCGGCGACGATGACACAAGACAGGTGGTCGGTTCCAGCGCTGGCTCGGCGCAGGCACAACGCTTTTCTCCTGCAATGCTCGTCGACAGAGTCGAAGCTGCCTGGTGGCCGGCGCGTGCGGTTGACTGTTTGGCATCGGCCGACATAGGTCTCGACGCTTGTTTGCGGTGAGGGCTACATTGGTGGTTGTTGATGGTGGAGTCGGAGTCGCCCTCACGGAGGTGTGATGACGATGGCACCGGATTCAACCTCGACGACATTCTTTTCTTGACGGCGTGTGTGCGTTCTTGTGTGGGTTGCCAGGTCGCCCAGGGTGCCCTGTTTTGGCGGGCATGTTGTAACGGTTTTAGCCCGGTTTTCCGCTAATTAACTGGGTAACTTTCTTCAACCTTTTTTAATGAATTGGGCCCTAAGAGACCGCGTTTCAAAAAAAACATCATTTTGTTTGATATATATATCAGGGCCACATGCATGTGCAGGAGGTGTTCCGATCTTCCCTCACATGTATGTATACAATTTATATATACATGTTTAATATTTTTTAAATAGATCATTAACATTTTTAAAAACATAATTTTTATGTCAATTTTTTCATGCACATTGTATATTTTTTGTATACATCAACAACACTTTTTATATAAACGTTTAACATTTTTAATACATGACTGACATTTTTTAAACATATAATTCTTACATGTAATATTTTCCATACACATTGTATATTTAATAGAAATATCATAAACATTTGTTATACATGTTTTAAAATTTTAAATACATGATTAACATTTATTTCATATATATGTTTGATGTCTATTTTTTCCATCATTTGTACATTTTTGTGTACATAAAAAACTTTATACACATTTAACACTTCTTAAATACATGATTAACATTTATTTTCATATACTGTATTGATTTCTACTTTTTTCCATACCGTTATACATTTTATGTGTACATTAGAAACATTTTTAAATTCATGATCTACATTTTTTTCAGTTATGTATGTAAAGTGATTTATATAATAGATATATTTAGAAATATAAGCAAAGGTTTTTTTAGGGGGGTAAATATAAGCAAAGGTAAGAAAATAAGCAAAAATGTGGGCAAAAGGACAGAAAAAGATGAAAAACCCTCTGCTCCTTACTGGGTTGACCCATTGTCGCAGCTCTTGACGCGAGGCTGTGCTCTGTCTCGCATGAAGCGAGACATAGTCACGCTCAATTTTATTTGACAATGTTGCCTTACACGGACATTTGTTGGTGGAGAGCGGAAATTGCTAATGGAGTTCAAACTTCATGGAGCCCTTAATTTGTAAAATTAAAAAAAAGTTCTAAAATCTGAAAATGTTACATGCATATCGATAACTATATGACTTGTCTGCAAAGTTGTGACGTCTCCGATTTGACCGTACACTAATTATACACGCAAATGTGTACAATTAAAATCAGGAACTACCCACACGTCAGGTAATGAAATCTAAACATATGAAGGTGGCGGAAGAATGTCCGAGATGTAGCCGGGAGACAGAGGACAGTTTTCATGCTGTTGTAGCATGCCCAACCTCTAGTGCTGTATGGGATGCTATGGGGGAAATATGGAAGATACCAGCAAAGGAGACAATAGTGAACATAGGCGACGAGTGGCTATTTGATTTGTTAGTGACACTAGCTGAAGAGGACCGTGCAAAAGTTCTGATGATAATATGGAGGAACTGGCAGCTACGTAATGATGCCATGCATGATAAAACTGTGCCTCCAGTCGCGGTCAGCAGTGGTTTTTTACAAAGCTACATGTTGTCTCTAGATCAGATCAAACATGATAAGGGCTACGATATGCTGAAGGGGAAAAGAGACTTGAATCCAGTGGGAGGAGGAGCTCAGCTACGGCAAGAAAAGAGATCTCAGGAGCATGCACCGTGGCCGCCACCTCCGGAAGGCTGGATTGCTCTATCCCTTGATGGCTCTTTTGATGCGGAATCACATACGGCTGGAGCGGCCATGGTGGCGAGGAATAGCAGAGGAGAACACATTTTGTCGGCGTGCTGGTTTATAGCACACTGCTCGAGTGCTTTCGAAGCAGAGTGTATGGCAGCCCGAGAAGGAGACTCCCTGGCAGTCCAGCATTCAACATTGCCTATGGTGATTCAGACTAACTGTGCATCCTTGGTTAAGTGCTTGGAGTGTCCGGGGATGGATAGATCTATAGTAGGTCATCTTGTTAATGAGACCAAGGAGTTGATGAGAGAAAGGGAGCTTGTGTGTCGGCACATTGGTCGTCTGCAGAATAGGACTGCAGATCGCCTTGCTTATCTGTCAAGAGTGGAGCACCGCACCGAATTGTGGTTGCAGGGGCCTCCTGATGCTCTTTTGTGCTATCTAGCAGGCGATTGTACAACTATTCCTTAATTAATAAAGCTCTCTTTCCAGTCGCAAAAAAAATCGGGGACTCACGAAAAGATATCACAACACAACTCTAGACACAAATTAAAATAATACAAGCTCCATATTACAAGCCAAGGGCCTCGAGGGCTCGAATATAGAAACTCGATACACGCGAGTTAGTGGAAGCAACAATATCTGAGTACAGACATAAAGTTAGACAAGACTGCCTTAAGAAGGCTAGCACAAATATCAACGATCAAAGAGGCAAGGCATCCTGCCTGGGACCTCCTAACTACTCCTGGTCGTTGGCGGTCTCCAAGTAGTAGTATCCATCGACGGTGGCATCTGGCTCCTGGGATCCACCAACTAGTTGCAACAACCGGAAAGAAGAAAGAAGGGGGAAAAGGGCTAGCAAACACTACTAGGAAAACCCTTACCAGTAGCGCTGGTTTTTTGGCTATTAGTAGCGCGGGCAGGCGCGCTACTGCTACGGCGCTACAGCTATTTTTTAGCAGTAGCGCTTGTTTGAACCAGCGCTACTGCTATCTGTATCTAGCAGTAGCGCGTCTCTGTCCATCGCTACTGCTAATACTAGTAGTGTGGCCCTTCAAAAAAACGCTACTGGTAAGCAGCGCTGCTACTACTTCAATACCCCACGCTACTGCTAGTATTTTCTTTTTTTATGTTGTTGTATTCGTATTTTTACAGGTTTTATACAGTTACAACATACACATACACTGGAACTATATGAAAAAAGAATGTCTCATCATCATCATCGAAGTGGTACAACATAGTCTCATCATATCAACATAGTCTCAACACAAATGATGTCGATCTCATCATCATCTCGAAATAGCGATACAAGTTAATGATCACATGTCTCTTACATTATCACCGTAGACACATGTTTCATCATCTACCTAAACTAAGACATACACGATAAGAGCGATCACGATGATCAAAAGCGGTATGATGTAGTAGTTTTTGCAGCGGCGCTGGTTCTGAATCCCCTGTTGTGCTATGAATCTCAAGTAACTAGCTTGACTTCGGTCTGCTATCAAACCCTTTACGGCTTTCGCCGGAGAAGCGAGAGACTTGGGACTGACACTCGGCCACTCATCATACACACCGAACATGCCCTACATACACGGCATACCACTTCCTCGCCATCGTTGATCTATATACCATCGAGAGATGCACATATATATACCATGAAGCGAATTCAACAAAACAATTATGAAATAGAAGAAACATATATAGTAAACATAGTTAACAAATTTCATCGTACCGAAAGTAATTAACTAGAGCGCGACACCATACATCTAATAGTTTCGTCGTACTGAGAGATTCAAAGTTTCGTCGTGCATAAAGTAACAAGTAACTAAACAGACACATTGTTTTTAAGCAGAGCACTCTTCCCATCTGTCCATATCCGGAAGGATGCACCCAAGCTTAGTGAAAGGCATCATGTCCTGACGCTGTAGGGCAATGCGGGTTCGGACGTCAGCTCGCGATATTGGGCGCCGTAGAACATCCCATTCTCTTGAGGACATCTTTGATGATGATGGGCGCAATTTCTGTTGGATCGGTAGAAATCATTTGAAGTCGATTATCCGCACGGCTCCAAAGGCTTCGCCCATCTCTGGATATGGGTATCGGATGAAGATTTCATGCAAAGTGATTGCACATCCCATACATACTCCATCATTAGATGGATGGCGTAGAATCCATCATTCTCACTTCTTGCGGTTCTTTGGATGCAGCGAAGTCGATCTTGTGGCTGAAACAAAGCCCGGCCTTATTTGTTTTTTTGCATTGGGCGTAGCCACCCGCATCTTTGAAGCCCAGCATAGCTCTGTCCGAACATACTTTATGTGTGTAATCTTTCTTCTGTATGTTTTTCGACGGGTCCAAACATAGAGCACGGAATGCGTGGGTAAGAACAATGAGAACGGCACGACACCCCGCGCGCATAAAATACACGATCAAGTTTAGCCTCCATGCGTGCAAAGTAACTATTGAAATGCACGAAAGGATGTATGTGTTATAGTGCTATCCACGGATGACTTACCTGGGATGATAAGGTAGGAGAATCGTTTCTTTGTCCTTATTGCTGACTAAGAATTCTTCGATGTACTTATTCGCATATTGACGGTTGGCGTCGTTGATTGACAAGAATACCTCATGCATGCAGTATGGGTCCGCGACCGCAAGACCGGTGACTTGCTCTCTCCTGACGATGTAGTTCATGTGCAGCGCATATAGGCGGACGAAGGTAAAATCGAGTGTCCTCATTTGAAACATCTGGAAGATGTAATCAAACCTCAGGAAGAAGAGGTCCGCGGGGCATGTGTGGACATACATCTTGCAACTTCTCAGCAATGAACCGTATAAAGTGGCTATCCTGGATCATCCGAGGCAAGGAGGCTTATCTCTGTCGAAAGCACATGGTCATGGAGTCTCCTAAGATCCCCTTCTATGGCAGCTAGTGCATTCGCCGGTACCATTGGCTCTCCCGCGACATGGATTAATGGCGCATGTTTCATTGGTACACGGTCAACCTTGGTCGAAGGCGGCTGGCTGCTAGAACCAACATTGCCATCTTTATTGGATTTTCTCGCCGCCGGTCTCTTCCTCTGCTTCTTCTTGGTGGGCTCAGGTGCTGGTGGGTCTGTCAGACCCTCCCTGAGCACCACCCCTAGTGTTGTTGAGCTCAGCTTTGGACGACTCTGGCTAATCAGTTGAGCTTGGGTGGAGCCGGCATCTGGAGACGTGTCCTGCGAGGATTGCATGAACAAAGACTTCTTGCACTCCCGAGGACGTTCCGGCTCTGGTACATGCATCTCATATTCATATGGTTGACTCATTGTTACTTCGTTGTCAAAGCGGTGTTGAGATCTTTGGAGAGGGTCATCGGCCTCCTCCATGTCATGATCCATATCCTCTTCCATGGGGCAGATGGCATCATCTGCCATGTGAGCAGTTGACCCTCCTTCCTCCTGTCTCTCGATCTCAGCAAGCAGCATGAGCGATGGTTGTACTTGTGTAGGTGGTGTTGTGTGTTGGGGAAGCGAGCAGAAATTCAAAATTTTCCTCGTGTCACCAAGATCTATCTATGAAGAAACCAGCAGCGAGGGAAGAAGAGTGCATCTACATACCCTGTAGATCGCTAAGCGGAAGCGTTCAAGAGAACGGGGTTGAAGGAGTCGTACTCGTCGTGATCCAAATCACCGGAGATCCTAGTGCGAGCGGACGGCACCTCCGCGTTCAACACACGTACAGCCGGTGGCGTCTCCCATGCCTTGATCCAGCAAGGAGAGAGGAGAGGTTGAGAAGACTCCATCCAGCAGCAGACGACAGGCGTGGTGGTGGTGGAGGCGTGGCAATCTGCGGGGCCGCCAAGCACCATGGGAGAGGAGGAGGACTTGGGAGAGAGGTAGGGCTGCGCCAAGAGGAGATGTTCTCGTGTGTTAGGCAGCCCCAAAACCTCCACTATATATAGGGGCAAAGGGAGGGGCGCCTAGGGTTTCCCCTAGGGGGGGGCGGCCAGGCAGATGGGATCTCCCCTTGGGTGACTTGGCCCCCAAGCCGGAGGTGGGAACCCTAGATGGGCGCCCCAAACCCCTGGTCACGTGGGAATAGGTGAGGCGCACAGCCCCTTAGTGGGCTGGTTTGCCCCTTCCCTTGGCCCATGAAGCCCCCAACACTTGCCGGGCTCCCGAAACACCTTTCGGTCATCTTTGGTCATCACCGGTACCTCCGAACACTTCCGGACTCCAAAACCCTTCATCCAATATATCAATCTTTACCTCCGGACCATTCCGGAACTCCTCGTGACGTCCGGGATCTCATCCGGGACTCCGAACAACATTCGGTAACCACGTATATCTATTTCCTATAACCCTAGCGTCACCGAACCTTAAGTGTGTAGACCCTACGGGTTCGGGAACCATCTTGAACATGACCGAGGCGTTCTTTGGTCAATAACCAACAGCGGGATCTGGATACCCATGTTGGCTCCACATGTTCCACGATGATCTCATCGGATGAACCACGATGTCGAGGATTCAATCAATCCGTATTCAATTCCCTTTGTCTAGCGGTATAGTACTTGCCCGAGATTCGATCGTCGGTATCCCGATACCTTGTTCAATCTCGTTACCGGCAAGTCTCTTTACTCGTTCCGTAACACATCATCCGTGATCAACCCCTTGGTCACATTGTGCACATTATGATGATGTCCTATCGAGTGGGCCCAGAGATACCTCTCCGTTTACGAGTGACAAATCCAGTCTCGATTCGTGCCAACCCAGACACTTTCAGAGATACCGTAGTGCACCTTTATAGTCACCCGATTCGTTGTGACGTTTGGTACACCAAAGCATTCAGCGGTATCCGGAGTTGCACAATCTCATGGTCTAAGGAAAAGATACTTGACATTAGAAAAGCTTTAGCATCTGAACTAGGCGATCTTTGTGCTAGGCTTAGGATTGGGTCTTGTCCATCACATCATTCTCCAAATGATGTGATCCCGTTATCAACGACATCCAATGTCCATGGTCAGGAAACCGTAATCATCTGTTGATCAACGAGCTAGTCAACTAGAGGCTTACTAGGGACATGGTGTTGTCTATGTATCCACACATGTATCTGAGTTTCCTATCAATACAATTATAGCATGGATAATAAACGATTATCATGAACAAGGAAATATAATAATAATAACTAATTTATTATTGCCTCTAGGGCATATTTCCAACAGTCTCCCACTTGCACTAGAGTCAATAATCTAGTTCACATCGCCATGTGATTAACACTGATAGGTCACATCGCCATGTGACCAACATCCAAAGAGTTTACTAGTGTCTAAACTAGTTCACATCACCATGTGATTAAGACTCAATGAGTTACGGGGTTTGATCATGTTTTGCTTGTGAGAGAGGTTTTAGTCAACGGGTCTGCAACATTCAGATCCATGTGTACTTTGCAAATCTCTAGGTCATATTGTAAATGCTGCTTCCACGCTCCACTTGGAGCTATTCCAAGTGGTTGCTCCACTATACGTATCCGGTTTGCTACTCAGAGTCATTCGGATAGGTGTTAAAGCTTGCATCGACATAACCCTTTACGCCGAACTCTTTATCACCTCCATAATCGAGAAACATGTCCTTATTTACTCCAAGGACAATTTTGACCGTTGTCCAATGATCCATTCTGGATCATTCTTGTACCCTTGTGACTCATGGCAGGCACACTTCGATGCGGTACACAGCATAGCATACTATAGAGCCTACATCTGAAGCATAGGGGACGACCTTCGTCCTTTCTCTCTCTTCTGCCGTGGTCGAGCTTTAACTCTTAACTTCATACCTTACAACTCAGGCAAGAATTCCTTCTTTGACTGATCCATCTTGAACACCTTCAAGATTACGTCAAGGTATGTGCTCATTTGAAAGTATTATTAAGCATTTTGATCTATCTTATAGATCATGATGCTTATTGTTCAAGTAGCCTAATCCAGGTTTTCCATTGAAAAACACTTTTCAAACAACCCTTTATGCTTTCTAGAAATTGTACATCATTTCTGATCAACAATATATCAACAACATATACTCATCAGAAATTCTATAGTGCTCCCACTCACTTCTTTGGAAATACAAGTTTCTCATAAACTTTGTATAGACCCAAAATCTTTGATCATCTCATCAAAGTGTACATTCCAACTCCGAGATGCTTACTCCAGTCCTTAGAAGGATAGCTGGAGCTTTGCGTACTTGTTAGCGTCTTTTCAGATTGTCAAAACCTTCGGTTGTATCACATACAACCTTTCCTCGAAAACTGTCAAGGAAACAATGTTTTGACATCCTATATGCAAGATTTCATAAATAATGCGAGAAGCGCTAATCCAATTCCAACAGACTCTTAGCATCGCTACGAGTGAGAAAGCCTCACCATAGTCAACTCCTTGAACTTGTCAGAAAATATCTTTAACGACAAGTCGAGCTTTCTTAATGGTGATACTTACCATCATTGTTTGTCTTCCTTTTAAAATCCATCTTTACCCAACGTCCTTACGACCATCAAGTATTTCTTCCAAAGTCATGGATCCTCTCTCGGATGTTATGGCCTCGAGCCATTCGTTGGAATCCGGGCCCACCATCACTTCTCCATAGCTCGTAGGTTCATTGTTGTCTAGCAACATGACCTCTAAGACAGGATTGCGTACCACTTTGAAGTAGTACGCGTCCTTGTCGACCTACGAGGTCCGGTAGTGACTTGATCCGAAGCATCATGATCACTATCATCAGCTTCCACTTCAATTGGTGTGGGTGCCACATGAACAACTTCCTGTGCCCTGCTACACACTGGTTGAAGTGATGATTTAATAACCTCATTAAGTCTCCACCATCCTCCCACTCAATTCTTTCGAGAGAAACTTTTCCTCGAGAAAGGACCCGTTCTAGAAACAATTACTTTTGCTTCGGATCTGAGATAGGAGGTGTACCCAACTGTTTTGGGTGTCCTATGAAGATGCATTTTATCCGCTTTGGGTTCGAGCTCATCAACCTGAAACTTTTCACGTAAGCATCGCAGCCCCAAAATTTTAAGAAAGCGACAACTTAGGTTTCTCCAAACCATAGTTCAAGCGGTGTCGTCTCAGCGGAATTACGTGGTGCCCTATTAAAGTGAGTGCGGTTGTCTCTAATGCCTAACCCATGAACGATAGTGGTAATTCGATAAGAGACATCATGGTACGCACCATATTCAATAGGGTGCAACTATGATGTTCGGACACACCATCACACTATGGTGTTCCAGGCGGTATTTATTATGAAACAATTTCCACAATGTCTTAATTGCGTGCCAAAGCTCGTAACTCAGATACTCATCTCTATGATCATATCATAGACATTTTATCCTCTTGTCACGATGACCTTCAACTTCACTTTGAAATTACTTGAACCATTCAATAATTCAGATTTGTGTTTCATCAAGTAAATATACTCAACATCTACTCGAATCATCTGTGAAGTAAGAACATAACGATATTCACTACATGCCTCAGCACTCATTGGACTGCACACATCAAAATGTGTTATTTCCAACAAGTTGCTATCTTGTTCCATCTTACTGAAAATGAGGCTTTTCAGGTCATCTTGCCCATGTGGTATGATTTGCATATCTCAAGTGATTCAAAATCAAGTGAGTCCAACGATCCATCTGCATGGAGTTTCTTCATGCATATACACCAATAGACATGGTTCAGCATGTCTCAAACTTTTCAAAAACGAGTGAGTCCAAAGATCCATCAACATGGAGCTTCTTCATGCGTTTTATACCAATATGACTTACATGGCAGTGCCACAAGCCCTCTTCAAGAATTCGTCCGATTAACTAGTTAACTTGCCGATTAACCCCTACTCGTAGGGTCACCGAGTAGCCGATAAACCAATAAATCATCCGATTAATTGATTAAATGGCCGATTAACTTGCTGATTAGCCTATTAATCCCCTACTCGCAAGCCAACCGAGAAGCTACCAGTTAACGATTTCCCCAACAACGGCCACAAGTAAGTGGTACCATCATTACTATCTTATATTTTTTGGCATGAAAATGTGTATTACTATGATCGAGATTCAATAAACCATTCCTTTAGGTGCAAGACCATTGAAGGTATCATTCAAATAAACAGAGTAACCATTATTCTCCTTAAATGAATAACCGTATTGCGATAGACATAATCCAATCATGTCTATGCTCAGCGCAAACACCAAATAACAATTATTTAGGTTTAACACCAATCTCGATGGTAGAGGGAGCGTGCGATGCTTGATCACATCAACCTTGGAAACACTTCCAACACATATCGTCAGCTCACCTTTAGCTAGTCTCCGTCTATTCCGTAGCTTTTATTTCGAGTTACTAACACTTAGCAACCGAACCGGTATCTAATACCCTGGTGCTTCTAGGAGTACTAGTAAAGTACACATTAACATAATGTATATCCAATATACTTCTATCGACCTTGCCAGCCTTCATCTACCAAGTATCTAGGGTAGTTCTGCTTCAGTGGCTGTTCCCCTTACTACAGAAGCACTTAGTCTCGGGTTTGGGTTCAACCTTGGGTTTCTTCACTAGAGAAGCAGCTGATTTGCCGTTTCATGAAGTATCCCTTCTTGCCCTTGCCCTTCTTGAAACTAGTGGTTTCACCAACCATCAACAATTGATGCTCCTTCTTGATTTCTAATTTCGCGGTGTCAAACATCGCGAATATCTCAAGGATCATTATATCTATCCCTGATATGTTATAGTTCATCACGAAGCTCTAGCAGCTTGGTGGCAATGACTTTGGAGAAACATCACTATCTCATCTGGAAGATCAACTCCCACTCGATTCAGGTGATTGTTGTACTCAGACAATCAGAGTACAAGCTCAACGATTGAGCTTTTCTCCCTTATTTTGTCGGCTAAGAAAATCGTCGGAGGTCTTATACCTCTTGACGTGGGCACGAGCCTGAAATCCCAATTTCAGCCCTCGAAACATCTCATATGTTCATGACGTTTCAAAAACGTCTTTGGTGCCTCAACTCTAAACCGTTTAAGCGAACTATCACGTAGTTATCAAACGTGTATGTCCGATGTTCGCAACATCCACAGACGACGTTTGGGGTTCAGCACATTGAGCGGTGCATTAAGGACATAAGCTTTCTTCTGTCCGCATAATCGCTACTGTCAACTTTCAACTATATTTTCTCTAGGGACATATCTAAAACAGTAGAACTATAGCGCGAGCTATGACATAATTTGCAAAGGGCTTTTGACTATGTTCAGGATAATTAAGTTCATCTAATGAACTCCCACTCAGATAGACATCCCTCTAGTCATCTAAGTGATTACATGATCCGAGTCAACTAGGCCGTGTCCGATCATCACGTGAGACGGACTAGTCATCATCGGTGAACATCTTCATGCTGATCGTATCCTCCATACGACTCATGCTCGACCTTTCGGTCTCTTGTGTTCGAGGCCATGTGCGTACATGCTAGGCTCGTCAAGTCAACCTAAGTGTTTGGCGTGTGTAAATCTGGCTTACACCCATTGTATGTGAGCGTAAGAATCTATCACACCCGATCATCACGTGGTGCTTCAAACGACGAACTTACATAGCGGTGCACGTTAGTGGGAACACTTTCTTGAAATTTTAATGAGGGATCATCTTATTTACTACCGTCGTTCTAAGCAAATAAGATGCATAAACATGATAAACATCACATGCAATAAAATAGTGACATGATATGGCCAATATCATTTTGCTCCTTTTGATCTCCATCTTCGGGGCTCCATGATCATCATCGTCACCGGCATGACACCATGATCTCCATCATCATGATCTCCATCATCGTGTCTCCATGAAGTTGTCTCTCCAACTTATTAGTTCTACTACTATGGCTACCGGTTAGCAATAAAGTAAAGTAATTACATGGCGTTGTTCAATGACACGCAGGTCATACAATAAATAAAGACAACTCCTATGGCTCCTACCGGTTGTCATACTCATCGACATGCAAGTCGTGATTCCTATTACAAGAACATGATCAATCTCATACATCACATATCATTCATCACATTCTTCTTGGCCATATCACATCACATAGCATACCCTGCAAAAACAAGTTAGACGTCCTCTAATTGTTGTTTGCATGTTTTACGTGGCTGCTATGGGTTTCTAGCAAGAACGTTTCTTACCTACGCAAAAACCACAACGTGATATGCCAATTTTCTATTTACCCTTCATAAGGACCCTTTTCATCGAATCCGATCCGACTATAGTGGGAGAGACTGGCACCCGCTAGCCACCTTATGCACCAAGTGCATGTCAGTCGGTGGAACCTGTCTCACGTAAGTGTACGTGCAAGGTCGGTTCGGGCCGCTTCATCCCACAATACCATCGAAACAAGATTGGACTAGTAACGGTAAGCATATTGAACAAAATCAACGCCCACAACTATTTTGTGTTCTACTCGTGCAAAGAATCTACGCAATAGACCTAGCTCATGATGCCACTGTTGAGGAACGTAGCAAAAATTCAAAATTTTCCTACGTGTCACCAAGATCTATCTATGGAGAAACCAGCAACGAGGGGAAGAAGAGTGCATCTACATACCCCTGTAGATTGCTAAACGGAAGCGTTCAAGAGAACAGGGTTGAAGGAGTCATACTCGTCGTGATCCAAATCACCGGAGATCCTAGTGCGAGCGGACGGCACCTCTGCGTTCAACACACGTACAGCCGGTGGCGTCTCCCATGCCTTGATCCAGCAAGGAGAGAGGAGAGGTTGAGGAAGACTCCATCTAGCAGCAGCACGACGGCGTGGTGGTGGTGGAGGTGTGGCAATCCCTGAGGCTTCGCCAAGCACCCGGGAGAGGAGGAGGACTTGGGAGAGAGGTAGGGCTGCGCCAAGAGGAGATGTTCTCGTGTGTTAGGCAGCCCCAAAACCTCCACTATATATAGGGGCAAAGGGAGGGAGGCGCCTAGGGTTTCCCTAGGGGGCGGCGGCCAGGCAGATGGGATCTCCCCTTGGGTGACTTGGCCCCAAGCCGGAGGTGGGAACCCTAGATGGGGCGCCCAAACCCCTGGTCACGTGGGAATAGGTGAGGCGCACAACCCCATAGTGGGCTGGTTTGCCCCTTCCTTGGCCCATGAAGCCCCCAACACTTGTCGGGGCTCCCAAACACCTTCGGTCATCTTGGTCATCACCGGTACCTCCGGAACACTTCCGGACTCCAAAACCCTTCGTCTAATATATCAATCTTTACCTCCGGACCATTCCGGAACTCCTCGTGACGTCCGGGATCTCATCCGGGACTCCGACCAACATTCGGTAACCACGTATATCTATTCCCTATAACCCTAGCGTCACCGAACCTTAAGTGTGTAGACCCTACGGGTTCGGGAACCATGCAGACATGACCGAGACGTTCTTTGGTCAATAACCAACAGCGGGATCTGGATACCCATGTTGGCTCCCACATGTTCCACGATGATCTCATCGGATGAACCACGATGTCGAGGATTCAATCAATCCCGTATTCAATTCCCTTTGTCTAGCGGTATAGTACTTGCCCGAGATTCGATCGTCGGTATCCCGATACCTTGTTCAATCTCGTTACCGGCAAGTCTCTTTACTCGCTCTGTAACACATCATCCCGTGATCAACCCCTTGGTCACATTGTGCACATTATGATGATGTCCTACCGAGTGGGCCCAGAGATACCTCTCCGTTTACAGAGTGACAAATCCAGTCTTGATCCGTGCCAACCAATGAGACACTTTCGGAGATACCTGTAGTGCACCTTTATAGTCACCCGATTCGTTGTGACGTTTGGTACACCCAAAGCATTCCTACGGTATCCGGAGTTGCACAATCTCATGGTCTAAGGAAAAGATACTTGACATTAGAAAAACTTTAGCATACGAACTACGATCTTTGTGCTAGGCTTAGGATTGGGTCTTGTCCATCACATCATTCTCCAAATGATGTGATCCCGTTATCAACGACATCCTATGTCCATGGCCAGGAAACCGTAACCATCTGTTGATCAACGAGCTAGTCAACTAGAGGCTTACTAGGGACATGGTGTTGTCTATGTATCCACACATGTATCTGAGTTTCCTATCAATACAATTATAGCATGGATAATAAACGATTATCATGAACAAGGAAATATAATAATAATAACTAATTTATTATTGCCTCTAGGGCATATTTCCAACATTGTGGTCATACCTTCCTGAGGTCCCGTTGGTGTGCTCCCGGCCACCTCGACACGAAGAAGATTTTTCAGTCACAGGATCGGCCAATTTTTGCATTGCCCAGGCTGCGTGGGGGTCTCGTCATCCTCTCCATCGGCTTGTATCGGACGAGGGAGACCCTCGTAGCCCGCTTTCACACTCGCCACGGAGACCCTTAAGGCGTTATCAGGCATCTGCCGGTGGTGAAACAATCGATACTTAGGCTTCACTATAGTACCCTTCCCCACATCCACCAACCCGCCCTTCATGTTGTAAAGGAGGGTGCACGGAGTGGAGTCGGCCTACAAAGACATATACGTGCGGCGTCAGAGATCCAAAAAGAACGGAAACTGAAGATTAATTAATTAGTTGAGTTGATGAAGGTGCGACGACGTGTATTTACCGTGAGGGCGTCGAGCTCAGCCAATGTCGACGGCCCGACATTCAAGCCAGAGACGGAGCTAGGGCTGCTGTGAGAGCTGGACGGAGAAGCAGGTGCTGGAGGAGGTGCGGGTGCGCCGGTTGCCATACTAGGTACTGGTATGGGTGCGGTGTTCATTGAGTTGCTCCCGGTGAAGCTGGGCATGGGAAATCACTTGGTGGCGCATTTGGATTTTGTTGCACCCATGTGACCACTGTTGGAATCAAGCTTGTAAAGGCAGCCACCATATCAGATCTACAGGCAGCGATTATCTCAGCTTTGGTCTCAGCTTTTGCTTTCTGCATCGCCCGCGCCACCTTCTCGTCGATAGTCACTTGACTGAACTTCTTTCTCTGTCTTTTGGCCTCGGAGTCCTTGTTATAATAGTACTTCCAAGTGGCCCCATCCCCGGCGCCATGCAAACATCCATATTGCGGCCGCTGGCCGGGCGGGTGTCCCATCATTATGTTCATGGCCCGGTTGAAAGGAGTGCCCCAGTTGTACTTCACCGACGACTGAGTCTACTGAGTCGACGAGTCGCTCTCGGCCGCAAGCTTGTGTTGCTCTCTCTGCAAAATGGACCGTGAATCATTTATGAATGCGACTAGAATGTAGTAGAATTCGTTGATCAGAACCTAATATGTAAGGTGGTAAAAGGATAATTACCAGTAGTCTCATGAATTTCCTAGTCAGCCCGTCGGTGAAAAAAATCTTTTTCTCAGGGTCCCACGAGAATCGGGCCCTGATGAAGTCGTGCTCCTGCTGGTCGGTGAACTCCGCCAATGGGTCTGGGATCCCCTGACGTTCATGTTATGCGTCCTCCTTATCCCACACGGGCCTCTTTCCCGTGTAACCACGACTTCCACGGCGGTGGTTCCCCATGTTCTTTGCCTGCAGCTGCTTGCATCTCTCCGACCTGGCCTTGGCAGCTTCTTCATTGCAAGTCTCCTTGAACCTTTCAAAGTCCTCTGTCGTAATTTTCAGATTGTCTGCAACAATCTCGGCGTAGGTTTCATGATCTACTTGAATCACACTTTTCACCCTAGTTTTCCAAGCGCTCAATGCGTTGCTGAACTTCCCTAGGGCTTTGTTGTTGATTTTTTTGATGCCCTCATCATCCCATGGGTCGACTTCGTCATTCCGACCGGGGAACTGGAATCTTGCGTGCAACCTAGTTAGAAGCAACTTCTTAAAATGTTCATCCTTCCGTATTTTTGTGGTGTTGATGTTAGCGGTATCCCGTAGGATGCATCCTAGTTGGTTGCCGTAACACGCTGCCACTTCTCGCGGCTCTATTGGCTTGAACTCGCCAGGGTGCACCGCCGTGACCACCATTCTTCCGGTGCCGAGCTCATTTGAGCGTCGTGTCCTCTTTTCCTTCTTTCCCTCACTTGCTTGGGAGGTCCCACCTTCCGTGCTGCAGTTAGGAACATCATCGGCCTTGATCTCGGTGCGGTGTCGTTGGTGGCATCAGTGTCGGCGCCGGCGCCACCACCGTCGTCATCCGTCATGACAAGGCGGTCCGGACACCCAGCTTGCTGTCTCTCCTGATCCGCCAGAAAGTCGAGGTAGGGGTGTGCTTGACCTAATTGGGACTGAGAACCTCCGGCCTCATCGGTGTCGGTCATGTTTCCTAGGGTTAAATGTCGTAGTGGTTTAATTATCGAGCTTTATATAATAAAGTGAATAATGAAAAAAGTGACCTTTGTTTTACGGGAATGTCGTTTCATTCCGGGCGACAAATCTCGAGCACTCGATATGTCCAACTTTCTAGCACAAGTCATGCGAAATTCACGGAAAATTTGGCATGACCTTTGCTAGAAAGTGCACATATAGAGCGCCTGAAATTTGCCGGAATGGAAATGAATCAACATTTCTGGCAAAACATAGGTCACTTTGTTGCTGCTGACATATACACAATCATGAACATTGCTGCCCAACTGATGCAAAAAAGATCAACTATACCAATCTAACAGCTCATTAACCAATCTAACAGCTCCACTCCCATTGCATCATTATGAACACTTTAACAGCCACATTATGAACACTCCCCCTTGCATCATTATGTGCTGACATATGAAGAGGAGGAACAAGGGTGGCGCACCTCGGGTCGGGTCGCCAAGGAGAGAGGGGCGGCGGGGCGTCCTTCTCCTCCTCGTCGATCTGCGCCTAGCTTCGATCTGCAGAGAGAGAGAGCGACCAAATTTTCAAACACTTCCATTAAAAATCCTCATTTTCAAAATGGACAGCAACTACATAAGCTAATTTTCAAAAACTGTAATTTTCGTTTCCATTTTCATTTAAAAACAAACACTAACAACAAATTAAGCTAACTAACACTAACTAACTATCACTGGGCTAACACTAACTAACACTAACAACAATTAACTAACTAGCACTAATAGCAAATTAAGCTAACTAACACTAAGAGCAAATTAAGCAAATTAAGCTAACTAACACTAACTAGCACTAACCTGTCTAGTGCTTGCTGGCGTTGCTGGGCGTTGCCGGCTGCTTCACGGAGGGAGGCGCTGAAGGGCTCGGGGTCGATGGCCGGCGTCGGGGTCGCCGGCGTCGCTGATCTGCAAAGAGCGGGAGGGGTCAGAGAGAGAGCTAGGGCTGAGGGGTCGGAGAGGAAGGAAGAGGGGGCGGGGGGCATACCGGAGCGGTATGGGGTCGAGGCGGGGCTGGCGGCGGCGCGACGCATGGGCGGGAGGCGGCGCCAGAGGGGATCGACGAGCGGCGCGAGTGAGAGAGACAGGAAAGAGGGGGCTAGCGGACCGGTGCTATAGCTAAACTAGCTATAGCGCTTGTTGGTAAAACGCGCTATAGCTAAGTTAGCTATAGCGCTTGTCCAGAAAAAACGCGCTACTGCTATTTTTAATTTTTTTTTCTTTTTCTTAGCTATAGCGCTTGTCCAGAAAAAACGCGTTACTGCTAGTTTTTTAATCTTTTTTTCTTTTTCTTAGCTATAGCGCTTCCCAGGATAAAACGCGCTACTGCTAATTTTTTTTCTTTTTCTTTTTATTTTTTTATTTTTCTTGCATTTCATTTCCACAACTTATTAGTTCCTTTTTCTTTTTCGTTTCATTTCATTTTGTAAAACTTCCTTTCTTTTTCTTTTTCTTTCATTTGCACTTTTTTTTCTTATCTTTCTTTTGCACTTTCCTTCCTTTAATTTGGTCTGTCGTTAGAGCAATACCACTGTTACCCTCTGGATAATAATTAGTATAATATATATTACATGATTTGACCACTAACACCGGTATAAAAAAAAGACACACACAAACTTTGGGGATTAGTTTGTCAGCTTGGGCGACGACGACGCTTCAGACTGATCTTCTTCCCTCTTTTGTTCGTTGTCAAATAATTGAGCCTATGGTCGTGACTTTTCCTTCTCCAGGGATTACGATCTTTCATAGGTAATGTAGTCTTCATTCTTATTTTGACATATGTTTCGTCGTCATCAGCATCATGTTCCCTCATCGGATCACCGTACTGGTCATAGTCTTCCTCGTTGGCGACTCCATCCATTCCGGCGATGCTCCTTTTGCTTCTCCTCACGACAACACGGCTGGGATTGATCGGATCAGTTATGAAGAAACATTGCGTTACGTGTTTAGCGTGTACCCATGGCTCATTTTTGGCAATGGCGTTGACGGTACCGCTATCATCGGAGTCGGGTATACACATGGTAGTGATATGTCAGTTTTCTCTATGTACATTTTTAGCCCATCTGACACGGAACATCGTCGCGCTATGCAATCCAGAGTAGTTAAGCTTCCATATCTCTTCGACCCTTCCATAATATCTTTCAATTACATTCCCGGTCATGGCTTCCATTGTCACCCCTGAGTTTTGGTCATCACTATTTATATCTTTCTCCTCCATGTAGAACGTGTATCCGTTGATATTGTATGCTTGATAAGTCGCGAGGTTGGTCGAGGGGCCATGTGCTAAGGTGTATATGAGTGTTCCGTTCGGACAACCATCTTCCGGGGGATTAGCCAGAACTCGCTCTTTGAACCAACGCACGAAAGTGGAGTTGTGCTCTCTAATAACTTCAGCGTCCGTCCTGTGCACCCCATGGTCACGGTATTTCTTTGTGATGGTCTCTTTGTGCAGTGTCACAAAATCTTCTAGCACATCTAGGTGTTGTAGCACTACTAAGTTTTCCCTGTCAATGTCGTTTTGTCGGCCCGAGCGTAACACATTCACATCCCTATGAACGTTGGTGTGACCTTCGCCTTCGAGCCTTCCACAGTGCTTGTTGATGGGCAAACCAACAACACGGTCTTTGGTCAGATAACTCTCACAGAAAGAGATGCACTCTTTGGTCAGATATCCCTGGGCTATGCTTCCATCTGGACGGGACATGTTACGAATGAATCCTTTGATGACCCCATTCATCCTCTCGAATGACATCATGCTATGCAGGAATGTCGGCCCTAGGTCGATGATTTCGTCCATGATGTGGACACATAGATGCACCATGACATCAAAGAACGCGGGCGGGAAGTACATCTCTAGCTCATTCAGTATGACAACAATCTCTTCCTGTAGCCTATGGAGTTGCTTCACACTGATCGACTTTCGAGAGATAGCATAAAAAAAGTGGCATAGGTCAATAAGCGTATCACACACATGTGTGTCCATAATCCCTCTAAGTGCAACCGGGAGTAACTGCGTCATCATCACATGACAGTCGTGAGACTTCATCCCACTGAACCTTTTTTTTCTTAGTGTCCAGATATCTGCTTATCTTCCCACAGTATCCGGAACTAACTTTGATTCTGGCAAGGCACTTGAACAATTGATCGACCTCCTTCGGATCTAAGGTGAAGCAAGAGGGGGGGGGGCAATATTGTTCTTCCTTCTTGTTTACTTTTCTGCCCCTATCTTCCGTCTCCGTCTTCGTCTCGGTCTCCTCTGACGACCTTTTACCGGGCATTTGGAGATCTTTCCTGATTTTCAAAAATTCCAAGTCTTTTCTTGCCTTCGGCCCATCCTTGGTCCTCTCCGGCATGCTCATCAATGTTCCAAGCAAACTCTCAAGGATATTTTTTGTGGTATGCATTTGATCAAGGCTATGAGGCGTGTCGAGTATGGGCCAGTATTCCAAGTCCCAGAAAATAGATCTCATCTTCCATACCTTCAGCAGGGGCTCCAGCGCCTTTTTCTTCGTCTTTCCCGGCGAGGGGCACTCTTTCCAGTTCTTCAATAACTCATATATTTGTGCACCGCTACGCTTATGTGGAGGACCTCGATGCTCAGCCTTACCATTGAATAGATCTCCACGCTTTCTCCATGGGTCATCCTTCTCGAGCCATCTTCGATGCCCCATGTACATGATTTTTGAAGACCCGCCATCTTTCGATAGCTGCAGAGAAGTTGTATCATCCATGCACCTCGTGCATCCGCATTATACGTGGCACACCTGGCCGGAGAGATAGCCGTAACCGAGATAGTCCTGCACCGTCGTGATCAGCGCCGCTCTCATGTAGAAATACTCTCCTTTGCTTGCATCCCATGTCTTGGCCGGCGTTGTCCATAAGGTCTGTAACTCCTCTTTCAATAACCCGAGATACAGATTTATATCATTTCCCGGTTGTCTCAGCCCTTGAATAAGCATAGCCATGTGTATGTATTTTTCCTTCATGCACAACCAGGGGGGAGGTTGTACATCCATACAAACACGGGCCATGTGCTATGATTGGTCTTCTAGTTGCCAAATGGATTCATGCCATCACTACTAGCGCCAAGCACGATGTTCCCTGGATCATTTGCGAAAAAAAATCAAATTCAGCATTTAATGCTCTCCACTGGCTAGCATCTACGAGGTGTCTCAGCTTCGGCTCATCTCCGTCATCTGGCTTCACCCTCTCCGCGTGCCAGCGCATAAGCTTTGCTTCCTTAGGATCTACGAAATACCGCTGTAGACGCGGAGTGATCGGAAAGTACCATACAACTTTCTGTGGAGCTTTCTTTCCGGCCTTTTTATATCGTGAAGCATTGCACTTTGGACAGATGGTTTTTTCCGCGTGCTCGTTCCGATATATGATGCAATCATTGATGCATGCATGATATCTAATATGTGGCAGATCAAGAGGGCACACAATTTTCTTTGCCTCCTCGACACTAGTAGGACACAGAGCTTCCCGGGAAGAACCTTCTTTAGGTACTTGAAGCTCATCCAGCTTGTATCATCCATTTGTTTTTGCCTTCATCTTTAGAAGTTCTAGTGTGAAACTCAAGCGGGTCACCTCGGGATTATTGCAACCATCATACAAAGGAGTCATCGAGTCTACCTCCAGTTGCGCCAGTTTGGCCTCCTCTCTAGAAGCAGCTTTGTCGCTAGTCGTCTTCTTGCGAAGCAGGTCTCGAACATGCGGGTCCCGCATGGCTGAACTTAGTAGCGACGAAGACGGTGGCGTGTCCGCGTCTTCTCCGCCTTGAACTGCCTCTTTGCCATCGACATTTCCGAGGCCGTCTTCCTCTTCGGGCACATAATCGGTCATCTCTTCATCTGGTGGGCCCATGTGGTTATTTCCTGCCCCGTCGACGTCCTCATCATCATCATCATCATCTTCACTTATCCACCGAGTATGGCCATGCATGAAACCATGCATGAGCAGGTGTGCCTTGAATGTGCCACCCTCAAAGGGGTCGAGCCTGACAATTCCTTTGCATTTTCCACACAAACATAAAACATCCTTCAGTCTTTTTTCATACATGTCGTCCACAGCGGATTGCCAGCATCTTTCCACCATCCTTCCATTGACCTTCATGATCACCTGCGCGCGGAGCAAATATTATAACCACGTATATATGCATGCATGGATCAAATTCATACAAAAATTCACCATGACCTTCCCTAAACATAGGACATATTGATTTTGCCCGAAATTCGCCGAAACTGAATTGAGTCGACATTTTGGCAAAACATAAGCAACTCATGCCACCCACATTATTTCATCAAATACACAATGTAGGAAACTCAAATTATGCCACACACAAATCGGTATATATATATTCTCATATCGCCCATATATATATAGTTGCGATCCTATCCACACAAACACCTTTTTTTTGCTCACCTATGTGTTGAGAGGGATATCAAGCACCTTTCTTCTTAATTACCTAGTAGCTCTAGATATATAGCTCTAACTAGCTAGCTAGCTAGCTAGGGAGAGAGAGAGAGAGCTAGCTAGGGAGATAGTGGGAGAGGAGAGGGAAGGCATTAATGGAAGGGGGTGGAGGGCAAAGAAGAGGGGAGGAGGAATTAATGGAGGGTGGTGGTGGAGGGCACAAAGAAGAGGGGGTGGTGGAGGGCAAAGAAGAGGGCTCTAATGGAGGGGGGGTGGAGCGCAAAGAAGAGGGCTCTAATGGAGGGGGTGGTGGAGGGCAAAGAAGAGGGGGAGGGAGGGCTCTAACGGAGGGGTGGTGGAGGGGGAGCATTGAATGGAACAAGCAAGATGCAAGGAAAGGGGGAGAAAGGAAGGGGGAGAGGAAGAAGAAAGGGGAGGAGGAGGGGAAAGGTGGTAGGTGGGTGGCGACCATAGCAGTAGCGCAGGGAGCCAAAGCACGCTACTGCTATGAGTGCCAGCCAAAATATCTGCTGGTACGTAAAACTAGCTATAGCGCTTGCACAAAAACAACGCTACTGGTATAAGTTTACCCATAGAAGAAATAGCAGTAGCGCGTCTAGGTGCACAGGTGCTACACCTACTTTCTTAACAGTAGCGCTTGTTAGACTACAAACGCTGCTAATATTTTTTGGTCGGGTTGGTGTGCTGTGGCAAACTTACCAGTAGCATTGCCTCCAGAAACCCACACTGCTACTATGTTGTACTAGTAGCGCGCTTTATAACAGACGCTACTGGTAATTATCAATAGTGTGGGGTCCCTAACACACGCTACTGGTAAAATTATATGTATAAGCCTTTTCCTAGTAGTGAAAGCAACCGTGAGTACTCATCCAAAGTACTCGCAAGCATCAGATCTATATTAAGTATGCATTGGTATCAAAAGGGAGGGTTGTATCTGTGGACTGAACTGCAGAATACCAGAATAGAGGGGAAGGCCTAGCCTATCGAAGACTAGCATCTTCAAGTAGCTCCAAGCATCTTGCAGCATGTAGAAGAGTAAAGAATAGCAGTTTATAATTAACAAACATGTTGTAGCATTAATGCCCAGAGATCCTTCCTCAACTCCCTGCGAGAAAGCAATCCCGGAGCCACATATCCATCTCATATCTCAAGTATCCATTTCTAGTTGTAATAGATCAGGATACAAGTCTGAACGTCCATTACCGTGGACATGGTATTCGAATAGATAACTTCCCTGCAGGGGTGCACCATGTTACCCAACACGCTCGATCACTCTGGCCGGACACACTTTCCTCGGTCATGCCCGGCCTCGGAAGATCAACACGTCGCAGCCCTACCTAGGCTCAGCACAGAGGTCCCCGCCGGTCTACATCCAAAGTGCCCCGGGGTCTTGGGCCCATCGACCGTTGCACTCCGGGTCGTTACGAGCAGGGTGGATACCAGCACCGCCTCGGATGGCCAACACGATCTGACCGTGCCGCAATGCTAAACTGGACGTCTGACAAAACTTCGGTTGATACCGCGACGTCGACGCCCATAACTATTCTCGCGTGGTGGTTAGTGCGTAAAGGCCAGAGGCCAACTTAGGACAAATACCCAAACCATAGTGTATTATTATCTTGCGGAGACGAGCAGAGAATCACAATCGATGTGACCCCGTCGCCCCATCTCGTGGACTTACGAGAAGGGCCCAGAATGCCCGGCCGTGCCACGCAATTATCTTGCGGGTGCTCTCCGGGCCCGCCCGACTTTCCCAAAGGTCTCAAGTAAAGTCAAGGTAACCGTGTGTCCAAACATCAAGGGGAAAACTCGAGGAATCACCCTCGGTTGATTCCACTCGATGTAATCATCAAGGTGAACGTAAGAGGAACCACCCTCGAGGTTCACACTTGAGGGGTTGCACGGCAGAGTCGTATCGGGAGTGGTCAAGGAGGAATCACCCTCAATGACCACGACCGAATAGCTACACTACAGAGTCATCACCAGGAGTGCGTTATGAGGTATCACCCTCGACACTCGATAGTAGCTCTGCAGGGTCGAGCAACAAAAGGGGTGTGATGTGATGTGAGGTGTCAGTCTCTGGTCGTCAATCACGTTGATCGAGTCGTCGATGATGAAGCAGGGGTAACAAGGACAATGTGGGGGTCACTGATGGATCACTAACCAACCTATATAAGCAGTTTAGGATAAGCAGGTAAGGTACAACAGCATGAACAAAAGCAGGCTATGCATCAGATAGGAGCAATCAATTACAGTAGCAAAATCTAATGCAAGCATGAGAGAATGGAATGGGCGATATCGGGATGATCAAAGGGGGGGCTTGCCTGGAAGCTCCGCTGAAAATAAAGAAGGGTCGTCGTCGACATAGTCGATCACAGCGGCAGCGGTCTCGGGGTCTACCGGAGAGAAGAGGGGGAAGAAACAGTAAATACAAATCACATAGATGCATGACATGACAATAAGCGATGCTAGGGATGTTCTAACGCGGCACTACACGCTACCGGCAAAGGGGGAAAACATCCGGGAATGCTTTCCCAAAGTTAGGTATTCCAGACAAATGAAACGAAGGGCAATGGTTGCATGTTCACTATGCTAGGGGCACGTGATAGATGAAAGGAGAGCGTATTCAGATTCGTCTCGTCGTTCTGAGCAACTTTCATGTACAATGTATTTTCAACAGAGTTACGAATTATTTTCTAAGATTTTTCAAAGATTTACAAAAATTCTGGGATTATCTTTAACTCAAAAATGGACTTATTGCGCCAGCATGACGCCATGCTGATGTCAGTAGAGTCAACAGTCAACTCTAACTAGGTTGACTGGTCAAAGGGGCAGTGGGCCCCATATGTAATTGTCACCTCAGCTAACCTAACAGTTTAGTTAAGACTAATTATGTAATTAGGTTAATTAAGCAAGGTTAATTAAGTTAATTAATTACCTAATTAATTAATAATAATATTTATATTTTATTATTTTTAACTAAACTCTTTTTTTGTTTAGGAAAAAGGGGGGGCTGGCCCAGTGGTCAGTGGCCCACTGGGGGCCTTAGCGGGGCGGATGACGGCACCTGGCGTGGCGTGGCGCCCGTGTTCGAGGCCCACTGCTGCCCGGCAGCGATCGGAGTCGGCCGGCGGCCACGCAAGGGAAGCAGACGAGGCTGGGCTCGGCGGGGGCGTCATGCTGACCGGGGCTGCGGTTATGGCGGCGACATTGAGGAGCAGCAATGGTTGCTACATCTTGAGCTTGCGTTGGTTTTCCCCAAAGAGGAGAGGATGATGCAACAGAGTAGCGTAAGTATTTCCCTCAGTTTTTGAGAACCAAGGTATCAATCCAGTAGGAGGCCACGCACAAGTCCCTCGTACCTACACAAGCAAATAACTCCTCGCAACCAACGTGAATAGGGGTTGTCAAGCCCTTCACGGTCACTTACGAGAGTGAGATCTCATAGAGATGATAGATAATATTTTTGGTATTTTTGATATATAAATATGCAAGGTAAAATAAAAGGCAAAGTACAAAAAGCAAAGCAATAATAAAGCGTAGGAAGATTAATATGATGAGAATAGACCCGGGGGCCATAGATTTCACTAGTGGCTTCTCTCAAGAGCATAAATATTTTACGGTGGGTGAACGAATTACTGTTGAGCAATTGACATAATTGAGCATAGTTATGAGAGTATCTAGGTATGATCATGTATATAGGCATCACGTCCGAGACAAGTAGACTGACTCCTGCCTGCATCTACTACTATTACTCCACTCATCGACCGCTATCCAGCATGCATCTAGAGTATTAAGTTAATGAAAACAGAGTAACACCTTAAGCAAGATGACATGATGTAGAGGAATAAATTCATGCAAGATAAATACCCCATCTTGTTATCCTCGATGGCAGCAATACAATACGTGCCTTGCAACCCTTTCTGTCACTAGATAAAGACACCGCAAGATTGAACCCAAAGCTAAACACTTCTCTCATTGCAAGAACTACCAATCTAGTTGGCCAAACCAAACGGATAATTTGAAGAGACTTGCAAAGATAACCAATCATACATAAAAGAATTCAGAAAAGATTCAAATATTGCTCATAGATAATCTTGATCATAAACCCACAATTCATCGGTCTCAACAAACACACCGCAAAAAGAAGATTACATCGAATAGATCTCCACGAGAGAGGGGGAGAACATTGTATTGAGATCCAAAAAGAGAGAAGAAGCCATCTAGCTACTAACTATGGACCCGAAGGTCTGAAGTAAACTACTCACACTTCATCGGAGAGGCTATAATGATGATGTAGAAGCCCTCCGTGGTGGATTCCCCTTCCGGCGGAGCTCCGGAACAGGCCCCAAGATGGGATCTCGTGGATACAGAAAGTTGCGGCGGTGGAATTAGGGTTTTGGCTTCGTATGTGATCTGTTGGGTGTACGTAGGTATATATAGGAGGAAGAAGTATGTCGGTGGAGCTCCGAGGGGCCCACGAGGTAGGGGGCGCGCCCTAGGGGGGGCGCCCTCCACCCTCGTGACCGCCTCCGGGCTTTCTTGATGAAGGGTCCAAGTCTCCTGGGTCTTATCCGATGAGAAAATCACGTTCCCGAATGTTTCATTCCGTTTGGACTCCGTTTGATATTTCATTTCTTCGAAACACTGAAATAGGAAAAAAAACAGCAATTCTGGGCTGGGCCTCCGGTTAATAGGTTAGTCCCAAAAATAATATAAAGTGGAAAATAAAGCCCAATATAGTCCAAAACAGTAGATAATATAGCATGGAGAAATAAAAAATTATAGATACGTTGGAGACGTATCAGGCTTCCCCAAGCTTAATTCCTGCTCGTCCTCGAGTAGGTAAATGATAAAAAGAGAATTTTTGATGCGGAGTGCTACTTGGCATAATTTCAATGTAACTCTTCTTAATTGTGGTATGAATATTCAGATTCGAGAGATTCAAGACAAAAGTTTAATATTGACATAAAAATAATAATACTTCAAGCATACTAATAACAAAGCAATCATGTCTTCTCAAAATAACATGGCCAAAGAAAGTTATCCCTACAAAATCATATAGTCTGGCTATGCTCTATCTTCACCACACAAAAAATTTAAATCATGCACAACCCCGATGACAAGCCAAGCAATTGTTTCATACTTTTGACATTCTCAAGACTTTTTCAATCTTCACGCAATACATGAGCGTGAGCCATGGATATAGCACTATATGTGGAATAGAATGGTGGTTGTGGAGAAGACAAAAAGGGAGAAGATAGTCTCACATCAACTAGGCGTATCAACCGGCTATGGAGATGCCCATCAATAGATATCAATGTGAGTGATTAGGGATTGCCATGCAACGGATGCACTAGAGCTATAAGTATATGAAAGCTCAACAAGAGAAACTAAGTGGGTGTGCATCCAACTCGCTTGCTCACGAAGACCTAGGGCAATTTGAGGAAGCCCATCATTGGAATATACAAGCCAAGTTCTATAATGAAAAATTCCCACTAGTATATGAAAGTGACAAAACGAGAGACTCTCTATTATGGAGATCATGGTGCTACTTTGAAGCACAAGTGTGGTAAAATGATAGTAACATTGTCCCTTCTCTCTTTTTCTCTCATTTTTTTATTTTTTTATTTGGCCCTTTTCTCTTTTTTTATGGCCTCTTTTTTCGTCCGGAGCCTCATCCTGACTTATGGGGGAATCATAGTCTCCATCATTCTTTCCTCACTTGGGACAATGATCTAAAAATGATGATCATCACACTTTTATTTTTCTTACAACTCGATACTTAGAACAACATATGACTCTATGTGAATGCCTCCGGCGGTGTACCGGGATATGCAATGATTCATAAGTGACATGTATGAAAGAATTATGAATGGTGGCTTTGCCATAAATACAATGTCAACTTCATGATCATGCTAAGCAATATGACAATGATGGAGTGTGTCATAATAAACGGGTGGAAAGTTGCATGGCAATATATCTCAGAATGGCTATGGAAATGCCATGATAGGTAGGTATGGTGGCTGTTTTGAGGAAGGTATATGGTGGGTGTATGATACCGGCGAAAAGTGCGCGGTATTAGAAAGGCTAGCAATGGTGAAAGGGTGAGAAAAGTGCGTATAATCCATGGACTCAACATTAGTCATAAAGAACTCATATACTTATTGCAAAAATCTACAAGTTATCAAAGCAAAGTATTACGCGCATGCTCCTAAGGGGATGGATTGGTAGGAAAAGACCATCGCTCGTCCCCGACCGCCACTCATAAGGAAGACAATCAATAAATAAATCATGCTCCGACTTCATCACATAACGGTTCACCATATGTGCATGCTACGGGAATCACAAACTTTAACTCAAGTATTTCTCAAATTCACAACTACTCAACTAGCATGACTCTAATATTACTACCTCCATATCTCAAAACAATTATCAAGCATCAAAGTTTTCTTAGTATTCAACACACTCAAAAGAAAGTTCTACAAATCTTGAATACCAAGCATATTATTATTTTTAAGCAAATTACCATGCTATTTAAGACTCTCAAAATAATCTAAGTGAAGCATGAGAGATCAATAGTTTCTTTAAAACAAATCCACTACCATGCTCTAAAAGATATAAGTGAAGCACTAGAGCAAAACTATAAAGCTCGAAAGATATAAGTGAAGCACATAGAGCAAAACTATAAAGCTCAAAAGATATAAGTGAAGCACATAGAGCAAAACTATAAAGCTCAAAAGATATAAGTGAAGCACATAGAGTATTCTAACAAATTCCAATTCATGTATGGCTCTCTCAAAAGGTGTGTACAGCAAGGATGGTTGGGGTAAACTAACAATCAAAGACGCAAATAATACAAGACGCTCCAAGCTAAACACATATCATGTGGTGAATAAAAATATAGTTCCAAGTAAAGTTACCGATGGAAATGGGCGAAAGAGGGGATGCCTTCCGGGGCATCCCCAAGCTTTGACTTTTTGGTGTCCTTGGATTATCTTGGGGGTGCCATGGGCATCCCCAAGCTTAGGCTCTTGCCACTCCTTGTTCCATAATCCATCAAAAAATTCTACCCAAAACTTGAAAACTTCACAATACAAAACTCAACAGAAATCTCGTAAGCTCCGTCAGCGAAAGAAAACAAAAGACCACTTCAAGGTACTGTAATGAACTCATTCTTTATTTATATTGGTGTTAAACCTACTGTATTCCAACTTCTCTATGGATTATAAACTCTTTTACTAGCCATAGATTCATCAAAATAAGCAAACAACACACGAAAACAGAATCTGTCAAAAACAGAACAGTCTGTAGTAATCTGTAACTAACGCAAACTTCTGGAACTCAAAAAATTCAGCCAAAATAGGACGACCTAGTCAATTTGTTTATTGATCAGTAGAAATTAGAATCACTATTTTATCACATTATGGTGATTTTTAACAATTGTTTTCGTGAACCGAAAGTTTCTGGAAATTACAACAAGATCAATTAACTATTATCCAAGAAGATCCTACAGGTTTAACTTGGCACAAACACTAACTAAAACATAAAACCACATCTAAACAGAATGTAGATGGATTATTTATTCCTAAATAGAAACAAAAAACAAAAACTAAAAATAAAATTGGGTTGCCTCCCAACAAGCGCTATCGTTTAACGCCCCTAGCTAGGCATAAAAGCAAGGATAGATCTAGGTATTGCCATCTTTGGTAGGAAATTCTTCAATGAGGCATCTATCTTCCTTAGAAATTTCTTTCTTTCTAGTAATTATCAAATTTTTAGGCAAAAGATCGAAAAGTTCATTCGTAGCAAATGGTTCCTTAATGATAGCAAAAAGATTGGGATGCATACTTATAGGTTTAAGATCCGCGGTTTCCTTACTAGAGGATTCACCCTTATTCTTAGGAACATACATGAGTTTAGCAATTTTAGTAGGTGGACTTGGAGTATTTTTAACGGAAGAAAAGGCGGTTCCCAAGTTGGTAATGATACCCTCAAGTTTATCAATTCTAGAGGAATCTTGATTCATTTTCTCATTAACTATGGGTTCCTTCTCCTTAATATTTTTCAAAGTTACTCCTACCTTAGATCCATATTGGGTAATTTGATTGTGGATCTTTTTATCTAGATTTTCAATTAACTCAACGGTAGCAACTTTATTTTCAATAATTTCAAGTCTTTGCATTACATGCTCCAAAGTTAATGTAGTTCCATTAACCAAGAGAGGTGGTGAGCCAAATAAATCTATCATAGCATTATAATAATCAAAAGTATGGCTACCCAAGAAATTCCCTCCGGTAATGGTATCGAGGATATATCTATACCAAGGATTAGCACCTACATAAAAATTGCGGAGAAGAACAGAAGTAGATTGCTTCCTGGTAGATCTATTTTGAGCATTGCAAATTCTATACCAAGCATCTTTTAGATTTTCTCCCTCCCTTTTCTTAAAATTTAGAACTTCATTCTCAGGAGACAACGGAGAAGATATAAGACTAGCCATAACGACAAGCGAAAGAGAAAGAGGCAAACGGAAAAGAGAGGGAGAATAAAACGGCAAGGGTGAAGTGGGGGAGAGGAAAATGAGAGGCAAATGGCAAATAATGTAATGCGAGAGATAAGGGATTGTGATGGGTACTTGGTATGTTGACTTTTGCGTAGACTCCCCGGCAACGGCGCCAGAAATCCTTCTTGCTACGTCTTGAGCTTGCGTTGGTTTTCCCTGAAGAGGAGAGGATGATGCAGTAGAGTAGCGTAAGTATTTCCCTCAGTTTTTGAGAACCAAGGTATCAATCCAGTAGGAGGCCACGCGCAAGTCCCTCGTACCTACACAAGCAGATAAATCCTCGCAACCAACGCGAATAGGGGTTGTCAAGCCCTTCACGGTCACTTACGAGAGTGAGATCTGATAGAGATGATAGGTAATATTTTTGGTATTTTTGATATATAAAGATGCAAGGTAAAATAAAAGGCAAAGTAAAAAAGCAAAGCAATAATAAAGCGTAGGAAGATTAATATGATGAGAATAGACCCGGGGGCCATAGATTTCACTAGTGGCTTCTCTCAAGAGCATAAGTATTTTACGGTGGGTGAGCAATTCTTGTTGAGCAATTGATGAATTGAGCATAGTTATGAGAGTATCTAGGTATGATCATGTATATAGGCATCACGTCCGAGACAAGTAGACCGACTCCTGCCTGCATCTACTACTATTACTCCACTCATCGACCGCTATCCAACATGCATCTAGAGTATTAAGTTAATGAAAATAGAGTAACGCCTTAAGCAAGATGACATGATGTAGAGGAATAAATTCATGCAATATGATAAATACCCCATCTTGTTATCCTCGATGGCAACAATACAATACGTGCCTTGCACCCTTTCTGTCACTAGATAAGGACACCGCAAGATTGAACCCAAAGCTAAACACTTCTCCCATTGTAAGAACTACCAATCTAGTTGGACAAACCAAACTGATAATTCGAAGAGACTTGCAAAGATAACCAATCATACATAAAAGAATTCAGAAAAGATTCAAATATTGCTCATAGATAATCTTGATCATAAACCCACAATTCATCGTTCTCAACAAACACACCGCAAAAAGAAGATTACATCGAATAGATCTCCATGAGAGAGGGGGAGAACATTGTATTGAGATCCAAAAAGAGAGAAGAAGCCATCTAGCTACTAACTATGGACCCGAAGGTCTGAAGTAAACTACTCACACTTCATCGGAGAGGCTATGATGATGATGTAGAAGCCCTCCGTTGTGGATTCCCCTTCCGGCGGAGCTCCGGAGCAGGCCCCAAGATGGGATCTCGTGGATACAGAAACTTGCGGCGGTGGAATTAGGGTTTTGGCTTCAGATCTCGATCTGTTGAAGTGCGTAGGTATATATAGGAGGAAGAAGTGCGTCGGTGGAGCTCGAGGGGCCCACGAGGTAGGGCGCGCCTAGGGGGCGCTCCACCTCGTGACCGCCTCCGGGCTTTGTTGACGGAGGGTCCAAGTCTCCTGGGTCTTATCCGATGAGAAAATCACGTTCCCGAAGGTTTCATTCCGTTTGGACTCTGTTTGATATTCCGTTTCTCCGAAACACTGAAATAGGCAAAAAAAACAGCAATTCTGGGCTGGGCTTCCGGTTAATAGGTTAGTCCCAAAAATAATATAAAAGTGGAAAATAAAGCCCAATATAGTCCAAAACAATAGATAATATAGCATGGAGAAATCAAAATTATAGATACGTTGGAGACGATCGTGCCAGGCAGAGGAGCGAGGGCGGGCGAGCGCCAGCGCCAGTGTGAGGTGTGGGCGTCTTGTGAGGAGGCAGGCGGTAAGGCGGGCGAGTGCACATAGGCATGCACAAGAGCGGACGCGGGTACGGTCGAGGAGTGCCCGAGGCGGCCAAGACGCTTGTGGGATCGCGGCAAGAGCGCCAAGACGACGAAATCTCCAAGGCGGCAAAGGACGACGGCACACGGCGACGGGACAGGAGGAAAAGCAGAGGGGATTCACGGTGTTGCTCACCTAGAGGCACACGAAAGGCCGGCGAAGGATTAGTAGCTGCAGGGGTGGCTGGAGGTGAGGAAGGTCGACGATGAGTTCGTGGTGGCCGATGGAAAAGAAGAAGAAGAAGAAGAAGAAGAAGAAGAAGAAGAAGAAGAAGAAGAAGAAGAAGAAGAAGAAGAAGAAGAAGAAGAAGCAGGTGGCTTGGCTGCTCCCCGGCTCGGCATAGTCAACGCTGTCATGGACGATGGGATCCCTGGACGCCTCGGTGAGGGGCGGCGACGACGGTCGCCGCAGTGGTCGACGGTGGCGGCGATAGCAATGCTCGTCGATGGCGGATCTGGAGGAGGGGAGAGGCGGAGAGAGCGAGGGAAGTGGTGAGCGAGTGGGGGGATGGGAACGAGGAGTCGGGGCGCGGCGCCCTTATCCCCTCCCGACATCGGCGTCGGCGAGGTGGTTAGGGCGGGACGAGCCCCTGTAGTGACCGAGGCAGAGGAACGGGAAGGGAGGGGGGAGCGACCGGGAGGTCAAGGTGGGCCGGCTCGGGTGGGTGGTCGACTGGGCCGGCCAGTTGGTCGAGGCCCAAGGACGGTCAGCGGAGTTTCCCTTTCTTCTTTTCCATTTTGCATTTTTTTTTGCTCCAAAAGACTTTTGTAAAGTTGTGTAACTTGCCTCAATAATTATTATGTAATATTTAGCACTGCCTCAAGAAGTTTGAGAAGCAGTTGGAAAGCCTTAGAATTTTTATAACTTTAAAAGTGATTTAGAAATATTGTTTTGACCCTGTTTTATTCATTTAAGGGCATTAAAATAATTTATAAAATAAGATTTTCAACATGAAAAATATCCAGGGATTATTTACAATACTTTGAATATTTTTTTCATGTTTGAGAAATTTGAATCTTGAACTTTAATTTGAATTTGAATTTGAATTATGATTTGGATAAAGTGATGATCAGCAACAGTAATGTGATGACTTGGCATCATTAGCAGGGGATTACTGTAGCTTGATTATCCGGGCGTCACAAAAGTTTCATGACGAGCTATACAAAAATTATAAAATCACGTATAGTATATATCTATAAGTATTTTTTTATTTTTTTAAATCAACTAAAAATTGAATTTTGAAATTTGAAAATTTTGGGCTCCAAGGAGCCCGAGAGCAAATAATTCACTCTCGGTAGAGAGCTCCTATTGGGTGCCCTCGGCGTCAAATTCACAGGTAAACACACATGGCCCTCTCCTTCTTGTGCCGGTCTTGTAACGCGTTGGGTACAGTTCCCGATTCTTGCCATTGCTCCTTCGTTCGGTTTTCCTTTGATTTTTTGGTGTCTTAAAATAGTAATTGAGATCAAAGCCGTCATTGCTTAAGTAAAAAAAGGCTCGATTCCTAGTTTATTTTGAGAAAATAAAGTACGTAGCATGTATTTCAATGCATACTTGGACTGGCCTAGGCAATCTTTGACGCCTACCACCGGATGGAGGTCGGTTTTCCTCTGGAAAACTAGTTATTGTATAGTCTATTAAGATTCAAAATTCAAAATTTTATAAAATTCTTACAAATTTTTAAAAATGTTCACAAAATAAAAAATTACTCATGTATAAAAAAAGGCTTAAATTTAAAAAGAAATGGCCATAAAAACTAAAAATGTATGGAATATTTCAAAATGTTCATGAATTTGAAAAATATTCACAAATTCATTCCTAAAAGGATCTACTCCCCCTGCTCCAGAATTCTTGTCGTCGTTTTGGATAGTGGGAGTATAATTTTAAAAACTAATTCATGAATTCTAAAAATTATTCACGTATTTAAAAACTATTCTGGATTTAAAAATAGTTCTTGAATTTTAAAAAATTCTCGTGAATCTCTAAAAATGTCCATAATTATTTATTTTTTTGCAAAATGTTAGAATGCCATGAATCAAAAACATTAATTAATTTAAAACATATACTAATTTGAAAATGGTCCTGCATTTTTTTAATTTCATAGGAAAAAAGTAAAGGAGAGGAAAACACAAAAAATAAAAATAAAATCCATAGGAAAAGGAAAGGGATAGAAAAGAAATCCAGAAACAATTCGACTAAAACCGTAAACCCAAAGAAAGAAAACAAAACAGAAAAGAGCCAGAAGAAATAAAAGAAACACACAGAACAGAAACACAAAAACCTAGAAAGAAACCACCAAATAATAAAATAGAATGAAAACGATTGACGTATGCACTTGTTGTCTAGTTGGTCGGACCATGGATCGACGCTATGGCCGTTATGTCGACATCTGAAGGGTCTGAGCATAAATTAAGATTTGGCATTTTTTTCTAGTGAACGGTCCAATGTTATTGATAAACTAATGAGAATATATTAGATCATGAAAAACAGGCACGCAAAAGCACAAGAAATATTCTTTATAAAACTAAAAGTTACATAAAAAATCTTTGAGTCATCCACTCTGACTTCACATTTTGCATCTTGACATTTCCTCGGAACACCAACAGAAAAATTAACGGGAGACAAAACCAGCACAGGATGGACTAACCTCAAAGGGTTTGAAGAGTTGCTCGAGTCGTCCACCCCAATAGGCGAGAACTTATGATTGTTGAACGCATTGTGGGCTGGGAGATACCCCTTCCTTCCAAGACAGCTTGCCAAAACGTTGATTTATCGTCATACTATTGTGGAAAAAGTTCACGAGCACAAAAGAACAAAGCACGAGGATTACTAACAAACCAAACTTGAGAACACCGAGTGCTCCTATTCATCGTATATCCAAAATGTAGGGTGGGCCGCTCCACCTAGCAATTCATGCACCTCCCGATGTTGGGCAATGGATTTTCTATACAGTTTTCAGCCTTTTTCCCCGGAAAATATGACATTCAATATAGATATTATTCTGGAAAAGTTAAAAACATAAAAAAAATGTTCATTATCTTCTAAAAATATTCAGTTTTTAAAATTTTCACAAGTTATTTTAAAACGTTCATAATTTTTCTTGAAAACGATAAGAATTTAAAATGCTCAAGTTTTTCTAAAAGTATTTCCAGAATTTTTAAAATGTTCACAGTTTTAAAAATATACACGAATTTTAAAGTATTCATGAATTATTAAAAAAATAAAGAAAGTAAACAAAAAAAAAATACCGAAACTAGTGGAAGAAAATAACAAAGGAGGCCGAGGAAAAAAAAACTTTTGAACGCCTTGGGGCAAGTCATGTAGAGACGAATTTGTGCTGCTTTTTGTAAAAATAAAAGACCCAAATTGACAAGTTAAAAGATGAGCGAGTGCGGCTATCTAGCGGCACCGGCCACGTCTCCTTCTATTCCCCTATGAATAGTGCCTTGCGATTTACTGTAGCGATCCGGCGAGGATAAGCGCCCTCTTCTCCCTTTCCCCTCGCTCGCTTCCTCCTCCCTCACCCATAGAACCCTGGCCGCCTCCTCTCCTCTCCCCAGCCGCGAGGGAGCGTTGCGCGAGCTGCCCCATGCTCGACGTGCACGTCCTCGGCCCCCGTGCCCCTCCGCTCTCTCCTCCCCCTTCCTTGAGCTTCTCCATCCAGCTCTTGATGTAGTCACCACCATTTGTCTGGCTCCTTTCCTCCGCATTGGCCAGCTTGCACCGGACAGCTCGCACATGGCGCTCCAGCGTTTCGCGGTCTTTGTCGAGGCCACACATCCGGGTCACGGTCTGCATGAGCGCGTCTGCGGCCTTGCCGGCCAGGCCTTCCACCACAGGGAGAAGCAGTGATTCGGCCATGATCTTGCAGATCGGAGGAAGAAGAAAATTAATTAAGGGGGAAAAGAAGAGATGCTAAACTTGCATTACTAGCTTGCTTTTGCTTTCTTTTGATGAAAGCACCAAGAAACGAATAAAGTTGGTGCAGCAGGACTCTTTGCCTGCAGAGTCACCGCTTTTACCGTTCGTTTGGGTAAATAATATAACCATTTGTATATGGTTATATTATCTCAACACTGAACGTTTGCCTCTTTATACGAACAATAACATGGGGTGGCCACATAATAAAAGAAAACTTCTGGCCGCAGGATGCCTTGTTTGCAGTCCCTGACTGCATTTGTCTGCACAAATTCCATGTCCACGCAAAGGATATACAAAGATCTGGTTCTTGTTGAATTTCCTAAGGAAATACTTTTCTTGTTGCTCTCAGCTGTGGATCTCGGCCATATCCCCACCACCAACATCTGCCATTCAGGCCGAGGCATTCGGCTTGATGTTAGCGTCCCAGATTGCAAGAACACTTCAGATTCAGCAGGCTACCTTCTTGACAGACTGCGACGTTGCGATTGCGGCAGCATTGCAGAACCTGATGCTTGCTCCTGGACATTGGTCCATCAGACCACAACTCGCTCAAACAGCAGCCTCCACAGCCTTTGATGCTTCCAGAATATATCATATCAACAGAGGTCATAACTTCAGAGCTCATCATCAAGCCAAGTTGGCACTGAAGATTCAGAGTGCATCTTTTAGCTACAGGTGTTTAAATTTAAATTCAGGCATAGATACATGCCAAAATGCACATATAGCTGCAGTTTCATGCATCATGCACTGCAAGATTGTACATGTACGTTGTTGTTAAATTAATGAAAATTTCTGTGTTCAAAAGAAAAACTGAAGTGAGTGGTGGCATGGAGGGTGTGCAACGCACATCTTTTACCATTCTTATTTTAATGAGGCTCACCTGCATGCTTCACACAAAGAGGAAGAAAAAAAAGCCCAAGAATGGGGATCTGAATTGTTACGGACTTCAGGCTTTATGCTTCACATTCATAACAAGATCTGAAGACGAAGTGTAAGTTTTGCTTCCATGTTGCAGTTTTGCTATGGAGCTTCAGTATACTAGAGGTACAAATTATCTGTGTGTCAGCCAATTGCAGTGTTCCTCCTCAAATAAGCACAAGCTCGCAAGGATATGGGCTTCGTTTCTCTCAGAGACAAGGGACAATTTGCAAATTTTTAAGCAAAAAAAAATCGTACTAACATCTACTCCCTCCGTCCGGAAATACTTGTCGTAGAAATGACTAAAAATGGATGAATATCTAACACTAAAATACGTCTAGATACGTTCATTCCTTCGACGAGTATTTCCGGACGGAGGGAGTACATGTCGAGAAAATGAATCAAGACAAACATGTAGAGATTTTGTTGGCTAAGCGACGGACGACGATCAAAGCATGGTCTAGTTCTGATTGTTGCATCTACTTTCAGGCAGCACTCGTTACATATGCCGTGATGACGGACTTCTGATTTTGCTTGATGAGCATGGCATTGCTTCCTTCATTTTGCGGAAGCTTTCAGTAATACCAACCTGCAGGTACATTTGTCGAGTCTGAATACCAATTTTCCTGACGATTACAGACAAAGATGATGGAAGCATTTTTTCATAACAAGACCCGAAGGGAAACGGTTATCAGATCAAATTAACCATTTGTAAGTTTTGCTTCCATGTTGAAGTTTTGTTATGAAGCTCCAGTATACTAGAGTTTCAAATTATGTCAGTAAGTGTCAGCCAGTTGCACTCTCAGTGCCAGCTTCGTTCCTGCAACACTCAACCAACTGTGCGTGTAGAGGAACAAAGGGGACTGGTAACAGAGGAGACATGGGAATTCAGACTCTGCTATTTCCTTAACTGACGAAATACTTGACATCGCCTGTGCCAACACACGCAAATGCTCTCACATGTCCTGTGCACAAGGACATGGGCTTTCAGTCTTCAGAGCCAATGGGCAATTTGCAAATTTGTAGGCAAATAAAAATTTGTACTGACATCTACATGTAGAGAAAATAGATCAAGACATATATCTGCCTGCACCGACGCACGCATGTAGAGAAAATCTCTAGGGAAAGCTGCCATGGTCACAACATGATCTAGTTATGATTATTACATCTACTTCCACACTACAGTCATCAATTGCCGTGGTGATGAGTTCGGACTTAGCTTGACTTTCATGGCATCAGCTCCGTCATTTTGTGGATGATTTTAGAGATCCCAAACTGCAGTTACGTTGATTGATCACATTAGGTTTATATTGTACCTGAATATTGTCAGCATATGATCAACCCAATTTCAATTTCTAGGGAGATTTACCAGGGCACACATTCATACGGGTTTGCTTCACAGCTTCGGTTTTACATCACAACACTAACAGACAGAGCTTTGACGTATTTCAACTTTTCCAACTTGAAATGGTTGATATACCCCGCATTTTTTTTGAAATGGTTGATAAATTATCATTGGCAATCTGCGGTAAGCCACAATTGCACAAAATTAACGTCTCCAGCTGGAACATCTGCTGACATATAGACGGCTAACATATTAACGCTAGGCAGTAGCAGGAAGTACTAGACGTGTCATTGGATTGCAGATTTACCTCTTTATGCTAATTTTGGTGATTGTTGAGATGATCACGGAGCAGCATGAAGCAATGAGATAAGCTTGTCCAAAAATGGGAGATACCTGTCCAATTAATGTGTAAATAATGTGGCAATGGAATCGAAGATCAAAAGATTTTGGAATCAGCAAATCCTTAAAAACGAAAAAGTAACCAGTTGAGAGTTACTTATATTATTATACAGTATGCACCAAGGAAAGTTAGTTAAACCATACGCACCTCAGTTATCCTCAGACCCAGAGTCAGACTTCGGGTGAGCACAGGAGGGGAGGAGCCTTCTTAGAAACTTCTTTCCGCTGGTTTCTGCTTCTGGTACTATAATTGTGGATTCTGCTTCTGCTTCTGGAGCTCCAGTTCTGAATCCCGATTTAACAGGGATAGGGACCAGGTGGTGGAAATACTCCCCACCTTCTCCGCATCGTCTTTCCAACTCGGGGCATCCCACTATTTCTAGGCTGTCGAGGGATGGCAACCGCTGAAGGAGACCATCCGGGAATTCCTCCATCGCTGGACAATCACTGATCGTCAATTCCCGAAGGGAAGTGAGGCCATCCATCCCAACAGGCAACACCTTCAGGCCAGTGCAGTTATGCACCAGTAGGTCCCTCAGCTTTGCCAGATCTCCGAGGTTCGAAGGCAGTGCCACCAAACATTGGAAACCTTGAATCCACAAAATTTCAAGGGATGTAGGCAACCCCGGAAAACACTCCATCTGTGACAGTGGAAGGGTCTCCTTGGATGATGAAGCCTTCCCCTCTAGGTTTGAGCTGATTGCAGGACTCTGAGCAACCATCAGGACTTTGAGAACGGGGCTCAGTGGAATACTTGCAAGCTTAGGGCAACTGTTGATTTCTACCTCCTCAAGAACCGGGAATGTTACTAAACTATCAATAGCCACTCCCGCACTGTTTTCTGCCCATCCCTCTAGACTATATAGCCTTTCCAGCTCCATCTTCTTCAACTTTGGGAAAATTGGTATTGGGGTACTGTGTCCTCCACCTTCTATGCAAAGGCTATCACAAAATGTCTTCAGTTTACCCATGTTGTTCAAGTATAAGAACTCCAATGAGGGTGAGAGCCATACTACAGGTATATTCTTACACCTTGTCCAATTGGAAATTATGAGTTTTCTTAAGCACTGAAACATCTGAGGGTCTCTCATCCATTGTGGTATTTCTAGGCCACCATATCCAAATAACTGATAAAGTTGGATCCTACTATGAGGTTCTAGATACTGGAACACTTCTTCCTCATTACATGCCTCATTTTCCGGCATGTCACGTGTTTCAAGACCCCAACAGAACAACAACTGACTCAGATTTTGCTTCTGCTGGAGGTTGGCTTCTTTTGCATGCTTTACACTCTTTATTTTTCTCAGCATGTACAGCTCCAACCTGTTGCTAAGGTGCCGCAAGTCTTTGAGTTCCTCAATACCACAACCCTCTCTAGTATCCACTACAAATCTTGTTAGTGTGCGAAGGTTGTTCAGCTGGCCAATGTTTCGAGGCATCCGCTCCAACTTATCACATCCAGAAAGATAAAGATGTATGAGCTTTCTGAGGCTTATCATCATGTCTTCTGGCAACTGCTGTAGCTCAGTGCAATGATTCAGCCTCAACGTTTGCAGGTTATACAATAGGCATACTGAATCTAGCAATCTAGCATCGACTTCACAATAGGAGAGGTCAAGATACCGTAAATGTTTTGCATTTAAGAAACTGAAACTGGTGCGAAGCAAACCCTGCCAATGCAATGCTCGTAATGATGCATGTGACAGTTGTTTAAAGTCCTGGTACATCAATGAAGGAGCTAACAAAGTGCGGGGAGATGTTTTGCCATCGAACAAACCATAGACCTTTTTCAAATTATCCTTTGACATTCTCAGGTGGCAGACATTTTTTACCAATGCTTTCTGTTCAGTCAATTCTTCTATGGTGGCACATTCATTGCTAACATTTCTGGCTAAGTCATGCATTAAGTCATGCATTTTACATACTACTACTATCTCATGTCCTGAGATATATTTTTGTACAACTTTCATATCCTGCAGGAAGGACCTCCAAACCAATTCATGGAAAATGCATTCTCCTTTCTGTGTTAAATCCATTGTTCCCTCTTCTTTAATAAAGCCGTTTGCCATCCATAGTTGGATCAACATATCCTTCTCCATCTCATAATCCTTGGGGAAAAGTGCACAAAATGCAAAACATTGCTTCATTTCTGATGACAAGTGGTTGTAGCTTAACTTTAGTATGGGCATGACCTCGTATTTGCCTCCAGCATTATCCCCAATGTTGCTTTCTTCGATGGCCATCCATTCCTCTACTTGTTGCTTTGAACTGAGTAATCCACCCATTGTCTTCAGAGCAAGAGGTAACCCGCCGCATTTATTGGCAATGTGTCTTCCAATGGTGACTAACTCTGCTTGCTCCTCTACACCATTGTTAAATGCTCTGTTCGAAAATAAATCCCATGAATCTTCTTCACTCAAAAATGTTAGCTCATGGGGCTTAACGGTGCACATTATAGATGCCACTTGCATGCTTCTACATGTAACCACTATAGCACTTCCTGGTCCACCAACAGAACACAGTAGTGGCTTCAACTCATCATCCCACATCCTCTTCTCTTCATTCCATACATCGTCGAGAACAAGTAAAAATCTCTTCCGGCCAATGACTTCATCAAGTTTCTTCTGCAATAGCTCGATGTTGCCAGACAAGTCACATCTTTGTTTTGTAACCAATTCAATGATGGATTTCACAATAGCAATAACATCAAAATTGTCTGACACGCAGTGCCACATCTTCAACTGGAAATGTTGCTGAACCTCTTGGTCATTATACACCATCTTAGCAAGTGCCGTCTTGCCAAGACCTCCCATACCGAAGATGGGCAGCACCTGCACGTTCTGCTGATCTTGTTGGTCTAGCAGCAGCTTCACCACCCCCTCTTTGTCATCATCTCTTCCAAAGATGTTGGTAGACTCGTCCAGTTTGGAGTGTGTCTGCCGCCAAGGAAGTTGCGGCCCCTCCCGATTGACAGAATTCTCAAGCCCAAACATGTTCATCTCCTCAACCAGCTCCTTGATCTTCTCGAGGACTCCCTTAAGCTTCCTGCTCATGGCAAAACGGAAGAGCAGCGGGCTGCGGCACGTGACGTAGCCGAGTACCTTGCGGGAAGTGGACTTGCCGATCTGGGCTTCGCGGCGCAGCGCCTCATACTGGAAGTCGTCGAGGACGTCATCGGCCTCATAGGCGACGGCCTTGAGCTTCTCCATCCAGCTCCTGAGGTAGGCATTCGTTTGGCTCCTTTCCTCCGCGTTGCCCAGCTTGCACTGGACGGCTAGCAGATGGCGCTCCAGCGTTTGTCGGTCGTCATCAAGGCCACACATGCGGGTCACGGTCTGGACGAGCGTGTCTGCGGCCTTGCCAGCCAGGCCTTCCACCACAGGGAGAAGTAGTGATTCGGCCATGATCTTGCAGATCGGAGGAGGAAGAAACTGCAGGATATAAAAGAAGGGAAGAGAGATTCAGGACTGGCAGATCAGGAACAACCAAAGAAGAACAAAACACACCCCAGAATTGAGGAGAGAATGCACCTCAGCAACAACCGAAGTCGATCAGATCCAACGCGCCGTCGCCTCCCTGGTTTGGAGCTTTCTCGCCAAGGCTACTATGGAAATGGGATGCTGCCGTTGGTGAAAAGAGAAGTGAAGGCGCCTGCATGCAGCTGCCGAAAAGGAATATCGAAGAGAGGCAAATTAAAGGGAAAAGAAGTGGGGAAGAAAAGATGCTAAACTTGCATTACTAGCCTACTTTTGCTGTCTTTTGATGGAAGGACCAAGAAACGAATAAAGTTGGTGCAGCAGGTGAGAGCGCTTAGCTTTTACGCTTTGCTGCAGATAAGATACCTGTTTTAATTATGGTTTTTACCTTGTACTACTCCTAGTACCTGTTTTATGCCGTTGGTTTGGATTAATAATGCAACCACTTGGCTATGGTTATATTATCACAAAAACTCAACGTTTGATTGTTTTGACGAACAATAACATCTGGTGGCCAGTGGCTACATAATAAAAGAAAACTTCTGATGGCAGGATGCCTTGTTTGCAGTCTCTGACTACATTTGTCTGCACAAATTCCATGTCCACGCAAAGGATATACAAAGATCTTGTTCTTGTTGAATTTCCTATTTAAGGAACTACGCACTTTTCTAACTTCAACTCCTAAATATTAATTGCAGTGGGTCCCATGTGTTAGTGGGGGAAAGATTTTGGATAGTCTGCCGTGGATGCTGTAAACATCTATCAACAGAAACACCTTAATTTTGCTTGGTCAGTTTCGTTTTCATAATTACTACTCCCTCCGATCCAAAATAAGTGCCGCAGTTTTGCATTGGGGTAAGTTCAAAACTGCGGCACTTAATATGGATCGGAGGTAGTACTATTTTCTAAACCAAACGTATGGAAATTTCCATTGCTGCGTGTATTTTAGGCAACACGCATATCTTATTAGCTTGCTTCTTTTTATGAGGGTCACCTGCATGTTTAGCTCCACATCAATGCAATGCACATGCAATTTCTTTGCTTGAACATGCCATACGCATACACCTATAGCATATATAATTACAGATAGAAGTATAATAACACAGCTTGGAGACCGTGAGTATACAGATAACTTTTCAAGGGTCCCACATATATTGCGAGCCAAGAGACCTTAAATGGCATGTTAAGCAAGTTCTTAAAAAGCTGATTTTGGCCTAGTTTCCCCCGAATGGGACCTCCACTGATCCCTCGCCTCCCTCCGGGCCATCACCCGGATTGGATCTGACCACGTCGCCCTCCTTCTCTCTTCTGCTGATGAACGCCCCCCGGTCCCCCCCCCCCGCCCCCCCCCCCGCTTCCGGTTTGAGACTTATTGGCTGTCCCAACCTGGCTTCATTGACGCGGTCGGTGCCCGGTGGGTGGAGACTCGGCTCTCTCCCGTCCCCCTGCCGCCGCTTCTGCTGCCGACTCGCAGCGCGATTGCGCCAAACGGGCCGACAGTTCATGAAAGGATGGGGCGCCAACCTGGGGCGCGACCTCCGCGAGCGTAAGAAGGCTCTTCTGTCCGCGATCCAAGCCTTGGATCTTCGGGCCGACGCGCACGGCCTCTCCCCAGAGGAGTGGCTTTCCGCTACGACTTGGAGGACCAGCTCTCTATCATCTACACGGATGAAGAGGCTTACTGGCGGTTGCGCGGTGCTCAGAAATGGGTCCTGAAGGGGACGCGAATACGGCTTACTTCCAAGCCATCGCGAATGGTCGTCGCAGGTGCAACACCATCCCCCTTCTTTGGGATGGCTCGGTTCTCCTGCAATCCCCGCGGGACATTAGGTCCCACGTCGACGGCTTCTATAGGTCCTTGTTCACCGCCGCTCCTCGGAGCGGCTTATCCCTAGCCCATGACTGTTGGTCTGGTCGCCAACTTGTCTCCGCATCTGAGAACGCAGCCCTTACGGCCCCCTTCTCTGAGCACGAAGTCTGGGCGGCCATCAAGGGCATGAACCCGTCCTCGGCCCCTGGCCCGGATGGTCTTCCAGAGCTTCTGGAATGTGATTAAGCCGGAGATCATGGCTATCTTTGATGAGTTCTACGTCGGATCCATCGATCTCGGACGTTCGAACCACGGACGATCTCGCCATCCCCAAGGTTCCCGGTGCTTCGACATCCGCCAGTTCCGCCTATCACGGTGATTAACGTGATCTTCCGGATTCTTGCTAAAGGGTACGCCAATAGGGTGACCCGCTTGTCGATCGATACCCACCCCAACCAATCGGCTTTCATCCAAGGCCGGTATATTCGGATGGGTGTTGGTCCTCCACGAAATCCTCCATGAAGTCCGCTCCAAGCACCTCAAAGCGGTCTTTACAAGATCGATTTCCATAAGGCCTATGACACGTTAGTTGGCCCTTCCTTCGGGAAGTTCTTCTGCGAAAAGGCTTTGATGACCGTTGGGTAACTCGGGTGATGCAGATGATTTCGTGTGGGCGCACGGCCGTTAACATCAACGGGGAGATTGTGTTGGGGAACGTAGTAATTTCAAATTTTTTCCTACGCACACGCAAGACCATGGTGATGGCATAGCAACGAGAGGGAGAGTGTGTCCACGCCCTCGTGAGACCGAAAGCGAAGCGTTATAACAACGCGGTTGATGTAGTCGTACGTCTTCACGATCCGACCGATCCAAGTACCGAACGTACGGCACCTCCGAGTTCAGCACACGTTCAGCTCGATGACGATCCCCGTGCTCCGATCCACCAAGGCGTCGGGGATGAGTTCCGTCAGCACGACGGCGTGGTGACGATGATGATGCTTCACCGGCGCAGGGCTTCGCCTAAGCTCCGCGACGATATGACCGAGGTGGAATATGGTGGAGGGGGGCACCGCACACGGCTAAGAACGATGACGTAGATCAACTTGTGTCTCATGGGGTGCCCCCCTGCCCCCGTATATAAAGGAGCAAGGGGGGGGTGCGGCCGGAGTAGGACTCCCCCCCTTTTCCTAGTTGGATTAGGTTTGGGGAGGGGGAAGAGGGAAGGGGGGCGCCGCCTCTCCTTGTCCTATTCGGACTAGAGGGGGGGGGCGCGCCTGCCCTGGCCGGCCCTCCTCTTCTCCCTTATGGCCCATCAAGGCCCATTGACCCCGGGGTTCCGTAACCCCGGTGTTCGGTAAAATCCTGCTTTCATCGGAACCTTCCAAGTCCAAACATAGGCTTCCAATATATCAATCTTTATGCCTCGACCATTTCGAGACTCCTCGTCATGTCCGTGATCACATCAGGGACTCCGAACAACCTTCGGTACATCAAAACTTATAAACTCATAATAAACTGTCATCGAAACGTTAAGCGTGCGGACCCTACGGGTTCGAGAACTATGTAGACATGACCTAGAACTATTCTCGGTCAATAACCAATAGCGGAACCTAGATGCCCATATTGGTTCCTACATATTCTAGGAAGATCTTTATCGGTCAAACCGCATAACAACATACGTTGTTCCCTTTGTCATCGGTATGTTACTTACCCGAGATTCGATCGTCGGTATCCAATACCTAGTTCAATCTCGTTATCGCAAGTCTCTTTACTCGTTCCGTAATACATCATCTCACAACTAACTTATTAGTTGCAATGCTTGCAAGGCTTATGTGATGTGTATTACCGAGAAGGCCTAGAGATACCTCTCCGACAATCGGAGTGACAAAACCTAATCTCAAATACGCCAACCCAACATGTACCTTTGGAGACACCTGTAGTACTCCTTTATAATCACCCGATTACGTTGTGACGTTTGGTAGTACCAAAGTGTTCCTCCGTAAACGGAGTTGCATAATCTCATAGTTACAGGAACATGTATAGGTCATGAAGAAAGCAATAGCAATATACTAAACGATCAAGTGCTAAGCTAACGGAATGGGTCATGTCAATCACATCATTCTCCTAATGATGTGATCCCATTAATCAAATGACAACTCATGTCTATGGTTAGGAAACATAACCATCTTTGATTAATGAGCTAGTCTAGTAGAGGCATACTAGTGACTATATGTTTGTCTATGTATTCACACATGTATTATGTTTCCGGTTAATACAATTCTAGCATGAATAATAAACATTTATCATGATATAAGGAAATAAATAATAACTTTATTATTGCCTCTAGGGCATATTTCCTTCAGTCTCCCACTTGCACTAGAGTCAATAATCTAGATTACACAGTAATGATTCTAACACCCATGGAGTCTTGGTGCTGATCATGTTTTGCTTGTGGAAGAGGCTTAGTCAACGGGTCTGCAACATTCAGATCCGTATGTATTTTGCAAATCTCTATGTCTCCCACTTGGACTTGGTCCCGAATGGAATTGAAGCGTCTCTTGATATGCTTGGTCCTCTTGCGAAATCTGGATTCCTTTGCCAAGGCAATTGCACCAGTATTGTCACAGAAGATCTTCATTGGTCCCGATGCACTAGGTATGACACCTAGATCGGAAATGAACTATTTCATCCAGACTCTTTCATTTGCTGCTTCCGAAGCAGCTATGTACTCCGCTTCACATGTAGATCCCGTCACGACGCTTTTTTTAGAACTGCACCAACTGACAGCTCCACCGTTTAATAAAAACACGTATCCGGTTTGCGATTTAGAATCGTCCGGATCAGTGTCAAAGCTTGCATCGACGTAACCATTTACGACTAGCTCTTTGTCACCTCCATATCGAGAAACATATCCTTAGTCCTTTTCGGTATTTCAGATGTTCTTGACCGCTGTCCAAATGATCCACTCTGGATTACTTTGGTACCTTCCTGCCAAGCTTATTGCTAAGCATACGTCGGTCTGGTACACAGCATTGCATACATGATAGAGCCTATGGCTGAAGCATAGGGAATATCTTTCATTTTCTCTCTATCTTCGCTATGGTCGGGCATTGAGTCCGACTCAATCTCACACCTTGTAATCTGGTAAAAAACCTTTCTTTGCCTGATCCATTTTGAACTTTTTCAAAACTTTATCAAGGTATGTGCTTTGTGAAAGTCCAATTAAGCGTCTTGATCTATCTCTATAGATCTTGATGCCCAATATGTAAGCAGCTTCACCGAGGTCTTTCATTGAAAAACTTTTATTCAAGTATCCTTTTATGCTATCCAGAAATTCTATATCATTTCCAATCAATAATATGTCGTCCACATATAATATCAGAAATTCTACAGAGCTCCCACTCACTTTCTTGTAAATACAGGCTTCTCCAAAAGTCTGTATAAAACCATATGCTTTGATCACACTATCAAAGCATTTATTCCAACTCCGAGAGGCTTGCACCAGACCATAAATTGATCGCTGGAGCTTGCACACTTTGTTAGCACCCTTTGGATCAACAAAACCTTCTGGTTGCATCATATACAACTCTTCTTCTAGAAATCCATTCAAGAATGCAGTTTTCACATCCATTTGCCAAATTTCATAATCATAAAATGCGGCAATTGCTAACATGATTCGGACAGACTTAAGCATCGCTACGGGTGAAAAAGTCTCATCGTAGTCAACCCCTTGAACTTGTCGAAAACCTTTCGCAACAAGTCGAGCTTTATAGACAGTTACATTACCATCAGCGTCAGTCTTCTTCTTAAAAATCCATTTATTCTCAATGGCTTGCCGATCATCGGGCAAGTCAACCAAAGTCCATACTTTGTTTTCATACATGGATCCCATCTCAGATTTCATGGCTTCCAGCCATTTTGCGGAATCTGGGCTCACCATCGCTTCTTCATAGTTTGTAGGTTCGCCATGGTCAAGTAACATGACTTCGAATAGGATTACCGTACCACTCAGTGCGTATTTTACTCTGGTTGACCCACGAGTTCAGTAGTAACTTGATCTGAAGTTTCATGATCAACATCATTAGTTTCCTCACTAATTGGTGTAGTTGTCACAGAACCGTTTCTTGTGATGAACTACCTTCCAATAAGGGAACAGATCTGATTATCTCATCAAGTTCTACTTTCCTCCCACTCACTTCTTTCGAGAGAAACTCCTTTTCTAGAAAGGATCCGAATTTAGCAACGAAAATCTTGCCTTCAGATCTGTGATAGAAGGTGTACCCAACAGTCTCCTTTGGGTATCCTATGAAGACACATTTCTCCGATTTGGGTTCGAGCTTATCTGGTTGAAGTTTCTTCACATAAGCATCGCAGCCCCAAACTTTAAGAAACGACAACTTTGGTTTCTTGCCAAACCACAGTTCATAAGGCGTCGTCTCAACGGACTTTGATGGTGCCCTATTCAACGTGAATGCGGCCGTCTCTAAAGCATATCCCCAAAACGATAGCGGTAATTCAGTAAGAGACATCATAGATCGCACCATATCAAGTAAAGTACGACACGACGCTCGACACACCATTTCTCTGTGGTGTTCCGGGTGGCGTGAGTTGCGAAACTATTCCGCATTGTTTCAAATGTAAACCAAACTCGTAACTCAAATATTCTCCTCCACGATCAGATCGTAGAAATTTTATTTTCTTGTTACGATGATTTTCCACTTCACTCTGAAATTCTTTGAACTTTTCAAACGTTTCAGATTTGTGTTTCATTAAGTAGATATACCCATATCTGCTCAAATCATCTGTGAATGTGAGAAAATAACGATACCCGCCGCGTGCCTCAACATTCATTGGACCACAAACATCAGTATGTATGATTTCCAACAAGTCAGTTGCTCGCTCCATAGTTCCGGAGAACGGCGTTTTAGTCATCTTGCCCATGAGGCACGGTTCGCAAGTACCAAGTGATTCATAATCAAGTGATTCCAAAAGTCCATCAGTATGGAGTTTCTTCATGCGTTTTACACCGATATGACCCAAACGGCAGTGCCACAAATAAGTTGCATTATCATTATCAACTCTGCATCTTTTGGTTTCAACACTATGAATATGTGTATTACTACTATCGAGATTTAATAAAAATAGACCACTCTTCAAGGGTGCATGACCATAAAAGATATTATTCATATAAATAGAACAACCATTATTCTCTGTCTTAAATGAATAACCGTCTCGCATCAAACAAGATCCAGATATAATGTTCATGCTTAACGCTGGCACCAAATAACAATTATTTAGGTCTAAAACTAATCCCGATGGTAGATGTAGAGGTAGCGTGCCGACCGCGATCACATTGACTTTGGAACCATTTCCACGCCGCATCGTCACCTCGTCCTTAGCCAATCTTCGCAATCCGTAGTTCTGTTTGAGTTGCAAATATTAGCAATGTAACCAGTATCAAATACCAGTACTACTGCGAGTATTAGTAAGGTACACATCAATAACATGTATATCACATATACCTTTGATCACCTTGACATCCTTCTTATCCGCCAAATACTTGGGGCAGTTCCGCTTCCAATGTCCGATCGCTTGCAAGAAAAGCACTCGATTTCAGGCTTAGGTCCAGACTTGGGTTTCTTCTCTTGAGCAGCAACTTTCTTGCTGTTCTTGAAGTTCCCTTCTTCTTTCCTTTGCCCTTTTCTTGAAACTAGTGGTCTTGTTGACCATCAACACTTGATGCTCTTTCTTGATTTCTACCTCCATGCTTTTAGCATTGCGAAGAGCTCGGAATTGTTTCGGTCATCCCTTGCATATTATAGTTCATCACGAAGCTCTTGTAGCTTGGTGGCGTGATTGGAGAATTCTGTCAATGACACTATCATCCGGAAGAGTAACTCCCAGTTGAATCAAGTGATTATTATACCCGGACATTTTGAGTATATGTTCACCTTGTAACTATTCTCCTCCATTTTGCAGCTATAGAACTTATTGGAGACTTCATATCTCTCAATCCGGCATTTGCTTGAAATATTAACTTCAACTCCTGGAACATCTCATATGCTCCATGACGCTCAAAACGTCGTTGAAGACCCGGTTCTAAGCCGTAAAGCATGGCACACTGAACTATAGAGTAGTCATCAGTTTTGCTTTGCCGACGCTCACAACTTCGGTGTTGCTCTGCAGCAGGCTCGGCACCCAGCGGTGCTTCCGGGACGTAATTCTTCATGCAGCAATGAGGATAATCCTCAAGTTACGGACCCAGTCCGTAATTGCTACCATCATCTTTCAACTTTGCTTTCTCAAGGAACGCATTAAAATTCAACGGAACAACAAAGACGAGCAATCTATCTACAAGAAACATAGACAAGCAAAATACTATCCGGTACTAAGTTCATGATAAATTTAAGTTTAATTAATCATATTAAAAACTCCCACTTAGACAGACATCTCTAGTCATCTAAGTGATTACGTGATCCAAATCAACCAAACCATGTCCGATCATCACGTGAGATGGAGTAGTTTCAATGGTGAACATCACTATGTTGATCATATCTACTATATGATTCACGCTCGACCTTTCGGTCTCCGTGTTCCGAGGCCATATCTGTTATATGCTAGGCTCGTCAAGTTTAACCTGAGTATTCGCGTGTGCAACTGTTTTGCACCGTTGTATTTGAACGTAGAGCCTATCACACCCGATCATCACGTGGTGTCTCAAAGACGAAGAACTTTCATAGCGGTGCATATTCGGGAGAACACTTCTTGATAATTTTAGTGAGAGATCATCTTATAATGCTACCGTCAATCAAAGCAAGATAAGATGCATAAAGGATAAACATCACATGCAATCAATATAAGTGATATGATATGGTCATCATCATTTTGTGCTTGTGATCTCCATCTCCGAAGCACCGTCATGATCACCATCTTCACCGGCGCGACACCTTGATCTCCATCGTAGCATCGTTGTTGTCTCGCCAACTATTGCTTCTCGACTATCGCTACTGCTTAGTGATAAAGTAAAGCAATTACATGGCGTTGCATTTCATACAATAAAGCGACAACCATATGGCTCCTGCCATTGCCGATAACTCGGTTACAAAACATGATCATCTCATACAATAAAATATAGCATCACGTCTTGACCACATCACATCACAACATGCCCTGCAAAAACAAGTTAGACGTCCTCTACTTTGTTGTTGCAAGTTTTACGTGGCTGCTACGGGCTGAGCAAGAACTGTTCTTACCTACGCATCAAAACCACAACGATAGTTTGTCAAGTTGGTGCTGTTTTAACCTTCGCAAGGACAGGGCGTAGCCACACTCAGTTCAACTAAAGTGAGAGAAACAGACACCGCCGGTCACCTTTAAGCAACGAGTGCTCAAGCGGTGAAACCAGTCTCGCGTAAGCGTCGCGTAATGTCGGTCGGGCCGCTTCATCTCACAATACCGCCGAACCAAAGTATGACATGCTGGTAAACAGTATGACTTATATCGCCCACAACTCACTTGTGTTCTACTCGTGCATATGACATCAACGCATAAAACCTGGCTCGGATGCCCTGTTGGGGAACGTAGTAATTTCAAAAATTTCCACGCACACGCAAGACCATGGTGATGGCATAGCAACGAGAGGGAGAGTGTCCACGCACTCGTGAGACCGAAAGCGAAGCGTTATAACAACGCGGTTGATGTAGTCGTACGTCTTCACGATCCGACCGATCCAAGTACCGAACGTACGGCACCTCCGAGTTCAGCACATGTTCAGCTCGATGACGATCCCCGTGCTCCGATCCAGCAAGGCGTCGGGGATGAGTTCCGTCAGCACGACGGCGTGGTGACGATGATGATGCTTCACCGGCGCAGGGCTTCACCTAAGCTCCGCGACGATATGACCGAGGTGGAATATGGTGGAGGGGGGCACCGCACACGGCTAAGAACGATCACGTAGATCAACTTGTGTCTCATGGGGTGCCCCCTGCCCGGATATAAAGGAGCAAGGGGGGTGCGGCCGGCCCTAGGGAGGCGCGCCTGGAGGAGTCCTACTCCCACCGGGAGTAGGACTCCCCCTTCCTAGTTGGATTAGGTTTGGGGAGGGGGAAGAGGGAAGGGGGGCGCCCCTCTCCTTGTCCTATTCGGACTAGAGGGGGAGGGGGCGCGCGGCCTGCCCTGGCCGGCCCTCCTCTTCTCCCCTTATGGCCCATCAAGGCCCATTGACCCCCCGGGGGGTTCCGGTAACCCCCCGGTGTTCCGGTAAAATCCTGTTTTCATCCGGAACCTTTCCGAAGTCCAAACATAGGCTTCCAATATATCAATCTTTATGTCTCGACCATTTCGAGACTCCTCGTCATGTCCGTGATCACATCCGGGACTCCGAACAACCTTCGGTACATCAAAACTTATAAACTCATAATAAACTGTCATCGAAACGTTAAGCGTGCGGACCCTACGGGTTCGAGAACTATGTAGACATGACCTAGAACTATTCTCGGTCAATAACCAATAGCGGAACCTGGATGCCCATATTGGTTCCTACATATTCTGCGAAGATCTTTATCGGTCAAACCGCATAACAACATACGTTGTTCCCTTTGTCATCGGTATGTTACTTACCCGAGATTCGATCGTCGGTATCCAATACCTAGTTCAATCTCGTTATCGCAAGTCTCTTTACTCGTTCCGTAATACATCATCTCACAACTAACTTATTAGTTGCAATGCTTGCAAGGCTTATGTGATGTGTGTTACCGAGAAGGCCTAGAGATACCTCTCTGACAATCGGAGTGACAAAACCTAATCTCGAAATACGCCAACCCAACATGTACCTTTGGAGACACCTGTAGTACTCCTTTATAATCACCCGATTACGTTGTGACGTTTGGTAGTACCAAAGTGTTCCTCCGTAAACGGAGTTGCATAATCTCATAGTTACAGGAACATGTATAGGTCATGAAGAAAGCAATAGCAATATACTAAACGATCAAGTGCTAAGCTAACGGAATGGGTCATGTCAATCACATCATTCTCCTAATGATGTGATCCCATTAATCAAATGACAACTCATGTCTATGGTTAGGAAACATAACCATCTTTGATTAATGAGCTAGTCTAGTAGAGGCATACTAGTGACTATATGTTTGTCTATGTATTCACACATGTATTATGTTTACGGTTAATACAATTCTAGCATGAATAATAAACATTTATCATGATATAAGGAAATAAATAATAACTTTATTATTGCCTCTAGGGCATATTTCCTTCAGATTGGTCCCTACTTCCCCACGTTCTGTGGGGTGAGACAGGGTGACCCTTTTTCCCGTTCTTGTTTAATATGGTGGTTGATGCTCTTGCGGCCATCCTGGACAAGGCCAAGGCTGCTGGTCATATTCGTGGGATCACCCCTCACCTGACCGGTGGCACTGGCATCTCCCTGCTCCAGTACGCTGACGACACCATCATCATGGTCGAAGGCTCGGATGCGGACATCGCTAGTCTGAAATTCCTCCTCCTCTGCTTCCAGCAAATGGCTAGTCTCAAGATCAACTTCGACAAAAGCGATGTGATGGTGATGGGCTACTCTCCGGCTGAGGCCCTCGACATTGCCAACCGCCTCAACTGCCGCCTGGGCTCCTTCCCAACGACATACTTGGGAACGCCCATTAGTGACTCCCGGCTCACTGTGGCGGACCTTCGCCCTACGGTCTCCAAGTTGCAAACGCGAATGGAGCCGTGGCAAGGTCGATGGCTCTCGAAGGCGGCCCGGACAATCCTCATCAACTCCTCGCTCTCTAGTCTCCTCATATTCCTTATGAGCTTCTACAGTCTCCACGAGACCCTCCATCACGAGATTGCTATAATTCAATCTCGCTTCTATTGGGCGGGAGACAATAACAGGCAGAAGTATCATATGGTTAGTTGGCCCGACATCTGCAAACCTCGGGACCAGGGAGGCCTTGGCATCATGTGCTCTAAGCGCATGAACATTGCCCTCCTTTCCCGCTGGCTCTGGCGCATCTCTCAGGGACATGGCGGTCTGTGGTTAGACATCATCCGGAACAAATACCTGCGTGGTCAACCCTTGGCCTTCTGCCAGCGGTCGGACGGGTCCCAGTTCTAGCAGTCGGTCATCCAGCTGCTTCCCGTCCTCCGCATTGGGACCTCCATCTTAGTTGGTTCCGGAGCGACGACCCTGTTCTGGTTTGACCGCTGGGCTGGGGACGCCCCCTTCGCTGCCCGCTTTCCCGACCTCTTCTCCATCGCAGTCGCCCCTACAATCTCAGTTCAGCAGGCCCTTATTGACTTAGGGCGCCTCGCGTTCCGGAGGCCATTTGGGCCTCCGGAAGTGGCCGCCTGGCATGAGCTGCTTGATTGTATTGCGCTCCATGAACCGACTGTCGATGTTGGCCCGGATGAGGTTCGGTGGCACCTTGAGCCTTCGGGACAATTCTCCACCAAGTCCCTTTATGCGGCTATCGCCCCCTCCTCCGCCCCTCCCCCCCTTCAGGCGATTTGGTCCATTCGACTGCCCCTTAAAATCTGGATCTTCATGTGGCAGTGGATTCGCGGTCGGCTTCCGTCGGGTGTTGAGGTCCATAAGCGCAATGGCCCGGCTCGCATCTACCCCTTTGTGATTCCCCAAGACTCGAACCACATTTTCTTCTCCTGTGTGTGCGCAGTTAAATGCTGGAGCTGCTTTAGGGAGGCAATTGGCGGAATTGGTGCCACTCCAACTTCCTGCACCTCTTCGCGAACTACAGTGCCTTTCCGCCTCCATCTCGCCACATTAGGTGGCTTGAGATTGGGGTTCTCGCGTGGACGCTTTGGACCATTCGCAATAAACTTGTGATTCAGCGCTCCCCTCTCCGACGCTCTACTGACGCCCTCTACAAATTGTCTGGTTACTTGCAGCTCTGGCGGCCGCTTAGCCGCCCTCGGGACCGGGACGCCATCTCCGCCTTCATCGCCGACCTCCGCTCGATGGCCGTCCGTCTGTCGCCGCCCCCTCCGCCGCCTCCTCCTGAGCCTGATTAGTCGTGTGTTGCTATCCAGCTCCGGCTACGGCCTTGGCCCCTGGCTGAGCTGTCTTTTATGTTGTGTTTGCGTTTCTGGGCTTGTTGAGTTGTGCCCTCAGCAGAACCTCTGGACCTTATTTGTGCGACTTGGGTGTGTGTGTTGAACTAGTCTTGTATGTGCTCCTGGCGGTTTGCTTTATTTATAAAGCGGGGCGAAAGCCTTTTTCGGTAAAAAGCTGTTTTTTTTAGCCATTTCCATAATGCAACAGAGGTTATTATGACATGGCTGTGAATGGCAAGTGCATATAAATGCTCATAAACATGCTTAGTCAATTTTTGAACTCTACAAACCTATCTTCTAAAAGGAAATCTCTTTCTCCAGATTACCAAGTTGGAAAAAGAAGTTGGCATCACAAAGCAGAGCAGAGAAGCACTAGGTGGGAGGGTACAGAAGTAACAGAACTGATGAACATGGCTGGTTACTGACAACTGATTTGACTGCTGCGGCCTGCGGCTACCGGGAAAATGCCTGGTAAATGGGGATGCAAAAGCAAGAAGGTTAGTTTTCAGGTGAAAATAAATAATAGGAGGCGCTCCTATCCTATATGTAGCAAATTATGTGTCAGGACAGTGGAATTTAAAGATTGAAAAACTGTAACACGATCAGTTTCGTGTTTACAAAATGAATCTTTCATGCAAAATGCCGTCGTTCCTACGTGCAATGCTTTGCACATGCATAGTCTTTGTTCCTAGTGGGAAATATTTAGCTTGTTCCTAGTTGGAAATATTTCATAGTTTTGTTCACTTCAGTGTTTTTAAATCTGTTTATATATTCATAGTTTTTGGTACTGCAACTCTATTTATTAAGTTTATATATATAGTGTAGTTAGTTCATGGATCTAGGATCTTCACCAAAATTGTCAGCCGATAAGATTTTCAATGAAAATGGAAGCTTGTTTAATCCTGTTAAGGCTACAGCAGAAGGTCGTCCTGTGTATGTGACCGCCTGACTGGGGAGGTATGTCCAAATCTTTAAGGGAAACATCATTCACTAGAGACACGTCCTTTACTAAATTTGAGCTCTATCATACGTCGGGAGTAGAATTTAATTCTTTTTGGGCCGTCTGGCAAGTTTGTAACTTTTAACTTCTTCATTAACTTCCTTCATTGTACAAAGAAGTGTTGCTTACTAAATTAGTAACGCATGAGGTGAAAGGCTTATTTTCCCGGCTGTTTCCAACCAACGAATAGTCTGTAGTTACTGAAGTATAGGAACTGGAAGTTCTGTAGTTGCATTTTATTTCCTTGTAACTTTGTCCAAGAAAACATTGAGCTTACATGTCATTAGATCAATTCAACAGTACTACAATGCCAATACATTGGAGAGGGGATATTGCAATGCCACTGAAATTGGACAGCATGATGCATCAATCGATCGATACATCAGAGCAACTGAATTTTGGACATCATCAATCGATCAATACATCAGAGCAACTGGATTTTGGACAGCAACCGCATTTTGGACCATTCTATACATCAGAATCATAGATCAACAGAGATGAAAAGGGACAGGATCGGGGATGGTCGATGGTGCGCTCACCTTGCTCACCGCCGTCGATTGAAACGGCGTCAAACGGCTTTGCATGAGTGCGTTTGAGTGACCGCGTGGGTGCCGCCATGCCCGTGCCGTTGAGTGCCGCACTGGTGGTTGGTGGAGGGCCTGGAGGTGAGCCTCCGATGGGAAGAGGCGAAGGGCGGGAGCCGGGATACGGCAGCCTTACCCGCTCGTCCTCGGTGCGCTCGACGAGGAAAAAGGAGAGCCACGACCGGCGGCGAGCCCCGTCGGAGCCGAGCCCGACGCGTCCTGCTTCGGGGGGTTCTGGGCGTGGCAAGGAGGCAGGAGGGACACGATGACTGGTGCAGCGATTACGGTATGGGAGAAAGTGGTGACTGGTGCGGAGACGGCGGCGATTGGCGCGGAGAGGACGGCAGCAGGATCGGGGCGGGGGCGGCGGCGGCGGCAGAAGAGCGAGTCACGTCCTCTCGTCTGGCCTCTCTGGAATGAGCCGTCCCAGCAGGTCCACGGGCATTGAGCGTTTTTTTCTCTTTTGCTTTTTTCACATTTTTGCTTTATTTATTTTACCTTTGCTTAGTAGTATTTCGAAATATTCTAAATATATCTATTATATAAATAAACTTACATACAGAATTAAGTTAATCGTTCATTTGAAAAATGTTAAATGAGAATAGAAAATGTTTCTAATCTATACAAAAACGTAAAATTTGTATGGAAAAAGTAGACACCAAAACATATATATGAAAATATAATTATTCATTTATAAAAAATAAATATGCATAAAATTTGTTCCTGGTGTATAAAAAAGTATAATGTGTGGGGAAAGTAAACATGGAAACATATATATATATATATATATATATATATATATATATATATATATATATATATGAAAAATGTTAACCATGTATTTTAAAAACGTTTAACATGTATAAAATGTTTCAAATGTATGTAAAAATGTTGATAGCATAAAAAATCTTTGTGACATTTTAAAAATGATCACGTATTTCAAAAAAATGTGACCTTATAAAAACAAATTAATCGTGTATTTGGGAAATTTTAAACGTATATCAAATAAATGTTTCAAATGTATATGAAAATGCAAAATGTTTATGAAGAAATAGACATCAAACATGTATTTGAAAGAAATGTTAATCATGTAGTATTAACAAATGTTAAATGTGTATAAAAATGTTGTTGATGTATAGGTCAAATGATTTTTCTAAATGCGTGTGTTTTAAAACATTTCACATGTATAAAATAAATATTTCACATGTACATGAAAAATGCACATAGGAAACCGAGGAAAAACGATACAAACAACATAGAAAAACATATGAAAACCCTAAAGAAAAACACATAAAAGGAAAGAAAGGAAGAACCCAATAATAACTAAAAAGTCCAGTAAAAGGCAAAAAAAATGATAAGAAAGAAGAAAGAAAAGAAGAAGAAAAGGAAAAAACATTAAAAACTGAGAAAAAACAAAGAAAACAGAATTTATAACAAAGGAAAAAAAGAAAAACTTAAGAAAACCAATGAAAAAACAAAAAGAACCGAAGAAAGGAATAAAGGAAAACAGGAGCATAGCGAATGTCTATGCTAATTGGTTGGTTCGCTCGCGCTGCGCCTAATGCAAGAGCTCCTTCCATCTGTCTATAAGCGAGATATAGCTCTCGCGCTCAGTCGGTGCCTCAGAGTTGAACATAGATGAATTTGGGCTGGGCCTCAATTGGTGCACAGCACTGGACCGGGCCAAAAGAGGCTCAGCTCGATCAGATTTTGGGCCTGGTTTTCAAACTCGGCTCGACAAAAATAGTTCACGGGCCGAGCCAGAAAGCCCGCTTGACCGTTCAGCCGTAGCGACGGCCCTCACGCCTTTGGGCATCTCATGGATCTGAAAAACCTCATCCATAGCTTCAAAAATAAAGCCTTCATTTTCTCTTAGTTTTTTATTGCGGAAAAAACTTTTGATCAATTCATCAACTGTCAAGGTAGTATACGAAGACCATCAAAAGTAAAAAATACATCCAGGTCCATAGACCACCTAGTGACGACTACAAGTTCTGGAGTGAGCCGAAGGCATGCCGCCGTCATCTCCCCTCCCTGATGGGAGCCGGGCAAACCCTATTGTAGTAGACAGTCGGGAAGTCATCATACTAAGCCCTCATAGGATCAGCGTGACAGAATTGCAATCACCATCGATGAAGAGAAGCGAATATGTGCACATATGCCAGATAACTAATTTTGCCGGTCCGGTCATACTTGCACGCTTAGAATTATGTTCGTTAAGATCCTGGAATGCAAACATGAATAAATAACTTGAGACAAAGAAGATGGAAATAAAAAACTTAGAAGCCCAAGAAAGTGTATTTGAATTATGATGGAGCTGGATTTTTTAACGCGCAAAAGAAAGTGCACTAGTTCAGACTTTATGTTTCAAAAAATATTCTTAACGAGATCTGAAGACTTTATGTTATCACAGCAAAGTACATTGTGAAGGATCATCTGTAACTGTAAGTTCTCCTTCCACGTTGGACGTTGCAGTTTTGCCAGAGTTTGCAAGAGGAGACAGGCGAATGCAGACAGAGCTTGCTATTTCCTTGACTGATGAAACACTCAACAAGCGCCTGGGTACACTCACGCACCACACACGCCTCAGCCACACCACACGACACCAATGCCCAAGAAAGACACGCACACAAACGCTCTCATTCACATGTCAGGTTACCAGGCAGACAGACAAATACAAATTTACAGGGAAATACAAATTCGCACTGACATCTACATGTAGAGAAACTGGATCAAGAAATATCTGTCTGCATTGACACACACGTGGAGAAAATTTGTAGGGAACGCGACGACGGCCACAACATAATCTCATTCCGATTGTTGGATCTACTTTCAGACAACATTCATCACATGCCGTGGTTATGGAGTTCTGAGTTTGCTTGTCCGGCATGGCGTTGCTTCCTTCATTTTGTGGATGCTTTCAGAGATGGCAACCTGCAGGTACATTGATTCATCACATTAGTGTTGCATTATACCTGAATATTGTCAGCATATTTTTTTTGACGCGTCAACGGCGGGCTTACGCCTGCCTGAACCTTTATTGCCAACCATCGGGGTGTTACAGATCTCAGGGAGAACAGAGAGTACATGAGGGTTAAGGAGAGAAATAAAATTACATGTAGCGGGGGGCTAAATTCTCCCGGCAAGGTGGAACAACATGGAGCCCCAGTCCCTGAGTTGAATTTGTTTTTGAATATTATTACATCGGTGAGACCAAAGTTTAAGATCTTCCGCAGAGGAGCTTGCCACATCATGAAGCCCAAGATGTATGTTCCGAAAGACCTTGGCGTTCCGTCGCTTCCAGATATTCCAAAGAACGGCCAGAAGAACTGTTGATCTAGTTTTGTTGTGCCATTCGCCCTCCCATGCTTGGAGCAGCCCCTGTGGCGCACTCGGACAGAGGCTGTCTAGCTCCCCCCAAAGTGGAGCGAGGTGCTGACATTCGAAAAGGAGGTGGTTGATGGATTCACAGTGGTCGCAGAAGGGGCATGCGGCTGAAGTAGCAATGCCCCGTCTGTACCGACGCTCGATTCGTGAAGAGGCGGTCCTTGCGGGCAAGCGGAGGTATAGTCGACATTTATTTGGGGCGTAGTTTCGCAGATGGCCGGGCGGCGTGTCGTGGGCCGTCCTCCAAACCGCTTGGTAAGCCAGCTTAGCGGTGAAAGGTTTCTCAGCGACCCTAGTGGTTCTCCTGTCAGCAACCTGCATATTTAAGTTCACCGTGGCCAATATAGTGCGTAGTTCAAGCAGTTCGCATTCGGCTGCGTGAGACAGCCTAGGTGTTAGATCCAAGGTGAGGTTGTTCAAGGTCAAAGCGCGTGCCACAGATGTGTGGACTCGATTGGAGTGTGAAAATAGAGCTGGAAATTGAAGGGCTAGGGTTTGAGCTGAGCCAGGGAGCCAAAGGTCAAGCCAAAATGAAGTAGTGGTTCCATTACCGATGCTGGCCCGGGTGGTGTCCCTGAAGAGGGCGAGGCCTTTCATAATGTCTTTCCAAATCGGGGTATGCTGGTTGTCTGGCATGCCTACATCGTTAGCGGCCGACCATCCGTATTTGGTGATCAAGTACCTAGTCTCTCCCGAGGTTTGCTCGTCGTGTAACTTGGAAATGTGTTTGAGAAGAAGACACATGTTCATGTGGGGTAGAGAGAGAAACCAAGGCCCCATTGGCGAAGGGAGCACAAGCGTGGTCCCAAGCGACCTTGCGATTGCCGCCGAGGTAGATTCTGACTGGACCAAAAGAAGGCCCTACAGCGCTTCTCGATTTCTGAATGGTTCCAGCAGGTAGAAGAAGGACACTCATGGCATAGATAGGCGGAGCGCGAGAACGAAGCGGACCAGGATAGCCCTCCGGCCAAGGAGAGCAAAAGGCCCCGCCACCCGGCAAGACGACGATCGACCTTGTCAATGATGAAGAAGAAGTCAGCCAGGTTTAGCTTGTGAGTGGATAGAGGCAAGCCCAAATACGATTGCGGGAAGGTGGCAACCTGGGCAGCCCAGATTGCGGCAAGTGTAGTCGAGATTTGGGTCGGCGTGGATCGGGCAAAGGTGCTTTTATGGAAATTGATTTTCAGCCCAAAGTGGCCTCGTAAAATTGTAGCAGAATATTTTGAGAGTCTGAATCGAGAGGCGTCGGGGTAGGACAATTAGCGATCGTCGCATCTTGAAGGGCGGGCAATGCATATCGTTAGCGATCGGGTGAGTCGAGTCCACATTACGAGGCCTGGTTAATGAGATGTTTTAATACATCGCCACCGAATGAAAAGATAGGGAGAGAGGGTAAGTCGCCTTGTCGCAAGCCTTGGCAACACTTTGGAACTAGGGCCCCGGTTTACCGTTGAGCAGAACGGCCGAGCTGGCCGTGGTGTTTAGATTGTGCACCCAGCGACACCAGAGCGGGGGGAATCCTTGAGCCTTCAGGATGTTGGCAAGGCCGGTCCAAGAAACTGAGTCAAAGGCCTTGTGGAAATCGAGCTTAAGGACGATTGCCGGTAGCCGACGCTTGAAACAGGTTTGGACTAGGTCAGTAGCGTGAAGAAAATTTTCGGCAATCCCGCGTCCTCTTACAAAGCCGGTTTGATCATAGTGAATGAGTTGAGTGACGAGGGGTTGAGCCCTTAGAGAGAGGCACTTGGGCGTTAGCTTGCGAGCAATTTTGAGGAAGCGGCCTATAGTTCTCAAGCGAGGCGGCATCCGATTTTTTGGGAAGGAGTACAATGTGGGCCGTGTTTATTCGCTGAAGATCAGCGGTGCCCGCATGGAATTCGTTTAGCAGATTGAGGAGATCTGTTTTGACAAGGTTCCAATTGGCTTTGTAAAAGGACGGGCCAAAGCCGTCCGGCCCGGGGCTAGCGTCGTCCTTCATGGTCCAAAGGGCTTCCTTAATTTCTTCGAGGGTAAAAGGCTTCAGGAGATCGGAGGCTTGGGTTGCGTTGATCGCGTTAGGCAAAAGCAAACTTTCGAGGTTGAAGGTGGACACGGGGCGCTTCGTACCTACCAAATTCTTGAAAAGAGTAGGAGTACCGCTTCCTTGTCGGTCTTGCGGATAATGTGAGCCCTCGTGAGTGAGAGACTTGATTTGATTTTTGCGATGCCTAGCGAGCATTTACGAGATATGCATATAGGCGAGTTTTCGCACGCCAAAACGCAGATCTTTGATTTTTGCACGTTGCCTCCGAGGCAGCAATGGCAGCATTGTGGCGGTGTAGAGATAGCTTGACCGCAATTCAAGAGTAGACTCGAGGTGGGTTAGAGGCGGGCCTCCTCAATCTTGTCTAGGAAGTTGATAGTAGCATGACAATTCAGAGCTAGAATTTTTGGAGAACGGCGATTTGACAACCACTGTTTGGCCATGTTTCTAGTGCGTTTTAACAAGGAGAGAACCCGGCGGCGCCAAGGTGGTCATAAGCGGGCACAAGCGCTTGTCCAATTCATAGCCACCTTCTCTCTAAATAGTGGTACGTTTAGGAGTGAGCGATCCAAGCGGAAAACTGAAGATTTGGGTATAGTTGTTTTGGCCGAAAGGCGAATGGGAACATGATCCGAGGTTGTACGAGTGATTGAAGAAAGTGAAGTATCCGGGAAATTTGTAGCCCAAGGGACGTTGGCAAGCGCCCTATCCAACCGTACGAGGATGGGCACCTCTTGCTGGTTCGACCAAGTGAAGCGGCGGTCGAGCAGAGGGAGGTCCTGAAGCTGCAGCGTGTTAATAGTGGAGGAGAAAAGATGAGCTTCGTTCATGTTGAAGTGGGAGGAGGATTTGTCCGATGGCCTAAGCGTGATGTTAAAATCTCCAATTACCGTCCAAGGGCAGGAGACAGGTTAGGGAAAAAGGACCATGAACCACCTTGGTGCAAGACAGAAGATTGTCGTCCCAAGCGGTGATAATCCCGCCGGCGGATCCAACAGCAGGGACGGAGTGGAAGGATCGAAGGCTGGGCGGAAGAAAAGAAATAGCCTTAAAGTGGGAGATGTCAAGGAGTTTTGATTCTTGCAAACACAGCACGGAGCACTCAGACGAAGAAATAGCGGCTTTTACGTTAGTACATTTTTTGTGTCTACCCAGCCCGCGTACATTCCAAGAGATAATCGTGATTTCCTTAATCATTAATAACTGGAGTGGCAACATAGCAAAACCACTCTAAGGTGGTAGACAGATTAACGGCGGAGCATTCCGAATCAGGGAGAAAGCGGGTACAACTGGCGAGAAGAAGAGATGAAATAACTAGGAGGAGATTACTGCGAGGGAAATAAGGAGGGCAGCATGCGGTGACGCGTCCTCTGTAAAGAACTACAACTAAAATTGTTGGTGGAGTTGAAGTTGCAAGAATAAGCCGGTAGGTGGTGGCGCCGCCGCATATCGAAGGTAGGAAGGCCGTCACACATTGTCGCCGGATGGCACCAGGTTGAGGTCGAAATCAGGGACGCCACAGGCCTCAGCCAGCTGAAGCGCATCTTTGCGGGGGAGGGGCGGCGCACCCTCTGCGGCAAGCTCCAGGAGCTCCGCGGCCGGCAGGCAAAGCTCGCGAGACGGGGCCGCACGCTTCCTTCCTTCCAGCTTCTGCTCCTTCCTGAGCGTAGCCTTCTCAAGCATCGTCATGCGGTTGGGGTTCTCCCCCTCCCGGATGCGTGCACTGCGACGCGTGAAGAAGATCTTGGGCGAGGCCGCACGGGGAGGAAGATCAGCGAGGGGGCGAGGGTTGGCGCCGGGGTAGACGGGGATAGCGGCAGCAGCGGCATGCCCTCCGAAGCGCCCGCCTTGATCTGCATGGGCTGGGTTGGAGTCGGAGAAGAAGGCGACCGCGACAGCAGCGGCATTCCCTCCGGAGCGCCCTCCTCGAGCTGCATGGGCTGGGGGGCAGGGAACGGTGGCAGGCCGTTGTCGAAGCGCTCGATGGCCTGGATGACCTGCTCGTCGCCGTCGCAACCAGGGGTGAAGGAGCGGCCGCGAAAGTCATTGCAGATCACCTCGGCGTCCGTGAATGGAGTGTGGGAGGGGCCGACCGTAGCCACCCGGTCGAGGTAGCCGATGGAGCAGGCCGCGAGGTTGGCGACGAGCAGCTTGGGCGAGCCCACCGGGCTCACGGGGATGCGGTAGAACCCGCGCTCGCCGCCGACGCCTTGGACGCGCACGTCGTAGAAGCCCTTGAAGAGCTTAACAAGCACGGATTTTGGCCGAGCCGTGAGGGGCACCGCGCAGACGAGAGGCTTGTGGTTTGCCATCATGTTAAGGCCACCGGGCAGCTGCACCACCCGGTCGTCATGGCCCTCATCGGTCGGCGGCGGGGGTGGCGCGGAGAGGTTGGGGTCCATGCCTCCAGGGAAGTCGCCACCGTCACCGTGCCCACCATGGCCGACCCCACCTCCATTGTTGTCGTTGTCGGAGTCTGGCCCCGCGAAGGCGGGGTCCGGCGGGAGCTCTTGAGAGTGGATAACAAGGACGGAGGCGATGGCCCCAAGGCCAGAGAACCCGTGGACAGGAATGGTGTGAGGAACATCAGTGAGAGTGCGGGATTTGACGGAGACAAGAACGGCGGAGTAGTCAACCCCAGTCAAGCAAACTGGGTCGATCTGGATGGGGCATGCGAAAGGGACGATTGAGTTGATAATGGTGGGCGTGAACCAGTACTCTAGTGGGAAGTCTTCGATGTGTAGGGCAGAGACCGTACCCAGGCGGAAAAGGAAGCGGTTTTCGGTATCTTCATGGCGGACTAGGTTGACTGTGTTTAGTGGGCACGTGAGCGGGCTGTTGAGGATGGAAATCTCTCTCTCATAGGCCGAGCCGTACACGACGAGACCAGCTCCATAGGAGGAAGCCCTAATAAGGACAGGCGGGTTGCCACCCCCGGTTTGGAGCGCACGACGAATGCAAGCTTGGGGAGAGGGATGTGGTGGGTTGACGATGGCGAAAGCAAGGTTTTGGAAATGCTCAATGGGTGTGAAGGGCATGAAAACATTGGAGAAGTCGCGACGGTGTCGAGGCGGGGAGGGGAGAAACACGGATTGGGTTGCATCCGAAGCAGTGAACTCGTCCCCCGATTCGAACTCCACCTCATCCGGGTCTTCTTCCTCGTCGACGGCCACGTCGTCGACCTCCACGGCTTGAGTCTGCTCCGGGAAGGAGAACACGCGGGGGGAGGGTGTCGTGGAATTGTCACGGCAGATGTCCTCGTGAAAGGACTTAGTCGCAGGGCCATCGTACAGAGTTAACTTAGAGGGTTAAGCGGACACAAAGACACGGGAGTTATACTAGTTGGCCCCTTCAATGAAGGAAAGGCCTACGTCTAGTTGTGATGGGATTGATGTAGTTTGACGGCTCGGGGCAATAGCCGCCTAGCCTCGAATTATGCATCATAATCCCGGCGAGGTCGTCCCTTATATACATGGGTTGGCCTTGGCGGTCTCTGAGTCGATCCGGCTCATACAAGTGTCGGCTCGGTCTCTTCTCTCTTATCTTACAGCACAAGTTACAACATTAAGGCGGTTTACCTAAGCGGACCTTAACTTCGCCTCTGGGCTCTGGGCCTCCTCCGTGGGCCGGATCATGGGCGAGGTAACCCGGCCCCTCGAGGCGGTTCACACTCGGTAGTGGTATCCCCAACATTAGGCCCAGATTGACTTGAACGGTTCATGTTAATCTTCAACATCTTCGAAACTCTTGATCTCCTTTCATATTTTTAGTAAACCGCCATCTACTTGAACCGCCATGGCGTCATCCTCCGATCCCTTGACGGAAGCGCCGCAGCGTCATCTTTACTAAAGAAATCAAGCAGTAAGATTCCCTTCATTAATGCTATCACGGAAATCGGCGACCGCTGCACGTCCGCCGCTTTTGACTCCTTGATTCTCGCTTCGTTGATTGCTCCGGTTCCTTATAAATAGACCGGCGAGGCCCTTTCTCTTCTTCTTCTTCGCTCTTCTCCTTCCTCGCGGCGCTCCGCTCTTGAAGCTCCGCCCGTCGCCGCCGACCTCGACCTCCAGCGTCGATGCCAGGCCGCTGCATCAACTGACGGACGAAGCTCTTTAAGCGCTCCTCCGCCCGCTCGGCGCCAGTCAAGAGCTCCTCTTGAGCCCGGCGGCGGAGGCGCTAAAAACTGGTCGGTCGAGGTGATCAGCCGATCCGGAAGAACAAATCAAGCGGGCATCTGGAAAAGAACCGAGCAGCAACAGACGTAAGGCGGAAGTGCAGGGGTCAGACATCGAAGATTGCAGGCGAACTGCTGTGACAGCTGACATCAGATACCGTGGGGCTATCGCATGATGGTTTGATGATCTTAGAGGCAAGTTCGAAGGACTCGAAGGCTATCTGTGGGCGGATGACTAAGAGTCGTCGCGGCAAACTCTACATCGATGATGCGCCTTTGGGGCCCGAGGCGGCTCGATCAATCGGATGCGGGTCCCCTTTGGTGGCATACGTTTTCATCGGCAAGATCGGCGAGCAGGGCTGGGCGGACATCTGCACCGACCTCGTCGAGGCGGCTCGTGAGCGAAAGAGTCCTGCCACTGGCTAAACCGGCTGTCAGCGTGCTTCGTGGGAGTCGTCCACGGAGACTATGAGGCGGATCAGCATCGGCAGCGAAACCGTTGTCTACTCTGGCGGCGAGTCATCCGCGGGAAGACCGAGTCTTTGTACCAGCTGCAAGATGGCGGATCGGGGCTGTTCCGGCGGGAGAGTATTCGGACTCCTTTGATCTACCCAGCGGGTTGGAATTTTCATGGCGGTACACAAGCGGCGCTTCACTCTTGACCCATGGCGCCCATCGTCGCCCGGTTCAGCAGCGGAGGTGGCAGCGGGAAGGAGGCCTGTCGCCCGCCGGCTCAAGTTCTATCGAGTTATTTGGCGCATTGGCTGCGCTCATGGCGGAAGCTAACCCAGCGGATCAGGACACACTGCGCGAAGATTGCGAGGTGAAGGAACAGATCGCTAAAGCTAAGCGGATCTGGCAGCGCGGGCGTGAGATGGCGGCGGAGCGGGCGCTTTGGATCTACGAGCTTATAGACTCATCTTTGGATCGAGTCGTCACATGAAGTCATGAAAAAAATGAGATCCCGTTTGCCTTGGTTTTCGAGGAAGGCTCTTCAATACCCGAGGCGAGGACGATAATCCGCCACGGTGGTAAACCGGCGGAAGCACACAGGATAGCAGCGCCGGTTCAGCCTCGTGTGATAGATCAGCCTCGCCATCATACGGCGCGCCAGGTGTGCGATCACCTCGGGTCACTACTCAACCCGATGGACAACCTTATCGCAGCTGCGGCGCGATTGGAAGCGATTCGATCGAGGCGATTCACCAGGCGGTAGAAACACGCCGGGTCAAGGAGCTCCTCGGGGCGGCCACAGCTCGGCGAGCGTATTCATATAGTCGGGACGGATCCACTCCACCCCCGCCCGGCGGAGTTATAGCGGTAGCAGATGAACCGACCGTGTCAAACAGCAGCGCGCGGTCCGCCTCGAGCAACAACCCGGTCGGTGGCCGAAGGCGCTCAAGTGGTGGTGGACGGGCGAGGAGCGCGTAGGGAGGCGAGTTAACAGCACAACATGAGGACCATCAGCTCGCGCGGTTCGTCAAACCATCTTGAACCGGGGTCACGTCCGGCTCATTAGGGGTGCCTTGCCTCGTCCCGCTTTACGCAATGTCGTTTGCCAAGGACTTCAAAGGGCCGCAAGGTGCCCAATTATACCGCCGATTTGGCTCGAGCGTGGATATAAAGCTATGAGATGGCCATGGAGATGCTGGATGTGGATGAAGCTGCGTGTGCGAAGTATTTCACCATGATGTTGGAAGAGTGCGGCCCGTGCTTGGTTGAAAAATTTGCCACCCAACTCAGTTAGTTCGTGGACTCGATTCACGGACCGGTTCATTCAAAATTTCAAAGACACTGTAAACAGCCCATATGCATGGTGGATTTGGCAGCTTGTGTCGAGCGGAGGAGAATCTACAACACATTGGGTGCGCGGCGTCTGGAGGTTTACATTCATCGGACCGGATCAACCTGATTCCGCTATTTTAACCACGGAAGCCAACTGCGGTTTGAACCGTTGAAGTTAAAGCTGGAGTCGCATGAAGTGTTTTGCAATGACATGGAGCGCGCTCATGGGCGTTTTGGTAAAATATGCTGATTACGATAGTACCAAGGATCGAGTGCGAGGATGACGAAGTAGGGAAGGAAGCAGAATAGCAACTCGAGAGCCAGCAGCACCATCCGGCGGGTAATGGAAACAAGCGTAAGGCTAATGGTAACATGGGCCGTAGCCAACCTGTAGCAGGACAAGGGTCAGCGGCGCAAGGTAAGCAATCAAACGGGCGGTGCACAAGGTCACAATCGGGCGTTTGAATTACCTATTGAATCAACCTTGCCCGAAGCATGGGGACGAAGGAGGCACCGGCGAACCACCTCTGGAAGGATTGTTATATTATGCAGGAGTTCAAAAATTCTAATGCTTTCGGTATGATCAAGGGCCCGGCGGTTCGAGTCCGCCCGATTCTGATGGAGAAATTCCGGCCCGAGGTTGGTGGTAATCCGGCGGGCAAGGCAATCGAACAATCGAACAATCGAGAACCAAGGGGTTATAGTCAACAACAGCGGTCGGGTTACCAAAGTAATCCAGCAGTTGAGCAGTGGGCGATACCATGTCTTTACCACCAGCTTGGACAGAGCGAGACCGAAAACTTGAGCGGGCGGTCGGTGTTGTTGAACCGGCCACGCCCGCATTACTGCGCTGGTCGAGCAGCCTATTGTATGGAGTAGAGAGGATCATCCTCCCGGGTTTACAATCCGGGTCAGTTAGCCTAGTAGTGGCACCTCGGTGGGAGGATACAAGTTCACCAAAGTGCTTATGGATGGAGGAAGCAGCATCAACATCACGTACTCTGAGACCTTCCGGCGTATGGGGTTGTGGATAGGCATCTCGGGCCGTCCGGCCACGGTATTCCGCGGTGTGGTGCCCGGCAAGTCTGCGTGCCGGTCGGTAAGATAGCTCTGGAGGTAGCTTTTGGAGATGAACATGACTCGGATCGGAAACATTGGCGTTTGAGGTGGTGAAAATCAAAGCCCTTACCGCATACTGTTTGGGTGGCGGCTTATGCTAAGTTTATGCACGGCCTTGTTATGTTTATTTGCAGCTGAAAATGCGGGTCACAAAGGGGCGATAACGGTTCATAGGAGCCGCGGATTGCGTTGGAATCGAGGAAGGTGATGCGGCTTATCGAGTCGGTTTGTGCCACCGAGGAGTTAAAGTATTATAAAGACAATGTTGATCCGGCGGATATGACCCGTTGAAAAAGCCAACTTCTGAGCACGATCCGGATTTGAAGTTTAAGTCGGTGGTGAGACTAAACTTCTTGATTTTGTGCCGGTGATTCGTCCAAGCAGTTCACCATCGGTGCTAACTTGGATCCTAAATAGGAAGCGCGCTCATCGAGTTCATCCGTGAGAATCGGGACATTTTCGCATGGAAGCCTTGACATGCGGGTGTACCGAGGAACTCGCTGAGCACACTCTTAATATTGATCCCAAGTACAGACCGGTAAAGCAGTTTCTCGCGGTTTAATGAGGAAAAGCGCAAAGGCCATTGGAAGGAGGTTGCGGGCTCTTAGCGGCAGGATTTATCGTTGAAGTTTTCCATCGGTGGCTTGCTAATCCGGTGTTGGTCCTTAAGAAGAATGGCACTTGGCGCGTGTGCGTGGATTATCTGATCTTAACAAGGCTTGTCGGAGATCCTTCGCCCTCCCGTATTGATCAGATTATTGATGCTCTGACGGGTTGTGGCGTTTGAGCTTTTTGGATGCATATTCGGATATCATCAGATTAAGATGGCGGTTAAGGACCAGGAGAAGGCGGCGTTTATCACCTTTTGGAGCCTTACGCTATGTATCTATGCCTTTTGGGCTCAAGCGCCCAAGCAACTTATCAGCGTTGCGTGCTGAATTGCTTGCATAAACAGACCGGCCGTAATGTGCATGCTTATGTGGATGATATTGTGGTTAAGTCAAGGAGAAGGAAACACGATTGAGGATTTGAGAGAAACCTTTGACAACTTGCGGGTGTACAAGATGATGCTTAACCGGCCAAGTGTGTTTTTGGTGTTCGGCAGAGCAAGTTATTGGGTTTCCTTGTGTCCAGCGAAGGTGAAGCTAATCCGGAGAAGATTACCACTATCACCTCCTGGCTAAGCCAAAGTGTATCAATGATGTCCAACGTTTGGCGGGTCGGATTGCTGCGCTAAGCGGTTTATCGGCCGCCTAGAGAGAAGGCCATTCCCTTGTACGAGATCTTTGAAGAAGGCGGATCGGTTAAATGCGGAGCTCACTTGTTGATGAAGCATTGGAGGACTTAAAGCGGCGGTTAGCCAACCGCTGTTCTCGCCGCTCCCATTGACAAGAGCCGCTCTGTTATATGTTGCTGCTAATGCCGGGCGGTCGGCGTAGCCATTGTGGTGGAGCGGAAGGAGGCGGGGAAGGAGTATCCGGTTCAGCGGCGGTTTATTACATTAGCGAGGTCCTTATTGAGTCTAAACAAAGATATCCGCATTGGCGAAGCTGGTATATGGAGTTTTATGGCAAGCGGAAGCTGAAACAATATTTCCAAGGCACCCCATCACGGTGGTCGATTCAGCTCCTTTAGGCGATATCATCTGAGCGGGAAGCGGCGGCGGATTGCTAAGTGGGCTATAGAACTTGGGCGCATGGTTTAAGGTATGTGCCTCGGACGGCAGTAAAGTCTCGAGCACTTGTGGATTTCATTAATGATTGGACGGAGTTGCAAGCACTGAAGAAAAGCGGATCATACCTATTGGACCATCCACTTTGATGGGTCCGAGCAATTGGAGGGCTCGAGGGCTGGAGTCGTATTAACTTCCCCACGAGGTGACAAGTTCATTCGTTCTTAAGCAATGTTCCCATGTACTAACAATGCAGCTGAGTATGAGGCTTTGCTCCATGGTCTCCGGATGGCTAAGGAGATGAATCTAAGCGGGTTAAGTGTTTTGGTGATTTCGGACTTGGTGGCCCGGCAAGTATCAGTGCCAGGATTCAAGAGATCCACTCATGGCTGCGTACCGTCGGGAGGTGGATATTGTTGCAGGACATTTTAAAGGATATCAGGTGGACCATGTGGACCGTCGGAAGAACGAAGCGGCGGATGCTCTAAGCCGGCTGGGCTCTCAACGTAAACCGGTCCCGCCCAATGTCTTCCTTGATGTACTGCACAATCCGTCAGTTAAGCTTCCTGATGAAGTTGATTTGGCTATTCCTGATCCGGAGGCTCACTTGGTGGCAGCCTTGCATGTCATTCCGGATTGGACGCTCCCTTATTTGGCATATATGAACCGGGGCGAGTTACCAGAAGATGAGACGCTGGCCCGACAGATAGTTCGGCGGTCTAAGTCTATGACCATATATAAGGGCGAGTTGCATCATTGCAGCGTGTCGGGGCATTTCAGCGTTGTGTGTCCCCGAAGAAGGCCGTGAGATATTGCGTGAGATCCATGAAGGGATTGTGGTCACTGCGCGGTTCAAAGTCCTTGGTGGCCAGCGTTCCGCCACGGTTTTATTGGTTGATTGCCCATGCTTGCGGAAGAGCTGGTCGAGCGATGTGATGGTTGCCAAAAGTTTTCAGGCGTGCTCATGTACGGCCCAAGAATTGAGGATGATTCCAATTACTTGGCCGTTTGCGACTTGGGGCTGGATATGGTTGGACCTTTCAAAAGGTCCAAGGACAAAAAGACCCACCTGTTGGTGGCGGTTGATAAATTTACAAAGTGGGTAGGCGAGCCTGTTAGCAAGTGTGATGCGCCCACGGCGGTTCAGTTCATCAAAAGGTGATTTTCGGTTTGGGTTTCCACAGCATCATCACGGACAATGGCACTAATTTGTCCAAGGGAGCCATGAAGGAGTTTTGTGAGCGAGCACATCCCGGCGATGTTTCTTGATGGCCCACCCGCAGTCCAATGGCCAGCGGAACGAGCTAATCGGGAGATCTTGAGAGGTATTAAACCCGACTTATGGTCCCTTTGGAAGGGCGCCGGGTTGTTGGGTAGAAGAGCTACCATCTGTGATATGGAGTATCAATACTACCCCTAACAGATCCTTTGGATACACAGTTCTCTTTATGGTCTATGGGCGGGCGGTCCTTCCCTGCGATATCCGTCATGACTACGCCCGTGTGGCGGCTTATGTTGAGGTCGATAGTGAGGCGGCACGGCAGGGCGATTTGGATCATTGGATGAAGAAGCGAGATATGGCGGCTGCTCGTTCGGCGATTTACCGGCAGGATCTTCGTCGGTATCACGATCGTGAGTTAGAACAAGAACCTTTCGGGAGGGAGACTTGGTGCTTGGCTCATTCAAGACCGAGAGATATGCACAAGCTATCCCCACCTTGGGAAGGGCCCTTTGTGGTCAGCAAGAATCTGTACAACGGGTCATACTATCGATCGATGTTCGAGGCGAAAAGACTCACGACGTCAAAGAGGAGACCAACGAGGCCGTGGAACATAGCTCACCTTGACCTTATTATACCGAGCCATCGGCTCCGCTTATGTACATATTAAGACAATGTATATATTATGAATAAAAGCAATAAACGGATCCTCGGCTAAAGCGGGGTATCCGTTACGTAAAAAGTCGGTTTGGGTACATGGAGATGTTGTTGCAAAGCGGCCTCGGTTTAACCCTTGGTCTTGCTTTTGAAGTTTTGTCACTTGGGGGCTTGGTGGTGTCGAACCAATGCAACACCTTTTGATGGTAAGCCACCAGATCACAGGGACATGGTCATGTCTGAACCGATCACGCCTCTTGGTCGGCCTAAGGCCATAGAATCACTTGGGGCTTGGTGAACCCGAACCATTGCCATGCCACTTGATCGGCATAATGCCACGATTTCAGTTGGGGACCTGGCTGCCTTGAACCATTGCTACATCTTATGGGGAGCTTGGTCCTGTCCGACCATGGTAACACCATCTGATCAGGCTCAGTACAGCCTCTTCTTGCAAATGGTTTTTATCATTGCCTTTGCTTCCATGTGGTTATCGTACCAGTTATTTGAGTTTTATTCGCCTTCTTAAACCGACAACCTTTTTTAAACCGGATTCAAGTTGTCAGTTAACGGAATTCAGTCCATTTTTTTTACTCCGGCGATTTTATTCCGGTTTGATTTTTTCTGTTAACATTCTCTTATGGGGTAACAGGGGGCTTGTTATGCCCGACACGGTTTACACGGTAAACCGGCATTCTAAGCACAGGAGTTGTCTTCTCCTTTGACGGTCATGGTTTATACAACCTCCGCCTCAAGATTGGCTAAGCCAACTGCGTGCCCGACGCTGGCAAGTATTTTTTGTATCATAAAGTTTGGTCATATACATCCATATTTTCTTATATGAATATATAAGCGTCACACGCCGGCTGGCGACACAAGCCGCCGTGGCGGTTTAAAGAATTTGTGATTGCAAAGCGAACTAAGTTGATGGTTCATCAATCCACGATGTCGTATCACCATGCAAAGGATACGGTGAGGTCATAAAGGCATTGTTCAAAACAAAGTGCTTGACTATCCTATTACAAAGCCTTCCAAGGCCGGTGTTTGTGGCGTTATGACTAGCAATTTCGGGCGTCACCGGCTTGACGGATTCACGCTTCTTCGCCGGGTTGGCGTGAAGTAGAGGCGCTGGCGTTGGTTCAACTTCTTCCTCTTCATCACCCAAGGCCGGAAGTCATTGGTAGACGGTCAATCCGGGTTAAGGCACGAAGACAGCTTCTTCACTTATCAGCTCAGCGGATCAGCGTCGAGGGCATAAGTGTGCTTACGGATTGGAGGAACAAGGCTCGCACTTCAGGAATGACAAATTCCACTCGCTTGTTGCTTGCGTCATAAAAAGCGGTGAACCGCCGGGTTGGCTTCGCTGCCGTTGACTCGCCGCGTGACGCATCTCCTTTGTTATCCGTTTGAGCGTCGTTGTCAAAGGCTTCACCGTTCTCTTGAGCATCGGGAAACCCTTGGCTATGTCGGCGGATCAAGATCTGCTATCACGCCTTGGCACGAGTCGAGCGATGAGGGTGCCCGCCGGGCGCGGATCGCTTCAACTCTTCAAGCTGCCCGGAACCATGGACAGCCTGTCGGTGTATCTCTGATCGGGGCGGCGCCGTGTTGTCGTATGATGTGGCACATATGACTCGCTGGCGCGGTATACAGCTGCTCAATCAGCGTATAAGCGGCCTTGAGCTTCTTCCGCATATCGAGCCCATATCGCTAATCGCTTACTGCACGGTGTCGACAGCTCAGGTTAAACCGGCGGAAATATCAAAATTGAGATAATCAGTGCAAATTTTCTTACCAAAGATGGCAGAGGTCATGGCATGCACTTGGCGCTTGAGTCCGGTAAGCTCTTCAGTCACCGGTTTAAGAGCTGCTTCAGCTTCTTCCGCCCGTTTTTTCAAACCGGCCTTCTCGGTGTCCCAGTTGGCCCGTTCGGATTTATACCACTCCTTCAGCTGTTCCATAGTGGCCAAGGCAGTTTTCAATTCGTCCTTGGCCTTGGTGGTTTCGGCTTGTTGAGTTTCCAGATTGGCTCGAAGGTCCTTGATTTGCACGGTTTGCTGGTATATTTCATTCTGATAACAAAGGGAGCACGTTAGTTGTTTCATTATAAAGTCCTAAGCTCAATATAAATATTCAACTTGGCACTTGGGGGCTAATGGCTAGTTGATCTCAGTTTGCTATGAGGATGCAGAAATTAAGTCCCGGTTTAACTATGCTGAGTTGAACCGACCCTTGGGGGCTACAATACTGCAGTTTAAAGCGTATGTTTTTATGCAAAGTTAAGTCGGTTTAACTATGCTAAGTTGAACCGACCCTTAGGGGCTACTATACAGCCAAAGTACAAGAAACTATACAGCCAAAGTACAAGAAAGGCATAACTCATTACCTCATAGCGGTCCTTCATACGGTTTACTGAGACCAGCTTCAAAGTCACGGCTGGTATAGAGCGGTTCGAAACCGGAGTGAAGTTCTTGGGCGGAGAAGTTGTCATAAGCTGACAGATCAGTTTTCCCCTTATCTTTACTCATAGTGGCAGACTCGTCCTTGGCGCTGTGTTTTGCTAAAACGACCGGTTGGCCAGGAGTGGTGTAGCCAGTGCCCGTCACAATAATGTCATCATTTTTGGCCGGGCTGGCCGGATTGGCGGTCTTCTTTGGGCTTGGTGCCTTCATGCTTTGGCTCGGCGGTTCAACAGTTATGACCCGCTCTGTGGCCAGACTCGGTGGAGCAGGATAAGAGGTTTCCACTTGGGCCTCCGGTTCAGTTTCTGGCGGATCAGCAATGTCGTCTCGGTACAACTCGCCAGAGCTATTTTTGGCGACTTCAGGATTTTCATGGGTTCGCTCTGGGGTCTTTTTCCGGATCAACATCCATGATGAGGATCAAGGGTTTCGCTTTCTTGCTCAAAGCGAGCCTTGGTGCTACAATATTCAGAATTGGATTAAGATAAATCGACCAAGACAATTGTAAACCGAATTGGCGGACAACAGTTGCGTACCCTGCAGCAACTTTAAGCGGAGGCAGTTGCGTAGTTGACGAACCGCCGGAAGAGTTGGAAGAGGCCGATAATTGGTCGACGGATTGAGAGGACATCGGAAGAAACCTTTAAGGGATAACGCTTTTCGGAGAACAAGTCACCTCTGGATGGCGCTTCCGGGTTGGTGTGTCAGTAAACCGGATGAGGTAATCCGTTAGCCATTATGCGGGTCGTCGGGCGCTCTTCAGCCTCTGTGTCTTCAAGGAAAGGTTTGGATTCACGTAAGCACAGGAATGATATTTTTACTTTCCGGACGGCGTATGCGAATTCTTTTAACCGCGCAAGGTCGGATTCGGAAGAAAGAAAGATTACCTCAACAGAGGTCGGCATGGTGGCTTCACATCATCACAGGAGGTAAAATTGTCGATAAAAAGGAATACAAAGGACAAATCATAAGCAGAAGAAACACAAAGCGGAAAGCGGTTTACGGTGGCTCCTCGTAAGAATATCAAGTTTTATCTCAGCTTCGATTCTTCGTCCTCCGTGGATCGAGATGACTCGGCGGTTTCTTCTTGCCCGCCTTCTTGGTGGCCTTGGACTTTACACGCGCGCCGAGCGGTTTGGTGCGCTTCGAAGGAGCTGTCACCTGAAGTAACAAAGATTAATGTATATCAACAAAGTATTAAGGGCCGAAAAGTGGTGAGTAGAGCTTTACCGCCGGCGGTTTGTTGGCAACACAGAATGGAGCCAACCCGGTTAGGCTGCAGACGGAGATCGGTTCATCAAGCATCTTCTTTACAATCTCTGTGACCTCAAGTTCGATTATGGGCAACTCGTGGCGTCTTTGAGGTCTTTGAGGCTGCCGGTGTACTCGTGCATCAATCCGGGCGGCGGCTTAGTGGCAAGACGCCCACGAAACCCAACACCGCACAAGGTCCACACGGTTAAGCCATTGGCCATTAGAGCCCGGAGCTTGATAATTTGGCGCGAAGTTCTTCCGTTCATGGCGGTTAAGCGTAAAGGCAGCGGATGATGGTTGCTTGAGCGGTGAGGACGGTAACCCGCAAAGGATTCTCGTTGGCGGGAGCAGTGTTCGGCAGTAGAACCAGGTTTGGTTCTAATCTTTTGGATGGCTGTGGTGTTTGGCGTGAGGAAAGTCCACTTCCTTCCTCTTCGGATTGAAACGCCGCCCAGCTACGTGTTGGGACCATCGAGAAAATTCTGTCTGACGGTTCAAGTGGAAGAAATCCGGAACAGCTCCACAGATGGTTCTTCTTGAAGATAGACTTCACGAAGACTTGAAAATTGCATATGTTTGACACGAGTTCGGGCCAATATCCTGCGGATGGAGTTTAAAACTTGCAAGGGCGTCCGGAAGAATTTTGAACCGGCGGGCAGAATCCCGGTCTAAGTGCTGCATAAACACAATTACTTCTCCTTCTTGAGGCTCGGGGAATTCGCCATCCGGAACACGCCAGTGGAGGACATTTTTTGGAGCCAAGGCGCCAGTGGTGACGTAGCCGTTGAGTTGCGTTTCAGTGATCTTGGACCGGACCCAATTGCAAGCTGAGAATTGAGGGGCCATTCCGGATGACTAAACTGCGAAAGAAAAGGTAAAACGGTTCACCGTTAAAAGGTTCAGGCGCATTGTGCAATGTTAAACCGGCAATTTGGCGGCTAGCTTTCAATTCCGGTTTAACCGAGGACTAATGGAGTGACGGATTGGCTATCAAAAGTCAAACCGCCAAAAGAGACAGAACTGAAAAATCTACTAAGTGTGGACAGAAACAGATTTCGCATGCGAATGGAAGTAATTTAGATCTACCGAAGGTTCAGTGAGGAAAATTTCTGCGACCTATGCAAGCCTCATAGAGGGCAGGAGGATTCGTGCGTCCTAAACAAGAAGATCTAAACAAAATGAAAGATGAAACAAGAGATAAAACCGATGGCGGAGCGGTCGCCGCACAGGATGTGTACTACGGCCGAATCGTACAGCCATGGCAGGGCAGGTATGAAGACACTGCGATGAACACCCGTGAACTACAAGAGGAACAGGGACCTTGAGATGTGGATCTAGGGCTCGAAGAGGAGCCTTACCTGATGCGCCGAGCGGCGGAGGAGCGCTAAAGAGCTTCTGGTCCGGTCAGGTTGATGCAGCTGCCCGCATCGACGCGAGGTCGAAGGTCGGCGGCGACGGCGGAGCTTCAAGAGCGGGAGCGTCGCGAGGAAGGAGAAGAGCGGAAGAAGAAGAAGAGAAAGGGGCCTGCCGGTCTATTTATAAGGAACCGGAGCAATCAACGAGCGCGAGAATCAAGGAGTCAAAAGCGGCGGACGGTGCAGCGGTCGCCTCGATTTCCGGGATAGCATTAATGAAGGGAATCTTACTGTTTGGATTTCTTTAGTAAAGATGACGTCAAGGCGCCCGTCGCGGATCGGAGGATAGCGTCATGGCGGTTCAAGTAGATGGCGGTTTACGAAAATATGAAAGGAGATCAAGAGTTTCTCGAAGATGTTGAAGATTAACATGAACCGTTCAAGTCAATCTGGGCCTAATGTTGGGATACCACTACGAGTGTGAACCGCCTGGAGGGCCGGGTTACCCTAAATCCATGATCCGGGCCCACGGAGGAGGCCCGAGCCAGAGGCGAGTTAAGGTCCGTTTAGGTAAACCGCCTTAATGTTGTAACTTGTCTTTGTAAGATAAGAGAGAAGAGACCGAGCGGACACTTGTATGAGCGGATCGGGACTCTGTAGACCGGCCGGGCGTCAACCCGTGTATATAAGGGGACGACCCGGTGGCGGATTAAGGACAGACAATTCGAGGCTAGGCGAAGCTATTGCTCCCGAGCCGTCGAAACTACATCAATCCCATCACAACTAGACGTAGGCCTTTCCTTCATTGAAGGGGCCGAACTAGTATAACTCCCGTGTCTTTGTGTCTGCTTTAACCCCTCTAAGTTAACCCGTACGATGGCCCTGCGACTAAGTCCTTTCACGAGGACATCTGCCGTGACAATTCCACGACAGAGGGCGAGCGGGCAGGGGACAGGTCATGCTCATCCTTAGAGGAAGCAGGCTCGAGCGGGATGAAGTCAGCCATGGGAGCGGAGGGAGGCTGGCTAGGAGTAATGGCCGGTGTGTGTGAGCTTTGCGTAGCTTGCGCGGAGGAAGGAGGAGTGGAGAGGCTAGGATCGGGGCTGGTGATTGACAAGTGGATGGGAGTGGGGGGAGGGGGGGGGGGAAATAGCAACGCAGCCATGCTGGGTGTGGCCCACCCGCCAGCATCTACGGCACCTCACGGGGTCTCTACATTCACGCACTTGGTGGTCGAGAGCCAAGCATTGGTAGCAGCGCGTCATGGCGTTGAACCGCTTGGGAGGGTTGGAAAAGCAGTGACGAGGAGCGAGGGGAGGCTGCATGCTATAAGAAGGGGAGAGGAGGGCATGGGCGTAAGAAACCAAAGGCCTGGCGAGCGAGCTCTGGGGCTGCGGCAGCCGAGGCGATGAGGGGCAGGCTGTCTCGGGCTCCCCATTGTCGCATCTCGTGAAGCCCTGGGTGGCAGAGGAGGGGGAGACCTGATTCAGAGAGGGGGGGGGGGAGGAAGTTGACCATGGAAGCGGGCCCATGGGGCGTGGCAGGATGCCAGGCGCAGACAAGTCCAACATGGGTCGATGCGAGCGGGGAGGCACGCGAGGCCGTGCATGGCAGAGTGGCAAGATGGGACGAAGCGGATCAGGGCGAATCAGAGGGGCATGCATGCGCCTAGCATGCAGCGCAGGCGCCGGATCGCTGCCCAACTGGAACCATTGTAGCGGGCCAATGGGAAGAGGGAGGATGCCCACTGCAGATATGTCCAGAACGGGTGGCCCCCAAGCAGCCGCAGCAGACGGCGCAGGCGAGCGACGTGGCGCCCCAGGAAGTAAGGGAGGTGCCTCCAAAACAGGGTCACGAGGGATGCTACAGGAGATCCCTAGGATAGGCTGGGCTACAGGCTGGGCTACAGATGGTGACGAGGAGAAACCGGACGTATTATACGCTCTCGGGCCAGCAGAGAGCAGGTACGGGGAAGCACGCGAGCCAGAGCTAGAGCGGGCGGTCCGGGCCGTGTCAGCAACGGATGCCAAGGACACTGGGTCCCTGTTGACGTAGCAAGCGGCAGAAGGGATTGCATGGGCTGCGAAGAGACGAGGCAAGGGATGTCCAACAGGGGTGGGATTAGCGATGAAACGGACAACCAGCCCCTTGTAATTAACCCCTTCTAGCGACAGGATGAAGTTAGCAATACTACGATTGGCCACAGTAAACGAAAACAAGCAAGTGCTAACCTGATGAATTAGCGGGTAAGCATAAGGCGAACCTATCCAGCCGTTGAGCAAGGCTACCACAGCGGCCGCCGGCGGCGGCGGCACAGGCAGCAGCACCTCGAGCCAGACCAGCGTTGGCGAGGAGAGGGCGGAGGCGGCGGACAGAGGTGAACATACCGGGGAGGAGAAGAAGGTGAGGGAGAACTCCAGGAGAGCCTCGCTCGGCGAGCGATGGAGAGGTTCGCCGCCGATGGTGACCACCCTCCGCAGGACTTCTGGGGTTGAGGAAGCCAAGAACCCGCCACGGAGCGAGCGGCCGCGAAGGACGTCTTCATCGCTGGCGGCGGAGATGTCCCTTTCCGTCGCGATCCCAAGAGACAAGGCAGTGGCACCCGCCTCGGCGACGGCCGCGTCCAGAGCTATGGAAAGTTCCCGAGGCGGGGGAGACGGTGGGAGCGCGTGAGGCAGGCGCCAGGCCAGGCCCATGGAGGCGGCCTGGCCGGCCGGTGTGGTGGGCGCCGTCGCCGGAGTGGCCGAGGGCGATATCGTGGAGCGACCGAGACCTCCTTACTCCTATTGTCAGCATATCATCAACCCCGATTTGTAGGGAGATTTACCAGGGTAAACGTTCGTGCGGATTTGCTTCACAGCTTGGGTTTCCTGACTCTATCATCAAAAAGTGGCATCTGAATTCTGACAGGAGTTCAAAGCAAGATAATTGATGGTAAATCAGGATCTAGTCTGATAACCAATTTCCTTGATGATTACACAGAGAGGTAAATAAAGATGATGAAAACATTTTGTCATCGCATCAAAGCTATTTTGGTGTTGATTTATGGTGCAGAACAGATGTTTAGCTAGATTAAGTACTGTGCTGAGTTGATGTGAGCACAGACAATTATCATTGGCAATAGGCAGTAAACTGCAACCGCAAAGGAATAGACGCCCCCAGCTGGAGCAAGCAGATTGGAACTACTCCTAGAGATGCACAGCAAACAGATTAACACTGGCACACTAACATTAAAAGCAGGAAGTACTCAAGATGCCGCTGGATTAGAAGTTTACCTCTCTATGCTACTTCGGTGATTATTGAGACGATGCAGAGAAGCTGGTAAGCAACAAGATATAGTTGTCCAAGTAAAAGGCAGATACTTTCAAAAAATGTGAACAGAATGTGGCACCGAGACCGAAGATCAAAAGATTTCAGAATCTTCAGATCCTATGAAACCAAAAAAAAGTAACCAGTCGGGAGTTACTTATATTATACTGGAATATAGCACGAGGAAAGATAGTTAACTAAGCCATATAGCATGAGGAAAGGACTTGTGTCATACGCACCTCAGTTATCGTCAGACTCAGAGTGAGCACAGGAGGGAAGGAGCCTTCTTAGAAACTTCTTTCCGCTCGTTTCTGCTTCTGGTGCTATAACTGTGTATTCTGCTTCTGCTTCTGGAGCTCTAGTTCTGAATACTGTTTTAACTGGGATAGGGACCAGGTAGTGGAAATACTCCCCACCTTCTCCGCATTGTCTTTCCAACTCGGGGCAGCACCTTATGGTTAGCTCGTCCAGGGCTGGCAATCGCTGAAGGAGACCATTCGGGAATTCCTCTATATCTGGAGAACCAATGATCGTCAATTTCCGAAGAGACGTGAGGCCATCCATCCCGTCAGGCAGCCCTTTCAGGCTGATGCATTTATTCACCAGTAGCTCCCTCAGCTTTGCCAGATCTCCAAGGTTCGAAGGCAGCACCACCAAACCTCCGAAGCATTGAATCCACAAACTTTCAAGCATCTCCAAGATCTCCAAGGGCAGCCTTGGAATATCCCGTAAACACTTCACCCCAAAGTTATATCCCGATAAATTCAGGTCTTTGAGAACAGGGCTCTGTGGAAAACTTGCAACCCTAGGGCAGCGGCTGATATATAGCTTCTCAAGCACCGGGAATATTACTGAGCTACCAATGGCCACACCTGCACTGTTTTCTGCCCATCCCTCTAGACTACATAGCTGTAACAAGACCATCTCCTTCAACTTTGGGAAAATTTGTAGAGGGGTACTGCGTCCTCCACCTTCTATGCAAAGGTTATCACACAATGTCTTCAGTTTACCCATGTTGTGCAAGCATAAAAACTCCAGTGAGGGTGAGAGCCATACTACAGGTATATTCTTACATCTTGTCCCGTTGAAAATTATGAGTTTTCTTAAGCACTGAAACATCCGAGGATCACTCATTCATTGCGGTATTTCTAGGCCACCATATCCGTATAACTCCAAAATTTTGATCTTGCTATGAGGTTTTAGATGCTGCAACACTTCTTCCTCATTACATGCCTCATTTTCAGGCTTGTCATATTTTGTAAGGCCCCAAGAGAACAGCAACTCGCTCAAAAAAAAATCTGCTGGAGATTGGCTTCTTTTGCATGATTTACACTCTTTATTTTCCTCAAGTTGTACAGTTCCAACCTGTTGCTAAGGTGTTGCAGGTCTTTGAGCTCCTCAATACCACAACCATCTCTGTATCCACAATAAATCTTGTTAGTGTGCGAAGGTCGTTCAGCTGACCCATATTTCGAGGTGTCCGCTGCAGATCATGACATCCAAAAAGATAAATATGTATGAGCTTTCTCAGGCTCATCATCATGTCTTCTGGAAATTGTCGTAGTCCCTTCCCTTGCAGTGATTGAGCCTCAAAGTTTGCAGGTTATACAACAGACATATGGAATCTAGCAAACTAGCATTGATGTCACAATTGGAGAGGTCAAGATACCGTAAATGTTTTGCATTTTTGGCCTTGAAACTGATGCGAACACTCTGCCACTGCAATGCTCGTAATGATACATGTGGCAGCAGTTTAAAATCCTGGTGTATCTTTGAAGGAGCTAACAAAGTGCGGACATAAGATTTGCCATTGAACAATCCATAGATCTTTTCCAATTTAACCTCTGACATTTGCAAGTGACAAACATTGTTTACCAATGCCTTCTGTTCAAACAAATCTTCTATGGTGGCACATTCATTGCTAATTGTTAAACATCACATATGCGGCATATGGTTGAGATAGAGATATGGCTAGGAGGTAGTTTGTATGAGATATTCTTGTAACCATCTCCTCCTTTTCTTCTCTCTCAAGTTGTATCTTGATTCTCTCTTATCTCCTCTTGTAACCGCATCATGTAAAGCCATCTAGGGTTTTGGCTCCCTCCTATATAACATGCACACGTCGCCCCCATCAGGGTAAGACGTTTACCGTTCGCACATGGTAATCGAGCCCTCTTCTTCAACTCATCTAGCTACCAAAAACCATCTGTGCCAAAGCCATCATGTCTTCCTCCTCCGGCGCTTCCCTCCCGGCTAGTCTCAATGGCCAGGTCACCGAGAAGCTATCCTGCACGAACTACGTCTTTGTGGCGCTACAGATGATCCCCAACTGCGTGGCGCGGGGTCTTCCGCACGTCGGCGGCACCCACCGAGCCGCAAAGCTGCTCGTCACCACCGACAAGGAAGGCAAGCAGACTTCAACACCCAACCCTCTCCACCCAATCTGGGTCCGGGAGGACCAGCAGGTCCTTGGCTACCTGCTGAGCAACCTCACAAAGGAGGTGCTCCTCACGGTGACCACGGTCACCACCGCGGGCGCGCTCTGGACGACGCTCGCCGGCATGTACTCGTCGCAATCGGTAAGTCGCATCAACAATATTCGCACTTCTCTCATCAATGCGCAGAAAGGCAACCTCTCCGTCGCCTCCTAATTCGCCACCATGCGTGGCTACGCCGACGAACTCGCCGCGGCGGGCAAGGCGATCCTCGACGATGAGCTCATCTCCTACATCATCCACGGGCTCGATGCTGACTACCAGCCTCTGATCTCTGCTCTGGACGCTCGCGTGACCCCTGTCACCATCGACAAGATGTTCGCTATGCTCTCCAACTTTGATCAGAGGATGGTGCACTTCCACGGGTCCAGCGGCGGCGGCTTCAAATCCTCCGCGAACTCGGCCTCTCGCGGTCGTGGCGGATCCTCTCGGCGCGGCGGCTTCTCCCGTGGCAGGGGGAGGTCCAGTGGAGGCGGCAACGGCGGCGGCTCCAACTCCCGCAATGGCGGCGGGCGTGCTCCCTCCAACAACCGAACTCGCCGCGGTGGTGGCAATCCTCGCGCACGCCCCGATGCTCCTCGCTGCCAGATATGTGGCAAGCTGGGGCACACAGCAAAAGACTGCTGGTACCGCTATGAAGAGGATGACGACTCCTCTCAAGATGATGACAAGGTGGCGGCGGCTGCAGATGGCTCCTACGGCATCGACACCAACTGGTATGTCGACAGCGGCGCCACCAATCACATCACCAACGAGCTCGAGAAGGTGACCATGGAGAAATACCGCGGCAAGGACCAAATCCACACAGCTAGTGGTGAAGGTATGGAGATCCATCACATTGGTCATTCAAGTTTTAGTACCCCTTCTCGTAAAATCCATCTTAGGAAAATTTTGCATGTTTCCAACGCCGACAAGAGTCTCCTTTCTGTCCATAGGATTGCCCTTGATAATCATGTTTTCCTTGAATTTCACCCTTATTTCTTTTTGATCAAGGATCAGGCGACGAAGAGAATTCTCTATCGAGGTAGATGTGTTTCGTGGACTCTATCCGTTGATTCCGGAGCTTAGGAGACTGAATAAACAAGCTTGTGGTGCTATCAAGCTTTCATCCACACGATGGCATGATCGTCTAGGACATGCTTCTTTTTCTTTAGTTGAAAAATTGCTTAGAAAGAATAAGCTCCCGTTTGTTGGTGAGCGCAATACTGAAACTATTTGTGATTCTTGTCAACGAGCTAAAAGTCATCAGCTACCTTATCCTATTTCTACGAGTGTTTCTACCAAACCATTGCAATTAATATTTTCAGATGTGTGGGGTCCTGCCCCAACTCAGTTGGTAGACATACGTACTATGTGAGCTTCATTGATGACTATAGTAAATTCTCTTGGATTTATCTTCTCAAGAAACGATCCGATGTTTTTCAAGTTTTTAAAAACTTTCAAGCACTCGTTGAACGCCAGTTTGACTGCAAGATACTTGCTGTCCAATCAGACTGGGGCGGAGAGTATGAGAAATTAAATTCCTTTTTTCAAACTCTTGGCATCTCTCACCATGTGTCATGCCCCCACGCTCACCAACAAAATGGTTCTGCCGAAGGCAAGCACCGGCACATTGTTGAGGTTGGCTTAGCTCTTTTAGCTGGCGCCTCCATGCCCCTCAAATTATGGGACGAAGCTTTTCTTACAGCCGTTCACATCATTAACATGCTTCCTAGTCGTGTTATCGATGCTTGAAACTCGGTAGAACGGCTACTCCACACCAAACCTGACTACACGACTCTTCGTGTTTTTGGGTGTGCATGTTGACCAAATCTTCGTCCATATAATCAACGCAAACACATGTTTCGTTCAAAACAATGTGTCTTTATTGGGTATAGTGCTCAACACAAAGGTGTAAAATGCCTAGACGTGTCCACAGGGCGCGCTTATATATCACGTGATGTTGTCTTTGACGAAACAAAGTTTCCCTTTGCTGATCTTCATCCCAACGCTGGTGCATTGCTTCGCCAAGAAATCCTTCTCCTGCCATCCCACCTTCTTGGTCTTGATCACAGGGGAAACACTTGTGATGAATCAATGCTGACTAACCCTCCTAATGGTGCACATGAGCCTTCTGGTGATGTTGCAGGAACAAACAGTGGGAAAAATGATGAAGAAATCGCGCAGAACGATAAAGAAATTGGCCCCCAAGTGCCATATTTGCTGTGTCCAGAATCGGGGAGCAGATCCTCCTTGGGATCGTCGCCTAATCAGCAGTAGGGCAGCAGATCTGCGCCGGGATCAGCACCAGCAGATGTGCCAGACCCGACAGCAGCAGATCCTGCCGCCCACGCGGACTCCCGCGGCTCCGCGCGCGCCACGCGCCAACTCCCGGATGGCGGCAGTCCCTCGTCGGCCCCGCTCCAATCGCCCGGCTCCACGCGGCGACATCCTGGTGGCTCGGGCGGTCTGCGGTTTCTCGCCGAACCACACTGCTACAAGCGGCGCGCTGCCCCCGTGCAGCCGACCGACGCGGGGCCCAGCGCTGAGCCATCCAGCCAGGAGGGCACGGGCTTCGGTGCTGATCCGCGTGGCCCCACACAATCATGCGAGTCGGCTGGCCACTCGGGATCCTCTGCGGCAGAAACAACCCCGCCGTTGCATGCTGGAGTCACAGAAAATCCAGCGCGGGTACCGAGCGGATCTACCTCGGGATCGCCTGCTTCAGCAACTCCTGTGCATGACGCTGGATCCTCTGCACTGGCTGATTCTGTGGCGCAATCTCGGCGACTCACATGGCTGCAAAAAGGTGTAACTCAACCTCTTAATTACAAACACATGAGTAAATATGGCCTAGTCTGTTCTACAGATGAACAAGTTGAACCAAGGACTCTGGATGAGGCATTCGGAGATGAAAGATGGAGAAAAGCAATGATGGAAGAATATGTGGCACTTAAGAAGAATAAAACATGGCATTTGGTTCCCCCACGGCAAGGTAAAAATCTTATAGATTGCAAGTGGGTGTTCAGAGTTAAAAGAAAATCTGATGGAACTGTTGATAGATACAAAGCTAGGCTTGTTGCAAAAGGGTTTAAACAGAGATATGGTATTGATTATGAGGATACGTTTAGCCCTGTTGTGAAAGCTGCCACTATTAGACTTGTTCTCTCTATTGCTGTGTCTAGAGGATGGAGTCTAAGACAGCTAGACGTCCAGAACACGTTTCTCCATGGTGTTCTGGAAGATGAGGTGTACATGAAACAACCTCCTGGGTTTGAGAGCAAATCTAATCCTTCATTTGTTTGCAAACTTGATAAAGCACTTTATGGCTTGAAGCAAGCTCCACGGGCGTGGTAGTCCTGTCTGAGTCACAAGATGCAATCACTTGGTTTTGTCCCTTCCAAGTCAGACACCTCATTGTTCATCTACAATAGACTCAATACATGCATATTTGTTCTCATTTATGTTGATGATATTATTGTTACAAGTTCATCTAGTGAGGCCATTGCATCATTATTAAAGGACTTAAGTGCAAAATTTGCTCTCAAGGATCTTCGAGATTTGCATTTTTTCCTTGGAATTGAGGTGAAGAAACACAAGGATGGACTTCATCTCTCTCAAGAGAAGTATGCGACCGATTTGGTAAGAAAGGCAGGCTTGCAAGGTTGTAAACCCTCCTTCACTCTATTATCTAGCTCAGAAAAGCTATCTCTCACAGAAGGACAACTTTTGAATCAAGTGGACAGTACAAAGTACAGGAGTTTGGTTGGTGCACTACAAGATACTTGACTCTAACAAGGCTCGATATCTCTTTTTTTGTCAACAAGGTATGTCGGTTTACGCATGCTCCTACCATGTGCATTGGACTGCTGCCAAACGCATTGTCGATATGTAAAACATACTTTGAGCATTGGTCTTAGTTTCAACAAGTCATCCTCAACTCTTGTTAGTGCGTTCTCGATTCTCGATTGGGCAGGCTGTCGGATGATGACGCTCTCTGGTGGGTTTGCAATATTTTTGGACCAAACTTGATTTCATGGTGTGCAAAAAACAGGCCACAGTGTCTCGGTCTAGCACAGAGGCAGAGTACAAGGCATTGGCAAATGCTACAGCTGAAATCATATGGGTTCAATCAATGCTAAGAGAACTTGGTATAAAAAGTTCTCCAGCTCCATGCTTATGGTGTGATAATCTTGGTGCTACCTACTTATCTGCAAATCCAGTTTTTCATGCCAGAACAAAGCACATAGAGATAGATTTTCACTTTGTCAGAGAAAGACTTGTAAGGAAACAACTTGATATTCGGTTCATTCACTCCAAGGATCAAGTTGCAGATGGGTTTACTAAAGCCCTGCCTATCAAAAGCTTTGAAGAGTTTAAACATAATCTCAACTTGATGAAGTTGTGATTAAGGGGGGGGGGGGTGTTAAACATCACATATGCGGCATATGGTTGCGATAGAGATATGGCTAGGAGGTAGTTTGTATGAGATATTCTTGTAACCATCTGCTCCTTTTCTTCTCTCTCAAGTTGTATCTTGATTCTCTCTTATCTCCTCTTGTAACCGCATCATGTAAAGCCATCTAGGGTTTTGGCTCCCTCCTATATAACATGCACATGTCGCCCCCATCAGGGTAAGACGTTTACCGCTCGCACACTAATATCTCTAGCTAAGTCGTGCATTAAGTCATGCATTTTGCATACTATTGTCTCATACTCGATGCTACTAGCACGCGAACCAGATATGGCTTTCACTTTCTTATCCTAGAGGAAGGACCTCCAAACCAACTCTTCAAAAATGAATTCTCCTTTCTGTGTTAAATCCATTGTTCCCTCTTCTTGAATAAAGTCATTGGCCATCCATAGTTGGATCACCATATCCTTTTGCAACTCATAATCCTTCTGGAAAACTGCACACATTGCAAAACATTGCTTCATTTCAGGTGATAGGTGTTTGTAGCTTAACTTTAGTACGGGCATGACCTCATGTTTGCCTGCAACATTATCCCCAATTTTACTTTCTTCGATGGCTTTCCATTCATGTACTTGTTGCTTTGAGCTGAGCAATCCACCCATTATCTTCAGAGCAAGAGGCAAACCCCCGCTTTTATTGACAATACATCTTCCGATGGTTTCTAACTCTGCTTGGTCCTCTACTCCATTGCTAAATGCCTTGATCGAAAACAATGTCCATGAATCTTCTTCACTCAGAAATGCTAGCTCATGTGGCTTAACGGTGCACATTATAGAGGCCACTTGCTTGCTTCGACATGTGACCACTATAACACTTCCTGGTCCACCAACAGAGCCCAATAGTGGCTTCAGTTCATCCTCCCACATCCTCTTCTCTTCATTCCATACATCATCAAGAACAAGTAAAAATCTTTTCTGGCCAATGACTTCGTCAAGTTTCTTCTGCAATAGTTCAATGTTGCTAGAAAGGTACCAATTTCCCTTTCTAGCCAATGCCTCTCTTTCTTTTTCTGGCAAGTCATTTATAGCCAATTCAATGATGGATTTCACACTAGTAGTAACATCAAAATTGTCTGAAACACAGTGCCACATCTTCAACTGGAAATGTTGCTGGACATCTTGGTCATTGTATACCATCTTAGCAAGTGTCGTCTTTCCAAGACCTCCCATACCAAAGATGGGCATCACCTGCACCTTCCGCTGATCTTGTTGGTCTAGCAGTAACTTCACCACCCGCTCCTTGTCATCACCTCTTCCAATGATCTCGGCAGACTCATCCAGTTTGGAGTGCGTCTGCCGCCAAGGAAGTTGCGGCTCTTGCCGATGGACAGAATTCTCAATACCAAACGTGTTCATCTCCTCAACCAGCTCCTTGATCTTCTCGAGAACTCCCTTGAGCTTCTTGCTCATGGAAAAACGGAAGAGCAGCAGGCTGTGGTGTGTGACGTAGCCGAGTACCTTGCGGGAACTGGACTTGCCGATCCGGGCTTCGCGGCGCAACGCCTCATACTGGAAGTCGTCGAGGACGTGGGCGGCCTCGTAGGCAACGGCCTTGAGCTTCTCCATCCAGCTCTTGAGGTAGGCATGTTAAGCAACGTCTTGTGGAATGAGTTAGTGCTGTCTATTATGAGCATTATAGCTTAGTGCTAGAATGTAGAAGATCTAAAGTCCTTACTCTTAATTATCCATCATCTACGATCTGTAACTGAAGCTGTACGTGCTGTATATAAACTGGGCAATACTAGTGCAATATTATCATGGCAATTCTATCTCTTGACTTGGTACAGAGCAAAAAGATCCTATCCCCATGGCCGGCGCCGGCGCTGCCGGCTCCAGCTCTTCAGCTCCGATCTCTGTCACGTCACTCGCCAACCTTATCACGATCCGTCTCTCGCGGGATAACTTCCTGCTATGGAAGACCCAGGCCGTTCCTGCTCTCGCCGCGAATGGTGTGTACGGCTATGTCGCCGCACCGTGGAAGCACCACCGCACACCATCATGCAAGGAACCGCGTGATGATCGCTCTCCTAGGAATAGCTCCCATGCGACGTCTGCTCTCCACGACATGTTTGCATCACAAAATCGAGAATTGTCTCTGAAGAAGAACGATGCGGAATACTACGTTCGCCGAGTTGGTTGTAATAGCCTCTTATCGCGATGCGTGATGACATGAGCCTCGGCGCTGGAAAAATAGCTCCGCCAACGCCCATGCGCGAATACATCGTTGGTGTGAATTGTCTGCCTAATCCAAAGACACATGTTTCCAAAACTCATGTTTAAAAATCAGGTGAGCGGGACCCACAACATGGGACCCACTAACTTATCCAACTCAGCATTGGTCGTGAGCGGGACCCACAGCGTGGGACCCACTAACTTATCCAAGTCAAGATTGGTACAAGAGGACACCGAGCCGTGCCCCGAGCCGCAGCAAAGACCCGAGACCATCCTCCCCCTTCCCGACCGTTGTTCTTCTTCTTCTCCCGCGACGACGGGCAGCAACGCCGCTCCGGCAGCGACCTAGCAATGTCGAGCTCGCTTCAGCCTCCCGCCGATCATGGCGCGCTATGGCATAGTGCCCATGACAAGGTGCCCCTGATGCCCACGATCGCACCTCAAGCGGCTAGTCACAACGACCGACAAGAATGGCAACCTTGGGCGGAATTGTGAAATGCGAGAGCAAACCAGAGCAGGAAAGGTGAGATTTTACTTCTCAATATGCCAATTTTGGTTTTTGTCTCCCAATTTCAAATTTGCCCATTTTTCCCCATCGGATTTGGGATTTAGGGTTCATTTTTCCGATTTCAGAAATTGAAGCAATGCACCCATTTTGAGTGGCTAGATGAGTACATAGAGCGGATTCAACTGGAGGGTGCATCAGGGGAGCTCGATTTACCGTTGGAGGCGGAGAAGTTGGGCAAGTTTGGATCGGGCGCATCTAGATCTGGCAATTCCATTGGGGGCGCCCGCCTTTCCATGGGTGCTACTGTGGGGGATGCAGGAGTGACGGCAGAGCTGAAGAAGCTGAACAAGCAGATGAAGAAACTCATCGAATTGCGTAAGGTGGCAATTTGATGGGGCTGATGGCCGGACTTTTTTATGTTTGTGTAATTGCTCTCGCATTTGTTTATGTGATGATAATTAGTCGTAAGTGAATAGATTGGGCATCATTTGTAATCGTAATGATATGTACATTTGAATAAAAGTGTTGCGCTATATGAATTCGACATGTCTTCTCCATTCTATTTTGTTTTTCAGTTCTTCATTCGTCATCGTTTCAGTTTCAGTTTCAGTGGTAGAGGGAGAAAAGGAAAAAAGGTTTGTCCACAGTTGCTCTAAAAGGCCCGCCCATATAGAAGTTAGGCAGGGCGAATAGAACATATCCAGGCCCATTGATAAAAGAAGTGTAGCTAGTGCAAAAAAAAATGCAAACGGTCTTTGACATCGATATATCTTTTCGGCTTTAGGTTATTTCACAAATGTTAAGTTTCCTGCCTTCACCTTTTTTTAGATAACTCATCTGGTAATTATTTGAGCTATTTTTATGCATAAGCTATCGTGTCCGATTGTAGGGGCCCGTGTTGTTTCGGCTAAAACAAAATGTTGGTTCTAGTTTATTTCAACCAAGGTTGGTTCTAGTCTTTGTGAACCAAAAAAGTTGCAATTGTTTGGTTCTAGTTTATTTCAACCAAGCACCATTCTTTAATATTTTTTCTGACTTGTGCTATGGTGTTTTCAAATTTTTTACTCGTGTGTTTCAACCGAAAAAGGTTGTGCCCCTCTCAAAAAAAGAAGACATCTAGTGTGCCCGTAGTAGCATCTCCTTACAACATAGAGGGGCATCCCCTTACAACATATAGTGCATAAAACATAAAAGAAAGATAATTAACTAGACATGTGCTAACAACAACTTATATGATTGGATCATGTTTTAGTGCATTTTTTAGTACACATGGCCACATAAATAAAATGCAATGGAGAAACTTTAGGACCGAAAAAACATATAGATAGATAGAGGGGCATCGGGTACCCTAGTAGCATAGATAGATAGAACATATAGAGGGGCATCCCCCCACTACATATAGTTCATAAAACATGAAAGTAAAATAATTAAAACTAGATATATAGAAGACACGGGCACACACGCCCGAACCAACACAAACACAAACTAGATAGATAGAAGACTCAGACTTGAACAACTCCTTGGCCCCTCCTCCTTGCCACTCCTTGGCCCCTCCTCCTTGGGCCCCTCACTCGCATTCTCAGCATCCGGTAGGGGAGGTGTGCATGTCGCTGGGGTGAGGGAAGATGTTGTGGAAGTTGGTGAAGATGTTGTAGGTCGTGAACGCGATAAACTCGCATCCACACTGTAACACCTCCCGAGGAGGTGGTGAGCGTCGAGGGGTTAGTGAAGGTGACGAGAGGCCGATGATGATGCCGTTGGGCCCGGCGTTGCCATCGATCGCTCGTGGAGGTGGAACATGGGCGGAGTGCCCGGAGGGAGGTGACGGTAGCCGGCTTGGAGGAAGAAGCGAGCCAACTCTCTAGGGCCCTCCACCTAGAGATGGCCCACACCTCAGGCTATTCTCGACGACGACTCCGGCCGGGTATCGCCTCTCCGACACGGTGCGAGGGTGACGGTAGGTAGGGCCGTTGAACTGCATGGTGGCTCGAGTGGTGGATTTGGCTCAAAAGAAGAAGGGAGGAGGCTTGAGAGATGAGTGTGAGAGGATGAGGAAATGGTGCCTTTTATAGCAGCGTTGCAGCCATGGTCAATGTGTACACGGTGCCCTTCTCGATCGTTTTTCTTCTCCGCTCAGACCGCATAAGTAATTGCGGCATTAATTCAAAAACGGCGGCAGAGCATCCAAAGAGGCATGGGCGGCACATGCGAGATGCATCATTTCATGCACTTGCATCGGCGGTGACGCCGCGTGGGAAACAGCCCGCTCATCCGCGCGTGACACCGAAAAAGGAGCTGCACCACCGACGCGTCCGCCTCGCTCAAACATGCATTTGTTAAAATAGCTTAGATGCGACGACGTATTTATACGCTGCGGCCCTGCCATGCTTTATCAAGATCGATGCATGCATGCAATCCCGCATGCAAATGGCTAGGTGTTCACGAGCAAAGAATAGCTAGGCTGCGACGTTGCATGGCATGCATGGGACAGGATGGCCCAGATGTCATTGACCTCTCGCATGCAGCCCACCCCCTCTCGACGGCCGCCAGGCGACGACGCCAGACTCGCCGAGCCCGATCCGCCGCCCAACGGTCACTTAGATGCTCCCCGCCAACGTTATCTGCTCGTCGAGAGAAAAACGGTGGCCAATCAGATTAGAGCTCACGGATCGCCTCATGAATCCTTCTAGAAGGCCTATCCGACGGCCGCAGTTTGGCGTTAGGGTTAGATCGACGGTGGACGTTTACGCTAGGGTTACATGGGGTTTGGAGGCAGTCAACGGGTTTTGAAAGGTTTGACCGAACATTCAAATGTGTATAACTAATTCAAAAAAATCTAAAAATGAAAAACCTCATGATATAGCCTTTTTATGTTACATAGTTATGATATAAAATGATAAACTTGATCTAATGATCTTTGCATAAAAAACCTTCACAAATTGGACTATCTCAACCGAGGTTGCATAGAGTTCAAAGGAGTGAGAAGAGGGTTTGAGGTTTTGAAAATGCAAAAAATCAAAAACATCACCTTAGCTTCATTTTAGAGTGACTAAGGAGGATCTGAAGTTATTTTTGCATTTTAAATTTTTAAACTTGTTTTATTGCTGACTTTGTATTAAAGGGTGTTTTTCAAAATAAATTAAATAATATGAATACTTATTCAAAAAAGGTGAGACTTCAGATTGATCCTATATAGGTATAATATAAGCTAAGAAAATCTTTTTGGGTGATTTTGAGAAGGTCGAAAAAACTTGCTTAGAAATGGGGCCGTTTTCCTTACTTTGGAGCCTGTTTGGACAACATTTTCAGTGACTATGAGTTGGACTTCACAAAAGGGTTGGATTTATGAACTAAAGTGCATAGTAGTACATAAAACGATGCAACATCACATAACAAACAAATGAACTCAAAAATATTGAGATAGGTTCAAATTTGAATGTCGGTTCAAATTTGAATTTTATTTCAAGTCAAATCAACATCATAGCACATAAGTTTTCACATGAAAGAACATAAGTTTTCACATCAAATGACAACAAACTTAAGTTTTCACATCAAATTTGAATGATTTCGACTCTATTTCTTTTGCTTCTTTCTACCACTCGATTTCTTCTGCTTTTTCCACCGCTTGGTTCCATGGCGCCTAGTTTGTTGATGCTGATGCTCTTGCTTTTTGGCCCTTGCAACTCCACTAGGCCCCTCAACTTTTGGGGCCCCAACTTTGCACTGACCATGTCCCACTTCTTCAGCTTTGCACTTCGCAGATTGAGTAGATGGCACACATTGTTCAACTACTTCAGTTTGCAACTCAACACTTGGCAGCACAACCTCCAAACATGGCAACACAGTTGTCAAAGCAGATTCGCATGGCAGCACAACAGCTTGCTTCATCTGCAACAGTTTCAGATTGTTCTCTAGCCTGCGCAAAACAGATTCAAGATGCATCACATCGTCCAAAACAGAAACACTTAGCTCATGTTCAGAAGAATAATTTCAGTTAGCTCCATATCTTTGTCACCAAACATTATTTGCTTAGTGCTCTTCCTTCTATAGCCATTGAGTCTTGCTTTTTCATCGCCAGCATTGTTCAACAACAAGAGGTGGGGCTTTTTCTGCACGCTTCCTCCTAAAAAATAAAGCATTTGACTTGGTTAGATACTAGAACAAGTAGCAAAATCAAAAACTTGCAAAAACAGTAACATAAACATACTTTCGACTCTAAGGAGTGTAGATGCACTTGGATGAACCAATTCTGTGCCCAAGTACCTCACACAACTTGCACCTATTTTTGTTACCTTTTTGAGCCCTTTTGGGCTTATCATTCTTTTCCTTTTCCTTTTTCCCCTTCTTACTACAACCACCTTTCTCAAACCAAGCTTTGAATCTGCTCTGTTTAGGCCTCCCAGCCTTTCTTCTAGTGACAGGGGACACAAGGTAAATTCTATTTCCACCTCAAGCCACCGAGATTGGTCATCAAGGCAGGAATTGGACTTGCATATGCAGCTTTAAATTTTGTAATGAATAATACTCATGCAAATATGGGTGCATATTTAACCTGGGTTTAGATGCCAAAAAAGTATGGAATGCTCACATGGTTTTCCAGCAGTGTTGCCACTCTTGGCAAGTGCACTCATGCAACTCAAGATTTACCACATGCCTCTTGCCACTCTTTGTATCTCTAACTTCAGCACCCCACAAGGAAGATTTCTCAACAGATAGATGTGAAAGATTTCTACTCCTGTTGACCAATTGTTGTACCATCGCTGGAAGCTTGTCCCTTCCAAAATATTAGCAATTTTTCCTCTTAACTCCCACAAACGCATGATCATGATCCTTATTTGATCCACCATGTCATGCACAGCAAGTCTTTCAAATCCTTCACTTTGTTGTTAAAACTTTCTGCCAAGTTGTTATTGATATGATCACATTTTATGGCAGTATTAAAACCTGATCTATACCACAACAGAGAATGGTGGGTGTTCAACCATGAAGCAAATTCATTATCACTACATGATGCCAATATCTTACCAAGGTGATAGGAATGTGTCTGTCGGTGTAGGATCTTGTCACGGCCACATGCGCCCAAATTCATCTCCTCGAATTTTTTATCGATTCATCCACATATGTCCAAAGCACTCCCTCCGCTCAAAGATGGGGAAAACATTTTTACTGCATTTTCCAACCCTTTACATGCATCTGTGTGGATGGCCAAAGGAGAGACTGGCCCTATGCATCTTTTCGCTTGCATCATGAACCATATCCATGATGCCTCGTCTCTCGATTGAAACATTCCTATTGCAATTGGGAACATCCAGTTGTGTCCATCTAGAGCATTGCATGCAGCCAACTGACCATTCCACTTTCAGTCAAAAAAGATGAGTCTATGCTCAAATATGGACGACAACCTGCTTTGAATCCATCTATGCAAGGCTTCAAACACATAAAAACTTGCTGAATAAAACCTTGCCATCCTCTGTTACCTCTCAGATCTATCTCCACCACACTCCCGTGTGACCTCTTCTCCACCTCTGCTTTAAAACTATACAACATCCTAAATGTATTTGCCCACCACCATACAATGATTTCATGGCCCTTTGTTTTGCTTTCCACACTGTGGTATATTGCAGCTGGATGGGGTACAGCTTCTCCAAGTCAACTTTAAGCCTCTTTGTAGTAGTGTTTGGAGTCTTGGCTAAAATAGGAGTAATCTTCTCAGAACCCAAAGCTGTGATGTCATCTTTGAAACTCTCTCGTGAAGTGGTCATACATGTATGCTGGTGTGGTATTTGATTTACCCATCTGTATTTCCATCAGGTTGTAGTCCGCGCATAAGTACCATTTGCAAGGATTGCCACCACCATCATAACCTTTGCACCGAGCATAAAATTTCTTTCGATCAGTCCACATAGTCTTGGCATCAAACTCTTTTTTCACGTGATAGGTCCCGAAAGACATCCTAAACTCCTTCATGCTTGGCCACAACTTTCCCACCTCAATAACTGGGTTCTCTTTGTCATACAAACAAACCAGCTCATTATCATCTCTGATCATCCACATCATCTGCAGCCTCTCTCATCACCTGTTCTTCATCCTCATTTGCATTTCTAGGGCCTGTGTTACCTTCAGCAGCAAAGAACTGTCATCCTTCTCCTTATCTTTGTCATCAACTTGAATGCCAAACATTTCGCCATATCAATGTCGATATTGGTGTAATGACCAAATCTGTTTTTTCATTCAGCTCTACTACATTCCAGTCAACAACAATCTTCCTAGCACCATGGGTTCCCTCCTCTCCATCTGCATCAATCCTCAGATCTTCAGCTACTACTACAATCGGTTCAGTCAACAATGCCAACATTTTCTTTTGTGAAACCCACTCATCATCTTCCATCTGTGCAGCCATCTTTGATGGCACATAACCAACTCTGGAATGAGTTTGCAGATCAATTAGCTCTGCATAAAATGTTACTTGTTTGCTTGCCCACCCTTCTTGCTGATCAATTTCAGCAACCATGGATTCTCCACCTTCAATTCTCACATATTCACCATTATAGTTATCGAAACGTTGCAGAGATACCTCTTGTTCTGGACCCCAAACAATACTCTCCCCAATTCTCTCCACCAAATTGCCCACGGCCTTCTCCTTCATGCTCTCCAATTCTCGGGATCAACATCGCAAATTCGACATCCAACCTCACGGTGGTATCTCTATCAATCTCTTGGACACTGCCATCACTGAGCTTGGCTTTACAGGGAAAAAATTCCACTATAATTGCGAATGTGGTGGCAGAACCTGAACCTCCCCTGTTTTGTCAATGGCAGGCAGCGGCGGCAGTCACTACCAAATCGAGTTCGATTCTAAATGGGTCGCCAAGAAAAGAGGGTGGCATTACCGATTTGAAGCACTGTCTCCTCGCTCCATCTCATCCAGCCCTCGCTCCATCTCCTATCCAATCGAGATTCTAAAACGCCAAGCAACAGGGGCAGGGGTAGCATGAGGCCACTGATTTATCCAAAATTCAGTGGGAGTAGTGTTTGGAAAATACTCACTCGCAATAGCCGCTGCAGAGATAGGCGCTCCACCACCGGGCCGCGGAGAAGAAACAACCCCCGGATCCAATGGAGCCCGATTCTAAATCGCCAAGAAACAGAGGGCAGCATGAGGTCACAGATCCCCAAAATTCTGGGAGTGGGACTAGGGTTTCGGCTCACCTCGTAATAGCTCCACCACCGCGGAGAAGAAACCGCTGCCGGAGAAGATGCTTACGGCGGCGCCGCCGTCCAGCTCGGGCGAGTCGAGCACGGTCACGGGCGCCCCACGGTTACACAGTCACCGGTTGAGTTGTGGACGGTTGACTCTTGACTACGTGGCCATAGGTGGACCCCACCAGTCAGAGCACATAACCCCCAGTGTCCTAACCAAATCTCAGCCTAACGGACAGCCAACTAGCCGCGTAAATGGTGTGTCGTCGCATGGGAGCTATTTTTTCCAACGCAGATGTCGCATGCGAGCTATTACAGCCAACTACGTCGCATCAGAGATAGTTCACACCAACGACGTCGCATGGGAGCTATTCGCCCCGTGGCAACGGTGCACGTGGCGGGCAAGGCGGACAAGCTCGTGGTCGTGGCGGGCGTGGCCGTGGCAATGGGCGCTCCAACCTGAAGTGTCAGGTGTGTGGCAAGTTTGGCCACGACGCACTCCACTGCCGCAATCGCTTCAACCACGCGTACCAGCCTGAGGAGCACCGTGAGCGCTCCAGCAACGTCGCCAACACCGGCTCCTACTCTGTGGACATGGACTGGTACGCGGACACCGGCGCCACCGACCACTTGACGAATGACCTCGACCGCCTCACCGTCCATGAGCGCTACGGTGGCAAGGACAAGGTGCACGTCGCCAATGGGGCAGGTTTGTCTATCTCACATGTTGGTCATTCCACTATTTCCGCTCGTCCAAACCTCTTTATCTTCGCAATATTTTGCATGTTCCTCACGTAAACAAACACTTGCTATCCGTGCACAAGTTAGTCTCGACAATGATGCTTTCGCTGAATTTCATCCTCACTTGTTTTATCTAAAGGACCGAGCGACAAGGAAGGTTCTTCTTCGTGGTAGATGTCATGGAGGTCTTTATCCGGTGCCAAGCTTCAAGTCCCCACCTATTGTGTCTGGTCGTCGCGCCTTCTCCGGTGTCAAGCTCTCCTCGGATCTTTGGCATCGAAGATTAGGCCACCCATCCAAAAGTGTCGTTGAGTCAGTTCTTAGGTCAAATAAATTTGCTTGTGCACCTTCGATCGAGTCTAATGTTTGTGATGCATGCCAACGAGCTAAGGTCCATCAATTACCTTTTCGAGATTCGAGTCATGTTACTCATGCTCCACTTGAAATTATTCATTCTGATATTTGGGGCCCTGCTATTACCTCTGTTGGAGGTTTCAAATATTATATGAGTTTTCTTGATGATTTTAGTCGTTTCACATGGATTTACCTTCTCAAACGAAAATCCGATGCCGAGCAAGCATTTTACACTTTCCAAAAACATGTTGAACGCTTGCTTAATACTAGAATCAAAATTGTCCAGTCCGATTGGGGTGGGGAGTACCATCGCCTATCTAGATATTTTCAGCGGGAAGGCATTACTCATCATGTATCTTGCCCACACACCTCACAGCAAAATGGCATCGCTGAACGCAAGCATCGCCATATCGTTGAAACCGGCATCGCACTCCTCGCTCATTCCTCTCTCCCGGTCAGTTTTTGGGATGAAGCCTTCATGACTGCTTGCTATTTAATTAATCGCATGCCAACTCGTGTTCTTCAAAACACCGCGCCACTCACGTGTCTTCTTAATGAGAAACCAGACTATACTTTTCTCCGTGCCTTTGGATGTGCATATTGGCCGAACCTCCGCCCGTATAATGATCGTAAACTCGATTTTCGTTTTCAACAGTGTGTATTCTTAGGCTATAGCTCTATGCACAAAGGTTACAAGTGTCTTGATAGATCAACTGGCCGTATACACATCTCTCGTGACGTTGTATTTGATGAACAAAATTTTCCATTTGCAGCCGCATCTTCCACCACTCCCACCACCACACCCATTCTTCCTACACCTCCTTCAGTTTTTCCTGTAGCCGAGCCGGCCGTAGTGGATGATCGCGTGCAGAGATATGATTTAACCTTGCTTACTAATGCGTCGTCAAGTCCTTCTGATGTGCATGCAGATTCCAGCGACTCGGCGTCCTCTGGCTCTACGTCACCATGCACACCACATCATCACCATGCAGATGGGCCGGCTTCGACGTCCCCCGTCCTTCCGAGCGGGTCGCAAACTCCAGCCTCGTCTACAGCCGAGTCTAGCACCTCGCCCGGGCCAGGCATGACACTACTAAAGATTAGGTCAATAACAACGAACAGTTAACAACTCCCGGTTGTTATTGATATGATGAGCCGGCTCCACGTCCAAACTAGCCTCGCAAATCCTCCCTAACAACGACGGGTCTGCTCGTCGTTAATTTTTACTTGCCTGTGCTTATTGTTGGTTGGTTAGAGAGTAATTAGCGTCCATATATCAAGATAAATACCAATCAGTTATTTAGGATAGTAAACTATCTATGGTGGCGCATCCCGTGCGATCAGGCTCTGACAGGTGCGTGTTCTGACTTCCCCAAAACTTTTCTCCCTTCCTGTTGCCACCGTCGGCGGCCGCCGGCCGGCCTGCCTTGGTAGCGGGCCCTTCCAGCCGCCTTCCCTCCTCCCACCCTTGTACGTCTCCCTGCGGACCTCGAGCGCAGTGGCTGATTCTAGTACGGCTTGAGGCGATCTCCGGCAGGGCCTAGTTCCAGTGGCAGTGGGCATCCAGTGCGTCGAGCTTCGTCGGGGTGGGATCGGCGCTGCTCATCTTGGTGGCGGCGGCCGCGACCATCCCCGTTCCCACACGGCCCCCAAGATAGTGCATAACCGGTGATCTGCCATGGATTAGATCTGAGGTCTCGAGGTGTGTGTGTTCGTGAGTTCAGAAGAAGATGTGGGCCTCATTGTTTGACGAAGGGGTATCCTGTTCGGTGCGGCTCAACCAAGTAAGTGAAGCACGACTCCAACTCCAAGCCAATTTACATATATGGAAATAAAACCTTTATTCATTCACGTACGTACTAATTACAGATTTACGAATATGATTTCTGTTGAGACTGAGGCAGCCAGATAAGTGGAAGAATAGATTCGAAATGCGTCTGTCGCTTCATCAGCCACGTCAAATTGTAAATAAATCATAGCAGGAAGAGGTGTCGCTACCACGTTAATGTTATTTGCATACCACATGTTCGAGGTAATGCCAGAACGAAGATGGACCTAGGAAGTCGATTGTTTTAATGTTGTTCTGTTCCAAATTAAATCCAATCGTGGCCTCCTTTTTCATATTACATTATCCTCTACTTTGTAGTTGATTTGTCACCTGAGACTATAAATTCATTGGTCATTGAACTTTAATTAGTATTACTGGATGAAAGGTTGCAAAACATTGCAGTGCTATTGCTTTGGTCAACCTGAAAGATTTTAGGTGCTATATGTTTTGCCAACTAGAAAGATGCACTGAAGATAGAAGTTATGTAAGATGTCACATTGCTTAGTTGCATCATACGTGTGAAATTCCATTTGCTTAATTTGATTTACAAATTCGTTATACCATGTTGAATACAATCCATTCATGTACAGCTCTTATATGATCTGCTTTATTTTTCCTTATGTCGAACAACATAAATGCAGGCTAGTTAGACAGTAAAAATGGGAATTCTTTGATGTGACTAGTTGATGAGCAATTAAATGATGAATACTTAGAAGGTGCAGAGAATTTCCTTGAGTGCGCGTTCAGCCACGCGGGGCAGGGAGAATGAAATTTGATGTGACTTGTCATGCCATTCTTTTTATACTAATATAACCACTTGTCTCTGTTGGAACAAAGAGGAAAGAAAAACAAGCCACCAAACATTGTTAATCTATTTTCTGACTCACAAGAAGGGTACAATCTTTGTTGATTCTACATGCTCCACCAAACATGTAAGACTTATTTTAAATGAAAAAACTTCTCTAATGATTTGTAATTATACAAATACCTGCTTATGGATGGAAGTTGTTGCAAATAATTTAAGCACTTCAGGAAAAAAAATAGGAACTTAGTTCTATCTAATATCGGTCTTTCCAGTCATGGAGTCTTGCAGAAATGTGACTCGTCTAATCGGCATGATCACAAAGTTGGAATTGGTGGTGGAACTAAAACAACAGATTTTCGAGGACAAGCATTAAGTAAATACTCGGGGAAAAGGTGAATGTTGTGGCGCATGAAGTGGCAGAAATTAAGTGTGTTATTTTTGTTGATAGATCTTTAAGTGACGGTTATCATAAAAGCCAACATGTTCGAGTAAGTGTCTTTGAGTATGTTTCTCTCATATGATAATATTTATGCTACTTTGTGCCAATTTATTTACATGGACTAACTTCTATAAATTATTCAACATCTTGTAGAACTGATGGTCTATCGTGTTAGATATATAGCGTGAAGAGGCATTGTGATCACCAATGACGAATGGTGTCCATTAACAAGGATGGGGTCTCTCGATTGAAGATTAATAAATATTACATTTATTAGTTTTTTTAGTTAGAGATGTGCCAGTACATTGGTCATTGAGTGAGTGTTGCTGACTCATATTTCTTAACTGTATTGTAATTCCACAATTGTACGTGGTAATATGTTTAGGTTATCTGATATCTATCAATAAAAGGAGGCTATGGCCTTTCATTATTCAGATATTTGTTGTTGTATAATTGATGTTGATGTCAATCTTCAAGTGCTGGATGCTACATAAAGCGATTTTCAATGATTCTATAGGTGGTTGAACAGAAAGCAATGATACTTACAACGATGAAAAAGTGGTCGCTAGTACTACAATTGTGGTCGTTGTTGCCTCGGGATTAACGACAACACACCATCTCGTCGTTACAAGAATAACGACCGGAAAAGGTGTGTGGTCGTTATACTTATAACGACGGAGCCTATCACGACCGCCATATTGTGGTCGTTAATGACCTTTAACGACCGCAATTCGACTTTTAGCGACAACATATGTTGTCGTTAAAAACAGTTTTCCTAGTAGTGTGAGCTCTCCTAGTGCGGCAGGCATGAGCTCTCCTGGCGCGGCGTCCCTGGCTTCTCTAAGCGAACAGGAGCCTCCTGCCGCTCCAATTCTCGAGCAGCATCCGCCCGCTGCTCCTGCCACAGGCGCTTCACATCTGATGATGACGCGTCTCTGTAAGAACATCGTGAAGACGCTGGTGCCCACGGATGGCACCGTGCGCTATGATCCTCGGCATCGGGCCTTTCATGCCGAGCCACGCACGTACCGCGACGCACTTCAGGATGAACAATGGCGTCCCGCCATGGAGGCCGAGTTCTCCGCTCTTCAGCAGAACAAGACATGGACTTTGGTTCCACGGCCGCCCGGGAAAAATGTTATTGGATGCAAATGGGTTTTCAAGGTGAAGCACAAGTCTGATGGTTCTCTCGACAAGTTCAAAGCTCGTCTAGTCGCACGCGGCTTCACACAGCAGTATGGAATTGACTACTCCGACACCTTCTCACCCGTGGTTAAGCCTGCAACAGTATTGACTTGTGCTCTCTCTTGCAGTTTCCCGTGGATGGCAGCTTTGTCAGGTTGACATTAGCAATGCATTCCTCCATGGTATTCTCACTGAAGAAGCTTTTATGCAGCAGCCACCTGGCTTCCAGGACCCCTCACGTCCAGATTATGTGTGCAAGTTGCATAAAGCTTTATATGGCCTGAAACAGTCCCCTCGTGCCTGGTACGCCCGACTCAGTGAACATCTTCAGCAGCTGGGTTTCCATCCCTCATCAGCAGACACGTCTTTGTTCATTTTTGCACGCGGTGGTGTCACCATATACATGCTGGTTTATGTTGATGACATAGTCATTGTGAGTTCTTCATCATCGGCCATGACACGACTTCTTCAACAGCTCTCCGCCACATTTCCTGTGAAAGATCTTGGCTCTCTTAATTATTTTCTCGACATTGAGGTGCTTCGCAATTCCGGGGGAATCACTCTTACTCAAAAGAAGTATGCTCTTGATCTTTTACAGCGTACAGACATGGCGAATTGCAAACCTGTCTCCACACCGATGTGCACTCATGAGAAGCTTAGTCGGGAATCTGGTCATGGACTGTCCGAAGCTGAAGCTTTTCGCTACAGAAGCACGGTTGGCGCTCTCCAATACTTAACCTTAACACGGCCTGATCTCTCTTTTGCCGTTAATAAGGTGTGCCAGTACTTGTCCTGCCCCACTGATATTCATTGGGAAGCAGTGAAGAGAATTCTTCGGTTTGTGAAAGGCACGGTGTCCACCGGGCTAAATATTCGGCGCTCGCCTTCAACTCTATTGAGTGTGTTCACGGATGCGGATTGGGCTGGCTGTGGTGATGATAGGCGTTCTACTGGCGGGTTCGCAATTTTCTTCGGTCTGAATCTTATTTCATGGAATGCATGCAAGCAGCCGACCGTGTCGAGATCATCGACAGAAGCGGAGTACAAAGCTTTGGCAAATGGTACGGCTGAAGCAACTTGGATACAATCATTATTAAAGGAACTACGTGTTCCTCAGCCTCGTGCGCCCGTCTTGTGGTGTGACAACCTTGGCGCAACATATCTCACGGCGAACCCGGTGTTCCATGCCCGCACGAAACACATCGAGGTTGATTTTCATTTTGTGAGAGAGAAGGTAGCCATGGGTGCTTTGGAGGTCAAATTTATTTCTTCAGCAGATCAAGTAGCTGATGCATTCACCAAGCCTCTCACTAAGGTTATGCTTACTCGATTACGTTCCAATCTGAACCTTAGCACAGGCTAAGATTGCGGGGGAATGTTAAGCAACGTCTTGTGGAATGAGTTAGTGCTGTCTATTATGACCATTATAGCTTAGTGCTAGAATGTAGAAGGTTTAGAGTCCTTACTCTTAATTATCCATCATCTATGATCTGTAACTGAAGCTGTACGTGCTGTATATAAACTGGGCAATACTAGTGCAATATTATCACGGCAATTCTATCTCTTGACTAGGCATTTATCTGGCTCTTTTCGTCCGCGTTGGCCAGCTTGCACTCCCCGGCTAGCAGATGGCGCTTCAACATTTCACGGTCGTCGTCGAGGCCACACATGCGTGTCACGGTTTGGACGAGCGCATCTGCGGCCTTGCCTGCCACACCACGCACCACAGGGAGAAGCAGTGATTCGGCCATGATCTTGCAGATCGGAGGAAGAAGAAACTGCAATATCTGAAAGAAGGTAAGAGAGAGTCAGCACTGACAGATGAGGGACAGCCCAAGAAGAACAAAACACACCCAAGTTTAATGGAGGAGAGCATGCACCTCAGCAACACCCAAAGTCGATCTGATCCAAATTGATGAAAGAGTCTACGTGATGGCTAGGGAGCCAACTGCCACTTCTTCGACTTGAAGTGGCCCTTTTGGATGGCGCACGAGCGAGCCTGCGTGCTCTAAGCTCAGGCTTCAAGCCATGTAATTCTTGCTTGCTCAATGCTGCTTTTGGCCTCCCCGTTAACTCTTCAGACTATGCGCTCTCTTTGGCCGGAGCCTCCGTGCTCGTGTTTGTAATCTCAGACTCTGTCAGTCACGCTGCCTAGTTGTGGGCTTTATTAATTTAAAGCCGGACGCGCCCAGCGTCTTCGTTCTAAAAAAAAAATCGATGAAAGAGCAGTGATACTGCTGCTCGCGCCGTTGCCTCCCCTCTCGCCAGTCACCAAGGCTACTATGGGAATGGTATAGGTATATGCCGCCGTTGGTGAAAAGAGAATGAAAGGCGCCAGCAACCGACGAAGAGGAAGACAAAGAGAGGCGAGGGGAAAAGAAGAGAAACATAAAAGAAGGGGGGAAAGAAAGCACTCCAACATCTGTTAGTGGCGGAACAATTTTGGCTAGTAAATAATGCGCATGCCATCGCTTGCTTTTACATGCCATACGCATACGCCTACGCGGGTTCAGCATATATAATTGTATAACATGGCCACGCAATTTCTCGGTGGCTTTCACATTGTATAATCCTATGCTCTCTTTCGTGTGCAAACATTGTGTTCTCCTTCGCGCGCTTCATTATTGGCCATAAGTTTCTCTTGGTTGATTCGATAATGTTATATCCAGGGTCAGTCCACGAGTATTGGGGGGGTTCATGGGCGAGACGGCAACGAGGAGCCTTGTTTACAAATACTCGAACTGTATACCATATTCCATGGCAAAGAAAATAATCAGCACGTGCACAGATTAATGGTCTCTAGAATTGGCTTCATGTATCGATAAACACACATATCATGATACTAAGAAAACATTGTGGTTCCACGAAATATTTGTTTCGAAAAAAAAAATACTTTCCAAAATTTGACTTTATGTTCATACACCATCTTTCTTCTGAAAACACTAACAAGCTTCAAAGGTATGAAGCTTACTTAATGTGCTATTGTCCGATATGAAATTAATTTTTGTGGAAGGTAATAGGGATCATGTTAAAATTTGCCATTATATGAAGTTAATGTTCTGACTTAATATTTTCTGTCTGAACTTACTGTCTTACTATGGGATACAAAATCAATTGCTCGTCCATTGCTCCTTGTCTATGTATCTGTTTACTTCCTTTACTTTTTATATGGTTACCGGATAAATACTTTCGAGAAGACATCATCACACAAGTTGCTTAAATACAGATAAGATAAGGAATGAGAGCACCTTGATATGGTTGGATGTCGGTGGCTGGATCTGTAGAAAGAACAAGAAGGCCACCGGTGAACAAGGGGCTGGATGGTGAACTGAATCAACCTTCCCATCGTTCGCTTCCTCTTGCGCACTCTCTCGAATCAAATGGGCACCTGAATTAAGCACAAACACGAAAATAATGTGAGTAACTCAATTGCGCATCGCATGTGCAAAATTTAGGTCAAGAACGGAGTTATACTTGATACTATTCGGCTGCAGACAGCTAATTTTACGGGGATGAGTACAAGTATTCGGCTGCGCCGTTGGTCCTCATCCGCGGGTGCGGCGGGAAGGAACACGGACCGGCGGCGGCGGCAGCGGCTTTGTGACGCAAAACTGGGAAAGGCGAGGCGTCGAAGGAAAAGGTTTGTTTTCCGGTGCGTGATGTGGCCTGCAACTTTGTTTTTTTTTTTTGCGGGAGTGTGGGCTGCAACTTGGGCTTTCTATTTTTTGTGAAACCATTCTAGATTTATGGGCCCAATGAAATAATCCCTAAAACGCGCCGCGGGACAGCACACCGAGCGTGTTTCGTGGGACTCGTGATTGATGATGGCTGGATAAACATATATCATTTGCGAAAAAACTACTGAAATTAAATCCTTTTTTGAATTTTATAAAACATTGATGGATTTTGGGAAATGTTCAAGATTATTTTAAGTGTTCACAGTAGAAGAAATATAAAATATTATAAATGTTCATAAATTGGCTAAAATACTATTTATTAAAAATGTGCATAAATTATTTTAACTTTTTCATGAATAAAAAAGTTTCATTTAAAAAAAATCATAACTTTTGCAATCTTTTCGTTTCTAAAGTGAAAAAAATGAATAACAATATACCCCTGATTAAATAATTTTGAACGTCTGCACTGCACATATGCCGCGGAACTAATTTTGGCGCTTCAGACCTCCAGCCATGCTTGCATGCTTTGAATTGCACTATGTTATGCACAGTTCGTTGAGATCCTGGAGTCTAAACATGACAACCCGAATAAGAACTTCAAAAGAAGAGGGAGAAACAAAAGGTTAGAAGCCCAAGAAAGGGTATCTGAATTGTGATGGAGCTGGATTTTCCAACGCACCAAATAAAGTTTATGTTTCATAGTCGTAACAAGATCTGAAGACGAACTGTTATCACAGCAAAGTAAATTGTGAAGGACCATTTTGTAAGTGTTGCTTCAATATACCAGAGTTTCTGACAATCTCGGTGTCAGCCAAACGCTCTCACAGCCAAGGGACAATTTGCACATTTGTAGGCAAATAGAAATTCGTACTGACATCTACGTGTCGTGAAAATGGATCAAGACATATATCTGACTGCACTGACGCACACATGTAGAGTAATCTGTAGGCTATTTTCAGACAACACTCATCATATGCCGTGCTGATGGGGTTCCCAACTTTGCTCGACGGGATGCTTTCAGAAGTGCCAGCCTGCAGATACGTTGAATCATCACAATAGCGGTGCATTACATCTAAATATTGTCAGCATATCATCGACCTGAATTGTAGGGAGATTTACCAGGGTAAACGTTCATGCAGATTTGCTTCACAGCTTGGGTTTTCCTGACGTTCTATCATCAAAAAGTGGCATCTGAATTCTGACAAGAGTTGAAAGCAAGATAATTCTAGGTAAATCAGTATCTACTTGTCTGATAACCAATTTCCTTGACGATTATAGAGAGAGAGATCCAAATAAAGACGATGAAAACATTTTGTCATCGCATCAAAGCAATTTTGGTGTTGATTTATGATGCAGAACAGATGTTTAACTAGATAAAGTACTGTGCCGGGTTGATGTGGCACTGATAATTATCACTAGGAATCTGCAGTGAACTGCAACCGCAAGGAATACAGACGCCTCCAGCTGGAGCAAGCAGATTAACACCAGGTACTAGCAGGAAGTATCAGAGATGTCACTGGACTAGGATTGGAAGTACTCCTAGGGATTTCACTGGCACATTGAGTCACTGGCGCTAATAGCAGGAAGTACTCGAGATGCCGCTGAATTTTGGTGATCGTTGAGACGGGCACAGAGCAGTAAGCAACAGGATATACTTGTCCAAAAGAAAAAGGCAGATGCTTGTCCAAAAAATGTGTACAGAATGTGGCACCGAGACCGAAGATCAAAAGATTTCGGAGTGAGCAGATCCTATGAAACGGAAAAAAAAGTAACAAGTTGGGAGTTACTTATATTATACTGGAATATAGCACGAGGCAAGATGGTTAACTAAACCATAATAACACGAGGAAAGGAATTGTGGCATACGCACCTCAGTTATCACCAGACTTTGAGTGAGCACAGGAGGGGAGGAGCCTTCGTAGAAACTTCTTTCCGCTGGTTTCTGATTCTGCTTCTGCTTCTGCTATAATTGTGGATTCTGCTTCTGCTTCTGCTTCTGGAGCTCCAGTTCTGAATCCTGATTTATGTGCCTCTGACCAAGGGGTGGAAATTCACCCCAGCTTCTTTGCATTGTCTTTCCAACTCAGGGCAGCTCTCTATTGTTAGCTGGTCAAGAGCTGGTAACCGCTGAAGGAGACCATTTGGGAATTCCTCTATCGCTGGACAATAAGTGATTTGCAATATCCGAAGAGAAGTGAGGCCATCCATCCCGTCAGGCAACCCTTTCAGGCTCGTGCAGCTATGCACCAGTAGGTTGCTCAGCTTTGCCAGATCTCCAAGGTTTGACGGCAGCGCCACCAAACCTTCGAAGTATCGAATCCGCAAAATTTCAATGGATGTAGGCAACCTTGGAATATCCCATGAACACTCCACCTCCAAAGAATATCCCGCTAAATTCAGGTCTTTGAGAACGGGGCTCAGTGGAAAACTTGCAACCTTAGGGCAGTGGCTGATTTCTAGCTTCTCAAGCACCGGGAATATTACTGACCTATCAATGGCCACACCCACACTGTTTTCTGCCCATCCCTCTAGACTAGGTAGGTGTTCCAAGACCATCTCCTTCAGCTTCAGGAAAATCTGTAGAGGGGTACTGCGTCTTCCACCTTCTATGCAACGGTTATCACACAATGTCTTCAGTTTACCCATGTTGCCCAAGTATAAGGACTCCAGTGAGGGTGAGAGCCATACTACAGGTATATTCTTACACCTTGTCCAGTTGGAAATGGTGAGTTTTCTTAAGCACTGAAACATCTGAGGGTCTCTCATCCATCGTGGTATTTCTGGGCCACCATATCCGTACAACTCAAAAATTTGGATCTTGCTATGAGGTTCTAGATGCTGGAACACTTCTTCCTCATTACATGCCTCATTTTCGGGCTTTTCATATCTTTTTAGGCCCCAAGAGAACAACAACTAACTCACATTTTTCTTCTGCTGGAGATTGGCTTCTTTTGCATGCTTTACACTCTTTATTTTCCTCAAGTTGTACAGTTCCAGCCTGCTGCGAAGGTGTTGCAAGTCTTTGAGCTCCTCAATACCACAACCATCTCTACTACCCACAACAAATGTTGTTAGTGTGCGAAGGTTTTTAAGCTGACCAATGTTTCGAGGCATCCGCTTCAGATCAGAACATCCAAAAAGATAAAGATGAATGAGCTTTCTCAGGCTTCTTGTCATTTCTTCTGGTAACCGCCGTAGCCGATGGCAACCATTGAGTCTCAATGTTTGCAGGTTATACAATAGACATATTGAATCTGGCAATGTCTCATAGAAGTGACATCCAGAGAGGTCAAGGTACCGTAAATGTTTTGCCTTTTCGGCCTTGAAACTGGTGTCAAACCATATTTGACTATTCAATGCTCGTAATGATGGATGTGGCAGCTGTTTAAAATCTAGGACCAGGAATGGAGCTAACATAGTGCGGAGAGATGCTTTGCCATCGAACAACCCACATTTCTTATCAAATCCAATCCGTGACCTTTCTGAAATTTGCAGGTGACAGACATTTTTTACCAATGCTTTCTGTTCAATCAATTCTTCTGTGGTGGCACATTCATTGCTAACATCTCTCGCTAACTCATGCATCAAGTCATGCATTTTACATACTATTGTCTCAAGAGAGCTGACTACCACTTTCATATCTTGCAGGAAGGACCTCCAAATCAATTCATGGAAAATGAACTCTCCTTTCTGAGTTAAGTCCATCGTTCCCTCTTCTTGAATAAAGCCATTTGCCATCCATAGCTGGATCAACATATCCTTCTGCATCTCATAATCCTTGGGGAAAACTGCACAGAATGCAAAACATTGCTTCATTTCAGGCGACAGGTGTTTGTAGCTTAACTTCAGTATGGGCATGACCTCATTATCCCCAATGTTAGTTTCTTCAATGGTCTTCCATTCATGTACTTGTTGCTTTGAACTCAGCAAACCACCCAGTGTCTTCAGAACAAGAGGCAACCCCCCACATTTATCGACAATACGTCTTCCGATTATGACTAACTCTGTTTGCTCCTCTACACCATTGTTAAATGCTTTGTTTGAAAACAGTTTCCATGAATCTTCTTCACTCAGAAATGCTAGCTCATGGGGCTTAAGGGTGGACATTATAGAGGCCACTTGCTTGCTTCGACATGTGACCACTATGACACTTCCTGGTCCACCAACAGAACACAACAGTGGCTTCAGTTTATCCTCCCACAAATTCTTTTCTTCATTCCATACATCATCAAGAACAAGAAAAAACCTCTTCTTGCCAATGACTTCGTCAAGTCGCTTTTGCACTAGTTCCACAGTGTCAGGCAAATTGCATCTTTCATTTGTAGCCAATTCAATGATGGATTTCACCATAGCGATAACATCAAAATTGTCTGAAACACAGTGCCACATCTTCAACTGGAAATATTGCTGAACTTTTTGGTCATTGTACACCATCTTAGCAAGTGTTGTCTTGCCAAGACCTCCCATACCAAAGATGGGCAGCACCTGCACCTTCCGCTGATCTTGCTGGTCTAGGAGCAACTTCACCACCCCCTCCTTGTCAACACCTCTTCCAAAGATCTCAGCAGACTCATCCAGTTTGGAGTGTGTCTGCCGCCAAGGATGTAATGGCTCCTGCCGATTGACAGAATTCTCAAGGCCAAACATTTTCATCTCCTCAACCAGCTCCTTGATCTTACCGAGGACTCCCTTCAGCTTCTTGCTCATGGTAAAGCGGAAGAGTAGCGGGCTGCGGCGTGTGACGTAGCCGAGTACCTTGCGGGAGGTGGAGTCACCGATCTGGGCTTTGCGGCGCAGCGCTTCGTATTGGAAGTCGTCGAGGACGTCGTCGGCCTCGTAGGCGACAACCTTGAGCTTCTCCATCCAGCTCCTGAGATAGGCATTGCTCTGGCTCCTTTCCTTGGCGTTGGCCAGCTTGCACTGGACGGCGAGCAGATGGCGCTCCAGTGTTTCGCGGTCGTCGTCGAGGCCACACATCCGGGTCACGGTCTGGACGAGCGTGTTTGCGGCCTTGCCGGCCACGCCGCGCACCACAGGGAGAAGCAGTGATTCGGCCATGGTGCTGCAGATCGGGGGAAGAGGTCAAGAAACTGCAGCTGTACAGCATACGAAAGAAGGGAACAACCGAAGAAGATAGAAATACAGCCAAGAATCAAGAATGGAGGAGAGCATGCACCTGAGCGACACCCAAAATCGATCAGATCAAGCGATTTCACCTGTGGAGCTCTCTCACCAAGTCCAGCTGCTATGGAGAGAGGAGGGGATTACTGCCGTTGGTGGAAAGAGAAGGAAAGGACATGGAGATAATAACTGTGCCGGCGTCCTCACTCTTCAGCGTGCTCCCCTGCTCTCTTCTGTACCTCTGTTCGAGAGAAGAAGAAAAAAAACATCAGCGGTTTCACCGGATTTCGTATAATTAACTTCTCAATTTTTGACAAAAGACGCAATTCCCGAATTAGTATAATGCTGATGAATTTTTTTGAAATCAGTTTCATAGATTTCTCAGTTTTAAACTTTAATTCTGAATTTAATTTTTGGGACCTCACTAAATATGTTCTTTTCAAAAAAGAAGTCATGGAACTAGCAACATGAAATTGTTAAATACCTTTTGAAAGAGACTAATTTCCAGTAACTAGTATACCAAAATCTCTCAAAACTAGTACTCCTATATTAGATTTCTTGCTAATCTTGCACTTAGGAGGGTCCAGAATTGCTGAAACACTGCGGTAATAATGCTGATCCTGACAACACCTACCACGGTGTTTGCATCTTTTCGTGTGAACAGTGTGAACCGCCTTGGGCCAGAATCAGAGTACCTGCATCATCATTGATGACTCGTCATCTCTCCAGCAGCACTCTCCCTGTGCTGTGCTTGTCCTCCAAACTGGAAGATGCACATGGCTGGTATAAATGAGAACTGACTTGACTGCTGCGGCCACCGGGAAGATGCCTGGTAAATGTGGACGCAAAAGCATGAATGCTGGTTTTTACGTGAAAAGTAAATAACGGGAGGCGCGCCTATGTGTCAAGACTTTTTTGTTAACTTTCATAAAAATAATAAAGAAAAAAATCTGCGTGCAATAGTACCTGTTTGGTGTTTGCAAAATGATTCTTTCATGCAAAATGCCCTCAGTTCCTATTCCTACGTGCAATGCGTTACAGATAGCACCGATTTTTCTTCATCTGATCAAACGGCCCCCTTGTCTGAAATATTTCATAGTTTTTGTTCCACTTCAGTATTTCTAATGGGTAACCTAACCTAGCATAGATTTTCCTGCAGTTTGACATGTGGTTAGGTTTTCATCAAAATCCTCTGTATGCTCTCCTGCATCCATACTTTTTTGAAATCTGTTTAGCTGGCACTGCAACTCTATTTCTTAAGAGAAGTTTTCAGCACCCTTTCTTCTTTGAGGTAGTTTACCTTGCTGCTTGGAGCATCTGGACCACGAGGAATGGCAGAATCTTCAGACATATCAGGCCAACCTTTGGGAGATGGAAGGCCAAGTTCATTCATGACATCACACTGCATTCCCATAGGATGAAGGCTTCGATCAAGCCTCTGCTCCTCCAGTGGATCAATGCCCTACCTTGATATTTGTGGCATGGCCATTTCTTGTACATTTGTATATAATTTGTTGTACACTCATAGGTAGGTCTGTTAAACCCCTAGATAGTTTTATTTAGTTTTTCTCTTTCCTGTAAGACTTGGGACTATTTTCTAATAAAAGGCTGTGGGGCTTTTGCCTCACAGTATTCAGTCAAAAAAAAACTCTACTTCTTAATTCTAGTGTAATTCATGGATCTAGGGATCTTCATCAAAATTGTCAGCCGGTAAGATTTTCAATGAAAATGGAAGCTTGTTTGATCCTGTTAAGGCTACAGCACAAGGTACGTTGTCCTGTGTATGTGTATCTGACTGGGGAGGTATGTTCAAATCTTCAAGGGAAACATCATTCACTAGAGTCCTGTTATTTACTAAATTTGAGCTCTATCATGCAAGTTTGTACTAATTCCTAACTTCTTCATTAACTTCCTTAGTTTTACAAAAAAGTGTTGCTTACTAAATTAGTAAGCCATGAGGTGAAAGGCTTATTTTGCTGGTTGTTTTCAGCCAACGAATAGTCTGTAGTCGCATTTTATTTCCTTAAAATTTCTTAACTTTGTCCAACCAAACATTGAACTTACATGTGATTAGGTCAATACATCAGACACCCCCTAATGCTGCGTTCAGTCAATCCAATAGTACTGCAATGTCAATAGTCAATACTACATCAGAGATGGAATACTACAAGTCTACAATGGCACTGAAATTTGGGACAGCATGGTGCATCAATCGATCGATACATCAGAGCAACTGAATTTTGGACAGCATCAATCGATCAATAGTTCAATGCGTCAGAGCAACTGAATGTTGGACATCATCAGCAACTGGATTTTGGACCACTGTATAGAGAGGAAAAGGGGAAAGATTGGGGATGGTCGATGGTGCGCTCACCTTGGTCGCCGCCCTCGATTGGAACGGCGTCGAACGGCTTTGCTTGAGTGCGTGTGAGTGACCGCGTGGGTGGACGGTGGAGGGCCTGCAGGTGAGCCTCCGATGGGAAGAGGTGAAGGGCGGGAGCCTTGCCCGCTCGTCCTCGCTGCGCTCGACAAGATTGGCCACGGCGACCCCCGTCGGAGCCGAGCCCGACGCGCCCTGCTTCGGGGGTTCTGGCCGTGGCAAGGAGGCAGGAGGGACACGATGAGAGGGCCGACTACGGTCTGGGAGACGGCGGCGACTGGTGCAAAGACGGCGGCGACTGGCAGGATGGGAGTTAGCGGCGGCGGGGGCGGCAGGAAAAGCGGCGCCCGGAATGGGCCGTCGCAGCGGGACCGCAGGCATTGAGCGTTTTTTTTCTTCACATTTTGCTTTATTTTTTTTACCTTTGCTTATATTTCGAAATATTCTAAATATATATATTATAAAATAAATTTACATACATAATTGAGTTAATAGCGCATTTTAAAAATGTTAAATGTGTATAGAAAAATATTTATAGTGTATACAAAAATGTACAATGTGTAAGAAAAAAGTAGACATAAAAGGATACATTTGAAATATTAATCATGTATTAAAAATGTTTAAAATACATAAAAATGTTCCTGGTGATATGAATGAAAAGTAGACATCAAAACATATATATGGAAAAATGAATCAAGTATTTTAAAATGTTTCAAAAATGTATATGAAAAATGTTGATAGCATACAAAAATCTTTGTGACATTTTTAAAATGTTCAAGCATTTCAGAAAAAATGTATATAAAATTATAAAAATGTTAATCATGCATTTGGAAAATGTTAAATGTATATCAAATAAATGTTTCAGATGTATATGGAAATTTTACAATGTTTATGAAGAAAGGAAACATCAAACTCGTATTTCAATGAAATGTTAATGATTGTATTTAAAAATATTAATCATGTATTAACAAATGTTAAACATGTATAAAAATATTCTTAGTGTATAAAAATGTAGACATAAAAGACATTTGTTTAAAAAAATGTTAATTGTGTATTTTAAAAATATTAACATGTATAAAAATAAATGCTTCACATGTACATAAAAAATGTACGTAGAAAACTGAGGAAAAAGATACAGACAACACATAGAGAATAAAAAAAACATCAAAACGGTCTAAAAGCGAAGAAAAACAGATGAAAACCATAAAGGAACAATACATACACGGAAAGAAAGAAAGAAAGAAAGAAAGAACCCAACGAAATCCAAAGAAATCCGGTGGAAAAGAAGCGAAATGAAGAAAACTGAAGAAAGAAAGAAAACAAAAACATGAAAAAATAAGGAGAAAACCAGTAAAAACCGAGAAAAACCAAAGGAAGCCAAATAAAGAAAACATAGGTTATAACAAAAAAAACTTAAGGAAACCAATGAAAACATTAAAAGAAATGAAGAAAGGAACAAAAGAAAGCGATAAAAACTAAAGAAAACAAGAGCATAGCGAACCTACAACGAGCGAATCCTTACTCTAATGGGCCAGCCCGCTCGCACTGCGTATGACACGAGAGCTTCTTCCATCTCTCTATAAGAAAGATATAGCTCTCGCGCTCAGTCGGTGCCTTGGGGTTGACCAGAGATGAATTTGGCCTGGGCCTCAGTCGGTGCACCGTACTGGACTTGGCCAAAAGAGACTCAGCTCAGTCAAATTTCTGGCCCAAATTTCAAACCAGGCTCAGTAAAAATACTTCACGTGCCTAGCCGAAAAGCTTGATCAGAAGTCCAACCGTAGCGACAGCTCACCATTGGGCATCTCTAGGGGAGGCTTGGCTCTGACACACGACTTCTGGTCCGAACACCAGCGCGTCTCGGCGGTAGAGAATGCAGCCCTCACGACCCCGTTTCTTTGAGGAGGAGGTTTGGACAGCCATGAAAGGCATGAACTCGTCGTCCGCTCCGGGTCCTAATGGCCTTCCAGTGAAGTTCTTCCAGACTTTCTAGAGTGTCATTAGGCAGGAGGTGATAGTCCCTCTTCGAGAAGTTTTATGTAGGTGCCATTGACCTCTCCCGTCTTAACTATGGGGATCATCATGATCATCCCCAAGGTCCCCGGAGCTTCTAGCATTCACTAGTTTCGCCCAATCACGGTGATCAATGTGATCTTTCGCATCTTGGCGAAGGGGTACGCCAATAGGGTGAACCCTCTAGCAGACCGCATTACCCACCCCGACAAGTCAGCTTTCATCCAAGGCCGGTATATCCTGGATGAAGTCCTAGTCTTTCATGAAGTCCTTCATGAGGTCTGCTCCAAGCATCTCAAGGCCGTCTTCCTAAAGATAGACTTCCACAAAGCCTATGACATGGTCTGCCGGTCCTTCCTTCGGGAAGTTTTACACCGGAAAGGTTCCGATGACCAATGGGTCACCCGTGTCATGCAGATGGTTTTATCAACGGCGAGATCGCTCCCTACTCCCCACCCTATGTGGGGTTAGGCAAGGCAACCCTTTTATCCCCCTTCTTGTTTAACATGGTGGTTGATGCTCTAACTACCATGCTCAACAAGGCTAAAGCTGCGGGGTCATATCCACGATGTAGTTCCACACCTTGTGGGAGGGAGTGGGGTATCCCTCCTACAATATGCAGATGACACCATCATCATGGTGGAAGGCTCCGCGGCCGACATCACAAACCTGAAATTCCTACTCTGCTTTTAGCAAATGTCGGGTCTCAGAATCAACTTCGACAAGAGCGAGGTGATGGGATGGGTTACTCCCCCATTGAGCGCCAGAGTATCGCTGGCCGTCTTAATTATCAGCCGGGCTCCTTCCCCACGACCTACCTGGGGATACCCATTAGTGACTCTCGGCTATCCGTGGTGGATTTGTGGCCAACAATGAACAAGCTCCAACACTGCATCGAGCCATGGCAAGGTAGATGGCTGTCTAAGGTGGCACGGACAATCCTCATCGATTCGTCCCTCTCCAGCCCGCTCCTGTTCATCATGAGCTTCTACATCCTCCATGAGACTCTCCATCATGAGATCATCAAGGTACAGCTAGATTCTTCTGGGCCGGGGATGGCGATAAGCAGAAGTATCATATGGTCTGTTGGCCCGACATATGCAAGTCACGTGACCAGGGTGGGCTTGGGATCATGTCCTCCAAGCGCATGAACATTGCTCTCCTGACCCGCTGGTTGTGGCGGATTGCGAATGGGGAGGGCGGCCTCTAGCTTGACATTATCCGTAACAAATATCTGCGAGCCAGCCGCTCGCCTTTTGTTAGTGGTCAGGTGGTTCGCAGTTCTGGCAATCTGTCATCCAGTTGCTCCCGGTCCTCTGCATTGGGACCTTCATCGCGGTTGGATCAGGTGCATCCACCCTGTTCTAGTTTGACAGATGGGCTGAGGATCTCCCCTTCGCTGCCCAGCTCCCGGACTTGTTCTCCATCGCTGTGGAGCCTAGGATCTCCATCGACAGTGGCCCTTATTGACTTAGGGAGCCTTGCGTTCCAGCACCCATTTGGGCCTCCGGACCTTATCACCTAGCATGAACTCCTTGAGTGCATCACTCTTCACGAACTAGAGGTAGATCAGCCACACGACCTCATATCCTGACACCTAGAGCCATCGGGTAGCTTCTCCACTAAATCCCTATACTAGGCCATCGCGGCCACGCCTGGCCTGGAACCTCTTGTCCAGATATGGACCATCTGATTGCCACTAAAGATTCGGATCTTCCCGTGGCAATGGATCCGAGGCAGGGTCCCCTCAGGTGTGGAGGTCCTCAAGCGGAATGGCCCAGGCAATGGGATTTTCCCCCTATGTGGGACAGAGGAAGACTCGAACCACATTTTCTTCTCTTGCGTGTCCACTCAATTCCTGTGGAGTTGTTTCCGCAAAGTGGTTGGTGGTCGTTGGTGCCACAACAACTTCCCCGACCTCTTTGCCGAAATCCAGGCATCCCCACAGACGGTTCGCCACATTAGGTGGCTGACTATTGGGGTCCTTGCCTGGACGCTCTGGATGGTCCGATAAAGTTGTGATCTAGTGTGTGCCTCTTCGACGTACTACTAACGCGGTGTTCAAATTGTGTGGCTATTTCCAGCTTTGGCGGCCGCTTAGCTGCCCTCGGTATCGAGACACCATAAACATCGTCATAGCAGATCTCCATGCGACAGCTCTCTGTGGCGCCGCCGCTTCCTCAACCACCTCCAGAGCCGGATTAGCCTCCTCGCACGCCGTGTGCTGCCGTCTTTGTTTTATGTCTTGTTTCATGGCTTGTTGAGATGTGCCCTCAGCAGAACCCTGTGTGTGTGTGTGTGTGTGTGTGTGTGTGTGTGTGTGTGTGTGTGTGTGTTAGGTGTGAACTTTAAGGTTTGATTTTAATCCATTTTCCTAATGCAACAGAGCTTATTATGCCACGAATGTGAATGTCAAATGCATATTAATGCCCATAAACATTCTTAGTCAATTTTTGGACTCTACAAACCAATCTTCTAAGAGGAATCTCGTTCTCCATATTACAGAGTTGGGAAAAAAGATTGGCATCGAAAAGCAGAGCCGATATCTACAGAACTGATGAACATGGCTGGTTACTGAAAACTGACTTGATTGCTGCGGCTACCGGAAAAATGTCTGGTAACTGGGGATGCCAAAGCAAGAAGGTTAGTTTTGAGATGAAAATAAATAATAGGAGGCGCTCCTATCCTATATGTAGCAAATTATGTGTCAGGACTTTCTAAACTTTTACAGAATATATGTGTTGGAATTTAAAGATTGAAAAACTGTAACAGGACCAGTTTCGTGTTTACGAAATGATTCTTAGAGCAACTCTAGCAGACCCCGCAAAAATTCGACCCGCAAAACGCGTTTGCGGTTTCACGAAGATCGCGTTTGTGGGTCGAAAACATGCGCGGCCGATCAGATACCGTATCTAAACATGCATAATTTGAAAGAACACTTTCATGGGAGAAATTGCACAAACATAGTTCATCACATCACATACTACAGAGTTCATACATACTACATGATCAACAAACTAAGCATAGATCATACTACATGTTACGTTAACTAGTAGTAGAGGGGGTCGGATCTGACGTCGGCTAGGTCGCGGCAAAATGGACGACGCCGTGGAGGCCGAGCGACGCTCAATCCTCCTCGCCGGAGCTGCACAGGTCGATGTACTTCGCCGCCTGCTCCGCGCGGATGCGGCGCTACTCCTCAGCCTTCTCGTTGGCGGCGACCGCCTGCTGCCACTGGAGGGCTTCGAGCTCCTTGGCGTGGCGCCGGCGCAACGCCTCCTGGCGCACACTCCGCTCGGTGATGGCGGCAACAACGGCGTCGAATTCTGCGACGTAGTCCTCGGGCCCGACCACTCCGCGGCGGCCGAGCAGAGCGGGCTCGTCGGGCTCCTCCTTCACCGGGACGAAGGCGAACGACGCCGGCTGATGACCCACAAGTGTAGGGGATCTATCGTAGTCCTTTCGATAAGTAAGAGTGTCGAACCCAACAGGGGCAGAAGGAAATGACAAGCGTTTTTCAGTAAGGTATTCTCTGCAAGCACTGAAATTATCGGTAACAGATAGTTTTTGTAGCAAGTAACGGGTAACAAGTAACAAAAGTAAATAAGGTGCAACAAGGTGGCCCAATACTTTTTGTAGCAAAGGACAAGCCTGGACAAATTCTTATATGAAGGAAAACACTCCTGAGGACACATGGGAATTATCGTCAAACTAGTTTTCATCACGCTCATATGATTCGCGTTCGGTACTTTGATAATTTGATATGTGGGTGGACCGGTGCTTGGGTACTGCCCTTTCTTGGACAAGCATCCCACTTATGATTAACCCCTATTGCAAGCATCCGTAACTACAAAAGAAGTATTAAGGTAAACATAACCATAGCATGAAACATATGGATCCAAATCAGCCCCTTATGAAGCAACGCATAAACTAGGGTTTAAGCTTCTGTCACTCTAGCAACCCATCATCTACTTATTACTTCCCAATGCCTTCCTCTAGGCCCAAACAATGGTGAAGTGTCATGTAGTCGACATTCACATAACACCACTAGAGGAGAGACAACATACATCTCATCAAAATATCGAACGAATACCAAATTCACATGACTACTTATAGCAAGACTTCTCCCATGTCCTCAGGAACAAATGTAACTACTCACAAATCATATTCACGTTCATAATCAGAGGGGTATTAATATGCATATAGGATTTGAACATATGATCTTCCACCGAATAAACCAACTAGCATCAACTACAAGGAGTAATCAACACTACTAGCAACCCACAAGTACCAATCTGAGGTTTTGGGACAAAGATTGAATATAAGAGATGAACTAGGGTTTGCGAGGAGATGGTGCTGGTGAAGATGTTGATGGAGATTGACCCCGTCCCGCTGAGAGGATCGATGGTGATGATTTCCCCCTTCCGGAGGGATGTTTCCCCGGCAGAACATCTCCGCCGGAGTGCTAGATTGGTTCGGCGGTGTTTCGTCCTGAAAGCTTGCTTATGATTTTTTTCCAGGGTAAAAGACTTCATATAGCAGAAGATGGCCACCGGAGGACTGCCAGGGGGCCCACGAGGCAGGGGGCGCGACCAGGGGGCAGGGCACGCCCCCCACCCTCGTGGATGGTGGGTGGCCCCCCTCTGGTATTTTCTTCGCTCAGTATTTTTTTATTAATTCCAAAAATAACTTCCGTGGAGTTTCATGACTTTTGGAGTTGTGCAGAATAGGTCTGTAATATTTGCTTCTTTTCTAGCCCAGAATTCCAGCTGCCGACATTCTCCCTCTTCGTGTAAACCTTGTAAAATAAGAGAGAATAGGCATAAGTATTGTGACATAACGAGTAATAACAACCCATAATGCAATAAATATCGATATAAAAGCATGATGCAAAATGGACGTATCAACTCCCCCAAGCTTAGACCTCGCTTGTCCTCAAGCGAAAACTGATAACGAAAAATATGTCCACATGTTTAGAGACAGAGGTGTCGATAAAATAAAATACAGACATGAGGGCATCATCATCATTCTTATAACAACAACATATATAAATAATGTCATATGATTTCTTATACTAAAGTAACAATCTATTCACAATGTCAAGTATGAATCAGAAACTTCATTGAAAACTAACAAACTATAATCTCAGTCATTGAAGCAATTGCAATTTATCATAACATCGGAAAGAGTCAATATAAGAGCTTTTCAGCAAGTCCACATACTCAACTATCATTTAGTCTTTCACAATTGCTAACACTCACGCAATACTTATGGTTATGGAGTTTTAATCGGACACAGAGAAAGATAGGGGCTTATAGTGCTGCCTCCCAACCTTTTACCTCAAGGGTAATGTCAACAATAATAGTTCATGCTAACTTACATCCAATTGGATATATATATCAGGATCTTTCCAACACAAGGTGCTTGCCAAAGGATAAAATGTAAAAAGGGAAAGGTGAATATCATTATGACTCTTGCATAATGTATAAGACAAAAGTAAAAGATAGGCCCTTCGCAGAGGGAAGCAGAGGTTTTCATGTGCTTTTATGGTTGGATGCACGAAATCTTATGCAAAAGAATGTCACTTTATATTGCCACTTGTGTTATGGACCTTTATTATGCAGTTCGCCGCTTTTATTGCTTCCACATCACAAGATCGTATAAAGCTTATTTTCTCCACACTAATAAATCATACATATTTAGAGAGCAATTTTTATTGCATACAACAATGACAACTTACTTGAAGGATCTTACTCAATCCATAGGTAGATATGGTGGACTGTCATGGCAAAACTGGGTTTAAGGATATTTGGAAGCACAAGTAGTATCTCTACTTGGTGCAAAGAATTTGGCTAGCATGAGAGGGAAAGGCAAGCTCAACATGTTGGATGATCCATGACAATATACTTTATTTCGGATATAAGAAAACATAACCCATTACGTTGTCTTCCTTGTCCAACATCAACTCTTTAGCATGTCATATTTTAATGAGTGCTCACAATCATGAAAGATGTCCAAGATAGTATATTTATGTGTGAAAACCTCTCTTTCTTTATTACTTCCTATTAATTGCAACGATGACCAAAACTATGTTTGCCAACTCTCAACAACTTTTATTCATCATACTCTTTATATGTGAAGTCATTACTCTCCATAAGATCAATATGATCTCTTTATTTCTTTTTATTCTTTCTTTTTCTTTTATTCCCTCAAGATCATAGCAAGATAGCAAAGCCCTTAACTCAAGACTAATCTTTATTATATATAGCTCACGGACTCGATTACATATAGGGATCATAAGGAAAAACTCAAAACTAAATCATACCAAAACTTTATTCTACTAGATCAAGATATTACCAAAAGGATCAAACTAAGAAAAATGGTAAATATAGGAGTGTGATGGTGATACGATACCGGGGCACCTCCCCCAAGCTTGGCAGTTGCCAAGGGGAGTGCCCATACCCATGTAATTATGTCTCCTTCATCAGAGGTGGTGATGATGGAGTTGTTGATGATGTAGGCTTGCCGTCCATCTTCCAAGGCATAGGCTAACCATCATAGAAGGATGATCGAGTCTCCGGGATCCTCAAATCTGCAGCCAAACTCATCCTCTTGAATCTATATTCATACTCACAATTTTGGTTTTGCAGGTCATAGATCTGGGCTTGGAGGTGCTCGATTTTCTCATGAAGCTTGAATATGATTTCCCCAATGTTCTTGGCATCTAGCTTGTGGTTGTTGGTGAACTTCGCGATCATCATGTGGTTGGCGTTGAGTCCGCGTTCCACCATCCCTTGGCACTTGAAAACTTGTTGTTCCATTGCTTCAAGTCTTGCATCCACGCTTCCGGTCCTCCTTGGTCCCTCAACTTCACGGATGTGCAGCACCCCCTCACGCATCTCAATGGTTTGAGGGTGTTGCAACACCTCTGCGAGGTAGGGGTTGATGACCTTCTCGAAAAACTCGTCCTTGGGTGTGACGCCCCCGATTTAATCGTACACTAATCATGCACGCAAATGTGTACGATCAAGATCAGGGACTCACGGGAAGATATCACAACACAACTCTACCAATAAAATAAGTCATACAAGCATCATAATACAAGCCGGGGCCTCGAGGGCTCAAATACAAGTGCTCGATCATAGGCGAGTCGTGGAAGCAACAATATCTGAGTACGGACATAAGTTAAACAAGGTGCCATAAGATGGCTAGCACAAACGGGATCAGATCGAAGAGGAGCAGGCCTCCTGCTGGGATCCTCCTAGCTACTCACAGTGTCGTAAATCGGCTGGCTGCTGCGTAGTAGTAGGCACCTCGAGTAGTAGTCGCCATCGACGGTGGCGTCGCTCTGGGCTCCATCGTCTGTTGCAGCAATCGAGTAGAGGTAGGGGAAAGGGGAACAAGGCAACCGTGAGTACTCATCCAAAGTACTGCAAGCAAGGAGCTACACTACATATGCATGGATATATGTGTAAAGGGCCATATCGGTGGACTGAATCTGCAGAATGCCGAATAAGAGGGGATAGCTAGTCTTATCGAAGACTACGCTTCGTCACTGTCTTGCAGCAGGTAGAAGAGGGCAATCTGAAGTCCTCCAAGTAACATCACATAGCAGTAATCCTACCCGCGATCCCTCCTCATATCCCTAAGAGAGCGACCACCGGTTGTATCCGCACTTGGAAGGGTGTGTTTTATCAAGTATCCGGTTCTAGTTGTCATAAGCTCTAGGTACAACTCCAAGTCGTCCTGTTACATCAAGATCACGGCTATCCGAATAGATTAACTTCCTGCAGGGTGCACCATCTTACCCAAAGACGCTTGATCCCATTTGGCGGACACACTTTCTGGGTCATGCCCGCCGCGGAAGATCAACACGCCGCAGCCCCACCTAGGCACAACAGAGAGGCCAACACGCGGTCTAAACCTAAGCGCAGGGTCAGGCCCATCGCCTCGAGCAGCACACCTGCACGTTATGCGTCTGTGGCCGAAGCAGACCTAGCCTAGCAGCGTTCAGATCCAATCCGGCGCGCCGCTCCATCGCCGACGTCTGAAGTGCTTGGTGATACCACGACGCGGGATACCCATAACTACTCCCGCGTAGATGGTTAGTGCGTATAAGCTCAGAGCCAACTCAGATCAAATACCAAGACCTTGTTAAGCGTGTTAAGTATCCGAACGCCGAACAGGCCAGGCCCACCTCTCTCCTAGGCGGTCACAACCTGCCCTGTCGCTCCGCCACAAAGATCGATCCAGAGGGCCGTAGGGACAAAGGTCCTTTCAGCCCCCAATCCGTGAATCACTCGCGGGTGCTCCACCAGCCGACCCGACTTTAGTCTCCACATGTATCATGTATAAGTATATAGTATATACCCGTGATCACCTCCCGAGTGATCACGGCCCGATAGTATAGCACGGCAGACGGACAAGAATGTAGGGCCACAGATGAAAATACTAGCATCCTATACTAAGCATATAGGATTGCAGGTAAAGGTAACAACAGTAGTAACAAGGACAGGCTATGCATCAGGATAGGTACAACAGAAAGCAGTAACATGCTACACTACTCTAATGCAAGCAGTATAGAGAAGAGTAGGCGATATCCGTGATCAAGGGGGGCTTGCCTGGTTGCTCGGCAAGAGAGGGGGTCGTCAACTCCGTAGTCGATCACGGGGTACGGCAGCGGTCTCGGGGTCTACCGGAAAAGTAACGGAGGGGGAACATAATAAATAACAGAGCCATCAAAGCATAACATGACAAATGCGGTGCTAGAGGTGATCTAACGCAGGGATAGGTGATACCGGTGAAGGGGGAAAACAACCGGGAAAGTATCCCCGGTGTTTCGCGTTTTCGGGCAGAGGAGCCGGAGGGGGAAAGTTGCGAGTTTGATATGTTAGGGGTGTGTGGTGGACGAACGGGCTGTGTATCCGGATTCGTCTCGTCGTTCTGAGCAACTTTCATGTACAAAGTTTTTTCATCCGAGTTACAGTTTATTTTATATGAATTTTCAAAGTTTAAATGATTTCTAGAATTTATTTAACTTGAATTATAAACGGTGAAATACTTTGCCACCTAGCACTATTCTAGCCACAATGTATGACAGCGGGGCCAGTGGGGCTGGGTTGAACCAGTCAACATTTGACTGGTCAACACATGAATAGTAGAAGTGGATCCCACATGTCATAGGCTATACCTAAATAAATAAATAAATACTAACCTAATTAATGGGGTCCACATGTCATCTGCTAGTAGCTAACCTAAATACTAATTAACCCTAAACTAATTGAACATGGGGCCGGCCTCAGAAACACAGAACACACACGCACACACACAACTAGGGGTTAGTTATGTTCTTTGTTAACAGAAGATAGCCTTTTGTGATTTTCATACGATTTAATCCATTCATCGAAAGGATTTGGTCCAATGGGATAAAATGAAGTTTGTCAAGTATACTTTCTACTCATAATTTTTCTTGGCCTATTAGTAGTTGTTTACCCGCTGATTAGAGGCTGTCAAGGGGGTTAGTCAGCGTAATATTCGCAAAGCTAGCCATAGATACAGTAGCATTCAGCAGCAGCAGTACGTTCAGAGCAGCAGCAGTCATCGGCATGGCGCCGAGGCGGCCAGGCAACGCCGCGCACGGCCGGATGCGGCCCGGGCTGCGTTGCCGGATCTAGCGGCAGGCGTGCGCAGGACTAGCAGGGGCGGCGGCAGCGTCGGCAGCTCCGGCGAGCGCGCGTGTAGGAAGCTCGAGCGGTGCGGGCGAGCATGGCCAGGCGGATGGGAGAGGCTGGCAGGTGCGGGTGACAGGGCAGCGCGGGCAGGGGAGCCCGGGGGCATGGCCGGTGCGAGCGAACGAGGTCAGGGGGCAGGGGACGGCGGACGCGCGGCCAGGGAGCAGCAGTGCAGCAGTGAGAAGGCAGTAGCAGAGGCGGCTCAAACACGCGTGTACGCGGGAGCTCGGACGAATTCGTGGACGGAGGCTACGCAAACGAATCGAGGCGGAAAGAATGGGGATTCGGGGAAGGAGCTCACAGCGAGCTCGTGGTGTGGTCGAGGAAGCCGCAGGGAGTCGAGGTGGACCGGAGGAGCGACGCGGCGGCGACGAACGGGGTCGGGTCCCGCGGACAAAGGCGGCTCGATCCAGTCGATGTAGGTGCTCCGAGCTCGAACGCGTCCCCGTAGTCGAAGAGGACGATGGCGGCGGTCCTCCTGGGCGCCTTGGCTGGCCGCGGGGAGGTCGGTGGCCACGGCGATGAGGGCAACGCGGCGGCGAGGCATCGGGGGGCTTTGGGTTCGAGCGGAGGAGCGAATGGAAGGGGAAGAAGGAGATAGGGTTCGATCCAGGGGGCTCGGGGTCGTTCTTATCCGCCGCTGGGAGACGACGGGGAGGCGCGGGATGGCCGCCCCGTGGCTAATCTGTCCATGGACGACGCATGGTCATCCACCGCGCTCGGTGAACAGAGAACGAAGAAGACAGAGGGGAGGACTTGGGCTAGGCCGGTTCAGTGGGCTAAGCTAGCAACTGTTCATACTGGGCTAAAGTGCATAGTAGTTCGGTTCTTTCTGCGTTTACTAATTTCTGTTTTATATTTTCCCTATGGTTTTCTTTTTTTTTTGCTATCAAAACAACTTTTTCAAATGTGCCACTTAGCACATAATCACTAGGCAATATTTTAAAGCAACTCAGAAAGTTACAATTTATTTTGAAAAGGTTGGATATCTATTTAAATTGAAACATTAAATTTAATTGTTGCTAACTCAGTTTTAAATAGATAGGGGCATTTTATTAATTCAAAAGATGTTGGGTAATTCATGACAAATAGTTAAGGATTTATTTCAAACCAGCCTACATTTTTGTTTTATTATTTGAAAATTTAATAAATTGACTTGCATTTGATTTTGAATTCGAGTTTGTTTGGATCAAGGTGAGGCTTAGAAAATTAATCGTGATGACATGGCACAATTAAGGTGTGGTTACTGTAGCTTAATTATCCGGGCGTCACAATTCTCCTCCACTACAAGAAATCTCGTCCCGAGATTTAAGCGGTGGAGTAAGGGGGGGAAAGGTGTTGGAAGCGAAAAACCTAACGAGTCTTCTCGGTCTTGGTTGCTCTTCTCGAAGTGGTCGACCCATAGCACTGATGTCTTCATTCCTATGCATCAATGCATCATGATGAGGTTGTCGTCCTTTCTTCAGGAACTACATCGTATTTACGATAATGATAAGGGTAACTTCAAGAGCGGACCTTCAAGGTCAACTATCCGCGATAACTCGTGGAATGTGGTAGAAAGTAACTCTCGAATAGATACTTAATAAATTATCAAGAGTAAAGTAAAAGGTACCATGAGAAGTTTCCAATGGCAAGCAATCGTTCGATGGCCTAATCGGAAGGTGAAAGGGTTCGAGCAACAAGAATAAGTATCGTCGATGCCAAAGTTGATGATCTCTTTGGAAGGTGGCTCATGAATTACATACGAGGCCATGCGCGAGGAACAACCTTGGGAACAGGGGTGTACACGAGAGTCAAGTTTCGATCTGTGGAACTGTGGGTTATGGGCCCACCATGTGGGTTAAAAGTAGGAAGGTGATGACGTCTTACGATCATGATAGCAAGGCATGTCGAGGGTTGCCTGTCCATTATATGTAAACAACAACGTCAGTACCAAGGGCGAGGGACGAAGAGAACCACTTTCCTGCTCGTTGAACGAGGCGGACCAGTAGGCAAAGTTCTCGTCCATCGGTGGTTACCGGAATGTCATCAACAAAAGTAACAGGGTCTTTCTGACAGAATTGTACTCCAAGGCGTTTACAAAAGCAGGAGAATATTACTGCTTAGATCTTATAGATCACAAGAAAGGTTAAACCAAACAATGGAATGGAAATTATGATTATCAGGTTTAAGCAGAACAATGGAAAGGAAAATGTGTTTAAACACATATTTCAAGGGTATATCCTTCCCAAGGACAAGCAGAGTATGATATCCATGACAGGATATACTGTAGAAAACTCTTTAGGTAGGTGAGAGAAATTTCATGACATTACCCATATAGCGGTGTTTGTATGATTGAGCAAGAAACATTTAGCATTGGGTTTCAAATGGACTTGTTGAAAATCGGAGTACCATAGACATGCTTCGAGATAGCATTGACATGGTCATCAGGTGAAGATCAGACTTTAGAAACACAAAGGATTCATCAGGAACAACTTGTAGAATAAGTCTTACAGTTCCTTCATGGAAGAATGGATAGCCTTGCTGGAAGGAAAACTATATCACTAGGTCCTCCGGCCAGGGGTGTTGGGCATGACATCACCTTACCGGTTCACATAAAGACCATTGTTATAACTCTTGGAAATATGTTCCAACCATCATATCTGACCGAGGTTCAGATCCGATTGGTGTCAGGATACCTCCGACTTAGTATGCCTGAGAAGAAAATGTGCAACACGATTGACGAGATGACAATGTAAGATTCTCGGGAAATGAACTATGAAGTGATTTCCGATAACAAGAGTTCATCATTAACCCAAGGAGAGGACAAGGAGGTGTCCGTGAACTCAACGGCAATTCATCGAGATTCCCAAAAGATGGATTTCCACAATTAAGTGAACAAGGAGATAACATTTGTCGATCAAATGATATAAGGAAGTATGCTCGAGGAAAACATACACAATTAAACGTTGGTTGAAAGATGCGCCCAAAATATGGGTTGGGTTGCACGACCAATGTCAGAATGGTGATTCAATAAGCCATAGTCGTAGAATGAAACTATAGACCAATAACTTCAAAAGCAAGAGGGTTGCTCATAGTTTAGAATTTACACATCACAGACCATTCGTCGGTATTCCGGTTAGACACATCACGGGGACCAAGAAAAGAATGGTGATGTCAATAAGTATCACTGGTATCAAGAATTCTTAAGGGTGGTGAATTTCTCACAACATTGAGGATATAAGAGATGTTAATGTTCCAAGGTAAAGAAGAACAATTCTTGGATAGCAAGGAACTCAGGTATAACACCAAACACGAACAAGCTTGTGTTGGTGGGAAGGCAATAAGGGTCGATGATAACGCAGATCATCGAGGGCAAGGATGGTATTTCTCATCATGAACTCATTTGATATCCTGGAAGAGCTCATAAGATTGATGATGATCACGACACACTTTGTCGAGAGATTTCAAGATGTAATCGATCGGCGATGACATCAAGTCAAATGAATGGTGAAGCGAAAGGTTATTGGAACCAAGGGTATGACACAAACTCAAAACCAAGCTTATTGTCCAAGGAGAAATGATATGATGAGGAAGATCAACGTAAGCTTAGCTCATCGTCAAATAATTGTGCTACGGGAAGAAGGACCGGTAGCACGGCTAAAATTAACATGGTAATGATATAGCCGATCGGGCTAGGAATGACTTGAAGGATTATTAAACTCATAATCAACGGAGATTACTTTATTGAATCGGAGTGCGGAATTGATTCACTTATCAATGTCCTTGAGTGTCTAACAACCCAGAACCCGGGGAAAATTGGAATCGGTGAGGAATAATACTGGAAGAACTCATCATAAGTTATGCAGTTCCATGATATTCTTGAGATACCAGAGCTTAATACTCAACGGTAGAGCAAAGTAAAGGTTGGACAGGTGCAATGATCTGCAGAAGACAAGTACTTCAACTTGTCCAAGAAATGGTATTTTAAAAGGAGAACATGGCCGGAACCACGATTGCAAAAGGACGGATCCCAGATATAAGAACTTATACCAAAGAGGGTTTAAGAGGAGCATCCATGATAAGATTAGCATCGTGCCCATGGGCATGAACACAAAGTTCAAGGTCGACTCCCACTTCTTCAATATATAACCTTTCATTTATATAACCTTTCATTCACTTCTCGCGTTCAATGAAGTTGGAGTGTTGAAATTTTATCTGGCAAAATACCAGAAGAGTACGACTCGTGAAAACTTTCGAGTTCACACATATTAAGGAAGGCATAGGTTCAACCCATCGGGGCATCTTAGAATCATATACCAGAATCTTTTAGAAGTAATTAACTCAAGCTCAAAGGCAGAGCATGGTTGAGAAAGCAGAGGATACAATTTACCAAAGGCATTATGTATCAGAGGAAAGGCTCACAAGGTTATTGAATATGAAGGGCATTGTCAGATAAAATCCAACAAAGGATCTGGTGGTCCACAAGGGATCTGGCGTGAGCATCGGTACTCAACTAGAGGAAGAAGAATGCAAGGAGATCAGATTATAGAAACAACTGACTAACTCAATTGTCAAATGCCAAGGAATTTGATTTCCAAATCAAGGGATCAGGAGCAATGCTCTGATTAGGGATGGATAAGTTGAATAGCCTTAGGGTACAATCAACGACAATTGGATTGGTCGCGAACCAATTCCAGTTAAAAGAATGGCAGCTCACCGGAAAGGTAATTTATAAGGATCAATGATGATTGCGTGTATTCGCAAACATATTGAGTTAACAGACCCAAAATGATAAGGACAAGGAATTTCAATAAGACTACGGGACTTATGGGATTAACCATAATGCGAGCAAGCAAGAATTTCAAGAGCCAAAGGCTCCATAGGATTTTCGGAAGATCGATTAGTATTTTGAAGACTTTTGTGAAACGCATGAACAACTAGGGATGAGCGGATACTCAACAAGTGCGAGGATTTATTTGAAGGGGTATTCATGTGGCAAAGAACTACTAGGCAGTAGGCACAAAGTATTCTCGGAAGAATAGAGAAAACTTTGGGGTATCTTGTAATAACAAGATCAATGGGGGATGATCGTATGAATGGCAAGTGTAAGTAGTTATCCATAAGGATTTATCGGTGGTCGGGAATAGCAAAAGTGATGGGCACAAAGTCTCAAGAGAACATCGGAGAGTATCTTCGGATTCTTCTGGTGCAGCAGACGATCATCTGTAATAAGGGGCTCTCCGGGAGAAAGTATTATCGAGAACCTAGAGTCAGAGTTAGTAAAATCGTTTAACCCGAATAGAAGAGATGTCAGAGTCCCAGAGTATAGGTCGAGAAATAAAAGATCCTACTACCGCCCAATGGCGACGTGTGCCCGTAAGACACACAACCATGTTAGTAAAAGTTTTTGCAACGTCTAGACTCGACTTCGGCCAAGGAGTGTGGAAGGGGGATTCCTACAGGCAGTCGGCTCTGATACCAACTTGTGACGCCCCCGATTTAATCGTACACTAATCATGCACGCAAATGTGTACGATCAAGATCAGGGACTCACGGGAAGATATCACAACACAACTCTACCAATAAAATAAGTCATACAAGCATCATAATACAAGCCAGGGGCCTCGAGGGCTCGAATACAAGTGCTCGATCATAGACGAGTCAGAGGAAGCAACAATATCTGAGTACAGACATAAGTTAAACAAGGTGCCATAAGATGGCTAGCACAAACCGGGATCTGAGATCGAAGAGGAGCAGGCCTCCCGCAGGATCCTCCTAGCTACTCACAGTGGTCGCCGCCGGGCTGCTGCGTAGTAGTAGGCACCTCCAGAGTAGTAGTCGTCATCGACGGTGGCGTCGCTCTGGGCTCTGTCGTGCAGTTGCAGCAATCGAGTAGAGGTAGGGGAAAGGGGGAACAAGGCAACCGTGAGTACTCATCCAAAGTACTACGCAAGCAAGGAGCTACACTACATATGCATGGATATATGTGTAAAGGGCCATATCGGTGGACTGAACTGCAGAATGCCGAATAAGAGGGGATAGCTAGTCTTATCGAAGACTACGCTCGTCACCTGTCTTGCAACAGGTAGAAGAGGGCAATCTGAAGTCCTCCAAGTAACATCACATAGCATAATCCTACCCGCGATCCCTCCTCATATCCACGAGAGAGAGCGACCACGGTTGTATCCGCACTTGGAAGGGTGTGTTTTATCAAGTATCCGGTTCTAGTTGTCATAAGCTCTAGGTACAACTCCAAGTCGTCCTGTTATCAAGATCACGGCTATCCGAATAGATTAACTTCCTGCAGGGTGCACCATCTTACCCAGCATGCTTGATCCCATTTGGCGGACACACTTTCTGGGTCATGCCCGCCGCGGAAGATCAACATGTCGCAGCCCCACCTAGGCACAACAGAGAGGCCAACACGTCGGTCTAAACCTAAGCGCGCAGGGTGCAGGCCCATCGCCTGAAAGCACACACCACGTTGCGACGTGTGCCGAAGCAGACCTAGCCTAGCAGCGTTCCAGTCCAATCCGGCGCGCGCCGCCCATCGCCGACGTCTGAAGTGCTTGGTGATAGCACGCCGGGATACCCATAACTACTCCCGCGTAGATGGTTAGTGCGTATAAGCTCGTAGCCAACTCAGATCAAATACCAAGACCTTGTTAAGCGTGTTAAGTATCCGCGAACGCCGAACAGGGCCAGGCCCACCTCTCTCCTAGGCGGTCTCAACCTGCCCTGTCGCTCTGCCACAAAGATCCATCCAGAGGGCCGTCGGGACAAAGGTCCTTTCAGCCCCCAATCCGTGAATCACTCGTGGGTGCTCCACTAGCCGACCCGACTTTAGTCTCCACATGTATCATGTATAAGTATATAGTATATACCCGTGATCACCTCCCGAGTGATCACGGCCCGATAGTATAGCACGGCAGACGGACAAAAATGTAGGGCCACAGATGAAAATACTAGCATCCTATACTAAGCATATAGGATTGCAGGTAAAGGTAACAACAGTAGTAACAAGGACAGGCTATGCATCAGGATAGGTACAACAGAAAGCAATAACATGCTACACTACTCTAATGCAAGCAGTATAGAGAAGAGTAGGCGATATCTGGTGATCAAGGGGGGCTTGCCTGGTTGCTCTGGCAAGAGAGGGGTCGTCAACTCCGTAGTCGATCATAGGGGTACCGACAGCGGTCTCGGGGTCTACCGGAAAAGTAACGGAGGGGGAACATAATAAATAACAGAGCCATCAAAGCATAACATGACAAATGCGGTGCTAGAGGTGATCTAACGCAGGGATAGGTGATACCGGTGAAGGGGGAAAACAACCGGGAAAGTATCCCCGGTGTTTCGCGTTGCGAGAGGAGGAGCGGGGGGAAAGTTGCGAGTTTGATATGTTAGGGGTGTGTGGTGGACGAACTGGCTGCGTATCCGGATTCGTCTCGTCGTTCTGAGCAACTTTCATGTACAAAATTTTTTCATCCGAGTTACAGTTTATTTTATATGAATTTTCAAAGTTTAAATGATTTCTAGAATTTATTTAACTTGAATTATAAACGGTGAAATACTTTGCCACCTAGCACTATTCTAGCCACAATGTATGACAGCGGGGCCGGTGGGGCTGGGTTGAACCGATCAACATTTGGTGGTCAACACATGAATAGTAGAAGTGGATCCCACATGTCATAGGCTATACCTAAACAAATAAATAAATACTAACCTAATTAATGGGGTCCACATGTCATCTGCTAGTAGCTAACCTAAATACTAATTAACCCTAAACTAATTGAACATGGGCCGGCCTCACAAACACAGAACACACGCACACATACAACTAGGGGTTAGTTATGTTCTTTGTTAATGTAAGATAGCCTTTGTGATTTTCATACGATTTAATCCATTCATCGAAAGGATTTGGTCCAATGGGATAAAATGAAGTTTGTCAAGTATACTTTCTACTCATAATTTTTCTTGGCCTATTAGTAGTTGTTTACCCGCTGATTAGAGGCTGTCAAGGGGGTTAGTCAGCGTAATATTCGCAAAGCTAGCCATAGATACAGTAGCATTCAGCAGCAGCAGACGCGTTGAGCAACAGCAATCATCGGCATGGCGCCGAGGCGGCGAACAACGCCAGCGCACGGCGGATGCGGCCGGGCTGCGTTGCGGATCTAGCGGCAGCGTCGCAGACTAGCAGTAAGGCGGCGGCGGCAGCGCGGCAGCTCCGCGGCGGCGTCAGGCAGAAGCTCGAGCGGTGCGGGCGAGCATGGCAAAGCGGATGGGAGAGGCTGGCAGGTGCGGGTGACAGGCAGCAGGGCAGGGGAGCCCGGGCGTGGCAGTCGAGCGAACGAGGTCGAGGCGGGGACGGCGGGACGCGGCGAGGAGCAGCAGCAGCAGCAGTGAGAAGGCGATGCAGAGGCGGCTCAAACACATGTGTACGCTGGAGCTCGGACGGGTCGTGGGCGGAGGCTACGCAAAGCGAATCGAGGCGGAAAGAATGGGGATTCGGGAAGGAGCTCACAGCGAGCTCGTGGTGTGGTCGAGGAAGCCGCAGGAGTCGAGGTGGACCGGAGGAGGCGGCGGCGGCGATTTAACGGGTCGGGTCCCGCGGACAAAGGCGGCTCGATCCGGTCGATGTAGGTGCTCCGAGCTCGAACGCGTCCCGTAGTCGAAGAGGACGATGGCGGCGGTCCTCTGGGCGCCTTGGCTGGCTGGGAGGTCGGTGGCCACGGCGATGAGGGAACGCGCGGCGAGGCATCGGGGGCTTTGGGTTCGGCGGAGGAGCGAATGGAAGGGAAGAAGGAGATAGGGTTCGATCCGGGGGCTCGGGTCGTTCTTATCCGCTTGTTGGGAGGCGACGGGAGGCGCGGGATGGCCGCCCGTGGCTAATCTGTCCATGGACGACGCATGGTCATCCACAGCGCTCGGTGAACAGAGAACGAAGAAGACAGAGGGAGGACTTGGGCTAGGCGGTTCGATGGGCTAAGCTAGCAACTGTTCATCTTGGGCTAAAGTGCATAGTAGTTCGGTTCTTTCTGCGTTTACTAATTTCTGTTTTATATTTTCCGTATGGTTTTCTTTTTTTGCTATCAAAACAACTTTTCAAATGTGCCACTTAGCACATAATCACTAGGCAATATTTTAAAGCAACTCGAAAGTTACAATTTATTTTGAAAAGGTTGGATATCTATTTAAATTGAAGCGGTAAATTTAATTGTTGCTAACTCAGTTTTAAATAGATAGGGCATTTTATTAATTCAAAAGATGTTGGGTAATTCATGACAAATAGTTAAGGATTTATTTCAAACCAGCCTACATTTTTGTTTTATTATTTGAAAATTTAATAAATTGACTTGCATTTGATTTTGAATTCGAGTTTGTTTGGATCAAGGTGAGGCTTAGAAAATTAATCGTGATGACATGGCACAATTAAGGTGTGGTTACTGTAGCTTAATTATCCGGGCGTCACATTGGGGGCGCTTGAAGACGTCATAGTGATCTAGATATGTCAGAAAAACATCTCGAAACAAAGACAGAGGATATTTGCGTGATACAGTGGTCAAAACCTTCGGGAGATTATATAATGAATTTTTACCGACAAAAAGAAGTATCGTGCAAGAAAACGGAGTCCAGAGAACACACGAGGTGCCCACGAGGCAGGGGCGCGCCCAGGGGGTAGGGCGCGCCCTCCACCCTCGTGGACGCTTCGTGTCCTTCCCAAACTACTTCTTATTTTCCTATTTTCTTAAATATTCCAAAACGGAGAAAAATTGCTACTAGAACTGTTTTGGAGTCGGTTTATGATACGTCTCCAACGTGTCTATAATTTTTGATTGTTCCATGCTATTATATTACCCCTTTTGGATGTTTATGGGCTTTATTTTACACATTATTATCATTTTTGGGACTAACCTACTAACCGGAGGCCCAACCCGTATTGCTGTTTTTTTGCCTATTTCAGTATTTCGAAGAAAAGGAATATCAAACGGAGTCCAAACGGAATGAAACCTTGGAGCGTGATTTTGGAACGAACGTCATCCAGGGGACTTGGAGTGCAAGTCAAGAAGCAGCCGAGGCGGCCACGAGAGGGTAGGGCGCCCCCCCTATAGGGTGCGCCCCCCTATCTCATGGGCCCCTCGGGCGGCCACCGATGTACTTCTTCCTCCTATATAAGCCTACGTACCCCGAAAACATCCAAGGAGCACCCGAAACACAATTTCCACTGCCGTAACCTTCTGTATCCGCGAGATCCCATCTTGGAGCATTCATCGGCGCTCCGCCGGAGGGGGAATCAACCATGGAGGGCTTCTACATCAACACCATAGCCCCTCCGATGAGTTGTGAGTAGTTTACCACAGACCTTCGGGTCCATAGTTATTAGCTAGATGGCTTCTTCTCTCTTTTTGGATCTCAATACAATGTTCTCCCCCTCTCTTATGGAGATCTATTCGATGTAATCTCTTTTTGCGGTGTGTTTGTCGAGATTCGATGAATTGTGGGTTTATGATCAACTTTGTCTATGAGAAATATTTGAATCTCCTCTGAATTCTTTTATGTATGATTGAGTTATCTTTGCAAGTCTCTTCGAATTATCAGTTTGGTTTGGCCTACTAGATTGATCTTTCTTGCCATGGGAGAAGTGCTTAGCTTTGGGTTCAATCTTGCGGTGTCCTTACCCAAAGGATGTAAAGGGTTGCAAGGCACGTATTGTATTGTTGCCATCGAGGATAAAAAGATGGGGTTTATATCATATTGCATGAGTTTATCCCTCTACATCATGTCATCTTGCTTAATGCGTTACTCTGTTCTTTGTGAACTTAATACTCTAGATGCAGGCAGGAGTCGGTCGATGTGTGGAGTAATAGTAGTAGATGCAGGCAGGAGTCGGTCTACTTGTCACGGACGTGATGCCTATATACATGATCATGCCTAGATAATCTCATAATTATTCGCTTTTCTATCAATTGCTCGACAGTAATTTGTTCACCCACCATAATACTTATGCTATCTTGAGAGAAGCCTCTAGTGAAACCTATGGCCCCCGGGTCTATCTCTTATCATATTTGCTTCCAATCTACTTTTATTTGCATCTTTACTTTTTGCATCTATATTATAAAATACCAAAAATATATTTATCTTATCATACTATCTCTATTAGATCTCACTTTCGCAAGTGGTCGTCAAGGGATTGACAACCCCTTTATTGTGTTGGTTGCGAGTTCTTGGTTTGTTTGTGTAGGTGCGTGGACTTTTGAGGAGCCTCCTACTGGATTGATACCTTAGTTCTCAAAAACTGAGGGAAATAATTACGCTACTATTTCTGCATCACCCTTTCCTCTTCAAGGAAAACCAACGCAAGCGCAAGACGTAGCAAGAAGGATTTCTGGCGCCGTTGCCGGGGAGGTATTCGCTCAAGACAAGACATACCAAGTACCCATCACAAACCTATCTCCCTCGCATTTACATTATTCGACATTTGCCTCTCGTTTTCCTCTCCCCCACTTCACCCTTGCCGTTTTATTCGCCCTCTCTTTCCCAATCTCCTCCTCTCTTTTTGCTTGCCTTTTTCTGTTTGCTTGTGTGTTGGATTACTTGTTGCCATGGCGCAAGATAATACCAAATTGTGTGATTTCTCCAATACCAATAATAATGATTTCCTTAGTACTCCGATTGCTTCTCTTAATGATGTTGAATCTTGTGAAACCAATACTGCTTTGCTGAATCTTGTTATGAAAGATCAATTCGCCGGCCTTCCTAGTGAAGATGCCGCTACTCATCTAAACAACTTTGTTGATTTGTGTGATATGCAAAAGAAGAAAGATACGGATAATGATATTGTTAAATTGAAGTTATTTCCGTTTTCACTTAGAGAATTTGCTAAAGTTTGGTTTTCGTCTTTGCCTAAAAATATTATTGATTCTTGGAACAAGTGCAAATATGCCTTTATCTCTAAGTATTTTCCTCCCGCTGAGATTATCACTCTTAGGAACGATATTATGAATTTTAAACAACTTGATCATGAGCATGTTGCCCAATCTTGGGAAAGAATGAAATTGATGCTTCGCAATTGCCCCACTTATGGTTTGAATTTATGGATGATCATACACAAATTTTATGCCGGTTTGAACTTTGCTTCTAGAAATCTCTTAGATTCGGCCGTGGGAGGCACATTTATGGAAATCACGTTAGGAGATGCTACAAAACTTCTTGATAATATTATGGCTAATTATTCTCAATGGCACACCGAAAGATCTTGTAGTAAAAAAGTGCATGCTATAGAAGAAATCAATGTTTTGAGTGGAAAGATAGATGAACTTATGAAGATGTTTGCTACTAAAAATACTCCTCTTGATCCTAATGATATGTCTTTGTCTTCTTTAATTGAGAATAATAATGAATCTATGGATGTGAATTTTGTTGGTAGGAATATTTTTGGAAACAATGCTTATAGAGGAAACTTTAATGCTAGACCGTTCCCTAGTAATTCCTCTAATAATTATGGAAATTCCTACAATAATTCTTATGGTAATTTTAATAAGATGCCCTCTGATTTTGAGAATAGTGTGAAAGAATTTATGACTTCTCAAAAGAATTTTAATGCCTTGCTTGAAGAAAAAATGCTCAAAGTTGATGATTTGGCTAGGAACGTTGATAGACTTTCGCTTGATGTTGATTCTCTTAAACCTAGATCTTCTTCTCCTAAGCATTGTTGGGGAACGTAGTAATTTCAAAAAATTTCCTACGCACACGCAAGATCATGGTGATGCATAGCAACAAGAGGGGAGAGTGTGTCCACGTACCCTCGTAGACCGAAAGCGGAAGCGTTATGACAACGCGGTTGATGTAGTCGTACGTCTTCACGATCCGACCGATCCAAGTACCGAACGTACGGCACCTCCGAGTTCAGCACACGTTCAGCTCGATGGCGATCCCGGACTCCGATCCAGCAGGGTGTCGGGATGAGTTCTGTCAAGACGACGGCGTGGTGGCGATGATGATGTTCTACCGGCGCAGGCTTCGCCTAAGCACCGCAGCGATATGACCGAGGTGGAATATGGTGGAGGGGGCACCGCACACGGCTAAGGGCGATCACGAAGATCAACTTGTGTCTATGGGGTGCCCCCTGCCCCTGTATATAAAGGAGTGGAGGAGGGGAGGGCCGGCCCTCTCTATGGCGCGCCCTAGGGGAGTCCTACTCCCACCGGGAGTAGGATTCCCCCTTTCCTAGTCCAACTAGGAGTCCTTCCAAGTAGTAGGAGTAGGAGAGAAGGAAAGGGAAGGGAGAAGGAGAAGGAAGGAAGGGGGCGCCCCCTCCCTAGTCCAATTCGGACTAGTCCATGGGGAGGGGTGCGGCCACCCTTTGGTCCCTTTCTCTCCTTTCCCGTATGGCCCATCAAGGCCCAATACGAATTCCCGTAACTCTCCGGTACTCCGAAAAATACCCGAATCACTCGGAACCTTTCCGAAGTCCGAATATAGTCGTCCAATATATCGATCTTTACGTATCGACCATTTCGAGACTCCTCGTCATGTCCCCGATCTCATCCGGGACACCGAACTCCTTCGGTACATCAAAACTCATAAACTCATAATATAACTGTCATCGAAACCTTAAGCGTGCGGACCCTACGGGTTCGAGAACAATGTAGACATAACAGAAACACGTTTCCGGTCAATAACCAATAGCGGAACCTGGATGCTCATATTGGCTGCCACATATTCTACGAAGATCTTTATCGGTCAAACCGCATAACAACATACGTTGTTCCCTTTGTCATCGGTATGTTATTTTCCCGAGATTCGATCGTCGGTATCTCAATACCTAGTTCAATCTCGTTACCGACAAGTCTCTTTACTCGTTCCGTAATACATCATCTTACAACTAACTCATTAGTTGCAATGCTTAAGTGATGTGCATTACCGAGAGGGCCCAGAGATACCTCTCCGACAATCGGAGTGACAAATCCTAATCTCGAAATACGCCAACCCAACAAGTACCTTTGGAGACACCTGTAGAGCTCCTTTATAATCACCCAGTTATGTTGTGACGTTTGGTAGCACACAAAGTGTTCCTCCGGTAAACGGGAGTTGCATAATCTCATAGTCATAGAAACATGTATAAGTCATGAAGAAAGCAATAGCAATATACTAAACGATCGTGTGCTAAGCTAACGGAATGGGTCATGTCAATCACATCATTCTCCTAATGATGTGATCCCGTTAATCAAATGACAACACATGTCTATGGTTAGGAAACATAACCATCTTTGATCAACGAGCTAGTCAGGTAGAGGCATACTAGTGACACTATGTTTGTCTATATATTCACACATGTATTATGTTTCCGGTTAATACAATTCTAGCATGAATAATAAACATTTATCATGAAATAAGGAAATAAATAATAACTTTATTATTGCCTCTAGGGCATATTTCCTTCAGTCTCCCACTTGCACTAGAGTCAATAATCTAGTTCACATCGCCATGTGATTTAACACCAATATTCATATCTGTATATGATTAACATCCATAGTTCACATCGTCATGTGACCAACACCCAAAGGGTTTACTAGAGTCAATAATCTAGTTCACATCGCTATGTGATTAACACCCAAAGAGTACTAAGGTGTGATCATGTTTTGCTCGTGATGAAGTTTAGTCAACGGTCCGCCACATTCAGATCCGTATGTATTTTGCAAATTTCTATGTCAACAATGCTCTGCACAAAGCTACTCTAGCTAATTGCTCCCACTTTCAATATGTATCCAGATTGAGACTTAGAGTCATCTGGATCAGTGTAAAAGTTTGCACCGATTTAACTTTTACAACGAACTCTTTTATCACCTCCATAATCGAGAAACATCTCCTTAGTCCTCACTAAGGATATTCTTGACCGATGTCCAGTGATCTACTATTAGATCAAAATTGTATTCCTCCGCCAAACTCAGAGCAAGGTGTACAATAGGTCTGGTTCACAGCATAGCATACTTTATAGAACCTATGACTGAGGCATAGGGAATGACCTTTTCATTCTCTTTCTATTTTCTGCCATGGTCGGGTCTTGAGTCTTACTCAACTTCACACCTTGCAACACAGGCAAGAACTCCTTCTTTGACTATTCCATTTTGAACTATTTCAAAAAATTTATCAAGGTATGTACTCATTGAAAATCTTATAAAGCGTCTTGATCTATCTATATAGATCTCGATGCTCAATGTGTAAGCAGCTTCACCGAGGTCTTGCTTTGAAAAACTCTTATTCAAGTATACTTTCATGCTATCCAGAATTTCTATATCATTTCCAATCAACAATATGTCATCCACATATAATATTAGAAACGCTACAGAGCTCCCACTCACTTTCTTGTAAATACAGGCTTCTCCAAAAGTCTGTATAAAACCATATGCTTTGATCAACTCATCAAGCATATATTCCAACTCCGAGATGCTTGCACCAGTCCATAGATGGATCGCTGGAGCTTGCACATTTTGTTAGCACCTTTAGGATTGACAAAACCTTCTGGTTGCATCATATACAACTCTTCTTTAAGAAAACCATTAAGGAATGCAGTTTTGACATCCATTTGCCAGATTTCATAAAATGTGGCAATTGCTAACATGATTCGGACAAACTTAAGCATCGCTACAGTTGAGAAAATCTCATTGTAGTGAACACCTTGAACTTGTCGAAAACCTTTTTGCGACAAGTCGAGCTTTGTAGATAGTAACACTACTATCAGCATCTGTCTTCCTCTTGAAGATCCATTTATACAATATGGCTTGCCGATCATCGGGCAACTCCACCAAAGTCCACACTTTGTTCTCATACATGGATCCCATCTCAGATTTCATGGCCTCAAGCCATTTCGCGGAATCTGGGCTCATCATCGCTTCCTCATAGTTCGTAGGTTTATCATGGTCTAGTAACATGACTTCCAGAATAGGATTACCGTATCACTCTGGTGCGGATCTTACTCTGGTTGACCTACGAGGTTCGGTAATAACTTGATCTGAAGTTTCATGATCATCATCATTAGCTTCCTCACTAATTGGTGTAGGCATCACTGGAACTGATTTCAGTGATGAACTAGTTTCCAATTCGGGAGAAGGTACAAATTACCTTATCAAGCTCTACTTTCCTCCCACTCACTTCTTTCGAGAAAAACTTCTTCTCTAGAAAGGATCCATCTTAGCAACGAATATCTTGCCTTCGGATCTGTGATAGAAGGTGTACCCAACAGTTTCCTTAGGGTATTCTATGAAGACGCACTTCTCCGATTTAGGTTCGAGCTTATCAGGTTGAAACTTTTTCACATAAGCATCGCAGTCCCAAACTTTAAGAAACGACAACTTTGGTTTCTTGCCAAACCACAGTTCATAAGGCGTCGTCTCAAACGGATTTTGATGGTGCCCTATTTAAAGTGAATGCAGCTGTCTCTAATGCATAACCCCAAAACGATAGTGGTAATCGGTAAGATACATCATAGATCGCACCATATCAATAATGTGCGGTTATGACGTTCGGACACACCATTACACTGTGGTGTTCCAGGTGGCGCGAGTAGTGAAACTATTTCACATTGTTTTAATTAAAGGCCAAACTCGTAACTCAAATATTTTACCTCTGCGATCATATCGTAGAAACTTTTATTTTCTTGTTACGATGATTCACCACTTCACTCTGAAATTCTTTGAACTTTTCAAATGTTTCAGACTTGTACGTGTTTCATTAAGTAGATATACCCATATCTGCTCAAATCATCTGTGAAGGTCAGAAAATAACGATACTTGCCACGAGCATCAACACTCATTGGACCGCATACATCAGTATGTATTATTTCCAACAAGTCAGTAGCTCGTTCCATTGTTCCGGAGAACGGAGTTTTAGTCATCTTGCCCAAAAGGCACGGTTCGCAAGCATCAAATGATTCATAACCAAGTGATTCCAAAAGTCCATCTTTATGGAGTTTCTTCATGCGCTTTACACCGATATGACCCAAACGGCAGTGCCACAAATAAGTTGCACTATCATTATTAACTTTGCATCTTTTGGCATCAATATTATGAATATGTGTATCACTACGATCGAGATCCAACAAACTATTTTCATCGGGTGTATGACCATTTGAAGGTTTTATTCATGTAAACAGAATAACAATTTATTCTCTGTCTTAGATGAATAATCATATCACAATAAACATGATCTAATCATATTTATGCTCAACGCAAACACCAAATAACAATTATTTAGGTTCAACACTAATCTCGAAAATATAGGGAGTGTATGATGATGATCATATCAATTTTGGAACCACTTCCAACACACATCGTTATTTCACCCTCAACTAGTCTCTGTTTATTCTGTAACTCCTGTTTCGAGTTACTAATCTTAGCAACCGAACAAGTATCAAATACTCAGGGGCTACTATAAACACTAGTAAAGTACACATCAATAACATGTATATCAAATATACCTTTGTTCACTTTGCCATCCTTCTTATCCGCCAAATACTTGGGACAATTCCGCTTCTAGTGACCAGTTCCTTTGCAGTAGAAGCACTCAGTCTTAGGCTTAGGTCCAGACTTGGGCTTCTTCACTTAAGCAGCAACTTGCTTGCCGTTCTTATTGAAGTTCCCCTTCTTCCCTTTGCCCTTTTCTTGAAACTAGTGGTCTTGTTAACTATCAACACTTGATGTTTTTCTTGATTTCTACCTTCGTCGATTTCAGCATCACGAAGAGCTTGGGAATTACTTCCGTCATTCCTTGCATATTGTAGTTCATCACAAAGTTCTACTAACTTGGTGATGGTGATTAGAGAATTTTGTCAATCACTATCTTATCTGGAAGATTAACTCCCACTTGATTCAAGCGATTGTAGTACTCAGACAATCTAAGCACTTGCTCACTAGTTGAGCAATTCTCCTCCATCTTTTTAGCTATAGAACTTGTTGGAGACTTCATATCTGTCAACTCGGGTATTTGCTTGAAATATTAACTTAAACTCCTGGAACATCTCGTATGGTCCATGACGTTCAAACCGTCTTTGAAGTCCCGATTCTAAGATGTTAAGCATGGTGCACTAAACTATCAAGTAGTCATCACATTGAGCTAGCCAAATGTTCATAACGTCTGCATCTGCTCCTGCAATAGGTCCGTCACCTAGCGGTGCATCAAGGACATAATTCTTCTGTGCAGCAATGAGGACAATCCTCAGATCACGGATCCAATCCGCATTACTGCTACTAACATCTTTCAACACAGTTTTCTCTAGGAACACATATAAAACATAGGGAAGCAAAAACATAGAGAAGCAACAACGCGAGCTATTGATCTACAACATAATTTGCAAAATACTACCAGGACTAAGTTCATGATAAATTAAAGTTCAATTAATCATATTACTTAAGAACTCCCACTTAGACAGACATCCCTCTAATCCTCTAAGTGATTACGTGATCCATATCAACTACACCATGTCCGATCATCACGTGAGATGGAGTAGTTTCAACGGTGAACATCAATATGTTGATCATATCTACTATACGATTCACGCTCGACCTTTCGGTCTCCGTGTTCTGTGGCCATATCTGTTATATGCTAGGCTCGTCAAGTTTAACCTGAGTATTCCGCGTGTGCAACTGTTTTGCACCCATTGTATTTGAACGTAGAGCCTATCACACCCGATCATCACGTGGTGTCTCAGCACGAAGAACTTTCGCAATGGTGCATACTCAGGGAGAACACTTCTTGATAATTAGTGAGAGATCATCTTAAAATGCTACCGCCGAACTAAGCAAAATAAGATGTATTACAGATAAACATCATATGCAATCAAAATATGTGACATGATATGGCCATGATCATCTTGCGCCTTTGATCTCCATCTCCAAAGTACTGTCATGATCTCTATCATCACCAGCACGGCACCATGATCTTCATCATCTTGATCTATATCAATGTGTCGTCACATGGTCGTCTCGCCAACTATTGCTCTTGCAACTATTGCTATCGCATAGCGATAAAGTAAAGCAATTATTTGGCACTTGCATCTTATGCAACAAAGAGACAACCATAGGGCTTCTGCCAGTTGCCGATAACTTCAACAAAACATGATCATCTCATACAACAACTTATATCTCATCACATCTTGACCATATCACATCACAACATGCCCTGCAAAAACAAGTTAGACGTCCTCTACTTTGTTGTTGCATATTTTACGTGGCTGCTACGGGCTGAGCAAGAACCATTCTTACCTACGCATCAAAACCACAACGATAGTTCGTCAAGTTAGTGCTGTTTTAACCTTCTCAAGGACTAGGCGTAGCCACACTCGGTTCAACTAAAGTTGGAGAAACTGACACCCGCCAGCCACCTGTGTGCAAAGCACGTCGGTAGAACCAGTCTCGTGTAAGCGTACGCGTAATGTCGGTCCGGGCCGCTTCATCCAACAATACCGCCGAACCAAAGTGTGACATGCTGGTAAGCAGTATGACTTGTATCGCCCACAACTCACTTGTGTTCTACTCGTGCATATAACATCTACGCATAAAACCTGGCTCGGATGCCACTGTTGGGGAACGTAGTAATTTCAAAAATTTCCTACGCACACGCAAGATCATGGTGATGCATAGCAACGAGAGGGGAGAGTGTGTCCACGTACCCTCGTAGACCGAAAGCGAAAGCGTTATGACAACGCGGTTGATGTAGTCGTACGTCTTCATGATCCCACCGATCCAAGTACCGAACGTACGGCACCTCCGAGTTCAGCACACGTTCAGCTCGATGACGATCCCCGGACGCCGATCCAGCAGGGTGTCGGGGATGAGTTCCGTCAGCACGACGACGTGGTGACGATGATGATGTTCTATCGACGCAGGGCTTCGCCTAAGCACCGCAACGATATGACCGAGGTGGAATATGGTGGAGGGGGGCACCGCACACGGCTAAGGAACGATCACGAAGATCAACTTGTGTCTATGGGGTGCCCCCTGCCCCCGTATATAAAGGAGTGGAGGAGGGGAGGGCCGGCCCTCTCTATGGCGCGCCCTAGGGGAGTCCTACTCCCACCGGGAGTAGGATTCCCCCTTTCCTAGTCCAACTAGGAGTCCTTCCAAGTAGTAGGAGTAGGAGAGAAGGAAAGGGAAGGGAGAAGGAGAAGGAAGGAAGGGGGCGCCCCCCTCCCTAGTCCAATTCAGACTAGTCCATGGGGAGGGGTGCGGCCACCCTTTGGTCCCTTTCTATCCTTTCCCGTATGGCCCATCAAGGCCCAATACGGATTCCCGTAACTCTCCGGTACTCCAAAAAATACCCGAATCACTCGGAACCTTTCCGAAGTCCGAATATAGTTGTCCAATATATCGATCTTTACGTCTCGACCATTTCGAGACTCCTCGTCATGTCCCCGATCTTATCCGGGACTCCGAACTCCTTCGGTACATCAAAACTCATAAACTCATAATATAACTGTCATCGAAACCTTAAGCGTGCGGACCCTACGGGTTCGAGAACAATGTAGACATGACCGAAACACGTTTCCGGTCAATAACCAATAGCGGAACCTGGATGCTCATATTGGCTCCCACATATTCTACGGAGATCTTTATCGGTCAAACCGCATAACAACATACATTGTTCCCTTTGTCATCGGTATGTTACTTGCCCGAGATTCGATCGTCGGTATCTCAATACCTAGTTCAATCTCGTTACCGGCAAGTCTCTTTACTCATTCCGTAATACATCATCTCACAACTAACTCATTAGTTGCAATGCTTGCAAGGCTTAAGTGATGTGCATTACCGAGAGGGCCCAGAGATACCTCTCCGACAATCGGAGTGACAAATCCTAATCTCGAAATACGCCAACCCAACAAGTACCTTTGGGGACACCTGTAGAGCTCCTTTATAGTCACCCAGTTACGTTGTGACGTTTGGTAGCACACAAAGTGTTCCTCCGATAAACGGGAGTTGCATAATCTCATAGTCATAGGAACATGTATAAGTCATGAAGAAAGCAATAGCAATATACTAAACGATCATGTGCTAAGCTAACGGAATGGGTCATGTCAATCACATCATTCTCCTAATGATGTGATCCCGTTAATCAAATGACAACACATGTCTATGGTTAGGAAACATAACCATCTTTGATCAACGAGCTAGTCAGGTAGAGGCATACTAGTGACACTATGTTTGTCTATATATTCACACATGTATTATGTTTCCGGTTAATACAATTCTATCATGAATAATAAACATTTATCATGAAATAAGGAAATAAATAATAAATTTATTATTGCCTCTAGGGCATATTTCCTTCAAGCATGATATCTATGAGTCTCTCAAGGTAATGAGAATTTCCATTGACGAGTGCAAGGAAAGAACCACTAGATTGCGTGCTAAAAAAGATAGCTTTATAAAGGGGTGTTCTTCTAGCTTCCATGAAAATAATGATGAAGATCTTAAAGTTATTGACGTGTCTCCTATTAGATCTTTGTTTTGCAATATGAATCTTGATAATTATGGGACTGAAGATGAGTCAACTTTACCTAGAAGGCATCCAAAAAATTCGGAGTTTTTAGATCTTGATGCTAAATTTGGTAAAAGTGGGGTTGGAGAGGTCATGACTTTAAATAGCATTGAACCCACTATCTCGGATTTCAAAGAATTTGATTATGATAATTGTTCTTTAGAAGGTTGTATTTCCTTGTTGCAATCCGTTGTTAATTCTCCACATGCTTCTAGTCAAAATAAAGCTTTTACCAAACATATCGTTGATGCCTTGTTGCAATGTTATGATGAAAAACTTAATTTGGAAGTTTCTATACCTAGAAAACTTAATGATGAGTGGGAACCAACTATAAATATTAGAATTAAAGATCATGAGTGTTTTGCTTTATGTGATTTGGGTGCTAGTGTTTCCACGATTCCGAAAACTTTATGTGATATTCTAGGTTTCCATGATCTTGATGATTGCTCTTTAAATTTGCACCTAGCGGATTCCACCAATAAAAAACCAATGGGAAGGATCAATGATGTTCTCATTGTTGCAAATAGAAATTTGGTGCCGGTAGATTTTATCGTTCTTGATATAGATTGCAATCTTTCTTGCCCTATTATTCTTGGTAGACCTTTCCTTAGAACGATTGGTGCGATTATTGATATGAAGGAAGGGAATATTAGATTCCAATTTCCATTAAAGAAAGGCATGGAGCACTTTCCAAGAAATAAAGTCAAATTACCTCATGAATCTATCATGTGATATATGTATGAATCAAGTGCCAAAGATGGCACTACTTAGATCTATCTTCGCTTTTATGCCTAGCTAGGGGCGTTAAACGACAGCGCTAGTTGGGGGGCAACCCAATTTTCTTTATGTTTTTTGTTTTTGTTCCTGTTTAGTAATAAATTTTGCATCTACTTTCTGTTTATATGTGTTTTTATCTTTTAATTAGTGTTTGTGCCAAGTAGAACTTACAGGATAACCTATGATGATAGTTGATTTGATTCTGCTGAAAAACAGAAACTTTGCACTGATGAGAAAAAATTCACTAAATCACAGAAACGTGATTTTGCATTGATTCTTTTTGATTCTGATCAATAAACAAATTGGACAGTACTTACTATTTTCGTAGGATTTTTAGAGTTCCATAAGTTTGCGTTAGTTACAGATTACTACAGACTATTCTGTTTTTGACAGATTCTGTTTTTCGTGTGTTGTTTGCTTATTTTGATGCATCTATGGCTAGTATGTAAGTGTATGAACCATAGAGAACTTGGAATACAGTAGGTTTAACACCAAAATAAATGAAGAATGACTTCATTACAGTACCTTATGTGGTGGTTTTCTTTTCTTTCACTAACGGAGCTTATAAGATTTCCTGTTGAGTTTTGTGTTGTGAAGTTTTCATGTTTTGGGTAAAGCTTTTATGGACTATGGAATAAGGAGTGGCAAGAGCCTAAGCTTGGGGATTCCCATGGCACCCAAAGATATTCAAGGATAGCCAAAAGCCTAAGCTTGAGGATGCCCCGGGAAGGCATCCCCTCTTTCGTCTTCGTTCATTGGTAACTTTACTTGGAGCTATATTTTTATTCGCCACATGATATGTGTTTTGCTTGGAGCGTCGTGTATTATATTAGTCTGCTTGTTAGTTTACCACAATCATCCTTGCTGTACACACCTTTTGGGAGAAGCCTATTTGATTAGAATTTGCTAGAATACTCTATGTGCTTCACTTATATCTTTTGAGCTTGATAGTTTTTGCTCTAGTTCTTCACTTATATTTTTTTAGAGCACGGCGGTGGCTTGATTTTATAAAAATTGTTAGTCTCTCATGATTCACTTATATTATTTTGAGAGTCTTTTAGAACAGCATGGTATTTGCTATGGTTACAAATTTGGTCCTAGAATGATGAGCATCCAAGTTGGGTATAATAAAAACTATCATAGGAAGTGAATTGGATGCTATGATCAATTTCTAGCTTGATAATTGTTTTGAGATATAAAGGTAGTAATGTTAAGGTCATGCTAGTGGATAATTATGAAATTGAGAAATACTTTTGTTGAAGTTAGCAAGTCCCGTAGCATGCACGTATGGTAAAAGTTGTGTGACAAATTTGTTGCATGAGGTGCTCTTTTGATTGTCTTCCTTATGAGTGGCAGCCGGGGACGAGCGATGGTCTTTTCCTACCAATCTATCCCTCTTGGGGCATGCATAGTAGTACTTTGCTTCGAGGGCCAAGTAGACTTTTGCAATAAGTATATGAGTTCTTTATGACTAATGTGAGTCCATGGATATACGCACACTCATCCTTCCACTTTGCTAGCCTTTCTTATTACCGCACAACTCTCGCCGGTATTGAAACCATTATTTCTTCCTCAAAACAGCCACCATACCTACCTATACGGAATTTCCATAGCCATTCCGAGATATATTGCCATGCAACTTTCCACCGTTCCGTTTATTATGACACGTTTCATCATTGTCATATTGCTCTTTGCATGATCATGTAGTTGACATCGTATTTGTGGCAAGGCCACCCTCAAAATTTTCATACATGTCGCTCTTGATTCATGGCATCCCGGTACACCGCCGGAGGCATTCATATAGAGTCATATCTTGTTCTAGCTTTGAGTTGTAATTCTTGAGTTGTAAATCCATAAAAGTGTGATGATCTTCATTATTAGAGCATTGTCTTAGTGAGGAAAGGATGATGAAGACTATGATTCCCCCACAAGTCGGGATGAGACTTCGGACTTTACAAAAAGAAAAAAAGGAGAAAGGCCAAAGAAAAAAAAAGAGAAAAAGAAAAAAAGGAAAGAAAAAAATAAAATGAGAGAAAAAGAGAGAAGGGACAATGCTACTATCTCTTTTTCCACACTTGTGCTTCAAAATAGCACCATGATCTTCATGATAGAGAGTCTCCTATGTTATCACTTTCAAATATTAGTGGGAATTTTTCATTACAGAACTTGGCTTGTATATTCCAATGATGGGCTTCCTCAAAATGCCCTAGGTCTTCGTGAGCAAGCGAGTTGGATGCACACCCACTTAGTTCTTTTTGAGCTTTCATATATTTATAGCTCTAGTGCATCCGTTGCATGGCAATCCCTACTCACTCACATCGATATCTATTGATGTGCATCTCCATAGCCCGTTGATACGCCTAGTTGATGTGAGACTATCTTCTCCCTCCTTTTGTCCTCACAACCACCATCTTTTACCACCTAAGTGCTATGTCCATGGCTTACGCTCATGTATTGCGTAAGAGTTGAAAAAGCTGAAGCGCGTTAAAAAGTATGAAACAATTGCTTGGCTCGTCATCGGGGTTGTGCATGATGGGAGTATTTTGTGTAATGAAAATGAAGCATGGCCTAACTATATGATTTTGTAGGGATAAGCTTTCTTTGGCTATGCTATTTTGATAGGACATGATTATTTGTTAGTATGCTTTGAAGCATTATTATTTTTATGTTTTATAAGCTCTTATCTTGAATCATTTCGATCTGAACATTCATGCCACAATAAAGAAAATTACATTGAGAATTATGCTAGGTAGCATTCCACATCAAAAATTCTGTTTTTATCATTTACCTACTCGAGGACGAGCAGGAATTAAGCTTGGGGATGCTTGATACGTTTCCAACGTATCTATAGTTTTTGATTGTTCCATGATATTATATTACTCCTTTTGGCTGTTTATGGGCTTTATTTTACACATTATTATCATTTTTGGGACTAACCTACTAACCGGAGGCCCAGCCCGTATTGCTGTTTTTTTTGCCTATTTCAGTATTTCCAAGAAAAGGAATATCAAATTGAGTCCAAACGGAATGAAATCTTCGGAAGCGTGATTTTTGGAACGAACGTGATCCAGGGGACTTGGAGTGCAAGTCAAGAAGCAGCCGAGGCGGCCATGAGAGGGTAGGGCGTGCCCCCTGTCTCGTGGGCCCCTCGGGCGGCCAACGACATACTTGTTCCTCCTATATAAGCCTATGTACCCCGAAAACATCCAAGGAGCACCCGAAACACAATTTCCACCGCCGTAACCTTCTGTATCCACGAGATCCCATCTTGGAGCTTTCGTCGGCGCTCTGCCGGAGGGGGAATTGACCACAGAGGGCTTCTACATCAACACCATAGCCCCTCTGATGAGTTGTGAGTAGTTTACAACAGACCTTCGGGTCCATAGTTATTAGCTAGATGGCTTCTTCTCTCTTTTTGGATCTCAATACAATGTTCTCCCCCTCTCTTGTGGAGATCTATTCGATGTAATCTCTTTTTGCGGTGTGTTTGTCGAGATCCGATGAATTGTGGGCTTATGATCAAGTTTATCTATGAGAAATATTTGAATCTCCTCTGAATTCTTTTATGTATGATTGAGTTATCTTTGCAAGTCTCTTCGAATTATCAGTTTGGTTTGGCCTACTAGATTGATCTTTCTTGCCATGGGAGAAGTTCTTAGCTTTGGGTTCAATCTTGCGGTGTCCTGATACGTCTCCAACGTATCTATAATTTTTTATTGTTCCATGCTATTATATTACCCCTTTTGGATGTTTATGGGCTTTATTTTACACCTTTATATCATTTTTGGGACTAACCTACTAATCGGAGGCCCAACCCGTATTGCTGTTTTTTGGCCTATTTCAGTATTTCAAAGAAAAGGAATATCAAACGGAGTCCAAACGAAATGAAATCTTCGGGAGCGTGATTTTTGGAACGAACATGATCCAGAGAGCTTGGAGTGCAAGTCAAGAAGCTTCTGAGAGCCCCACGAGATAGGGGGTCACGCCCCCCTTGTAGGACGCGCCCCCTGTCTCATGGGCCCCTCGGGCGGCCACCGACGTACTTCTTCCTCCTATAAATACCTACGGACCCCGAAAACATCCAGGAGCACCACGAAACACAATTTCCACCGTCGTAACCTCCTGTATCCGCGAGATCCCATCTTGGAGCCTTCGCCGGCACTCTGCCAGAGGGGGAATCAACCATGGAGGGCTTCTACATCAACATCCTTGCCCCTCCGATGAGTTGTGAGTAGTTTACCACATACCTACGGGTCCATAGTTATTAGCTAGATGGCTTCTTCTCTCTTTTTGGATCTCAATACAATGTTCTCCCCCTCTCTTGTGGAGATCTATTCGATGTAATCTCCTTTTGCGGTGTGTTTGTCGAGATCCGATGAATTGTGGGTTTATGATCAAGTTTATCTATGAATAATATTTGAATCTTCTCTGAATTCTTTTATGTATGATTGAGTTATCTTTGCAAGTCTCTTCGAATTATCAGTTTGGTTTGGCCTACTAGATTGGTGTTTCTTGCCATGGGAGAAGTGCTTAGCTTTGGGTTCAATCTTGCGGTGTTCTTACCCAGTGACAGAAAGGGTTGCAAGACACGTATTGTATTGTTGCCATCGAGGATAACAAGATGGGGTTTATATCATATTCCATGAGTTTATCCTCTACATCATGTCATCTTGCTTAATCGTTACTGTTCTTATGAACTTAATACTCTAGATGCAGGCAGGAGTCGGTCGATGTGTGGAGTAATAGTAGTAGATGCAGGCAGAGTCGGTCTACTTGTTATGGAAGTGATGCCTATATACATGATCATGGCTAGATTATCTCATAACTATGCGCTTTTCTATCAATTGCTCGACAGTAATTTGTTCACCCACCGTAATACTTATGCTATCTCGAGAGAAGCCTCTAGTGAAACCTATGGCCCCCGGGTCTATCTCTTATCATATTTGCTTTCAATCTACTTTTATTTGCATCTTTACTTTTTGTATCTATATTACAAAATACCAAAAATATATTACTATCTCTATTAGATCTCACTTTCGTAAGTGGCCGTGAAGGGATTGACAACCCCTTTATTGCGTTGGTTGCGAGTTCTCAGTTTTTTTGTGTAGGTGCGTGGGACTTTTGAGGAGCCTCCTACTGGATTGATACCTTGGTTCTCAAAACTGAGGGAAATACTTACGCTACACTTGCTGCATCACCCTCTCCTCTTCGAGGAAAACCAACGCTAGCTCAAGACGTAGCAAGAAGGATTTCTGGCGCCGTTGCCGGGGAGGTCTTCGCTCAAGTCAAGACATACCAAGTACCAATCACAAACCCATCTCCCTCGCATTTACATTATTTGCCTCTCGTTTTCCTCTCCCCCACTTCACCCTTGCCGTTTTATTCGCCCTCTCTTTCCCAATCTCCTCCTCTCTTTTCGCTTGCCGTTTTTCTGCTTGCTTGTGTGTTGGATTACTTTTTGCCATGGCACAAGATAATACCAAATTGTGTGATTTCTCGAATACCAATAATAATGATTTCCTTAGTACTCCGATTGCTCCTCTTAATGATCTTGAGTCCTGCGAAATCAATGCTGCTTTGCTGAATCTTGTGATGAAAGATCAATTCACCGGCCTTCCTAGTGAAGATGCCGCTACTCATCTAAACAATTTTGTTGATTTGTGTGATATGCCAAAGAAGAAAGATACGGATAACAATATTGTCAAATTGAAGTTATTTCCGTTTTCACTTAGAGATCGTGCTAAAGTTTGGTTTTCATCTTTGCCTAAAAATAGTATTGATTCTTGGAACAAGTGCAAAGATGCTTTTATCTCTAAGTATTTTCCTCCCGCTAAGATCATCACTCTTAGGAACGATATTATGAATTTTAAACAACTTGATCATGAGCATGTTGCCCAATCTTGGGAAAGAATGAAATTGATGCTTCGCAATTGCCCCACTCATGGTTTGAATTTATGTATGATCATACAAAATTTTTATGCCGGTTTGAACTTTGCTTCTAGAAATCTCTTAGATTCGGCCGCGGGAGGCACGTTTATGGAAATCACGTTAGGAGATGCTACAAAACTTCTTGATAATATTATGGCTAATTATTCGCAATGGCACACCGAAAGATCTTCTAGTAAAAAAGTGCATGCTATAGAAGAAATCAATGTTTTGAGTGGAAAGATGGATGAACTTATGAAGATGTTTTCTACTAAAAAATACTCCTCTTGATCCTAATGATATGCCTTTGTCTTCTTTAATTGAGAAGAATAATGAATCTATGGATGTGAATTTTGTTGATAGGAATAGATTTGGAAACAGTGCTTATAGAGGAAACTTTAATGCTAGACCGTTCCCTAGTAATTCCTCTAATAATTATGGAAATTCCTAAAATAATTCTTATGGTAATTTTAATAATATGCCCTCTGATTTTGAGAATAGTGTGAAAGAATTTATGATTTCTCAAAAGAATTTTAATGCTTTGCTTGAAGAAAAAATGCTCAAAGTTGATGATTTGGCTAGGAACGTTGATAGACTTTCTCTTGACGTTGATTCTCTTAAAGTTAGATCTTCCCCTCCTAAGCATGATATCAATGTGTCTCTCAAAGTAATGAGAATTTCCATTGATGAGTGTAAGGAAAGAACCGCTAGATTGCGTGCTAAAAGAGAAAGCTTTATAAAAGCGTGTTCTTCTAGTTTCCGTGAAAATAATGATGAGGATCTTAAAGTTATTAATGCGTCTCCGATTAGATCTATGTTTTGCAATATGAATTTTGATGATTATGGGACTGATGATGAATCAACTTTGCCTAGAAGGCGTCCCAAGAATTCGGAGTCTTTAGATATTGATGCTAAATTTGGTAAAAGTGAGATTGGAGAATCCTCAACTTCTAATAATGTTGAACCCACTATCTCGGATTTCAAGGAATTTGACTATGATAATTGTTCTTTAAAAGGTTGTATTTCCTTGTTGCAATCCGTTGTTAATTCTCCTCACGTTTATAGTCAAAATAAAGCTTTTACCAAACATATCGTTGATGCCTTGTTGCAATCTTATGATGAAAAACTTAATTTGGAAGTTTCTATACCTAGAAAACTTAATGATGAGTGGGAACCTACTTTAAATATTAGAATTAAAGATTATGAGTGTTTTGCTTTGTGTGATTTGGGTGCTAATGTCTCCACGATTCCGAAAACTTTATGTGATATTCTAGGTTTCCATGATCTTGAAGATTGCTCCTTAAATTTGCACCTTGCGGATTCCACCATTAAAAATCCTATGGGAAGGATCAATGATGTTCTTATTGTTGCAAATAGAAATTTGGTGCCCGTAGATTTTATCGTTCTTGATATAGATTACAATCTTTCTTGCCCTATTATTCTTGGTAGACCTTTCCTTAGAACGATTGGTGCGATTATTGATATGAAGGAAGGGAACATTAGATTCCAATTTCCCTTAAAGAAAGGCATGGAACACTTTCCAAGAAAAAAAGTCAAATTATGCTACTTATGATTCAAGTGCCAAAGATGGCACTCGTTAGATCTATCTTTGCTTTTATGCCTAGCTAGGGGCGTTAAATGATAGCGCTAGTTGGGAGGCAACCCAATTTTTCTTTATGTTTTTTGTTTTTGCTCCTGTTTAGGAATAAATCTTGCATCTACTCTATGTTTAGATGTGTTTTTATCTTTTAGTTAGTGTTTGTGCCAAGTAGAACCTATAGGATAAACTACGATGATAGTTGATTTGATTCTGCTAAAAAACAGAAACTTTGCGCTCACGAAAAAAACTTCAATAAATCACAGAAACGTGATTTTAAATTGATTCTTTTTTCTTCTGATCAATAGACAAATTTTCCAGTACTTCCTATTTTGGTAGGATTTTTAGAGTTCCAGAAGTTTGCGTTAGTTACATATTGTTACAGACTGTTCTCTTTTTGACAGATTCTGTTTTTCGTGTGTTGTTTGCTTATTTCAATGCATCTACGGCTAGTAAATTTGTTTATAAACCATAAGGAAGTTGGAATACAGTAGGTTTAACACCAAAATAAATAAAGAATGAGTTCATGGCAGTACCTTATGTGGTGGTTTTGTTTTCTTTCACTAACGGAGCTTATAAGATTTCCTGTTGAGTTTTGTGTTGTGAAGTCTTCAAGTTTTGGGTAAAGCTTTTATGGACTATGGAATAAGGAGTGGCAAGAGCCTAAGCTTGGGGATGCACATTGCACCCCAAGATATTCAAGGATAGCCAAAAGCCTAAGCTTGGGGATGCCCCGGGAAGGCATCCCCTCTTTCGTCTTCGTTCATTGGTAACTTTACTTGGAGCTATATTTTTATTCGCTACATGATATGTGTTTTGCTTGGAGTGTCGTGTATTATATTAGTCTTTGCTTGTTAGTTTAACACAATCATCCTTGCTGTACACACCTTTTGGGAGAAGCCTATTTGATTAGAATTTGCTAGAATACTCTATGTGCTTCACTTATATCTTTTGAGCTTGATAGTTTTTGCTCTAGTACTTCACTTATATCTTTTAGAGCAAGGTGGTGGAATAATTTTGAAGAAATTGCTAGTCTCTCATGCTTCCCTTATATTATTTTGAGAGTCTTTTAGAACAGCATGGTATTTTCTATGGTTACAAAGTTGGTCTTAGAATGATGAGCATCCAAGTTGGGTATAATAAAAACTATTATAGAAAAGAATTGCATGCTATGATCAAATTGATGCTTGATAATAATGTTAGGGTCAAGCTAGTGGGTAATTATGAAATTGAGAAATACTTTTGTTGAAGTTGGCAAGTCCCGTAGCATGCACGTATGGTAAAAGTTGTGTGACAAATTTGTTGCATGAGGTGCTCTTTTGATTGTCTTCCTTATGAGTGGCAGTCGGGGACGAGCGATGGTCTTTTCCAACCAATCTATCCCTCTTGGGGTATGCGTAGTAGTACTTTGCTTCGAGGGTGAAGTAGACTTTTGCAATAAGTATATGAGTTATTTTTGACTAATGTGAGTCCACAGACATATGCACACTCATCCTTTTACTTTGCTAGCCTTTATTATTACCGAGGAACTTTCGCTGGTATCATAAACCCTTTATTTACGTTCCTCAAAACAGCCACCATACCGACCTATTATGGCATTTCCATAGCCATCCGAGATATATTGCCATGCAACTTTCCACCGTTCCGTTCATATGACACACATTACTTTTGTCATATTGCTCTTTTCATGATCATGTAGTTGACATCGTATTTGTGGCAAGGCCACCTTCATAATTTTCATACATGTCGCTCTTGATTCATTGCATATCCCGGTACACCGCCGGAGGCATTCACATAGAGTCATATCTTGTTCTAGCTTTGAGTTGTAATTCTTGAGTTGCAAATCCATAAAAGTGTGATGATATTCATTATTAGAGCATTGTCCTAGTGAGGAAAGAATGATGAAGGCTATGATTCCCCCACAAGTCGGGATGAGACTTCGGACTTTACAAAAAGAAAAAAATGAGAAAAAAAAGAGAAAGGCCAAAAAGAAAAAAAGAGGCCAAAGAAAAAAAAAGGAAGAAAAAGAAAAAAAAAGAGGAAAAGAAAAACGAAATAAAATGAGAGAAAAAGAGAGAAGGGACAATGCTACTATCTCTTTTTCCACACTTGTGCTTCAAAATAGCACCATGATCTTCATGATAGAGAGTCTCCTATGTTGTCATTTTCATATACTAAGTGGGAACTTTTCATTATAGAACTTGGCTTGTATATTCCAATGATGGGCTTCCTCAAAATGCCCTAGGTCTTCGTGAGCAAGCAATTTGGATGCACACCCACTTAGTCTTTTGTTGAGCTTTCATATATTTATAGCTCTAGTGCATCCGTTGCATGGCAATCCCTACTCACTCACATTGATATCTATTAATGGGCATCTCCATATAGCCCGTTAGTACGCCGAGTTGATGTGAGACTATCTTCTCCCTCTTTTTGTCCTCACAACCACCATATACCACCATAGTGTTATGTCCATGGCTTACGCTCATGTATTGCGTAAGAGTTGAAAGAGCTGAAGCGCATTAAAAAGTATGAAACAATTGCTCGGCTCGTCATCGGGGTTGTGCATGATGGGAGTATTTTGTGTAATGAAAATGAAGCATGGCCTAACTATATGATTATGTAGGGATAAGCTTTCTTTGGCTATGCTATTTTGATAGGACATGATTATTTGTTAGTATGCTTTGAAGCATTATTATTTTTATGTTTTATAAACTTTTATTTTGAATCATTTGGATCTGAACATTCATGCCACAATAAAGAAAATCACATTATGAATTATGCTAGGTAGCATTCCACATCAAAAATTTCTTTTTTATCATTTACCTACTCGAGGACGAGCAGGAATTAAGCTTGGGGATGCTTGATACGTCTCCAACGTATCTATAATTTTTGATTGTTTCATGCTATTATATTACCCCTTTTGGATGTTTATGGGCTTTATTTTACACATTTATATCATTTTTGGGACTAACCTACTAACCGGAGGCCCAGCCCGTATTGCTGTTTTTTTGCCTATTTCAGTATTTCGAAGAAAAGGAATATCAAATGGAGTCCAAAGGGAATGAAACCTTCGGGAGCGTGATTTTTGGAACGAACATGATCCGGAGAGCTTGGAGTGCAAGTCAAGAAGCTTCCGAGGGCCCCACGTGATAGGGGGCCGCGCCCCCCCTGTAGGGCGTGCCCCCTGTCTCGTGGGCCCATCGGGCGGCCACCGACGTACTTCTTCCTCCTATATATACCTACGGACCCTGAAAACATCCAGGAGCACCATGCAACACAATTTCCACCGCCGTAACCTCATGTATCCGCGAGATCCCTTCTTGGAGCCTTCGTCGGCACTCTGCCGGAGGGGGAATCAACCATGGAGGGCTTCTACATCAACATCCTTGCCCCTCCGATGAGTTGTGAGTAGTTTACCACAGACCTACGGGTCCATAGTTATTAGCTAGATGGCTTCTTCTCTCTTTTTGGATCTCAATACAATGTTCTCCCCCTCTCTTGTGGAGATCTATTCGATGTAATCTCTTTTGCGGTGTGTTTGTCGAGATCCGATGAATTGTGGGTTTATGATCAAGTTTATCTATGAATATTATTTGAATCTTCTCTGAATTCTTTTATGTATGATTGAGTTATCTTTGCAAGTCTCTTCGAATTATCAGTTTGGTTTGGCCGACTAGATTGGTGTTTCTTGCCATGGGAGAAGTGCTTAGCTTTGGGTTCAATCTTGCGGTGTTCTTACCCAGTGACAGAAAGGGTTGCAAGACACGTATTGTATTGTTACCATCGAGGATAACAAGATGGGGTTTATATCATATTGCATGAGTTTATCCCTCTACATCATGTCATCTTGCTTAATGCGTTACTCTGTTCTTATGAACTTAATACTCTAGATGCAGGCAGGAGCCGGTCGATGTGTGGAGTAATAGTAGTAGATGCAGGCAGGAGTCGGTCTACTTGTTATGGACGTGATGCCTATATACATGATCATGCCTAGATAATCTCATAACTATGCGCTTTTCTATCAATTGCTCGACAGTAATTTGTTCACCCACCGTAATACTAATGCTATCTCGAGAGAAGCCTCTAGTGAAACCTATGGCCCCCGGGTCTATCTCTTATCATATTTGCTTTCAATCTACTTTTATTTGCATCTTTACTTTTTGTATCTATAGTACAAAATACGAAAAATATATTACTATCTCTATTAGATCTCACTTTCGTAAGTGGCCGTGAAGGGATTGATAACCCCTTTATTGCGTTGGTTGCGAGTTCTCAGTTTGTTTGTGTAGGTGCGTGGGACTTTTGAGGAGCCTCCTACTGGATTGATACCTTGGTTCTCAAAACTGAGGGAAATACTTACGCTACACTTGCTGCATCACCCTCTCCTCTTCGGGGAAAACCAACGCTAGCTCAAGACGTAGCATGTCCTTACCCAGTGACAGAAAGGGTTGCAAGGCACGCATTGTATTATTGCCATCGAGGATAAAAAGATGGGTTTTATATCATATTGCATGAGTTTATCCCTCTACATCATGTCATCTTGCTTAATGCGTTACTCTGTTCTTTGTGAACTTAATACTCTAGATGTAGGCTGCTACGTCTTGAGCTAGCGTTGGTTTTCCCCGAAGAGGAGAGGGTGATGCAGCAAGTGTAGCGTAAGTATTTCCCTAAGTTTTGAGAACCAAGGTATCAATCCAGAGGAGGCTCCTCAAAAGTCCCACGCACCTACACAAACAATCGAGAACTCACAACCGATTTAATAAAGGGGTTGTCAATCCTTCACGGCCACTTCATGTAAATTGAGATCTAATAAAGATAGTATGATAAGATAAATATATTTTTGGTATTTTATAATATAGATGCAAAAGGTAAAGATGCAAATAAAAGTAGATTGAAAGCAAATATGGTAAGAGATAGACTCGGGGGCCATAGGTTTCACTAGAGGCTTCTCTCAAGATAGCATAAGTATTATGGTGGGTGAACAAATTACTGTCGAGCAATTGATATAAAAGTGCATAGTTATGAGATTATCTAGGCATGATCATGTATATAGGCATCACGTCCATAACAAGTAGACCGACTCCTGCCTGCATCTACTACTATTACTCCACACATCGACCGACTCCTGCCTGCATCTAGAGTATTAAGTTCATAAGAACAGAGTAACGCATTAAGCAAGATGATACGTCTCCTACGTATCTATAATTGTTTTCCATGCTATTTTACTATGTGTTTTGAATGATTATGGGCTTTATTATACACTTTTATACTACTTTTGGGACTAACCTATTAACCGGAGGCCCAGCCCATATTGCTGTTTTATTGCCTGTTTTAGTATTTCGAAGAAAAGGAATATCAAACAGAGTCCAAACGGAATGAAACCTTCGGCAGCGTGATTTTTTGGAAGAATATGATCCTGGAGACTTGGAGTCCACGTCAGAAGATCCTCGAGGAGGCCACGAGATAGGAGCCCCCCCCCTACTGGGCGCGCCTCCCTGTCTCGTGGGCCCCTCGAGCACCCCCCGACCGACTTCTTTCGCCTATATAGTCCCACGTACCCTAAAAACATCCTCGGAGAAGATAGATCGGGAGTTCCGCCGCCGCAAGCCTCTGTAGCCACCAAAAACCTCTCGGGAGCCCGTTCCGGCACCCTGCCGGAGGGGGATCCCATCACCGGGGCCATCTTCATCATCCCGGCGCTATCCATGGCGAGGAGGGAGTAGTTCACCCTCGGGGCTGAGGGTATGTACCAGTAGCTATGTGTTTGATCTCTCTCTCTCTCTCTCTCTCTCGTGTTCTCTCTCGTGTTCCCTCTATGGCACGATCTTGATGTATCCCGAGCTTTTCTATTGTAGTTGGATCTTACGATGTTTCTCCCCCTCTACTCTCTTGTGATGAATTGAGTTTCCCCTTTGAAGTTATCTTATCGGATTGAGTCTTTTATGAGAACACTTGATGTATGTCTTGCCGTGCTTATCTGTGGTGACAATGGGATATCATGTGCCTCTTGATGTATGTTTTGGTGACCAACTTGCGGGTTCCGCCCATGAACCTGTGCATAGGGGTTGGCACACGTTCTTGACTCTCCGGTAAAAACTTTGGGGCACTCTTTGAAGTACTTTGTGTTGGTTGGATGAATCTGAGATTGTGGGATGCATATCGTATAATCATGGTCACGGATACTTGAGGTGACAATGGAGTTTCTAGGTGACATTAGGGTTTTGGTTGATTTGTGTCTTAAGGTGTTATTCTAGTACAAGCTCTTTTATAGATCGATCCGAAAGAATAACTTTGAGGTGGTTTTGTACCCTACCATAATCTCTACGTTTTGTTCCCTGCTATTAGTGGCTTTGGAGTGACTCTTTGTTGCATGTTGAGGGCTTGTTATATGATCTATCTGTTAGGGATTGTAGCAGAAATTTAAAATTTCTACGCATCACCAAGATCAATCTATGGAGTAATCTAGCAACGAGGGAAAGGGGAGTGCATATACATACCCTTGTAGATCGCTAAGCGGAAGCGTTACAAGAACGCGGATGAAGGAGTCGTACTCGTAGCGATTCAGATCGCGGTTGATTCCGATCTAAGCGCCGAACAACGGCACCTCCGCGTTCAACACACGTGCAGCCCGATGACGTCTCCCGTGCCTTGATCCAGCAAGGGGAGAGGGAGAGGTTGGGGAAGACTCCGTCCAGCAGCAGCACGACGGCGTGGTGGTGGTGGAGGAGCGTGGCATTCCAGCAGGGCTTCGCCAAGCACCGCAAGAGACGAGGAGGGAGAGGGGCAGGGCTACGCCAAGAGGGAGATGTTCTCATGTGTATGGCAGCCCCAAACCCCCACTATATATAGGGGGAAGGGAGGGGCTGCGCCCCCATCTAGGTTTCCACCCCTAGGGGTGGCGGCCAGCCCTAGATCCCATCTAGGGGGCGGCCAAGGGGGAGAGAGGGGGGGGGGGGGGGGCGCACCACTAGGTGGGCCTTAGGCCCATCTGAGCCTAGGGTTTCCCCCTTTCCCTTCTCTCTTCGCCTTGGGCCCTGGTGGGGCGCACCAGCCCACCTGGGGCTGGTCCCCTCCCACATATGGCCTACGCAGCCCTCTGGGGCCGGTGGCTCCACCTGGTGGACCCCCGAGACCCTCCCGGTGGTCCCGGTACGTTACCGATAGCACCCGAAACTTTTCCGGTGACCAAAACAGGACTTCCCATATATAAATCTTTACCTCCGGACCATTCCGGAACTCCTCATGACGTCCGGGATCTCATCCGGGACTCCGAACAACATTAGGTAACCACGTATATCTATTCCCTATAACTACACGATCTTGTGCTAGGCTTAGGATTGGGTCTTGTCCATCACACCATTCTCCTAATGATGTGATCCCATTATCAACGACATCCAATGTCCATGGTCAGGAAACCGTAACCATCTATTGATCAACGAGCTAGTCAACTAGAGGCTTACTAGGGACATGGTGTTGTCTATGTATCCACACAAGTATCTGAGTTTCCTATCAATACAATTCTAGCATGGATAATAAACAATTATCATAAACAAGGAAATATAATAATAACCATTTTATTATTGCCTCTAGGGCATATTTCCAACAGTCTCCCACTTGCACGAGAGTCAATAATCTAGTTCACATCACTATGTGATTGTAATGAATCAACACCGATGGGGTTTGGTCATATCTCGCTTGTGAGAGAGGTTATTAGTCAACGGATCTGAACCTTTCAGATCTGTGTGTGCTTTTCAAATCTCTATGTCATCTCCTAGATGCATCTACCACGCTCTATTTGGAGCTATTCCAAATAACTGTTCTACTATACGAGTCCCGTTTACTACTCAGAATAATCCGGATTAGTGTTAAAGTTTGCATCGGCGTAACCCTTTACGACGAACTCTTTTACCACCTCCATAATCGAGAAAATTCCTTAGTCCACTAGTTACTAAGGATAACTTTGACCGTTGTCTTGTGATCCATTCCTAGATCACTCTTGTACCCCTTGGCTGACTCATGGCAAGGCACACTTCAGGTGCGGTACACAACATAGCATACTGTAGAGCCTACGTCTAAAGCATAGGGGACGACCTTCGTCCTTTCTCTCTCTTCTGCCGTGGTCAGGTCTTGAGTCTTACTCAATACTCACACCTTATGACACTGCCAAGAACTCCTTCTTTGCCGATCTATTTTGAACTCCTTCAAAATCTTGTCACGGTATGTATTCATTTGAAAGTACTATTAAGCGTTTTGATCTATCCTTATAGATCTTGATGCTCAATGTTCAAGTAGCTTAATCCAGGTTTTTATTGAAAAACACCTTTCAAACAACCCTATATGCTTTCAGAATTCTCTGACATTTCGATCAACAATATGTTAACAACATATACTCATCAGAAATTCTATAGTGCTCCCACTCACTTATTTGGAAATACAAGTTTCTCATAAACTTTGTATAAACCCAAAATCTTTGATCGTCTTCATCAAAGTGTATATTCCAATTCCGAGATGCTTACTCCAATCCTTAGAAGGATTGCTGGAGCTTTGCATACTTGTTAGCATCTTTCAGGATTGACAAAACCTTCTGGTTGTATCACATACAACCTTTCCTCAAGAAAATTGTCGAGGAAACAATGTTTTTTACATCCTATCTGCAAGATTTCATAAATAATGCAGTAACTGCTAATATAATTCCAACATACTCTTAGCATTGCTACGAATGAGAAAGTCTCATCGTAGTCAACTCCTTGAACTTGTCGGAAAACATCTTAGCGACAAGTCGAGCTTTCTTAATGGTGACACTTACCATCATTGTCCATCTTCCTTTTAGAATCCATCTGTACTCAACAGCCTTAGGACCATTGAGTAGTTCTTCCAAAGTCTACACTTTGTTTTCATACATGGATCTTCTCTCGGATTTTATGGCCTCGAGCCATTTGTCAGAATCCGGGCCCAGCATCGCTTCTCCATGGCTCATAGGTTCATTGTTGTCTAGCAACATGACCTCCAAGACAGGATTACCGTACCACTCTGAAGTAGTACGCATCCTTGTCGACCTACGAGGTTTGGTAGTGACTTGATCCGAAGTTTCACGATCACTATCATAAGCTTCTACTTCAATTGGTGTAGGCGCCACAGGAACAACTTCCTGTGCCCTGCTACACACTAGTTGAAGTGATGGTTCAATAACCTTATCAAGTATCCACCATCCTCCCACTCAATTCTTTCGAGAGAAACTTTTCCTCGAGAAAGGACCCGTTTCTAGAAACAATCACTTTTGCTTCCGGAACTGAGACAGGAGGTATACCCAACTATTTTTGGGTGTCCTATGAAGATTCATTTATCCGCTTTGGGTTCAAGCTTATCAACCTGAAACTTTTCCACATAAGCGTCTCAGCCTCAAACTTTTAGGAAACGACAGCTTAGGTTTCTCCAAACCATAGTTCATACGGTGTCATCTCAACGGAATTGCGTGATGCCCTATTTAAAGTGAATGCGGTTGTCTCTAATGCCTAACTCATAAACGATAGTGGTAATTCGATAAGAGACATCATGGTATGCACCATATCCAATAGGGTGCAGTTATGATGTTCGGACACACCATCACACTATGGTGTTCCCGGCGGTATTAGTTGTGAAACAATTTCCACAATGTCTTAATTGCATACCAAACTCATAACTCAGATACTCATCTCTATGATCATAGCATAGACATTTTATCCTCTTGTCACGACGATCTTCAACTTCACTCTGAAATTACTTGAACCTTTCAATAATTCAGATTTGTGTTTCATCAAGTAAACATACTCAGAATCTACTCAAATCATCTGTGAAGTAAGAACATAACGATATCCACTGCATGCCTCAACACTCATTAGACTGCACACATCAAAATGTATTACTTCCAACAAGTTGCTTTCTTGTTCCATCTTACTGAAACCGAGGCTTTTCAGTCATCTTGCCCATGTGGTATGATTTGCATGTCTCAAGTGATTCAAAATCAAGTGAGTCCAAACGATCCATCTGCATGGAGTTTCTTCATGCGTATACACCAATAGACATGGTTCGCATGTCTCAATCTTTTCAAAAATGAGTGAGTCCAAAGATCCATCAACATGCAGCTTCTTCATGCATTTTATACCAATATGACTCAAATGGCAGTGCCACAAGTATGTGGTACTATCATCACTATCTTAAATCTTTTGGCATGAACATGTGTATCACTACGATCGAGATTCAATAAACCATTCATTTTAGGTGCAAGACCATTGAAGGTATTATTCAAATAAACAGAGTAACCATTATTCCCCTTAAATGAACAACCGTATTGCGATAGACATAATCCAATCATGTCTATGCTCAACGCAAACACCAAATAACAATTATTTAGGTTTAACACCAATCTTGATGGTAGAGGGAGTATGCGATGCTTGATCACATCAAGCTTGGAAACACTTCCAACACATATCGTCATCTCACCTTTAGCTAGTCTTCGTTTATTCCGCAGCTTTTATTTCGAGTTACTAACACATAGCAACCGAACCGGTATCTAATACCCTGGTGCTACTAGGAGTACTAGTAAAGTACACATTAACATAATGTATATCCAATATACTTCTGTCGACCTTGCCAGCCTTCTCATCTACCAAGTATCTAGGGTAGTTTTGCTTCAGTGACTGTTCCCCTCATTACAGAAGCACTTAGTCTTGGGCTTGGCTTCAACCTTGGGTTTCTTCACTAGAGCAGCAACTGATTTGCCATTTCATGAAGTATCCCTTCTTGCCCTTGCCCTTCTTGAAACTAGTTGTTTCACCAACCATCAACAATTGATACTACTTCTTGATTTCTACTTTCGCGGCGTCAAACATCGCGAATATTTCAAGGATCATCATATCTATCCCTGATATGTTATAGTTCATCACGAAGCTCTAGCAGCTTGGTGGCAATGACTTTGGAGAAACATCACTATCTCATCTGGAAGATCAACTCCCACTCGATTCAAGTGATTGTTGTACTCAGACAATCTGAGCACAAGCTCAACTATTGAGCTTTTCTCCCTTAGTTTGCAGGCTAAGAAAATCGTCGGAGGTCTTATACCTCTTGACGTGGGCACGAGCCTGAAATCCCAATTTTAGCCCTCGAAACATCTCTTATGTTCCGCGACGTTTCGAAATCGTCTTGGTGCCTCAATTCTAAACCGTTTAACATTACTGAACTATCACGTAGTTATCAAATAATACCTGGTGCTACTAGGAGTACTAGTAAAGTACACATTAACATAATGTATATCCAATATACTTCTGTCGACCTTGCCAGCCTTCTCATCTACCAAGTATCTAGGGTAGTTTTGCTTCAGTGACTGTTCCCCTCATTACAGAAGCACTTAGTCTTGGGCTTGGCTTCAACCTTGGGTTTCTTCACTAGAGCAAGCAACTGATTTGCCATTTCATGAAGTATCCCTTCTTGCCCTTGCCCTTCTTGAAACTAGTTGTTTCACCAACCATCAACAATTGATACTACTTCTTGATTTCTACTTTCGCGGCGTCAAACATCGCGAATATTTCAAGGATCATCATATCTATCCCTGATATGTTATAGTTCATCAAGCTCTAGCAGCTTGGTGGCAATGACTTTGGAGAAACATCACTATCTCATCGGAAGATCAACTCCCACTCGATTCAAGTGATTGTTGTACTCAGACAATCTGAGCACAAGCTCAACTATTGAGCTTTTCTCCCTTAGTTTGCAGGCTAAGAAAATCGTCGGAGGTCTTATACCTCTTGACGTGGGCACGAGCCTGAAATCCCAATTTTAGCCCTCGAAACATCTCTTATGTTCCGCGACGTTTCGAAATCGTCTTCGGTGCCTCAATTCTAAACCGTTTAACATTACTGAACTATCACGTAGTTATCAAAATGTGTATGTCAAATGTTCGCAACATCCACAGACGACGTTCGAGGTTCAGCACACCGAGCGGTGCATCAAGGACATAAGCCTTCTACGCAGCAATGAGGACAATCCTCAGTTTACGGACCCAGTCCGCACAATTGCTACTATCAACTTTCAACTAAATTTTCTCTAGAAACATATCTAAAACAGTAGAACTAAAGCGCGAGCTACGACATAATTTGCAAAAACCTTTTGACTATGTTGAGGATAATTAAGTTCATCTTATGAACTCCCACTCAGATAGACATCCCTCTAGTCATCTAAGTGATTACATGATCCGAGTCAACTAGGCCGTGTCCGATCATCACGTGAGACGGACTAGTCATCATCGGTGAACATCTTCATGTTGATCGTATCTACCATACGACTCATGCTCGACCTTTCGGTCTCTTGTGTTCTGAGGCCATGTCTGTACATGCTAGGCTCGTCAAGTCAACCTAAGTGTTTCGCGTGTGTAAATCTGGCTTACACCCGTTGTATGTGAACGTTAGAATCTATCACACCCGATCATCACGTGGTGCTTCGAAATAATGAACTTTCACAACGGTGCACAGTCAGGGGAAACACTTTCTTGAAATTTTAATGAGGGATCATCTTATTTACTACCGTCGTTCTAAGCAAATAAGATGCATAAACATGATAAACATCACATGCAATCAAAAAGTGACATGATATGGCCAATATCATTTTGCTCCTTTTGATCTCCATCTTTGGGGCTCCATGATCATCATCGTCACCAGCATGACACCATGATCTCCATCATCATGTCTCCATGAAGTTGTCTTGCCAACTATTACTTCTACTACTATGGCTAACGGTATAGCAATAAATTAAAGTAATTACGTGGCGTTGTTCAATGACACACAAGTCATACAATAAATTAAGACAACTCCTATGGCTCCTGCCGGTTGTCATACTCATCGACATGCAAGTCGTGATTCCTATTACAAGAACATGATCAATCTCATACATCACATATCATTCATCACATTCTTTTGGCCATATCACATCACATAGCATACCCTGCAAAAACAAGTTAGACGTCCTCTAATTGTTGTTTGCATGTTTTACGTGGCTGCTATGGGTTTCTAGCAAGAACGTTTCTTACCTACGCAAAAACCACAACGTGATATGCCAATTGCTATTTACCCTTCATAAGGACCCTTTTCACCGAATCCGATCCGACTAAAGTGGGAGAGACGGCACCGCTAGCCACCTTATGCAACAAGTGCATGTCACCGGTGGAACCTGTCCCACGTAAGTGTATGTGTAAGGTCGGTCCGGGCCGCTTCATCCCACAATACCGTCGAAACAAGATTGGAATAGTAACGGTAAGCATATTGAACAAAATCAACGCCCACAACAACTTGTGTTCTACTCGTGCATAGAAACTACGCATAGACCTAGCTCATGATGCCACTGTTAGGGATCGTAGCAGAAATTTAAAATTTTCTACTCATCACCAAGATCAATCTATGGAGTAATCTAGCAACGAGGGAAAGGGGAGTGCATCTACATACCCTTGTAGATCGCTAAACGGAAGCATTACAAGAACGCGGATGAAGGAGTCGTACTCGTAGCGATTCAGATCGCGGTTGATTCCGATCTAAGCGCCGAACAACGGCGCCTCCGCGTTCAACACACGTGCAGCCCGATGGCGCCTCCGTGCCTTGATCCAGCAAGGGAGAGGAGAGGTTAGAAGACTCCGTCCAGCAGCAGCACGACGGCGTGGTGGTGGTGGAGGCGTGGCATTCAGCAGGGCTTCGCCAAGCACCGCAAGAGACGAGGAGGAGAGGGGCAGGGCTGCGCCAAGAGGAGATGTTCTCATGTGTATGGCAGCCCCAAACCCCCACTATATATAGGGGGAAGGGAGGGGCTACGCCCCCATCTAGGTTTCCACCCCTAGGGGTGGCGGCCAGCCCTAGATCCCATCTAGAGGGCGGCCAAGGGGGAGAGGGGGGCACCACTAGGTGGGCCTTAGGCCCATCTGAGCCTAGGGTTTCCCCCCTTTCCCTTCTCTCTTCGCCTTGGGCCCTGGTGGGGGGCGCACCAGCCCACCTGGGTCTGATCCCCTCCCACACTTGGCCTACACAGCCCTCTAGGGCCGGTGGCCCCACCTGGTGGACCCCCGGGACCCTCCCGGTGGTCACGGTACGTTACTGATAGCACCCGAAACTTTTCCGGTGACCAAAACAGGACTTCCCATATATAAATCTTTACCTCCGGACCATTTCGGAACTCCTCGTGACGTCCGGGATCTCATCCGGGACTCCGAACAATGTTCGGTAAACACGTATATCTATTCCCTATAACCCTAGCGTCATCGAACCTTAAGTGTGTAGACCCTATGGGTTCGGGAACCATGCAGACATGACCGAGACAACTCTCCGACCAATAACCAACATCGGGATCTGGATACCCATGTTGGCTCCCACATGTTCCATGATGATCTCATCGGATGAATCACGATGTCAAGGATTCAATCAATCCCGTATACAATTCCCTTTGTCTACTGGTATGATACTTGCCCGAGATTCGATCGTCGATATCCCGATACCTTGTTCAATCTCGTTATCGGCAAGTCTCTTTACTCGTTCCATAACACATCATCCCGCGATCAACTCCTTGATCACATTGTGCACATTATGATGATGTCCTACCGAGTGGGCCCAGAGATACCTCTCCGTCACACGGAGTGACAAATCCCAGTCTCGATTCGTGCCAACCCAACAGACACTTTCAGAGATACCCGTAATGCACCTTTATAGACACCCAGTTACGTTGTGACGTTTGGTACAACCAAAGCATTCCTACGGTATCCGGGAGTTGCACAATCTCATGGTCTAAGGAAAAGATACTTGACATTTAGAAAAGCTTTAGCATACAAACTACACGATCTTGTGCTAGGCTTAGGATTGGGTCTTATCCATCACATCATTCTGCTAATGATGTGATCCCGTTATCAACGACATCCAATGTCCATGGTCAGGAAACCGTAACCATCTATTGATCAACGAGCTAGTCAACTAGAGGCTTACTAGGGACATGGTGTTGTCTATGTATCCACACAAGTATCTGAGTTTCCTATCAATATAATTCTAGCATGGATAATAAACAATTATCATAAACAAGGAAATATAATAATAACCATTTTATTATTGCCTCTAGGGCGTATTTCCAACACTATCTATGTTATTATTGTTGAGAGAACTTGCACTAGTGAAATTATGAACCCTAGGCCTTGTTTCCTATCATTGCAATACCGTTTACGTTCACTTTTATCGCTCGCTACCTTGCTGTTTTTATAATTTCAGATTACAAATACCTCTTTCTACTATCTGTTTTGCACTTGTATCACCATCTCTTCGCCGAACTAGTGCACCTATACAATTTGCCATTGTATTGGGTGTGTTGGGGACACAAGAGACTCTTTGTTATTTGGTTGCAGGGTTGCTTGAGAGAGACCATCTTCATCTTACGCCTCCTACGGATTGATAAACCTTAGGTCATCCACTTGAGGGAAATTTTCTACTGTCCTACAAACCTGTGCACTTGCAGGCCCAACAACGTCTACAAGAAGAAGGTTGTGTAGTAGACATCAAGCTCTTTTTTGGCGCCGTTGCCGGGGAGGCTAGGTAAAGGGCACTCACTCACACCCCGTCAACTAAGCTCTTTTCTGGCGCCTTTGCCGGGGAGTTTAGTGCTTGAAGGTATATCTTTAGATCTTGCAATCGAATCTTTTTGTTTCTTGTTTTATCACTCGTTTAGTTTATAAAAGAAAATTACAAAAAATGGAGTTAAGTTTGTCTCATACGCTTCGTCCTTTTAATATCTTTCGTGAGTTTGATGGAAAGGAAAATTGTGCTCAAGTGCTAGAAGAAGAATGCATTAGAATGTTTGGTACTAGATCCTTGTATGATGAGCATGATTGCAATATTGTTAGTATGAATTCCTTGAATATCCATGATGCTAATGATATGCAAAGCCACAAGCTTGAGGAAGCTATGTTTGATGAATATGATATTTTTAGTCCCCCAAGTTTTGATGAGAATATTTATTATGATGAAAGCATGCCTCCTATTTATGATGATTATATTGATGAAAGTGGGTTTGGAAGAGTGTCAACTTTAGGAAGTAGTGATCCCACTATTTTGGAGGATGTTGAATATCATGAAAGTGGATTTGGAAGAGTGTCAACTTTATTTAGTGATGATTCCACTATTTCGGAAGAGGTTCCAATTGATTATGAGAACAAAGTTGCTATCTATGATGATTATTGTGATGACTTGTATGCTATTAGGAATAATGATAACCATGAAACTTGTCATCATGATTTTAGTTTTCAATTGGATTATGCCTCACATGATAATTATTTTGTTGAATTTGCTCCCACTATGCCGAATGAGAAGAATTTTGTTTATGTGGAGAGTAGTAAATTTTCTATGCTTGTAGATCATGAAAAGAATGCTTTATGTGCTGTTTATATTGTTGAATTCATTCATGATGCTACTGAAAATTATTATGAGGGAGGAACATATGCTTGTAGGAATTGCAATAATGTCAAGTTTCTTCTCTATGTGCTTCAATTTTTGAACTTATGCTTGTTTTGCCCTCCTATGCTAGTTGATTATTGTTCCCATAAGTTGTTTGCTCACAAAATCCCTATGAATAGGAAGTGGATTAGACTTAAATATGCTAGTCATATGCTTCATGATGCTCTCTTTATGTTTCAATTCTTATCCTTTATGTGAGCATCATTGTCATCATCATGCCTAGCTAGAAAGGCATTAAAGAAAAGTACTTGTTGGGAGACAACCCAATATTTAACCTTACTGTTTTTGTGTGTCCACATGATTATTCTAATGTAGTAATCATGTTTTATAGCTTTTGTTTCAATAAAGTGCCAAGTAGAACCTTTGGGAAGACTTGGGTGAAGTTTATGTGATCTTGCTGTGAAAAACAGAAACTTTAGCACTCACGATAATAGCTGCCATTGTTTACTGGAGATTGAATTTAGGTTTATTATTTTTGAAGATGATTAATAGACAAATTTCTCAGGTCCAGCAATTTATTTCATAATTTTTGGTGTTCCAGAAGTATACTTTTGATACAGATTACTACAGACTGTTCTGTTTTTGACAGATTCTGTTTTCATTGTGTTGTTTGCTTATTTTGATGAATCTATGAGTAGTATCGGAGGGTATGAACCATAGATAAGTTAGATTACAGTATATATTACACCAATATGAGTTCATTACAGTACCTAAGTGGTGGTTTTATTCTCTTATACTAACGGAGCTTAGGAGTTTTGTGTTGAGTTTTGTGTGGTTGAAGTTTTCAAGTTTTGGGTAAAGATTCGATGGACTATGGAACAAGGAGTGGAAAGAGCCTAAGCTTGGGGATTCCCAAGGCACCCCAAGGTAATATTAAAGGACAACCAAGCAACTAAGCTTGGGGATGCCCCGGATGGCATCCCCTCTTTCGTCTTCGTTCATCGGTAACCTTACTTGGAGCTATATTTTTATTCACCACATGATATGTGTTTTGCTTGGAGCGTCATTTTATTTTGTTAGTTTTTGATTTATGTTAGTTATAATAATGTTTTGCACCTTTAGTTTCAATAAAAAAGTCAAGGATAGGCTTTGCCATGCTTATTTTGCTAGGATACATGTTGCTGTTTGAAAACAGAAAGTTTACCGCTGTTGCAAAAATTCCCTAGAAAAGTCAGAGCATGGTATAACGTTGAATCTTTTTGCATATTAAGCTCTGCTAAATTTCTTACAGTGGGAATTTTAGTTCATAATTTTTGGAGTCAGGGAAGTATTGATACTCTTGCATTCTTTACAGATTGTACTGTTTTGGCAGATTGTTGTTATGTTTGCTTGTTTAAATGATTCTATTTGATGATAGGAGTATTAAATATGCAGAGGCATTTAGTATGCAATGTTGAATAATAATTTTAGTGATTTGTTACAATAGAAAATGATAAGGTTTTGCATTGGTTTATACTAATGTATCTCACGAGTTCTTGTTGAGTTCGTTGTGAATGAAGCTTTTGATAAAAAGAAACCATGTTATGAGAGGAATTAAGGAGACATACAAGTTCAAGCTTGGGGATGCCCAAGGCACCGAGATAATATTTCAAGAAGTCTCAAGCATCTAAGCTTGGGGATGCCCCGGTAGGCATCCCACCTTTCCTCTTCAACAACTATCGGTTAGTATCGGTTGAGCCTAAGTTTTTGCTTCTTCACATGAGTTGTGCTATCCTTGCAATGTCATTTTATTTTGTTTTTCTTGATGCTTGAATACAATACCAAGATCTGAAATTCTTTAATGAGAGAGAGTCTTCATATAGTTACATAATTATTTAGCTACTCATTGGTCTTCACTTATATCTTTTTAGAGTAGTTTGTCGTTTGCTCTAGTGCTTCACTTACATCTTTTAGAGCATGGCGGTGGTTATATTTTGTAGAAATTAATGAACTCTCATGCTTCACTTATATTATTTTGAGAGTCTTAAACAGCATGGTAATTTGAATGAAAACTATCATAGGAAGTGAATTGGAAGCTATGATCAATTTGATGCTTGATAATTGTTTTGAGATATGGAGGTAGTAGTATTAAAGTTATGCTAGTTGGGTGATTATGAATTTGAAGAATGCTTGTGTTGAAGTTTGTGATTCCCGTAGCATGCACATATGGTGAACCGCTTTGTGATGAAGTTGGAGCACAATTTTATTTATTGATTGTCTTCCTTATGGGTGGCGGTCGGAGACGAGCGATGGTCTTTTCCTACCAATCTATCCCCCTAGGAGCATGCACGTAGTGCTTTGATTTTTGATGACTTCTAAATTTTTGTAATAAGTACATGAGTTCTCTTGATTAATGTTGAGTCTATGGATTATACACACTCTTTCAACCTTCTACCATTGCTAGCCTCTCTTGTGCCGCGCAATTTTCACCGGTACCATACACCCGCCATACTACTTCCTCAAAACAGCCACCATACCTACCTATTATGGCATTTCCATAGCCATTCCGAGATATATTGCCATGCACCTTTCCACCGTTCCGTTCATATGACACCCATTACTTTTGTCATATTGCTCTTTGCATGATCATGTAGTTGACATCGTATTTGTGGCAAGGCCACCTTCATAATTTTCATACATGTCGCTCTTGATTCATTGCATATCCCGGCACACCGCCGGAGGCATTCATATAGAGTCATATCTTGTTCTAGCTTTGAGTTGTAAATCCATAAAAGTGTGACGATCTTCATTATTAGAGCATTGTCCTCGTGAGGAAAGGATGATGAAGGCTATGATTCCCCCACAAGTCGGGATGAGACTTCGGACTTTAAATAAAAAAAGAAAAAAGAAAAAAAGAAAAAAAAGAGAAAGGCCAAAAAGAAAAAAAAGAAGGCCAAAGAAAAAAAAGGAGAAAGAGAAAAAGAAAAGGAAAAAAAATGAGAGAAAAAGAGAGAAAGTACAATGCTACTATCTCTTTTTCCACACTTGTGCTTCAAAATAGCACCATGATCTTCATGATAGAGAGTCTCATATGTTGTCACTTTCATGTACTAGTGGGAATTTTTCATTATAGAACTTGGCTTGTATATTCCAATGATGGGCTTCCTCAAAAGTGCCCTAGGTCTTCGTGAGAAAGCAAGTTGGATGCACACCCACTTAGTTTCTTTTGTTGAGCTTTCATATATTTATAGCTCTAGTGCATCCGTTGCATGGCAATCCCTACTCACTCGCATTGATATCTATTAATGGGCATCTCCATAGCCCGTTGATACGCCTAGTTGATGTGAGACTATCTTCTCCTCTTTTGTCTTCTCCACAACCACCATTCTATTCCACTTATAGTGCTATGTCCATGGCTCACGCTCATGTATTGCGTGAAAGTTGAAAGAGTTTGAGATTATTAAAGTATGAAACAATTGCTTGGCTTGTCATCGGGGTTGTGCATGATTAAATACTTTGTGTGATGAAGATAGAGCAACAGCCAGACTATATGATTTTGTAGGGATAACTTTCTTTGGCCATGTTATTTTGAGAAGACATGATTACTTTGATTAGCATGCTTGAAGTGTTACTATTTCTTTTATCAATATGAACTTCTATTTTGAATCATTTGGATCTGAACATTCATGCCACAATAAAGAAAATTACTTTGGGAATCATGCTAGGTAGCATTCCACATCAAAAATTCTGTTTTTGTCATTTACGTATTCGAGGACGAGCAGGAATTAAGCTTGGGGATGCTTGATACGTCTCCAACGTATCTATAATTTTTGATTGTTCCATGCTATTTTACTATGTGTTCTGAATGATTATGGGCTTTATTATACACTTTTATATTACTTTTGGGACTAACCTATTAACCAGAGGCCCAGCCCATATTGCTGTTTTATTGCCTGTTTCAGTATTTCGAAGAAAAGGAATATCAAACGGAGTCCAAACGGAATGAAACCTTTGGCAGCGTGATTTTTTTGGAAGAATATGATCCTGGAGACTTGGAGTCCACGTCAGAAGATCCTCAAGGAGGCGACGAGATAGGAGGGCGCCCCCCCTACTGGGCGTGCCCCCCTATCTCATGGGCCCCTCGAGCACCCCCTGACCGACTTCTTTCGCCTATATAGTCCCACGTACCCTAAAAACATCCACGGAGAAGATATATCGGGAGTTCCGCCACCGCAAGCCTCTGTAGCCACCAAAAACTTCTCAGGAGCCCGTTCCGGCACCCTGCCGGAGGGGGATCCCATCACCGGTGGCCATCTTCATCATCCCGACGCTATCCATGGCAAGGAGGGAGTAGTTCACCCTCGGGGCTGAGGGTATTTACCAGTAGCTATGTGTTTGATCTCTCTCTCTCTCTCTCTCTCTCTCTCGTGTTCTCTCTCGTGTTCCCTCTATGGCACGATCTTGATGTATCCTGAGCTTTGCTATTGTACTTGGATCTTATGATGTCTCTCCCCCTCTACTCTCTTGTGATGAATTGAGTTTCCCCTTTGAAGTTATCTTATGGGATTGAGTCTTTTATGAGAACACTTGATGTATGCCTTGCCGTGCTTATCTGTGGTGACAATGGGATATCATGTGCCTCTTGATGTATGTTTTGGTGACCAACTTGCGGGTTCCGCCCATGAACCTATGCATAGGGGTTGGCACACGTTCTTGACTCTCCGGTAGAAACTTTGGGGCACTCTTTGAAGTACTTTGTATTGGTTGGATGAATATGAGATTGTGTGATGCATATCGTATAATCATGCCCATGGATACTTGAGGTGACAATGGAGTATCTAGGTGACATTAGGGCTTTGGTTGATTTGTGTCTTAAGGTATTATTCTAGTACGAACTCTTTTATAGATCGATCCAAAAGAATAACTTTGAGGTGGTTTCGTACCCTACCATAATCTCTACGTTTGTTCCCTGCTATTAGTGGCTTCGGAGTGACTCTTTGTTGCATGTTGAGGGCTTGTTATATGATCTATCTATGTTATTATTGTTGAGAGAACCTGCACTAGTGAAAGTATGAACCCTAGGCCTTGTTTCCTATCATTGCAATACCGTTTAAGCTCACTTTTATCGATCGCTACCTTGCTGTTTTTATAATTTCAGATTACAAATACCTATTTCTACTATCTGTTTTGCACTTGTATCACTATCTCTTCGCCGAACTAGTGCACCTATACAATTTGCCATTGTATTGGGTGTGTTGGGGACACAAGAGACTCTTTGTTATTTGGTTGCAGGGTTGCTTGAGAGAGACCATCTTCATCCTATGCCTCCTACGGATTGATAAACCTTAGGTCATCCACTTGAGGAAATTTGCTCTTGTCCTACAAATCATGCACTTGCAGCCCAACAACGTCTACAAGAAGAAGGTTGTGTAGTAGACATCACAAGATGACATGATGTAGATGGATAAACTTATGCAATATGATATAAACCCCATCTTGTTATCCTTTATGGCAACAATACAATACGTGTCTTGCAACCCTTTCTGTCACTGGGTAAGAACACCGCAAGATTGAACCCAAAGCTAAGCACTTCTCCCATGGCAAGAAAGATCAATCTAGTAGGCCAAACCAAACTGATAATTCGAAGAGACTTGCAAACATAACTCAATCATACATAAAAGAATTCAGAGAAGATTCAAATATTATTCATAGATAAACTTGATCATAAACCCACAATTCATCGGATCTCGACAAACACACGCAAAAAAGAGATTACATTGAATAGATCTCCACAAGAGAGGGGATAACATTGTATTGAGATCCAAAAGCGAGAGAAGAAGCCATCTAGCTAATAACTATGGACCCGTGGGTCTGTGGTAAACTACTCACAACTCATCGGAGGGGCAAGGATGTTGATGTAGAAGCCCTCCATGGTCGATTCCCCCTCAGAGAGTCTTGTGAAGGCTCCAAGATGAGATCTTGCGGATCTGACGAAGGTTCTGGCGGTGGAAATTGTGTTTCGTGGTGCTCTGGATGTTTTCGAGTGCGTGAGGTATATATAGGAGGAAGAAGTGAAGGAAATATGCCCTAGAGGCAATAATAAAGTTATTATTTATTTCCTTATATCATGATAAATGTTTATTATTCATGCTAGAATTGTATTAACCGGAAACATAATACATGTGTGAATACATAGACAAACAGATAGTCACTAGTATGCCTCTACAAGACTAGCTCATTAATCGAAGATGGTTATGTTTCCTAACCATAGACATGTGTTGTCATTTGATTGATGGGATCACATCATTAGGAGAATGATGTGATTGACATGACCCATTCCGTTAGCTTAGCACTTGATCGTTTAGTATGTTGCTAATGCTTTCTTCATGACCTATACATGTTCCTGTAACTATGAGATTATGCAACTCCGTTTACGGAGGAACACTTTGGGTACTACCAAGCGTCCTGGCGTAATCGGGTGATTATAAAGGAGTACTACAGGTGTCTCCAAAGGTACTTGTTGGGTTGGCGTATTTGAGATTAGGTTTTGTCACTCCGATTGTCGGAGAGGTATCTCTGGGCCTTCTCGGTGATACACATCACTTAAGCCTTGCAAGCATTACAACTAATGAGTTAGTTGTGAGATGATGTATTACGGAGCGAGTAAAGAGACTTACGTAACGAGATTGAACTAGGTATTGGATACCGACGATCGAATCTCGGGTAAGTAACATACCGATGACAAAGGGAACAACGATGTCGTTATGCGGTTTGACCGATAAAGATCTTCGTAGAATATGTAGGAACCAATATGGGCATCCAGGTTCCGCTATTGGTTATTGACCGAGAATGGTTCTAGGTCATGTCTACATAGTTCTCGAACCCGTAGGGTCCGCACGCTTAACGCTTCGATGACAGTTCATTATGAGTTTATAGGTATTGATGCACGAAGGTTGTTGAGTCCGGATATGATCACGGACATGACGAGGAGTCTCGAAATGGTCGAGACATAAAGATTGATATATTGAAGCCTATGTTTGGACTTGGAAGGGTTCGAATGAAAACAGAAGTTCGAACACCGGGGTTACGGAACCCCGGGGGTATATGGGCCTTAATGGGCCACAAGGGAGAAGAGGAAGGGCCGGCCGGGGCAGGCGCGCCCCCTCCCCTCTAGTCCGAATAGGACAAGGAGAGGGGCGGCGCCCTTCCCTCTTCCCCTCCCCAATCCTACTCCAACTAGGAGAGGGGAGTCCTACTCGGTGGGAGTAGGACTCCTCCAGCGCCTCCCTAGGGCCGGCCGCACCCCTTTGCTCCTTTATATACGGGGCAGGGGCACCCCATGACACACACGTTGATCTACGGATCGTTCCTTAGCCGTGTCGGTGCCCCCTCCACCATATTCCACTTGGTCATATCGTCAGAGCTTAGCGGCGCCTGCGCCGGAGAAGTCATATCGTCGCGGAGCTTAAGCGAAGCCCTGCGTCGGTGGAGCATCAACATCGTCCACCACGTCGTCAGGTGTGGAACTCATCCCGACACTTTGCTGGATCGAGTCCGGGATCGTCATCGAGCTGAGCGTGTGCAGAACTCGGAGGTGCCGTGACGTTCGGTGCTTGGATCGGTCGGATCGTGAAGACGACGACTACATCAACCGCGTTGTTATAACGCTTCCTCTTTCGGTCTCACGAGGGCGTGGGCGGACACTCTCCCTCTCGTTGCTATGCCATCACCATGGTCTTGCGTGTTCGTAGGAATTTTTTTGAAATTACTCGTTCCCCAATGATGGCATCCGAGCCTGGTTTTATGCGTTGATGTCATATGCACGAGTAGAACACAAGTGAGTTGTGGGAGATATAAGTCATACTGCTTACCAGCATGTCATACTTTGGTTCAGCGGTATTGTGAGATGAAGCGGCCCGGACCGACATTACGCAGCGACGCTTACGCGAGACTGGTTTCACCGCTCCGAGCACTCGTTGCTTAAAGGTGACCGGCGGGTGTCTGTCTCTCTCACTTTAGTTGAACCGAGTGTGGCTCGCCCGGTCCTTGCGAAGGTTAAAACAGCACCAACTTGACAAACTATCGTTGTGGTTTTGATGCGAGGTAAGAACGGTTCTTGCTCAGCCCGTAGCAGCCACGTAAAACTTGCAACAACAAAGTAGAGGACGTCTAACTTGTTTTTGCAGGGCATGTTGTGATGTGATGTGGTCAAGGCGTGATGCTATATTTTATTGTATGAGATGATCATGTTTTGTAACCGAGTTATCGACAACCTGGCAGGAGCCATATGGTTGTCGCTTTATTGTATGAAATGCAAGCGCCATGTAATTGCTTTACTTTATCACTAAGCAGTAGCGATAGTCGTAGAAGCAATAGTTGGCGAGGCGACAACGATGCTACGATGGAGATCAAGGTGTCGCGCCGGTGACAATGGTGATCATGGCGGTGCTTGGCGATGGAGATCACAAGCACAAGATGATGATGACCATATCATATCACTTATATTGATTGCATGTGATGTTTATCCTTTATGCATCTTATCTTGCTTTGATTGACGGTAGCATTATAAGATGATCTCTCACTAAAATTATCAAGAAGTGTTCTCCACGAGTATGCACCGTTGCCAAAGTTCGTAGTACCCGGACACCACGTGATGATCAGGTGTGATAAGTTCTCGTCCATCTACAACGGTGCGAAACAGTTGCACGCAGCGGAATACTCAGGTTAAACTTGACGAGCCTTGCATATAACAGATATGGCCTCGAACACGGAGACCGAAAGGTCGAGCGTGAATCATATAGTAGATATGATCAACATAGTGATGTTCACCATTGAAACTACTCCATCTCACGTGATGATCGGACATGGTTTAGTTGATTTGGATCACATAATCACTTAGATAACTAGAGAGATGTCTGTCTAAGTGGGAGTTTTAATATGATTAATTAAACTTAAATTTATCATGAGCTTAGTACCGATAGTATTTTGCTTGTCTATGTTTCTTTGTAGATAGATGGCTCGTCTGTTGTTCCGTTGAATTTTAATGCGTTCCTTGAGAAAGCAAAGTTGAAAGATGATGGTAGCAATTACGGACTGGGTCCGTAACTTGAGGATTATCCTCATTGCTGCACGAAAAATTACGTCCTGGAAGCACCGCTGGGTGACAGGCCTGCTGAGGAGCTGAGCGAAGTTGTGAGCGTCTGGCAAAGCAAAGCTGATGACTACTCAATAGTTCAGTGTGCCATGCTTTACGGCTTAGAACCGGGTCTTCAACGACGTTTTGAGCGTCATGGAGCATATGAGATGTTCCAGGAGTTGAAGTTAATATTTCAAGCAAATGCCGGATTGAGAGATATGAAGTCTCCAATAAGTTCTATAGCTGCAAGATGGAGGAGAATAGTTACATCGGTGAACATATACTCAAAATGTCCGGGTATAATAATCACTTGATTCAACTGGGAGTTACTCTTCCGGATGATAGTGTCATTGACAGAATTCTCCAATCACGCCACCAAGCTACAAGAGCTTCGTGATGAACTATAATATGCAAGGAATGACTAAGACAATTCTGAGCTCTTCGCAATGCTAAAAGCATGGAGGTAGAAATCAAGAAAGAGCATCAAGTGTTGATGGTCAACAAGACCACTAGTTTCAAGAAAAGGGCAAAGGGAAGAAGAAGGAAACTTCAAAAGAACAGCAAGAAAGTTGCTGATCAAGAGAAGAAACCCAAGTCTGGACCTAAACCTGAAGCGAGTGTTTTACTTTGCAAGCGATGGACATTGGAAGCGGAACTGCCCCAAGTATTTGGCGGATAAGAAGGATGGCAAGGTGAACAAAGGTATATGTGATATACATGTTATTGATGTGTACCTTACTAGAGCTCGTAGTAGCACTGGTATTTGATCTGGTTCATTGCTAATATTTGCAACTCTCAAGCAGGGACTACGGAATAGACGAGCACGGCAAAGGGCGAGGTGATGATGATGCGTGGGAAAGCGGTTCCAAAGTCAATGTGATCGCGGTCGGCACGCTACCTCTACATCTACCTTCGGGATTAGTTTTAGACCTAAATAATTGTTATTTGGTGCCAGCGTTGAGCATGAACATTATATCTGGATCTTGTTTGTTGCGAGACGGTTATTCATTTAAATCAGAGAATAATGGTTGTTCTATTTATATGAGTAATATCTTTTATGGTCATGCACCCTTGAAGAATGGTCTATTCTTGTTGAATCTCGACAGTAGTGATACACATATTCATAATGTCGAAGCCAAAAGATGCAGAGTTGATAATGATAGTGCAACTTATTTGTGGCACTGCCGTTTAGGTCATATCGGTGTAAAACGCATGAAGAAACTCCATACTGATGGGCTTCTGGAATCACTTGATTATGAATCACTTGGTACTTGCAAACCATGCCTCATGGGCAAGATGACCAAAACGCCGTTCTCCGGAACTATGGGCGAGCAACTGATTTGTTGGAAATCATACATACCGATGTTTGTGGTCCAATGAATGTTGAGGCACGGTGGGTATCGTTATTTTCTCACCTTCACAGATGATTTGAGTAGATATGGGTATATCTACTTAATGAAACACAAATCTGAAACATTTGAAAAGTTCAAAGAATTTCAGAGTGAAGTGGAAAATCATCGTAACAAGAAAATAAAGTTTCTACGATCTGATCGTGGAGGAGAATATTTGAGTTACGAGTTTGGTTTACATTTGAAACAATGTGGAATAGTTTACGCAACTCACGCCACCGGAACACCACGGAGAAATGGTGTGTCCGAGCGTCGTGAATCGTACTTTACTTGATATGGTGCGATCTATGATGTCTCTTACTGATTTACCGCTATCATTTTGGGGATATGCTTTAGAGACGGCCGCATTCACGTTAAATAGGGCACCATCTAAATCCGTTGAGACGACACCGTATGAACTGTGGTTTGGCAAGAAACCAAAGTTGTCGTTTCTTAAAGTTTGGGGCTGCGATGCTTATGTGAAGAAACTTCAACCGAGATAAGCTCGAACCCAAATCGGAAAATGTGTCTTCATAAGATACCCAAAGGAGACTGTTGGGTACACCTTCTATCACAGATCGGAAGGCAAGATTTTCGTTGCTAAATTCGGATCCTTTCTAGAGAAGGAGTTTCTCTCGAAAGAAGTGAGTGGGAGGAAAGTAGAACTTGATGAGATAATCAGTATCTGCTCCCTTATTGGAAAGTAGTTCATCACAAGAAATGGTTCTGTGACAACTACACCAATTAGTGAGGAAACTAATGATGATGATCATGAAGCTTGAGATCAAGTTACTCTGAACCGTGAGGTCAACCAGAGTAAAATACGCACCAGAGTGGTACGGTAATCCTATTCGAAGTCATGTTACTTGACCATGGCGAACCTACAAACTATGAAGAAGCGATGGTGAGCCCAGATTCGCATAAAATGGCTGGAAGCCATGAAATCTGAGATGGGATCCATGTATGAGAACAAAGTATGGACTTTGGTTGACTTGCCCGATGATCGGCAAGCCATTGAGAATAAATGGATCTTTAAGAAGAAGACTGGCGCCGATGGTAATATAACTGTCTACAAAGCTCGACTTGTTGCGAAAGGTTTTCGACAAGTTCAAGGGGTTGACTACGATGAGACTTTCTCACCCGTAGCGATGCTTAAGTCTGTCCGAATCATGTTAGCAATTGCCGCATTTTATGATTATGAAATTTGGCAAATGGATGTAAAACTGCATTCTTGAATGGATTTCTAGAAGAAGAGTTGTATATGATGCAACCAGAAGGTTTTGTCGATCCAAAGGGTACTAACAAGGTGTGCAAGCTCCAGCGATCAATTTATGGTGCAGTGCAAGCCTCTCGGAGTTGGAATAAGCGCTTTGATAATGTGATCAAAGCATATGGGTTTATCTGAGACTTTTGGAGAAGCCTGTATTTACAAGAAAGTGAGTGGGAGCTCTGTAGCATTTCTAATATTATATGTGGACGACATATTATTGATTGGAAATGATATAGAATTTCTGGATAGCATAAAAGGATACTTGAATAAAAGTTTTTCAATGAAAGACCTCGGTGAAGCTGCTTACATATTGGGCATCAAGATCTATAGAGATAGATCAAGACGCTTAATTGGACTTTCACAAAGCACATACCTTGACAAAGTTTTGAAGAAGTTCAAAATGGATCAGGCAAAGAAAGGTTTTTTACCTGTATTACAAGGTGTAAGATTGAGTCAGACTCAATGCCCGACCACAGCAGAAGATAGAGAGAAAATGAAAGATGTTCCCTATGCTTCAGCCATAGGCTCTATCATGTATGCAATGCTATGTACCAGACTGACATATGCTTAGCTGTAAGCTTGGCAGGAAGGTACCAAAGTAATCCAGAGTGGATCATGGACAGCGGTCAAGAACATCCTGAAATACCGAAAAGGACTAAGGATATGTTTCTCGTATATGGAGGTGACAAAGAGCTAGTCGTAAATGGTTACGTCGATGCAAGCTTTGACACTGATCCGGACGATTCTAAATCGCAAACCGGATCGTATTTTATTAAGCGGTGGAGCTGTCGGTTGGTGCAGTTCTAAACAAAGCGTCGTGGCGGGATCTACATGTGAAGCGGAGTACACAGCTGCTTCGGAAGCAGCAAATGAAGGAGTCGGATGAAAGAGTTCATTTCCGATCTAGGTGTTATACCTAGTGCATCGGGACCAATGAAGATCTTCGTGACAATCTGGTGCAATTGCCTTGGCAAAGGAATCCAGATTTCACAAGAGGACCAAGCATATCAAGAGACGCTTCAATTCCATTGGGACCAAGTCCAAGTGGGAGACATAGAGATTTGCAAAATACATACGGATCTGAATGTTGCAGACCCGTTGACTAAGCCTCTTCCACGAGCAAAACATGATCAGCACCAAGACTCCATGGGTGTTAGAATCATTACTGTGTAATCTAGATTATTGACTCTAGTGCAAGTGGGAGGCTGAAGGAAATATGCCCTAGAGGCAATAATAAAGTTATTATTTATTTCCTTATATCATGATAAATGTTTATTATTCATGCTAGAATTGTATTAACCGGAAACATAATACATGTGTGAATACATAGACAAACAGATAGTCACTAGTATGCCTCTACAAGACTAGCTCATTAATCGAAGATGGTTATGTTTCCTAACCATAGACATGTGTTGTCATTTGATTGATGGGATCACATCATTAGGAGAATGATGTGATTGACATGACCCTTTGTTGCATGTTGAGGGCTTGTTATATGATCTATCTATGTTATTATTGTTGAGAGAACTTGCACTAGTGAAAGTATGAACCCTAGGCCTTGTTTCCTATCATTGCAATACCGTTTAAGCTCACTTTTATCGATCGCTACCTTGCTGTTTTTATAATTTCAGATTACAAATACCTATTTCTACTATCTGTTTTGCACTTGTATCACTATCTCTTCGCCGAACTAGTGCACCTATACAATTTGCCATTGTATTGGGTGTGTTGGGGACACAAGAGACTCTTTGTTATTTGGTTGCAGGGTTGCTTGAGAGAGACCATCTTCATCCTATGCCTCCTACGGATTGATAAACCTTAGGTCATCCACTTGAGGGAAATTTGCTACTGTCCTACAAATCTGTGCACTTGCAGGCCCAACAACGTCTACAAGAAGAAGGTTGTGTAGTAGACATCACAAGATGACATGATGTAGATGGATAAACTTATGCAATATGATATAAACCCCATCTTGTTATCCTTGATGGCAACAATACAATACGTGTCTTGCAACCCTTTCTGTCACTGGGTAAGAACACCGCAAGATTGAACCCAAAGCTAAGCACTTCTCCCATGGCAAGAAAGATCAATCTAGTAGGCCAAACCAAACTGATAATTCGAAGAGACTTGCAAACATAACTCAATCATACATAAAAGAATTCAGAGAAGATTCAAATATTATTCATAGATAAACTTGATCATAAATCCACAATTCATCGGATCTCGACAAACACACCGCAAAAAGAGATTACATTGAATAGATCTCCACAAGAGAGGGGGATAACATTGTATTGAGATCCAAAACGAGAGAAGAAGCCATCTAGCTAATAACTATGGACCCGTAGGTCTGTGGTAAACTACTCACAACTCATCGGAGGGGCAAGGATGTTGATGTAGAAGCCCTCCATGGTCGATTCCCCCTCCGGCAGAGTGCTGGCGAAGGCTCCAAGATGAGATCTTGCGGATACAGAAGGTTACGGCGGTGGAAATTGTGTTTCGTGGTGCTCCTGGATGTTTTCGGGGTACGTAGGTATATATAGGAGGAAGAAGTGAAGGAAATATGCCCTAGAGGCAATAATAAAGTTATTATTTATTTCCTTATATCATGATAAATGTTTATTATTCATGCTAGAATTGTATTAACCGGAAACATAATACATGTGTGAATACATAGACAAACAGATAGTCACTAGTATGCCTCTACAAGACTAGCTCATTAATCGAAGATGGTTATGTTTCCTAACCATAGACATGTGTTGTCATTTGATTGATGGGATCACATCATTAGGAGAATGATGTGATTGACATGACCCATTCCGTTAGCTTAGCACTTGATCGTTTAGTATGTTGCTAATGCTTTCTTCATGACCTATACATGTTCCCGTAACTATGAGATTATGCAACTCCGTTTACGGAGGAACACTTTTGGTACTACCAAGCGTCACAACGTAACTGGGTGATTATAAAGGAGTACTACAGGTGTCTCCAAAGGTACTTGTTGGGTTGGCGTATTTCGAGATTAGGTTTTGTCACTCCGATTGTCGGAGAGGTATCTCTGGGCCTTCTCGGTGATACACATCACTTAAGCCTTGCAAGCATTACAACTAATGAGTTAGTTGTGAGATGATGTATTACGGAACGAGTAAAGAGACTTACCGTAGCGAGATTGAACTAGGTATTGGATACCGACGATCGAATCTCGGGTAAGTAACATACCGATGACAAAGGGAACAACGTATGTCGTTATGCGGTTTGACCGATAAAGATCTTCGTAGAATATGTAGGAACCAATATGGGCATCCAGGTTCCGCTATTGGTTATTGACCGAGAATGGTTCTAGGTCATGTCTACATAGTTCTCGAACCCGTAGGGTCCGTGCACGCTTAACGCTTCGATGACAGTTCATTATGAGTTTATAGGTATTGATGCACGAAGGTTGTTTGAGTCCCGGATATGATCACGGACATGACGAGGAGTCTCGAAATGGTCGAGACATAAAGATTGATATATTGGAAGCCTATGTTTGGACTTGGAAGGGTTCGAATGAAAACAGGAAGTTCTGGAACACCGGGGTTACGGAACCCCGGGGTATATGGGCCTTAATGGGCCACAAGGGAGAAGAGGAAGGGCCGACCAGGGCAGGCGCGCCCCTCCCCTCTAGTCCGAATAGGACAAGGAGAGGCGGCGCCTTCCCTCTTCCCCTCCCCAATCCTACTCCAACTAGGAGAAGGGGAGTCCTACTCGGTGGGAGTAGGACTCCTCCAGCGCGCCTCCTAGGGCCGGCCGCACCCCCTTTGCTCCTTTATATCTGGGGCAGGGGGCACCCCATGACACAAGTTGATCTACGGATCGTTCCTTAGCCGTGTCGGTGCCCCCTCCACCATATTCCACTTGGTCATATCGTCAGAGAGCTTAGGCGAAGCCTGCGCGGAGAAGTCATATGGTCGCGGAGCTTAAGCGAAGCCCTGCGTCGATGGAGCATCAACATCGTCCTGCGCCGTCGTCGCTTGACGGAACTCATCCCGACACTTTGCTGGATCGGAGTCCGGGATCGTCATCGAGCTGAGCGTGTGCAGAACTCGGAGGTGCCGTGACGTTCGGTGCTTGGACCGGTCGGATCGTGAAGGCGTCGACTACATCAACCGCGTTGTTATAACGCTTCCGCTTTCGGTCTACGAGGGTACGTGGATGGACACTCTCCCCTCTCGTTGCTATGCCATCACCATGGTCTTGCGTGTTCGTAGGATTTTTTTTTTGAAATTACTACGTTCCCCAACAAGAAGTACGTCGGTGGCCACCCGAGGGTCCCACAAGACAGGGGGCGCGCCCTACAGGGGGGTGGGGGGGCTATCTCGTGGGGTCCTCGGGAGCTTCTTGACTTGCACTCCAAGCTCTCCGGATCACGTTCGTTCCAAAAATCACGCTCCCGAAGGTTTCATTCCGTTTGGACTCCGTTTGATATTCCTTTTCTTCGAAATACTGAAATAGGCAAAAAAACAACAACATGGGCTGGGCCTCCGGTTAGTAGGTTAGTCCCGAAAATGATATAAATGTGTAAAATAAAGCCCATAAACACCCAAAAGGGGTAATATAATAGCATGGAACAATCAAAAATTATAGATACGTTGGAGACGTATCAAGCATCCCCAAGCTTAATTCCTGCTCGTCCTCGAGTAGGTAAATGATAAAAAGAGAATTTTTGATGTGGAATGCTACCTAGCATAATTCATAATGTAATTTTCTTTATTGTGGAATGAATGTTCAGATCCAAATGAATACAAAATAGAAGTTCATATTGATAAAAGAAATAGTAACACTTCAAGCATACTAATCAAAGTAATCATGTCTTCTCAAAATAACATGGCAAAAGAAAGTTCACCCCTACAAAATCATATAGTTAGGCTATGCTTCATTTTTGTCACACAAAGAAGTTCCCAACTTCTATACCCCCGATGACAAGCCAAGCAATTGTTTCATACTTAAATAATCTCAAACTTTTTCAACCTTCAGGCAATACATGAGCGTGAGCCATGGATATAGCACTACGGGTGGAATAGAATATGATGATGGGGATTGTGTGGAGAAGACAAAAAAGAGAAAGTCTCACATTGACGAGGATAATCAACGGGCTATGGAGATGCCCATCAATTGATGTTAACATGAGGAGTAGGGATTTCCATGCAACGGATGCACTAGAGCTATAAATGAATGCTCAACAAAAGAAAACTAGTGGGTGTGCATCCAACTTGCTTGCTCACGAAGACCTAGGGCATTTGAGGAAGCCCATCGTAGGAATATACAAGCCAAGTTCTATAATGAAAAATTCCCACTAGTATGAAAAAGACAACTTATGAGACTCACTATATGAAAAACATGGTGCTACTTTGAAGCACAAAATATGAGACTCACTACATGAAGAACAAGGTGCTACTTTGAAGCACAAGTGTGGAAAAAGAGATAGTAACATTGCCCTTTTTATTTTTTATTATTTTTTTTTCTTTTTCTTTTTTTGTGCCTTTCCTTTTTTTCTTTTGGCCTTTCTTTTTTTTTCTTTGGGCAATGTTCTAATAATGATGATCATCACACTTTCATTGATTACAACATATGAATTACAACTCGAAACTAGAACAAGATATGACTCTATATGAATGCCTCCGGCGGTGTACCGGGATGGTGCAATGAATCAAGAGTGACATGTATGAAAAATAATGCATGGTGGGTTTGCCACAAATACGATGTCAACTACATGATCATGCAATGGCAATATGACAAAAGTAAAGTATGTCATGATGAACGGAACGGTGGAAAGTTGCATGGCAATGTATTTCGGAATGGGTGTGGAAATGCCATAATAGGTAGGTATGGTGGCTGTTTTGAGGAAGATATAGGGAGGTTTATGTGTGATAGAGCGTATCGTATCACGGAGTTTGGATGCACCGGCGAAGTTTGCACCAACTCTCAAGGTGAGAAAGGGCAATGCACGGTACCGAAGAGGCTAGCAATGGCGGAAAGGTAAAAGTGTGTATAATCCATGGACTCAACATTAGTCAAAAGAACTCATATACTTATTGCAAAAATTTAGAAGTCATCAAAAATCAAGTACTACGCGCATGCTCGTTGGGGGATAGATTGGTAGGAAAAGACCATCGCTCGTCTCTGACGGCCACTCATAAGGATGCACAAGCCAGGTACACTTCATATTTCAAATTCGTTACACAACTTTAACCATACGTGCATTCTAAGGGACTTGCTAACTTTAACACAAGCATTCTTTAAATTCATAATCACCTAACTAGCATGACTTTAATATCACTACCTCCATATCTCAAAACAATTATCAAGCATCAAATTGATCATAGCATCCAATTCACTTCCCATGATAGTTTTTATTATACCCAACTTGGATGCTCATCATTCTAGGACCAACTTTATGATAATAGCAAATACCATGCTGTTCTAAAAGACTCTCAAAATAATATAAGTGAAGCATGAGAGACTAGCAATTTCTTCAAAATTAAGGCACCACCGTGCTCTAAAATATATAAGTGAAGCACTAGAGCAAAAACTATCAAGCTCAAAAGATATAAGTGAAGCACATAGAGTATTCTAGCAAATTCTAATCAAATAGGCTTCTCCCAAAAAGGTGTGTATGATACGTCTCCAACGTATCTATAATTTATGAAGTATTCATGCTGTTATATTACCCATCTATGGTGTTTTATATGCATTTATATACCATTTCATATGATTTTTGGGACTAACCTATTGACCTAGAGCCCAGTGCCAGTTTCTGTTTTCTCCTTGTTTTTGTGTTTTACAGAAAAGGGATACCAAACGGAGTCCAAATGACGTGCCAATTTTTGAGGATTTTTATGGACCAAAAGAAGACCAGGAGCATCGGAGTTGGGCCAGAAGAGCTCTGGGCTGCCCACGAGAGTGGGGGGCGCGCCCCCCTCCTAGGGGGCGCCCTCCTATCTCGTGGACGGCCCGGAGACCCCCCTGGCGTGAAACCAACGCCAATAATTCCTATAAATACTGAAACTTTCGGGAATTAACCTAGATCGGAAGTTCCGCCGCCGCAAGCCTCTGTAGCTACGGGAAATCAATCTAGGCCCTCTCTGGCACCCTGTCGGAGGGGGCCATCATCACCGGAGTCCATGGAGGAGGATCTCGGAGGGGCCATCATTGCCATGAAGGCCAAGGACCAGAGGGGGAAAGCCATGGAGGAGGAAGCACAAGGGGGAGAACCTCTCCTCCTCTCTCTTCGTGGCACCAGAGTGCCATCAAGAGGGGAATCATCGCCGCGGTGATCGTCTTCATCAACATCACCATCATCATCACCATCCTCATCTCTTTTACGCGGTCCACTCTCCCGCACCCCGCTGTAATCCCTACTTGAACATGGTGCTTTATGCTACAAATTATAATCCAATGATGTGTTGCCATCTTATGATGTTTTGAGTAGATATCTTTTGTCCATGAGTTGATTGATGATCTAGATTGGTACGAGTTGTATGTTTTATTTTGGTGCTGTCCTATGGTGCCCTCCGTGTTGCGCAAGCGTGAGGGATTCCCGCTATAGGGTGTTGCAATATGTTCATGATTCGCTTATAGTGGGTTGCTAGAGTGACAGAAGCTTAAACCCGAGTAAGGGGGTTGTTGCGTATGGGATAAACGGGGACTCGATGCTTTAATGCTATGGTAGGGTTTTACCTTAATGAATCTTTTAGTATTTGCGGATGCTTGCTAGAGTTTCCAATCATAAGAGCATATGATCCAAGTAGGAAAAGTATGCTAGTTTATGCCTCTCCCTCATATGAAATTGCAATGACGACTATCGATCTTGTTAACAATTGCTTAGGACAATTCCGCACACTGATCCACCATTATTCCACACTCGCTACCTATATTATTTAGTATTATATTCTAACTTTATGATAACAGAACCTCCTTTTATGTTTTAGCTCTCCGATATCATTCAAAGTTATCCTCTTCATACCCACAACACAATTTTATTTCTTGTTTCTAGTTGGAAGCAAACGTTCGGTGCACGTAGAGTCGTATCAGTGGCAGATAGGTCTTGAGAGAATATTGATCTTACCTTTAGCTCCTTGTGGGTTCGACACTCCATACTTATCACTTCCACCTTTGGGAATTTCTACGATGATTCCCTGCACTTGGGGATTATCAAGCTCTTTTCTGGCGCCGTTGCCGGGGAGCAATAGCGTGGGGTTGATATTCTCGTGTGTGCTTGTTTGCTTTCTTTACTTAGTAGATTTTGTTTTTCCTTTTTGTTTCTGTTTAGTTGTGGGTGAAACATACAAAAAAAATTAAAAAGAATGAAAATACCCAAAATTATTTGCTTGCCTCTCATGCCTAAAAAAGTTTTTCAAAAAGAGAAGTGATTGGAAAGTTATGCATTGAAGAAGTGAGGGTCGACCTTGAGCACTTGTGTTCATGCTCACGGAAACAATGTAGAATTTTTTCATGTAAGTTTCTCTGTAAATAATTATCCCCTTGTATATATTCATTGTATTATAAAAATAATGTGTCAAGCTTTGGTTTTAGCATGATAAGATTGCTTGTTTACTATGTGCAGAACAAAAACAGAATCTTTGGCTGTAGTGCATGAATTTACATTTTTGACTGGAAAGTCAAATGGGTCTGAAACTTTTTTCACATTACTTCTGTTCAAATTGTTCAAATTTTCAAATTTATTTCACTTTTTTTGGAGTTACAGAAGTTTACTAAACTTCCAGATTACTACAGACTGTCCTGTTCTTAACAGATTCTGTTTTGCGTGTGTTGTTTGCTTATTTTGATGCAACTATGGCTAGTATCGGGGGGTATGAACCATAGAGAAGTTGGAATACAGTAGGTTTAACACCAATATAAACAAAGAATGAGTTAATTACAGTACCTTAAAGTGGTAGTTCGCTTTATTACACTAACGGATCTCACAAAGTTTTTGTTTAAGTTTTTGTGAATGAAGTGTTTGAAGAACGAGGAGTTACTGATGTGAGAAGAATAAAGATAGACAAGAGTTCAAGCTTGGGGATTCCCAAGGCACCCCAAGTAAATATTTCAAAAGGATACTCAAGCATCTAAGCTTGGGGATGCCCCGGTGGCATCCCATCTTTCTTCTTCAACAAATATTGGTATACCTCGGTTTTTGTTTTGTTCACATGACTTGTGTCCTTTGTGTTTGTATTTTCCTTTAAGATTAATGCTAGTATGAGATAGCTCTTCATTGGTTTATAGAATAATTCATGTGCTTCACTTATATCTTTTAAGTATGATCTTATAGAATTGCTCTTTGTGCTGCACTCAAATCGTTTGAGTATTGTTTTATAGAATGCTTCATACGCTTCACTTATATATTTTTGAGCTTGTATGTTGGCTAGTCTATATTAATTGTAGAATGATCCATGAACTTCACTTATATATTTTGGAGTATGAATAATACTATAATTTAAAGTGGGTTTGGAAGAGTGTCAACTTTAGGAATTAGTGATCCCACTATCTTGGAGGGTGTTGAATCTTCGTACGATATTTATGAAAGTGGATTTGGAAGAGTGACAAATTTAGTTAGTATTCCACTATTTCGGAAGAGGTTCCAATTGAGTATGAGAACAAAGTATCTATCCATGATTCTACTGAAAATTATTATGAGGGAGGAATAAGTGCTTGAAGGAGTTGCAATAATATCAAGTTTCCTCTCTATGTGCTTAATGTTTTGAAGGTAAACTTGTTTTGCCTTCCTATGCTAGTTGATTCTTGTTCCTATAAATTGTGTGCTCACAAAATCCCTAGTCATAGGAAGTGAGTTAGATTTAAATATGCTAGTCATATTCTTCATGATGCTCTCCTTGTGTTTCAACTCTTATGTTTTGTGTGAGCATCATTGAAATCTTCATGCCTAGCTAAAAGGCATTAAAGAAAACCGCTTGTTGGGAGACAACCCAATATTTATCCTTACTGTTTTTGTGTGTCAACATGATTAAGATACTTTAGTAATCATGTTTTATAGTTTTTGTTTCAATAAAGTGCCAAGTAAGACCTTTGGGAAAACTTGGGTGAAAGTTAATGTGATCTTGCTGTAAAAAGCAGAAACTTTGCACTCACAAGATTAGCTGTCATTTTTTACAGAAGAGTGGTTTTGAGTTGATTCTTTTTGCAGAAGATTAATAGACAAATTCCTCACGTCCACCAATTTATTTCATAATTTTTGGAGTAGCAGAAGTATGGTTATTGTTCAGATCATTACAGACTATTCTGTTTCTGACAGATTCTGTTTTCATTGCATAGTTTGCTTGTTTTCTAGTTTCTATGGCTTATATTTCTCAATATAAATTGTAGGAATGATATGGTACAGTAGGCATTATGTGAAAACAATTATGAACCTTGTCTTTTACAGTACCAAAGTTCATGGTTTACTCTTTATCATACTAACTTATCTCACGAAGTTCCATTAAGTTTTGTGTGATTGAAGTTTTCAAGTTTTGGGTGAGATATCGATATGAGGGGAATAAGGAGTAGAAAGACCCTAAGCTTGGGGATTCCCAAGGCACCCCAAGTTAATATTCAAGGAAGACTCAAGCGCCTAAGCTTGGGGATGCTCCGGAAGGCATCCCCTCTTTCTTCTTCAAAACTATCGGTACATCTTACTCGGAGCTATATTTTTATTCGTCACATGATATGTGTTTTTCTTGGAGCGTATTTTCAATTTTACTTTCTGTTTGAATAAAATCTTTGGATCTGAATTATTGAATAAAAAAAGGGGGGAACCCTCCCATGGCTAGTTAATTATTTGACTACTCAGTGTCCTTCACTCATATCTTTTGGAGTAGTTTGTCATTTACTCATGTGCTTCATGTATATCCTATGAGTAAATGGGGGAAATGAATTGAATGTCATAAATCTGAATTTTTATATGTTTCATATGCTTATAACATGGTTAGTGATGACTTCAAACATAGAAAGTATGAGGCATAAAAGTTGTTGAGAGTTGGCAAACGTAGTTTTGGTCATCGTTGCAATTAATAGGAAGTAATAAGGAAAGAGAGGTTCACATACAAATATATTATCTTGGACATCTTTTATGATTGTGAAGCACTCATTAAGTATGACATGCTAAAAGAGTTGACGTTGGACAAGGAAGACAACGTAATGGTTTATGTTTTCTGACATCTCAGTTAAAGTATATTGGCATTGACCTTCCAAACATGTTGAGCTTGCCTTTCCCCCTCATGCTAGACAAAAATTCCTAGCACCAAGTAGAGATACTACTTGTGCTTCCAAAAATCCTTAAACCCAGTTTTGCCATGAGAGTCCACCATATCTACCGATGGATTGAGTAAGATCCTTCAAGTAAGTTGTCATCGGTGCAAGCAATAAAAATTGCTCTCTAAATATGCATGACTTATTAGTGCGGAGAAAATAAGCTTTGTACGAACTGGTTATGGAAGCAATAAAAGCGACAGACTGCATAATAAAGGTCCATATACAAGGGGCAATATAAAGTGATGTTCTTTCGCATTAAGATTTTGTGTATCCAACCCTAAAAGCGCATGGCAACCTCTGCTTCCCTCTGCGAAGGGCCTATCTTTTACTTTATTTTTTTACTTTATGTTTTTACTTTATGCTTGAGTCAAGGTGATCCTTACCTTTCCCTTTTTCATTTTATCCTTTGGCATGCTCCTCGTGTTTGAAAGATCATGATATATATATCCAATTGGATGTAAGTTAGCATGGGCTATTATTGTTGACATCACCTAAAGGTGAATATGTTGGGAGGCAACACAATAAGCCCCTATCTTTCTCAGTGTCCGGCTGAAACTCCAGAACCACAAGTATTGCGTGAGTGTTAGCAATTGTAGGAGACTATATGATAGTTGAGTATGTGGACTTGCTGGAAAGCTCTATTCTTGACTCTTTATGATGTTTTGATAAATTGCAATTGCTTCAATGACTGAGATTATAGTTTGTTAGTTCAAAATGAAGTTTCTGAACCATGCTTGATATTGTGAATAGATTGTTACTTGATCATGAAAAGTTTTATGAGATAAGATACTATTATGACACATATTGATGCTAGAGAAGGTGATTGAAATTATCATTGATCAAACTTGTGCACCTACTAGCATTCACACTTCATAAATTATTTCTTTTATCATTTACCTACTCGAGGACGAGCAGGAATTAAGCTTGGGGATGCTGATACGTCTCCGACGTATCTATAATTTATGAAGTATTCATGCTATTATATTACCCATCTATGGTGTTTTATATGCATTTATATATCATTTTATATGATTTTTGGGACTAACCCTATTGACCTAGAGCCTAGTGCCAGTTTCTGTTTTCTCCTTGTTTTTGTGTTTTACAGAAAAGGGATACCAAACGGAGTCCAAATAACATGCCAAATTTTGAGGATTTTTTATGGACCAAAAGAAGACCACGGAGCATCGGAGTTGGGCCAGAAGAGCTCCGGGCTGCCCACGATAGTGGGGGGCGAGCCCCCCTCCTAGGGGCGCCCTCCTATCTCATGGACGGCCCGGAGACCCCCCTGACGTGAAACCAACGCCAATAATTCCTATAAATACTGAAACTTTCAGGAATTAACCTAGATCGGAAGTTCCGCCGCCGCAAGCCTCTGTAGCTACGGGAAATCAATCTAGGCCCTCTCTGGCACCCTGCCGGAGGGGGCCATCATCACCGGAGGCCATGGAGGAGGATCTCGGAGGGGCCATCATTGCCATGAAGGCCAAGGACCAGAGGGGGAAAGCCATGGAGGAGGAAGCACAAGGGGGAGAACCTCTCCTCCTCTCTCTTGGTGGCACCGGAGTGCCATCAGGAGGGGAATCATCGCCGCGGTGATCGTCTTCATCAACATCACCATCATCATCGCCATCCTCATCTCTTTTACGCGGTCCACTCTCCCGCACCCCGCTGTAATCCCTACTTGAACATGGTGCATTATGCTACATATTATAATCCAATGATGTGTTGCCATCTTATGATGTTTTGAGTAGATATCTTTTGTCCTTGAGTTGATTGATGATCTAGATTGGTACGAGTTGTATGTTTTATTTTGGTGCTGTCCTATGGTGCCCTCCGTGTCGTGCAAGCGTGAGGGATTCCCGCCGTAGGGTGTTGCAATACGTTCATGATTCGCTTATAGTGGGTTGCTAGAGTGACAGAAGCTTAAACCCGAGTAAGGGGGTTGTTGCGTATGGGATAAAAGGGGACTTGATGCTTTAATGCTATGGTTGGGTTTTACCTTAATGAATCTTTTAGTATTTGCGGATGCTTGCTAGAGTTTCCAATCATAAGAGCATATGATCCAAGTAGGAAAAGTATGCTAGTTTATGCCTCTCCCTCATATGAAATTGCAATGACGACTATCGATCTTGTTAACAATTGCTTAGGACAATTCCGCACACCGATCCACCATTATTCCACACTCGCTACTTATATTATTTAGTATTATATTCTAACTTTATGATAACATCACCTCCTTTTATGTTTTAGCTCTCCGATATCATTCAAAGTTATCCTCTTCATACCCACAACATAGTTTTATTTCTTGTTTCTAGTTGGAAGCAAGCGTTGATTGCCGTGAGAGTCGTGTCGATGGCAGATAGGGCTTGAGAGAATATTGATCTTACCTTTAGCTCCTTGTGGGTTCGACACTCCATACTTATCACTTCCACCTTTGGGAATTGCTACGATGATTCCCTGCACTTGGGGATTATTAGTATACAGCAAGGATGATTGTGGTAAACTAAAAAGCAAAGACTAATATAATACACGACGCTCCAAGCAAAACACATATCATGTGGCAAATAAAAATATAGCTCCAAGTAAAGTTACCAATGAACGAAGACGAAAGAGGGGATGCCTTCCCGGGGCATCCCCAAGCTTAGGCTCTTGGCTATCCTTGAATATCTTGGGGTGCCATGGGCATCCCCAGTCTTAGGCTCTTGCCACCCTTTATTCCATAGTCCATAAAAGCTTTACCCGAAACTTGAAAACTTCACAACACAAAACTCAACAGGAAATCTTATAAGCTCCGTTAGTGAAAGAAAACAAAACCACCACATAAGGTACTGCAATAAACTCATTCTTTATTTATTTTGGTGTTAAACCTACTGTATTCCAACTTCCTTATGGTTTATAAACTAATTTACTAGCCACAGATGCATTGAAATAAGCAAACAACACACGAAAAACAGAATCTGTCAAAAACAGAACAGTCTGTAGCAATCTGTAACTAACGCAAATCTTCTGGAACTCTAAAAATCCTACCAAAATAGGAAGTACTGGAAAGTTTGTTTATTTATCAGCAGCAAAAAGAATCATTGCAAAATCTCGTTTCTGTGATTTATTGATTTTTTTCTCGTGAGCGCAAAGTTTCTGTTTTTCAGCAGAATCAAATCAACTATCATCATAGGTTATCCTATAGGTTCTACTTCGCACAAACACTAATTAAAAGATAAAAAAACATCTAAACAGAGAGTATATGCAAGATTTATTCAATAACAGCAAGGAAAAATATTGGGTTGTCTCCCAACAAGCGCTTTTCTTTAAAGCCTTTTTAGCTACGCATTGAGATTTCAATGATGCTCACATGAAAGACAAGAATTGAAGCACAAAGAGAGCATCATAAAACATGTGACAAACACACTTAAGTCTAACATACTTCCTATGCATAGGTATCTTGTAAGCAAACAAATTATCAAGGCAAGCAAAAACTAGCATATGCAAGGAAGAACAAAGAGATGATAGCAATCTCAACATGAAGAGAGGTAATCTAGTAACATGAAAACCATAATTTCCTTTCTCATAATAAGTACATGTAGGATCATAAGCAAATTCAACAAAATAGCTATCACATAACATATTCTCAACATGGTCCACATGCATGCAAAGTTGACACTCTTCCAAGATAGTGGGATTAACATTAACTAAAGTCATGACCTTTCCGAACCCACTTTTATCAAAAATATCATAAGATTAAACATACTCCAAATATGTGGGATCTAAAGTTGACACTCTTCCAAACCCACTTTCAACATTATTGCAAACACTATTATCAATCTCATGTTCATCAAGGGTGAGGGAGTCCTGGATTAGGGGGTGTCCGGATGGCCGGACTATGACCTTTGGCCGGACACCCGGACTATGAAGATACAAGATTGAAGACTCCGTCCCGTGTCCGGATGGAACTTTCCTTGGCGTGGAAGGCAAGCTTGGCGATACGATATGAAGATCTCCTCCCATTGTAACCGACTCTGTGTAACCCTAGCCCTCTCCGGTGTCTATATAAACCGGAGAGTTTTAGTCCGTAGGACGAACAACAATCATACCATAGGCTAGCTTCTAGGGATTAGCCTCTCTGATCTCGTGGTAGATCCACTCTTGTACTGCCCATATCATCAATATTAATCAAGCAGGAGTAGGGTTTTACCTCCATCGAGAGGGCCCGAACCTAGGTAAAAACATCGTGTCCCTTGTCTCCTGTTACCATCCGCCTAGACGCACAGTTCGGGACCCCCTACCCAAGATCCGCCGGTTTTGACACCGACATTGGTGCTTTCATTGAGAGTTCCTCTGTGTCGTCACCTTTAGGCCCGATGGCTTCTTCGATCATCAACCACGACGCGGTCCAGGGTGAGACCTTTCTCCCCGGACAGATCTTCGTATTCGGCGGCTTCGCACTGCGGGCCAACTCGCTTGGCCATCGGGAGCGGATCGAAGGCTACGCCCCTGGCCATCAGGCCAGGTTTGGAAGTTTAAACCACAAGGCCGACATCCGCGGGGACTTAATCTTCGACGGATTCGAGCCACGGCCGAGCACGCCGCACTGTCACGATGGGCATGATTTAGCTCTACTGCCGGACAACGCCCAGAGCGTCGCTCAGGTGCCCGCTCCGACCATTAGCTCGGAGCCAACCGCGCCAATTGGGGACGGACGGTTGGACGCCGCCCCAGGTGCCGCAATCCCTACGGCGGTAGAGCCGAACACCAGCCCAGTCCTTCGCAAGGCCCGTGGCTCCAAGGTGCCGGACTCCGCTCCGGACTCCGTATATCCCGCACCCCTTCCGATCGAACCCAATTGGGCTCCGATCATGGAGTTCACCGCCGCGGACGTCTTTCAGCACTCGCCCTTTGGCGATATCCTGGATTTACTGAAGTATCTCTCTTTGTCAGGAGAGCCCTGGCCGGACTATGGTCAGCAGGGTTGGGATGCGAACGACGAAGAAATTCGAAACCCACCCACCACCCACTTTATAGCCACTGTCAACAATCTAACCGACATGCTCGACTTCGACTCCGAAGACATCGACGGTATGGACGCCGATGAAGGAGACGAACAAGAACCAACACCTATAGGGCACTGGAAAGCCACCTCATCACACGATGTATACATGGTGGACACACCTAACAGAAATGACAACGAGGATCAAAAGGGCGCAACCAGGGATCGCTCCCTCGAAAAACAATCAAAGCGGCGGCGTAAGCACAAAGCCAAGCCCCACCTCGACAAAGACCCAGCCATAGAGCAGGGCGAATCAACAGAAGACGAACATGCCATCGAGCAACCGTCCAAACAGGGCGGATAATCCGAACAACCCATCCCCGGGAAAGATAATAGTCCGGACGACCTCACGCCGGACAAAATGCTGGAACATCAGAACCTCCACCAAAGGCTCGTTGCCACTGCATGTAGCCTGAAAAAGCAGAAGCGGAGGCTCAAAACAGCGGAAGATGCACTCAGGATCAGATGGGGCAAATTACTCAATACCGCACACAAGTACGGCAACAGTTGTCACACAAAGAGCTATCCGAAGCGAAAACTAGTACTAGAATTTGATGAAGAGGCCATAAAGCCCCCACAGTAAAAAATAAGGAAGCCACAAGGTCGGATAGATGACCCCACGATCGATCTCAAGCAACAAAGGGCACCGCACTCAATACGGCGCGTGATCCGTCCAAGAATTCGCATCAAAAAACTGGCCCAACCAGATCCATCTATGGGCCAAGAAAGCAAGCTCCAGTGAGCAATGCAATGCAAAAAATATCCGAACATCGTGGCACACCTAAATACAGGGGCGCCGCACATCCCCTATGTTTCACCATGAGGTGCTGGATCATGAATTTCCAGCGGGATTCAAGCCTATGAACATAGAAGCATACGACGGAACAACAGACCCTGGATTCTGGATCGAGGTTTATATCCTCCACATACACATGGCCAGAGGAGATGACCTCCACGCCATAAAATACTTACCCCTTAAGCTCAAAGGGCCAGCCCAGCATTGGCTTAAAAGCCTTCCCGAAAACACCATGGGAAGTTGGGAAGCGCTCGAGGATGCTCTCCGGGCAAACTTTCAAGGGACCTATGTCCGACCTCCGGATGCAGATGATCTGAGTCATATAACTCAGCAGCCCGGAGAGTCAGCCCGGAAACTCTGGAACAGATTCCTTACTAAAAAGAATCAGATAGTCGACTGTCTGGATGCCAAGGCCCTAGCAGCTTTCAAACAAAGCGTCCGAGATGAATGGCTCGCCAGACACCTCGGCCAAGAAAAGCCAAGAACAATGGCCGCATTAACAAGCCTCATGACCCGCTTTTGTGCAGGAGAGGATAGCTGGTTGGCAAGAAGCAGCACCAGCGACCCGAATACGTCCGAACCCAGAGATGGGAACGGTAAACCGCGCCGTAACAAAGAACCGCGCCGGATCAAGGACAACAGCCCGATGAGCACGGCAGTAAACGCCGGATTCAAAAGCTCTCGGCAAAATCAGACAAAGCCGCCCCCCAAAGATGACAGGGACGAGCTATCCAACCTCAACAAAATCCTGGACAAAATATGTCAAATCCACAGTACTCCCGGGAGACCTGCAAACCATACCCGCAGAGATTGTTGGGTCTTCAAGCAGTCCGGCAAACTCAACGCCGAACACAAGGGGCTCGACACACCAAGCGAGGATGACGACGCACCCACAAGCGAACACGGAGAACAAAAGAAGTTCCCACAAGAAGTCAAGACAGTAAATTCACTTCAGATGACAAAGGGAAAAAGCGAGCAGCGCTTACGAAGACCGCGCGCCGACGGCCAGCCCAGAGGAGCACCGCCTTGGTTGTTACAACCAATCACCTCGATCATCAGGATTACTCGGAGGAGCCGGAGCGCAGCTGGACTGCCTTGGTCTTGAATCCGATTATTAACGGACTCCAATTTACAAAAGTCCTTATGGACGGCGGCAGTGACTTGAACCTGTTATATCAGGACGCAATCCGCAAACTATGGGTAAACCCAGCTATAATCCGCCATGGCAACACTTCCTTTCAAGGAGTCACGCCGAGTCCAGATACCCAGAGTATGGGTTCCCTTTCGTTAGAAGTCACGTTCGGCTCACCCGACAACTTTCGAAGAGAAAAGCTAACATTCCACATCGCCCCATTCGTAAGTCGCTATCAAGCGCTACTGGGACGTGAAGCTTTCGCCCACTTTAACGCAATACCGCATTATGCATCCCTTACACTTAAAATGCCCGCCCACGAGGCATCATTTCATTCTGAGGGAATATAAATTGACCCCCAAAATGCGGGCAAGGTGCGGCCGCTGGACAGCCGCCCACTAATCCAGCCCTACTATCCGGACGCGGCTCGGCGAGTCCGGCGAACGCATACATATGCTTAATAGCCGCATAACCCTGTACAAGGGGCTCCGCGTGTTCACGCCCGGGAGACAATCTGGCTCAATTCTTGCTCAACTATATTTTGTTTATTTTAATATAGATTTCTCGCACGCTTATTTTTTACTAAGTTCCTCTCTTTCGCAGACGAACATCGTGCTACGCCCGTCCAGGATATGGCACAACAGAGACACAGGCGCAGACGTGCAGCAGGGACCCGTTTCAAGGAATCTTTTCAGATTAAGACCCTGCGTAAACCTTTTTTACTATCTCTTGTTGACAACATCCCCTGGTTTTCGCTATAACCGAGGAGGAGGCTGGCGTCTTGGCATGTGGCCACGCCAGAATCTTTGTGCGTACCTGGACACCAGGGGCTTTTTTACCAAGGGCTCTATTTCGGCCCGTCTTCATAAAGACCGAATACCTTAGGGATTGTTCGGCGTCGCGAGTTGGGCCTTATATGCATCAGCTCCGAATCATGTCTTTGGTCAAATGTTGGGTTTGCCCGGCTCCTGTATTTTGCTGCCTTACGTTCTGTTATATCGGCTAATGCAGCACCAGGAGAACTACTGCGATTGTGCCCAGGTTCGGCCAGGCGAGCACCTCAGTAGAGAAAGCCGAAAACTAACTGTCATGATATAGCGAGAGACTGGTCAACCACTCGATGACTCTCAGAATCTTTACGATTCCTCCGCATTAACGAAGGGTTGCTTCCCGATCAGGCACACTCGCGCCCCGAATTCGGGTGAGCGCGGTGCTCCTAGGGGCTATTCAGTAGCCCCACTATCAAACTCCTATGGCTAAGTGAAAGTGATAAAGCATTATAGTCCGGTTGCCTAGTTCGCCGCGCCACCACCTCCTTTATAGGACCAAGACGTTGGATTAAGTGTGAAAAGGCGCCTTTTTGCGAACACCCCCGCATTCTATGCGTGGGGGCTGAAGCCAACGACTGCCATCTTTCAGGTTATATACACATATATACATTAAACGGCCGCACATGAGGCATCATAATTCTTGCAAGCACAAGTATAAAAAGCCTTTATATTCCATCAAAATATTCGTTTTACAATAGTACACGCTATTCGAACACAACATCCTTCGAGCACTGCGACTCTATTAAACGAGCGCCATGAAGAACTTCCTCAAAGTAGTGCTTGGCAGGTACTCGACTTTCGTCCGAATCCCGGGATGCAACAACACTGGCCTTCATATCTGCCCAGTATGTTTTGACATGGGCAAGAGCCATCTGTGCGCCCTCTATGCACGCCGACCTCTTTATTGCATCAGCATTCGGCACCGAACCAAGGAACTGCTGCACCAAGCCAAAATAACTCTCCGGCTCCGGCTTCTCTGGCCACAGACGACTCGCAATATACCTCATGGCGAGTCCGGATAACCTGTTCAGTTCCGCCCAGGCGGCCAAACGGTCGGATAACGAAAGTGGGTGTTCTGGATTGTGGAACTGCGACCAAAAAAGCTCTTCCAATCCATGGTCACCTCGGCCGCGGAAGTGTTCGGTCGCGTCCGCCGCACTAGCTGCCAAATCCAGATAAGTGTTTTCCGCACTCCACTGCCGGTCTAACGGAGCATACTTGGGGTCTCCGAACTTCATCCGCAGTATCTAGGGCTTTCCAGCCGTGATATCTCCGGCCTGACGCAGCTCCTCCTTCATAGCTCTCATTGCAGAGCGAGTATCCTTGGCCTCGGCAGTGATCTTTTCAAGGTCCTTTTGAGCTGCCCTATCTTCTTGTTCATGAAATTTACAGCGGTCGGTAGCATCCTTCAATTTTATGGCCATCTCGGCTATTACTTTCTTGCTCTGGCAGTGAGCAGCCTGTTCGGCTTTTAGCTCTTTAGCCGCTTTAACGACAGCCGCATCACTTCTCCTTGCTTGCTCCTTGGCTCGGGCAAGTTCCGCCCGAAGGTTCTCCACGGCAGCAACACCATCTACATCAAGCACATATCTTATAAGGCACGAGCATTGAGCTCCTCTTATCAGGTGTCTTTGGAACATACGTTGTGCCTCGTCTAGCCGCTTATTTACAAGCGCGATGTCGGCATCTGCTACGTCAAGTTGCCGCTTTAGCTCGGCAGATTCATCAGTCCGGCTAGCCACCGACCGCCTCGCCACCTTCATAGAAAAGGCGACATATTATACCTGGGGTTATGATCCTCTGTGCGCCGTCACTCTTGACGACACACAGAGTCTCAGGGGCTACTATTTATACAGGGCGCATTTAATATGCGGCTCTACCAAAAGGTACACCTTTTTATGTACCTCAAAGCCTGTTAGTAAACTCCTGGCAGCCTCGTACAATCCGCTTTCCGCGGATGAAATCCTTCCAATCACCGTATTCATCAACATACGGTGTTCTTCTAAGATGGACGCCCTCCCAAGCAGATCCTTCAGCCCCTCCGACCGCGCACCAGAGGGTGCCGGACTAGCCTGACGACCTTTTCCAGGATCCGGACTTGGAAAAAACCTCCGAGACGACACCTCGGGGTCGCCTGCCTCATGAGACGGTGCAACAAGGGGAGGCGTTTTGCTTTCTATCATCTCCGGACGAAGGTCCCCTGAAGATGAGCTCTGCTGAGAAGGGTTGAGATCCGAACTGCAAGGTAATATTTTGGTTATCTTCCTTAGAAATAAAACAGGAATGTCATTCATTATGGAACCCCTCCCTTCAATTACGGCTCGGGGGAGAGCGGGTCCCCTTGAGGGCATAATTTGGCCGGGGCGTTCTCCGGTGCCGTACCCTCTGGCGAAGATTTCTTCCCCCGTTTTGAGGCCATTACCTCTGGGTCTTCAGAGGCAGTCCTTTTCTTTCCCTGGTCGGGGGAATTTTTGATTCTTCCCTTCCCAACAGCCTCCTTCGTGAAGGTGGTAGCTCCTTGGTTCCCCCCTTCGCCTTCTGCCAGAAGCACGACCTCCAGCATCCTGGTTAGCATGGGATTCGGCGCGGTCTCGGGCAGGGGGCTGGACACCTGATAAGCTTTGCCTTCGCTATCCACTCCTGTTCAAAGGATAGCTCTGTTAAAGGGCAACCTTATGATGAAAATACGGATGGTATGTCCAAATACGGGGCTACTTACCTTAGCATTCGGACGATTGCAGCTCAGACCTGCATCCTCGGACAAATCCGGACACCTTGCTTGTGATCCAAAGAACAATTTGTGCATCTCCACGGGTGTCGCGCCCATAAAATGTTGGAGGACTCGCGGTCCCTCCGGATTAAATTCCCACAGGCGGAGAGGGCGACGTTTGCAGGGCAGTGTGCGGCGAATCAGCATAACTTGCGCCACTACGGTCAAATTGATATCTCTTTCTAGTAGATCTCGAATGCGGTCCTGCAGCAAGGGCACGTCTTTGGGCGGCCCCCAGATAAGTCCTTCATTAACCCATGATGCTAGCCGTGGTGGGGGACCCGAGCAAAAAGTAGGTGGCGCCACCCATGTGGTGCCCCTGGGGGCTGTGATGTAAAACCGGTCCCGTTGCCATAAGCCGAACTCCTCTTGAAAAGAGCCCTCGGGCCATGGAGCGTCGGCCATCTTGCTTATTATAGCTCCTCCGCACTCAGCGTGCTGCCCCTCGATCATCTTCGGTTCCACCATGAAGGTTCTTAGCCACAATCAGAAGTGAGGAGTAATATGGAGGAAGGCCTCACACACGACAATGAATGATGAGATTTGGAGGATGGACTCTGGAGCTAAGTCGTGGAACTCCAGCCCGTAATAAAACATAAGCCCCCTCACGAAGGGATCAATCGGGACGCCTAGCCCCCGAAGGAAGTGAGATGCGAACACCACGCTCTCACCGGGCTGGGGAGTGGGAATGGCCTGCCCTTGAGCAGGCAGCCTATGCGAGATTTCACCGGTTAGATACCCGGCATCTCTCAGCTTTCGCACATCTTCTTCCGTAACGGAGGAAGGCATCCACCGGCCGTGAAGGTCGGAGCCGGACATCGTCGAGGGTCCGAAGCGCCTAAAACTAGAGCTTTGGGTGTTGGAACTCGAAGCGAGGGGCGGATTCGATTGGATTCAGAAGAAAGGAGTCGAGCCTTGGTCTCTTTATAAAGGAGTTGAATACCAAGAGCCCTCCCCGTAATCGTTTGGGACTCGCTTTCAATTAGGGAGTCATACCAAAGGCACGATTGGGTTACCCACGCTCGTATTGATGAGAATCCCAGAATAAGGGGACACGATCTCTACTTTGACAAGACGTGCCAAGGAAACCGCCTCGCTAAACGCGCTGAGGTGGAACAGTAAAACGATTCGAATAAAGGCCTGGCCGTGACGTGACGTCACGCTGCGGAATACGTCAGGAGATTAGATTTGTGCAAATATTATTCTCTCTACGGTGGCATGTGGAACTTATTTTGCAGAGCCAGACACTATCCTTGTGTTCAACATCTTCTATGAAGTATTCGGAGGAGGAACCCGCCTTGCAATGGCGAAGACAACTTGCGCGCCGGACTCGTCGTCATTGAAGCCTAGTTCAGGGACTCTTGAGGAGTCTGGATTAGGGGTGTCCGGATGGCGGACTATGACCTTTGGCGGACTCCGGACTATGAAGATACAAGATTGAAGACTCCATCCGTGTCCGGATGGAACTTTCCTTGGCGTGGAAGGCAAGCTTGGCGTCTGATATGAAGATCTCCTCCCATTGTAACCGACTACGTGTAACCCTAGCCCTCTCCGGTGTCTATATAAACCGGAGAGTTTTAGTCCGTAGGACGAACAACAATCATACCATAGGCTAGCTTCTAGGGTTTAGCCTCTCTGATCTCGTGGTAGATCCACTCTTGTAATACCCATATCATCAATATTAATCAAGCAGGAGTAGGGTTTTACCTCCATCGAGAGGGCCCGAACCTGGGTAAAAACATCGTGTCCCTTGTCTCCTATTACCATCCGCCTAGACGCACAGTTCGGGACCCCCTACCCGAGATCCGCCGGTTTTGACACCGACAAAGGGGCTTAAATAAATTTTCAAGGTTATAAGAAGAATCACCCCAATCATGATCATTGAAACAAGTAGTAGACATAGCAAAACTAGCATCCCCAAGCTTAGGGTTTTGCATATTATTAGCACAATTGACATCAAGAGAATTTATAGTAAAATCATTGCAATCATGCTTTTTATTAAAGGAGTTATCGTGAATCTCTTCATAAATTTCTTCATCATAATTTTTCAGATTCACAAATTTCAAGCAAAACTTCATAAAGATGATCTAGTGCACAAAACTCACTAGCAATTGGTTCATCATAATTGGATCTCTTAAAAAGATTAGCAAGCGGATGAGGATCCATAGATCTTAGGTTCTCTGTTTAGCAATAAATAAGCATCTAATCCAACCAAACGAGCAAACGAAAGGTTAAGCAAAAGAGAGAGGAGGAGATTGGGAAAGAGAGGGCGAATAAAACGGCAAGGGTGAAGTGGGGGAGAGGAAACGAGAGGCAAATGGCAAATAATGTAAATGCGAGGGAGATGGGTTTGTGTTGGGTACTTGGTATGTCTTGACTTGAGCGAAGACCTCCCCGACAACGGTGCCAGAAATCCTTCTTGCTACGTCTTGAGCTAGCGTTGGTTTTACCCAAAGAGGAGAGGGTGATGCAGCAAGTGTAGCGTAAGTATTTCCCTCAGTTTTGAGAACCAAGGTATCAATCCAGTAGGAGGCTCCTCAAAAGTCCCACGCACCTACACAAACAAACTGAGAATTCGTAACCAACGCAATAAAGGGGTTGTCAATCCCTTCACGGCCACTTACAAAAGTGAGGTCTAATAGAAATAGTAATATATTTTTGGTATTTTGTAATATAGATACAAAAAGTAAAGATGCAAATAAAAGTAGATTGAAAGAAAATATGACAAGAGATAGACCCGGGGGCCATAGGTTTCACTAGAGGCTTCTCTCGAGATAGCATAAGTATTACGGTGGGTGAACAAATTACTGTCGAGCAATTGATAGAAAAGCGCATAGTTATGAGATTATCTAGGCATGATCATGTATATAGGCATCACGTCCATAACAAGTAGACCGACTCCTGCCTGCATCTACTACTATTACTCCACACATCACGTTCATTAGCCTGTTCATTGCGTTTTATTTTCCAGGGGTTTTCCGCGATTATTTTCGATCGCATTTTCTGCCCAGAACTTCGTTTTAGTTAATCTTTTCGCTCGTTTATCCGAATCAGGTGATTCAAGCGCCTAGATCTTCGTTTCGAAGCCCTCTTTCTGTTTAACCAACTTGAACAAGATTTTGGTACTGTAAAATTTGACTTTAGTCCTGATTAGTAAACGAATCTTGTTTCTTTTGTAATTTGAGTTCCATTGCTCCGTTTGATTTGATTCTTTTTGCAAACCGGAGTTCTTCAGTTGAACTTTCTGGTTAGATATCTTATTTTAGTTTTACCTGTGCTTCTAGTTGAGTGCTTATGTATGTTACTGTTTGTTTGCGATAGAGTACCCGGAGTGCGAAGCGTGCTACTACGAGTCTCTAGGTTTTGCGGATCATCAGCAAGGCAAGTAACACTTTGATCATACCTCTTTATTACCCAGTTTTTATGCATTAGATCAACCCTCAAACATTGCATGGTTAGGGTCTAAATAACATGTGGGTTTGGGAAGTAGATGATGAGGTAGAACCTATTGCCCTGTTTATTATCAAAACCTTTGGGAGTTACTTCTACGTTATGCTTATATTGCTATGCTATGCTCGTATACGTGGATTGGGTGAGTGTATCCATGACAGATGTGAGTATTGTTAATTAATGGTTAACTTAAGGTGGCTACTTAAATACACATCTGGGTGGATTGGTTGAGGCACCCTAGAGTACACAGTGGTTGTCAGGGCACCTGGAGAATCCAGTGTTGTCCTAGGATATCCCGGAGTACCCGTGTGATCACTACTAGGAAAATGCATATAGATAAAAGTTTACCAGTAGCGTTTGTTTGCAACCCAATGCTACTAGTAGTTAGTAGTAGCGTTGGCTACAAACAGCGCTATTGGTATATGTTAGCAGCAGCACTTGTTACCTGGGCCCATGCTACTACTAAGTGTAACACACCACACCCCCTAGTCAAAAAATAGCAGCAGCGCCTGTCCTCCAACCTGCGCTACTGCTAGTATAGTATCTATAGCGCCTGTCTTACTAAGCGCGCTACTGCTAATTTTTCTATGTATAACATTTTACCAGTAGTGTGTGTTTCTGGCCAGCGCTATAAGTAGTGCAACCCTAGCGGTAGATATTTTGCAAGCTGCCATAGCAGTAGCGCGTATGGGTGATCCGCGCTACTGCTATGCCCGCCAGCCACCTACCACCTTTCCCCTTCTTCCTCCCCTCTCTTCTTCCCCCTTCCTTTCTCCCCCTTTCCTTGCACCTTGCTTGTTCCTTTCAATGCTCCCCCACCACCACCCCTCCATTAGAGCCCTCCCTCCCTCCCCCTCTTCTTTGCCCCTCCACCACCCCTCCATTAGAGCCCCCTCCCTCCCCCTCTTCTTTACCCTCCACCATCCCCTTTTCTTTGTGCCTCCACCAACACCACCTCCATTAATGCCCTCCCTCCCCTCTTCTTTTCCCTCCTCCCACTTCCATTAATGCCTTCCTCTTCTCTCCCTCTCCTCTCCCACTATCTCCCTAGCTAGCTAGCTCTCTCTCTCTCTCTCTCTCTCTCTCTCTCTCTCTCTCCCTAGCTAGCTAGCTAGCTAGTTAGATCTATATATCTAGAGCTACTAGGTAATTAAGAAGAAAGGTGCTCGATATCCCTCTCGACACATAGGTGAGCAAAAAAGGTGTTTGTGTGGATAGGACGAAACTATATATATATATATATATATATATATATATATATATATATATATATATATATATATATATATATATATATATATATATATATATATATATATATATATATATAATTGTGTGTGGCATAATTTGAGTTGCCTACATTGTGTATTTGATGAAATAATGTGGGTGACATTAGTTGCCTATGTTTTGCGAAATGTCGATTCAATTCCGTTTGGTAATTTGAACATGCAAACTCAATATGTCTTATGTTTAGGGAAGGTCATGCGAATTTTTGTATGAATTTGATCCATGCATGCATATATACGTGGTTATAATATTTGCTCCGCCCGCAGGTGATCATGAAGGTCAATGGAAGGAAGGTGGAAAGATACTGGCAATCCCCATGGATGACATGTATGAAAAAAGACTGAGGGATGTTTTATGTCCGTGTCGAAAATGCAAAGGAATAGTCAGGCTCGACCCCTTTGAGGGTGGTAAATTCAAGGCGCACCAACTCATGCATGGTTTCATGCATGGCCATACTCGGTGGATAAGTGAAGAAGAAGAAGATGATGATGATGATGAGGACGTCGACGGGGCAGGAAATAACGACATGGGGCCACCAGACGAAGAGATGACCGATTACGTGCCCGAAGAGGAAGACAGCCTCGGAAATGTCGATGGCGAAGAGGCAGTTCAAGGCGGAGAAGACGCGGACACGCCACCGCATTCGTCGCTACTAAGTTCAGCCATGCGCGACCCGCATGTTCGAGAGCTGCTTCGCAAGAAGACGACTAGCGACAGAGCTGCTTCTAGAGAGGAGGCCAAACTGGCGCAACTGGAGGTAGACTCGATGACTCCTTTGTGTGATGGTTGCAATAATCCCGAGGTGACCCGCTTGAGTTTCACACTAGAACTTCTAAAGATGAAGGCAAAAAACAAATGGACAGATACAAGCCTGGATGAGCTTCTGAAGTACCTAAAGAAGGTTCTTCCCCTGGGAAGCCGTGTCCTACTAGTGTCGAGAGTCAAAGAAAATCGTGTGCCCTCTTGATCTGCCACATATTAGATATCACGCATGCATCAATGATTGCATCATATATCGGAACGAGCACGCGGAAAAAACCATCTGTCCAAAGTGCAATGCTTCACGATATAAAAGGCGGAAAAAAGCTCCATAGAAAGTTGTATGGTACTTTCCGATCACTCCGCATCTACAGCGGTATTTCGTAGATCCTAAGGAAGCAAAGCTTATCGCTGGCACGCGGAGAGGGTGAAGCCGGATAGCGGAGATGAACGAAGTGAGACATCTCGCGAGATGCTAGCGGTGGAGAGCCTTAAATGCTAAATTTGAATTTTCGCAAATGATCCAAGGAACATCGTGCTTGGCTCTAGTAGTGATGGCATGAATCCATTTGGCAACCAGAAGACCAATCATAGCACATGGCCCGTGTTTGTATGGATGTACAACCTCCCCCCTGGTTGTGCATGAAGGAAAAATACATACACATGGCTATGCTTATTCAAGGGCCGAGACAACCAGGAAATGATATAAATCTGTATCTCGGGTTAGTGAAAGAGGAGTTACAGACCTTATGGACAACACCGGCCAAGACATGGGATGCAAGCTAAGGAGAGTATTTCTACATGAGAGTCGCGCTGATCACGACGGTGCAGGACTATCTCAGTTACGACTATCTCTCTGGCCAGGTGTGCCACGGATATTGCGGATGCACGAGGTGCATGGATGATACAACTTCTCTGCAGCTATCGAAAGATGGCGGGTCTTTGAAAATCGTGTACATGGGGCATCGAAGATGGCTCGAGAAGGATGACCCATGGAGAAAGCGTGGAGATCTATTCAATGGTAAGGCTGAGCATCGAGGTCCTCCACGTAAGCGTAGCGGTGCAGAAATATATGAGTTATTAAAGAACTGGGAAGAGTGCCCCTCGTCGGGAAAGGTGAAGAAAAAGGCGTTGGAGCCCCTGCTGAAGATATGGAAGACGGGATCTGTTTTCTGGGACTTGGAATACTGGCCCATACTCGACACGCCTCATAGCCTTGATCAAATGCATATCACAAAAATATCCTTGAGAGTTTGCTTGGAACATTGATGAACATGCCGGAGAGGACCAAGGATGGGCCGAAGGCAAGAAAAGACTTGGAAATTTTGAAAATCAGGAAAGATCTTGAAATGCCCGGTAAAAGGTCGTCAGAGGAGACCGAGACGGAGACGGAGATGGAAGATAGGGGCAAAAAAGTAAACAAGAAGGAAGAACAATATTGCCCCCCCCTCTTGCTTCACCTTAGATCCAAAGGAGGTCGATCAATTGTTCAAGTGCCTTGCGGAATCAAAGTTAGTTCGGATCTTGTGGGAAGATAAGCGGATATCTGGACACTAAGAAAAAAGGTTGATGGGATGAAGTCTCACGATTGTCATGTGATGATGACGCAGATTACTCCGGTTGCACTTAGAGGGATTATGGACACACATGTGCGTGAGGCGGCTTCTTGACCTATGCCACTTTTTTGATGCTATCTCTCGAAAGTCGGTCAGTGTGAAGCAACTCCATAGGCTAGAGGAAGAGATTGTTGTCATACTGAATGAACTAGAGATGTACTTCCCGCCCGCGTTCTTTGATGTCATGGTGCATCTATGTGTCCACATCATGGACGACATCATCGACCTAGGGCCGACATTCCTGCATAGCATGATGCCGTTCAAGAGGATGAATGGGGTAATCAAAGGATTCATTCGTAACATGTCCCGTCCAGATGGAAGCATAGCCCAGGGATATCTGACCAAAGAGTGCATCTCTTTATGTGAGAGTTATCTGACCAAAGACCCTGTTGTTGGTTTGCCCGTCAAGAAGCACTGTGGAAGGCTCGAAGGCGAAGGTCACACCAACGTTCATAGGGATGTGAATGTGTTACGCTCGGGCCGACAAAACGACCTTGACAGGGCAAACTTAGTAGTGCTATAACACCTAGATGTGCTAGAAGATTTTGTGACACTGCACAAAGAGACCATCGCAAAGAAGTACCATGACCGTGGGGTCACAGGACGGACGGTGAAGTTATTGAGAGCACAACTCCACTTTCTTGTGTTGGTTCAAAGAGCGAGTTCTGGCTAATCCCCCGGACGAGGGTTGTCCGAACGGAACACTCATATACGCCTTAGCACATGGCCCCTCGACCAACCTCGCCACTTATCAAGCATACGATATCAACGGATACACGTTCTACACGGAGGAGAAAGATAAAAACAGTGATGACCAAAACTCAGGGGTGACGATGGAAGCCATGACCGGGAATGTAATTGAAAGATATTACGGAAGGGTCGAAGAGATATGGGAGCTTAACTACTCTAGATTGCATAACGCGACGATGTTCCCTGTTAGATGGGCTAAAAATGTACACAGAGAAAACCGACATTTCACTACCATGTGTATACCCAACTCTGATGATAGTGGTACCGTCAACGCCATCGCCAAAAATGAGCCATGGGTATACGCTAAACACGTGACACAATGTTTCTTCATAACTGATCCGATCAATCCCAGCCGTGTTGTCGTGAAGTCAAGCAAAAGGAGCATCGCCGGAATGGATGGAGTCGCCAACGAGGAAGACTATGACCAGTACGGTGAACCGATGAGGGAAGATGATGCTGATGACGATGAAACATATGTCAAAAGAAGAATGAAGACTACATTACCTACGAAAGATCGTATTCCCTGGAGAAGGAAAAGTCACGACCATGGGCTCAATTATTTGACAACGAACAAAAGAGGGAAGAAGATCAGTCTGAAGAGTCGTCGTCGCCCTAGCTGACAAACTAATCCCAAAGTTTGTGTGTGTCTAGCTATTTTGTATACCGCCGATAGCGGTCAAATGATGCAAGATATATATTATACTAATTATTATCCGGAGGGTAACAATGGTATATTGAAAAATGAAAGAAAAAAAAAAGAAAAGTGCAAATGAAAGAAAAAGAAAAAGAAAAAGAAAGGAAGTTTTGCAAAATGAAATGAAAAGAAAAAGGAAAAGGAACTAATAAGTTGTGGAAAATGAAATGCAAGAAAAATAAAAAATAAAAATAAAAATAAAAAAAGAGTTAGTAGTAGCGCGTTTTATCCAGGGAAGCGCTATAGCTAAGAAAAAGGAAAATAAAAAATAAATAAAGAAAATAAGTAGCAGTAGCGCGTTTTTGCTGGACCAGCGCTATAGCTAAGTTAGCTATAGTGCGTTTTGCCAACACGCGCTATAGCTAAGTTAGCTATAGCACCGGTCCCCTCGATCCCCTCTGACTCTCTCTCACTCGCTCCGCTCGATCCCCTCTTGACTCCACCGCCGATGCCAGCCCCGCCCCACCGCCGACGCCAACCCCGCCTCACCCGCCCCATCACGACGCCAGCCTCGCCCGCCCGCCCATGCAGCCGACGCCATCCCGCCCACCACGCTGCCAACGCCAGCCCGCCCGCCCGCCCGACCCCACCCGCTCCGGTATGCCCCCGCCCCTCTTCCTTCCTCTCCGACCCTCAGCCCGGCTCTCTCTCTCTCTCTCGACCCCTCCCGCTCTCTGCAGATCGGCGACCCAGCGACCCAGACGCCAGCCACCGACCCCGACCCCTTTAGCCCCTCCCTCTGTGAAGCAACCGGCGATGCCCAGCAACGCCAGCTAGCACTAGGTGCCTTTCCCTCCCCTCCCAAGTGTTAGTTAGCTTAATTTAATTGTTGTTAGTGTTAGTTAGCATAATTTGCTATTAGTGCTAGTTAGTTAATTGTTGTTAGTGTTAGTGTTAGCCCAGTGATAGTTAGTGTTAATATTGATGCATGTGTGCTCCTGCTATTGACAGTAAATTCAGTTAACTGAATCATGCATGATTCAGTTAATTTAGTGTGTGTGTCATGATTTGGCTGCTATTGAGATCTTCTATGTAGTGAGATCAGTTTTGCAGCTTATAATGATGATTTGGCAAAATATTGACCTAAGTGACCTATGTTTTGCCGGAAATGTTGATTCATTTCCATTCCGGCAAATTTCAGGCGCTCTATATATATGTGCACTTTCTAGCAAAGGTCATGCCGAAATTTTCTGTGAATTTCGGCATGACTTGTGCTAGAAAGTTGGACATATCGAGTGCTTGAGATTTGTCGCGACGGGAATGAACAACATTTCTGGCAAAACAAAGGTCGTCACTTTTTTTTGTCATTATTCACTTTATTATATGAAGCTCGATAATTAAACGACTACGACATTGAACCCTAGGAAACATGACCGACACCGATTAGGCCGGAGGTTCTCACTCCCAATTAGGTCGAGCACACGCCTACCTCAACTTTTTGGCGGATCAGGAGAGACAGGAAGCTGGGTGTCCGACGGATGACGACGGTGGTGGCGCCGGCGCCCACACTGATGCCACCAATGACACCGGCACTGAGACTGGCGCTGATGATGTTCCTAACTATAGCACGGAAGGTGGGACCTCCCAAGCCAATGAGGGAAAGAAGGAAAAGAGGACATGACGCCGAAATGAGCTCGGCACCGGAAGACTGGTGGTCACGGTGGTGCACCCTGGTGAGTTCGAGCCAATAGAGCCGCGAGAAGTGGCAGTGTGTTACGACAACCAACTAGCATGCATCCTACGGGATACCGCTAACATCAACACCACAATAATACGGAAGAATGATCAGTTGAAGAAGCTGCTTCTAACTAGGTTGCACGCAAGATTCCTGTTCCCTGGTCGTAATGACGAAGTCGACCCATGGGATGATCATGCCATGAAAAGAATCAACAACAAAGCCCTAGGGAAGTTCAGCAACGCATTGAGCGCTTGGAAAACTAGGATGAAAAGGGCGATTCAAGTAGACCATGAAACTTATGCTGAGATTGTTGCAGACAATCCAAAAATTATGATAGAGGACTTTGAAAAGTTCAAGGAGACTTGCAATGAAGAAGCTGCCAAGGCCAGGTCGGAGAGAGGCAAGCAACTGCTGGCAAAGAACATGGGGAACCACCGCCTTGGAAGTCGTGGTTACATGGGAAAGAGGCCCGTGTGGGCTAAGGAGGACGCAGAACGTGAACGTCAGGGGATCCCAGACCCATTGGCTGAGTTCATGACCAGCAGGAGCACGACTTCATCAGGGCCCGATTCTCGTGGGACCCCAAGAAAAAGATTTTTTTCACCGACGGGCCGACTAGGGAATTCATGAGAATACTGGTAATTATCCTTTTACCACATTACATATTAGGTTCTGATCAACGAAGTCTACTACATTCTAGTCGCATTCGTAAATGATTCATGGTCCATTTTGCAGAGAGAGCAACACAAGCTTGCGGCAGCCGAGAGCGACTCGTCGACTCAGTCGACTCAGCCGTCGGTGAAGTACAAGTGGGACACTCCTTTCAACCGGGCCATGAACATTATGATGGGACACCCGCCCAGCCAGCGGCCGCAATATGGACGTGTGCATGGCGTCGGGGATGGGGCCACTTGGAAGTACTATTATAGCAAGGACCCCGAGGCCAAAAGACAGAGAAAGAAGTTCAGTCAAGTGACCATCGACGAGAAGGTGGCGCGGGCGATGGAGAAAGCAAAAGTTGAGACCAAAGCTGAGATCTGTAGATCTGATTTCGTGGATGCCTTTACAACCTTGATTCCAACAGTGGTCACATGGGTGCAACAAAATCCAAATGCGCCACCAAGTGAATTTCCCATGCCCAGCTTCACCGGGAGCAACTCAATGAACATCGCACCCATACCCGTACCTAGTATGGCAACCACACCCGCACCTCCTCCAGCACCTGCTCCTGAGCCCAGCTCTCACAGCAGCAGTAGCTCCGTCTCTGGCTTGAATGTCGGGCCATCGACATTGGCTGAGCTCGACGCCCTCACGGTAAATATGCATCGCCGCACCTTCATCAACTCAACTAATTAATTAATCTTCAGTTGCTATTCTTTTTGGATCTCTGACGCCGCACGTATATGTCTTTGTAGGCCGACTCCACTCCGTGCACCCTCCTTTACAACATGAAGGGCGGGTTAGTGGATGTGGGGAAGGGTACTATAGTGAAGCCTAAGGATCGATTGTTTCACCGCCGACAGATGCCTGATAACGCCTTAAGGGTCTCCGTGGCGAGTGTGAAAGCGGGCTACGAGGGTCTCCCTCGTCCGATACAAACCGATGGAGAGGATGACGAGACCCCCACGCAGCTTGGCCAATGCAAAAATTGGCCGATCCTATGGCCAAAAAATCTTCTTCGTGTCGAGGTGGCCGGGAGCACACCAACGGGACCTCATGAAGGTATGACCACAACAACACCTACATAAGTACAACCATCGTCTGTGCTGCTTGCTGAGATCGAGAGACATGAGGAAGGAGGGCCAACCGTTCATGGCAGATGATGCCATCTGCCCCATGGAATAGGATAGGGATCATGACATGGAGGATGCCGACGATGACCCTAACCAGTATTTCAATACTGCCTTTGACAACGAAGTAATAATGAGTCAACCATATAAATATGAGATGCATGTACCAGAGCCGGTGTGACACTCCAAGAAAAATTTTATTTGGTTTTCAACAAAAACTTTGTTGGATTTGAAGAAGGTCTTTTAAATCCTTCCAAAAACCTCTCTCTCAAAACTTTTCCCCTTGGTAAGGATCTTATTTTTGGTATCTTCTTCAACCCTGGTGTTTGATTATTAAAAACCTTTCTTCTGATTGTTCCCTTCCCAATTTATTTTTTTTGGAATTTATTTTCTTTTATAAGAAACCCTAGGAGTTTTGGGACTTCTCTTATATTGAAACCACCCATGGTTTTACCATGCCTCATGTGGTAAATCCTCCCAAAACCCCCTCACTCCACTTTGGGGCAATCCAAACATTCTGTTCCAACAAGTCCAACCCATTTTTGGATTTTATTTCATTTGTTTTATTCCCCAAACAATTCTGTCAATTATTTTAAGCCTAGATGATTTACAAAGGAAGTACCTAATTTCCTTTGAGTTTTGATCTCAAACCAACTCCTCTGGATAGTCTTTAGCACCCCCAACCTAGATCCATCAAGATCCACTCTTCCTATTTTCAAAATTTTCAAGTTTCAACCTCTGCAAGTTTGGACCAGATTTGTCAAATTTGGTGAAACTCATATTTTCTCTTCTCCAAAAATTCTACCAAAATTCAGGCAGCCCCCAGATGCAATGAGAGGCCACCCCACCAAAAATCAGCTCAAGGAAAATTCCCCACATGCCAAAATCATTTCGTCAAACACTTGGCCGACACTATTCCTGTACACTTTCTGAAAGTTCAGAGTTTCAGAGATTTTAGTGTCGTTTTTTGTCAGAGAGTTGTCATCGATCACCTGAGCGCCATGGCGCGTTGCGCACGGCCTCTCCTCCTTGACCAGAGCACCGCATGCTCTCTTGGACGGACGCAGGTGTCGGTGGCGGCGAGCATCGCCGACGCCGGCAGCTTCTGCAGTGGCAGAGCCACCCATGGCGGCCAGCGGGGGCCTGAGCCAGCTCGCCACGCCGTCCGGCGACGCCCAACGCCCCCTAGCCCTCCGCGTGGCCTCATGCATGCCAACGCACACCGCAGCACCGTCGCCATGGCCCGGCAAGCACAGGGCGCGCCCTCTGCCGCCGACGGGCCCGCGCCGCCCCGTTCCGTCGAAGCCACCCAGAGAGCCTAATCTAAGCTTGGTTAGCACCTAAATGGAACCGGTGGACCTCCACGTTGACGCCAAACTCCCTAAACTCCCCGACCAAGCACTGCGCCGCCGTAACCATCGCCGGAGATCCCCGTTCTCGACCACCGCCTCGGATCGCCTATAAAAGGAAGCCCCGAGCTCGTTCTTGAGCACGCACCACCACTGCACCCCACCAACACCCCGCCAAGCCACTAGGAGGACCTCGAGGAGGTCTCTTCCCCCAACTCCGGCCGTCCCGATCCGCTTCGGCCACCAGCTCGATACACTCCGGTGAGGCCATCCCCGATGCCCAAACCTCGTCAGTAGCCTCCTCGAGCACCCAGTGAGCTAACCCAAGCTTCAATTTGACCTTCGCAGCCCTCCCCGACGAGATCCAACTCCACCCGAGCCGCCGTCCGCCGGAGCAAGGGCCGCCGTCGACGTGGTGCTCGCCGGCGACCACCACCACCACTCACCGACGCGGAAGGACACGCTGAGCACGTAGGTACCTCCCGATCCCCCTGCCTCGCCGTGGATCGCCGCCGGCGACCACAGCAGCTCTCGAGCGCCGACGAGCTCTGTTCTCCCCGTTTGAAAATTCAAACCTAACGGGTGGGACCCCCCCCCCCCGTCAGCCTCTCTTTTCTTTTTTTGGAAACGTTTTCTGAAAAACGATTGGGCTATCGCTTTCAATCAAGCGTTTTCTGGTCTTTTCTATTCAGCCCCTCGAGAAGTTTACATTTCATTACTGAAAGGTCCCTGGATTAAAACCCTCATAACTTTTAAACAGAAAATGATTTTTGATTGATTCCTTTTCTGTCCTCTTTAAAATTTTGTCTAGTTTTTTATCAGATTTATTTGAAAAATATTTGGAGTACTTTTGTGCACCTCACGGTATTTACGGTAGTGTGTGTATTTCCGTATACCGTAGATACCGAAGGGGGTGACGGAACCGCGAACTTCACCGAGCTAAGCTCCGACTACTCCGAACCAGGCAAGCATGTTTGAACTTTTGATATGATGAGTGTCTTGGCATGTTTGCATTAAGTAGTTGCATGGCATGTTTATGAACATCACGGTGAATGTTATATTGCATGCAAAGTTGAGGCAAGTGAGTTTCGAAAATCCATAAGTTGTTGGATATGAGTTTGCATGGCCATGAGATGGCACGAGGATGGGTAAGATGGCAGTGTTGTAGCATGCCGGTCTTATGCCGAGTTATTTGACTCAGTGTCAACATGAATCAGATCCGATTTCCATCCGCTTTTCCTTCTGTACTACCACATGTTTTCCGTAAGGGATATGGCTTAGTAAGTTGCAAACCGCTTTCTGGTACACACCAAATCGAGAGGCCGTGATGAGGGTTCCATGGCCTGGATTAAAGCCGATCATCCGATCGGGGGCATGGGTGTTTCGGTTAGGACCGAGAGGGGGCACCCCTTAGAGCGCGTATATAAATTTGATCCCATGCTATTCGAGATTGTGATCTCCCGTCTCAAAGTTTTTCTTGAGCGCTATCTAGGGTGATTCCTGGCATCGTGAGGTGGGATGGGTGTGTCTTGGTTAGATGTGTTTCTTCCGAAATACCGAACGGAACTAGTCCTTCGTGACTACGAAATCCGTTGGCTGTGGGCAATTTAGTACAAACTCGAAGAGTCAAAATCCTTGAAATCATCTTATCCATGTCCAAGTATTGTGTTCAACTTATCTTGTCAAGTGTCGATGATCGGTGATGAGAACCTCAGGAGAACCACATGAGTGTTTAGTCGGTTAAATGTTTATTCCTGTGGATGGACTAACCGTTTATTACTATGTGTTGAATATTTCCTATGAGTATTATATTTTGTGAGTTTAATAGATATGAATAATGAATTTAAGCCCTTTCTGCGATGTCGCTCAGACGTCCGACTGTGGCACGCTTGTTATTTACTTTTGATATAAGCCCTTTCTGCGATGTCGCTCAGACGTCCGACTGTGGCACGCTTGTTATTTACTTTTGATATAAGCCCTTTCTGCGATGTCGCTCCGACGTCCGACTGTGGCACGCTTGTTATTTACTTTTGATATAAGCCCTTTCTGCGATGTCGCTCAGACGTTCGACTGTGGCACGCTTGTTATTTACTTTTGAAATAAGCCCTTTCTGCAATGTTGCTCCGAAGTCCGACTGTGGCACACTTGTTATTTACTTTTGATATAAGAACTTTCTGCGATGTCGCTCCGACGTCCGACTATGGCACACTTGTTATTTACTTTTGATATAAGCCCTTTCTGCGATGTCTCTCAGACGTCCGACTGTGGCACGCTTGTTATTTACTTTTGATATAAGCCCTTTCTGCGATGTCGCTCCGACGTCCGACTGTGGCACACTTGTTATTTACTTTTGATATAAGCCCTTTCTGCGATGTCGCTCAGACGTCCGACTGTGGCACGCTTGATTATCTACTTTTGATATAAGCCCTTTCTGTGATGTCGCTCCGACGTCCGACTGTGGCACGCATGTCATTTACTTTTCAATATAAGCCCTTTATGTGGTGTCGCTTAGACGCCCGACTGCGGCATGAATATTTATTTGTTCACCCTTCGAGGCGTCGCTTCAGACACCCGATCGGTTTTCAGTTATTTTGTGGATTTCGGGAGGACTATCGCCTGACTTCCTTATTGTTTAATATTGTCATGCAAGTTCATCATTTGAATGTGCATTACGAATTGCTCATGACGTATTCATGCATGCATTTGTTATATCTTATGTCCGAACTGTCTTGCGAGTACTTTCAAAGTACTCACTTGGCTTGTTGATTTGGCCAGATGTTGACGAAGGCGATCTCATGGATGAAGAATTCAATAGCGAGTCCGACGCCTAGAGGAGTCCCAGTCAGTCTCGTGCGACCCTGGATTTGGTCACTGTGTTATATCCGCTTCCGCTACTCAAATAAATTCATCGAGCCTCACCTCGACGCTTGATGAGCTGCCAGTTTAGGAGACATATTATCCACTCCACTGTGATTTTCCACCACCACTTTTATCTCGAGTCAGTAGTATGCCACCCCACACCATTGTGTCATATCCGCCATTATGTATAATTATTGGCGTATTTGTAATAAATTGTTGAGCACCCCCAGCTCGACCCTGTAATATATTTAATGCTACTGACTTACTGTATCAAGATTTTGTCTACCAGTCAGGAGGGTTTTCCTCATACTGGACTCAAAAGGTCCGTTTCTCAATAAGCATTTTATTGGAAAACCGGTCGTGACAAGCTTGGTACCAGAGCCAGGCTGACTGTAGGAAGCCACTAGGTACGATCACTAATTGGTTATTAGCATATAGAGCTAATTCAAATTTTTGCAAATGTAGTCATTTTCTGACAGTCAGCATAAAATTTATGATCTGACCACTCAGAGTTTTTGCCTACTTTTGTAGATGGCTGGCAACGACTCCGAGTCACAGATGTTCGCCAACATGCCTGATGGGTTCGTCAAGCTTCTCTCCTTCGTCGTCTAGGTCGCGATGGGGCCATCTATGCGCCCAGTATTCACACTCTATCAGCACAAGGTCAACGACAGTCTGACCATGCACCAGGCTGCGGTGTAATTCAAGGGAGGGCGTGTTGAGTTACGCCGCTTCCGGTTCTTGGGGAGAGCCATGCCTACGGAGAAGCATGCTATGCAGATGGCAGCCCGTGAGGCGATAGCTCGTCTCAGGGATGTTCTTCCTTAGATGAAGACTCGTCGTTACCGCTACCTTCCATGCCACGTGCCATACACCTATCACTACACGTTCTCTTGCCCCAGAGGAGAACGAGACGAGGCTTTCGAGATGCTTATCGAGTACCTCCGGGCTCTGGAGGCAGCCTTCGACAACCTGGTGGACGACCTCGTGGCTGCCCGCATGGACTCAGTCCATGGCTGTGCCGCCAACAGGAGGGAGCTCCTGCACACCGCACCGCCACTGACTTTCGTCTCGTCCTCGGCATCTTATGCACCTACCACTCTCGCCACTGCTCGTCGCCTGCCTACCACCGAGGAGTTCAATCAAGTCATTGCGCCCACTCCAGTCCGCTCTGCACCACCCATTGCGCCCACTCCTGTTCGTATTGCTCCGCCTATGGCGCCCGCTCCATCTACTCAGCGCAGCGCTTCACGTCTGAAGCCTATTAGCGAGGAGGAGGTTGAGTCCCCAGCCTCACTGCGCCTCACCCTCGGCAGGGCAAAGGAGATCCTTACTATCTTCGACTGAGTACGCTTAGCCGCCATGCGATGTACCGACTTGTACGATATGTTTATATGTACATAGGTTGTGAGAAGTAGCTTGTTTGAGCATCATGTAGGAACTGGGAGAAGTGCACTAGCCTAAATAACATGTCAGGATTATGTACGCATATCCTGAGTGATGTATTTTATAATTACTGCTTGCGTGTAATATATGTAATGAGCAGTCCTTCTCCGTGCGCAACCAATTATTATCATGAAAAATCCTGGAGCATTTAAAATTTCCCGTATTTATGAATTTATTTATTTCTGTGAATCTTTTCCTTTTCTTATGAGTATTACAAAATTTATCCCCAGAGTGAAAAATGTCTCGTCCTTGGACGCGCTCCATGCCAAATCCGCCAGAGGAAAATTTTGGCACACAACCAAGCAACAATTTCACACAGGGGCAGTCAAGTCAACAGGACAGTGAAACAGCATTTTCCCAAATGTGCCGTCTTTATGAGCAAAGTCAGCAACAACATCAGGAAATGATGAACCAAGTCATCAATATGGGAAATCACCCGTGGACAGTATCAGCAGCAATCCAAGTTGTCTGAGCTACAGAAGACGCGTCCCCAAACATTTTCTCATACTGACAAACCTCTTGAGGCCGAGGACTGGCTTCGAGACATGGAACAAAAATTAATTATTGCACATGTTCAGACCTTGAGAAAGTACTATATGCACCGCACTATCTCACTGGAGCAGCTGCATCGTGGTGGGAAAATTTCCTACACATGCACCCCAACGAAAATGATATAACCTGGGAGGAGTTCAAAGAAGGTTTTCGTGGGGCACACATTCCTAAAATTCTTTTGAAGATCAAGAAGAGAGAATTTGATGACCTCAAACAAAGGACCATGACGGTGAATACAACAGTCTGTTTACTCTGTTGTCTCGCTACGCCAACGAAGAGCGTATGACTGAAAGTAAGAAGATGGAAAAATTCCTAGACGGTCTGGCACCCGCGCTTAAATGCCAGCTAATTGTGCACACCTTCCCAGATTTCAAAACGCTGGTGGATAAGGCAATTACCTTGGAAAATGAGAGACGCAGCTTGGAGGATTTCCGCAAGCGAAAAAGGGACCAGACTAATCTTGCTCGCAACCACCGAAGCAAGACGGATTTTCAGAAAGGTGGGACACACAAACCCACGACAAACGTCTCATGCCCAATCAAGAATTTCCATGCAAGGGACAAGGAGTTCACATATCGCCCAGGCGTTACTTGCTACGCTTGTGGAGAAGAAGGGCACTATGCCAAGCAGTGCCCCAAGCCAAGGAACTCGACCCCAAAGCCGAACAATGGTGGCAATAATTCAGCGCCCAAGCGCAACAATTTCAACCCCAATAACAACCACAGGACAGGTCATCTGAACCACGTGACCAGAGAAGAAGCACAAAATGCCTCAAATATCGTGCTCGGTACGTTTCCTGTCAACACAACACCTGCCACGGTTTTGTTTGATTCTGGAGCTTCTCACTCATTCATTTCGAAGAGGTTTGCTTTGCAAAATAATTTTTCGATGCTTCCCTTGGAAAATCCATGATTGTCAAGTCCCCCGGTATTAAGCAAGTGACTCAGAGTTACTGCCAAGGTGTGGTTATTGAATTTGAAGGATTGAAGTTTCACGCCAACCTTATTGTATTGGAAAATAAAGGACTGGATGTCATCTTAGGGATGGATTGGTTAACCACCAACAAAGGATTTATTAACTGCTTCAACCGGACCGTAATTCTCACCCACCATCACGGGAAGACAATAAAAGTTTCAGCCAAAGAGAGACAAATATCTCGGCAACCGAGATTGAACAAGGTGGATGTTTCGGAGTTAAGCAAAGTTCCAGTAGTGTGTGAATTTCCGGACGTATTTCCCGGAGAACTACCAGGCATGCCACCAGACCGAGAGATAGAATTCAGCATTGAGCTAGCACCCGGAACCACCCCCATATACAAGAAACCATACAGAATGGCACCATCCGAGTTGGTAGAATTGAAGAAGCAAATAAAAGAATTACTGGACAAGGGATATATACGAGCCAGTTCCTCACCTTGGGGTTCATCAATTTTATTTGCCAAGAAAAAGGATGGGACACTGAGATTGTGTATAGACTATCAAGCACTTAACATGGTCACAATCAAGAACAAATACCCAATGCCCCGGATAAATGATTTATTTGATCAGCTCGCTCAGGCCAAGGTCTTCTCAAAAATTGACTTAAGGTCGGGATACCATCAATTAGAAGTGCGAACAGAAGATATCCCTAAGATAGCCTTCACCTCCAGATACGGACTGTATGAGTTCACAGTAATGCCGTTTGGACTAACAAACGCCCCCGCATATTTTGTTCACCTCATGAACAAAGTATTTATGAAGTTTATGGACAAGTTTGTTGTAGTATTCATCGATGATATTCTGATATACTCCAAGACACCGGAAGAGCATCTGAACATCTCGAATTGTACTAGGAGAACTCCGAAACATCAATTATCGCCAAGTTCAGCAAATGTGAATTTTGGCTAAGGCAGTGGGTTTCTGGGCCATGTCTTGACCCAAGAAGGTATCGCCGTAGACCCGGAAAAGGTCAAGGCTGTACTTGGCTGGAAATCACCAGCCAGCGTAACAGACGTACGAAGTTTCTTGGGAATGGCAGGATACTACCGAAGATTTATTGAAGGATTCTCCACCATACCAAAGCCAATGACGCAGTTACTCAAGAAAGACAAGAAGTTTGAATGGACGGAAGCTTGCGAGAAAAGTTTCCAAGAACTAAAAAGGAAATTAACAACAACACCAGTATTAATTGTGCCAGACATACACAAGAATTTTGAGGTATATTGTGACGCATCCCGGAAGGGCCTCGGATGCGTACTGATGCAAGAAGGCAAAGTAGTTGCGTATGCTTCCAGACAACTTCGCAAGCATGAAGAAAATTATCCTACTCATGACCTGGAATTGGCAGCGGTCATCCATGCACTCAAAGAATGGAGACACTTTTTACTTGGAAATCGTTGTGAAATATACACAGACCATAAGAGCCTCAAGTATATTTTCACACAACCAGAACTAAATTTATGACAACGACGCTGGTTGGAATTAGTGAAGGATTATGATGTTGGAATCCACTACCATCCAGGAAAAGCAAATGTAGTGGCAGATGCTCTAAGTCGAAACCCCAGCTCAGACGACGACAACCTATCAAATCTGAGACCTGAATTTCAGCAGGAATTTGCCAAACTCAACTTAATAATGGTCACCGAAGGCAGTGTGTCGAATTTGGAAATACAGCCTACCCTGATAGAAAAGATTAAGGAGGCTCAGCATAGACACCCCAGCATTGAAGGCATAAAACGGAAAGTGAGTTTGGGCAAGGCCTCAGAATTCATCATAGACGAGCAGGGAATATTGTGGTACGGAGAGAGGCTTTGCGTGCCAAATATCGAGGACCTTAAACAACAAATTTTAGCTGAAGGCCACACCGCCCCGTATTCAATCCATCCTGGAGGAACAAAAATGTACAAGGACCTTCAGGAAAATTTTTGGTGGCACGGTATGAAAAGGGACATAGCCACGTTCATTGCATGTTGTGACTCATGTCAACGCATCAAGGCCGAGCACCAGAAACCGGCCGGACTATTACAACCAAATAAGATACCCGAGTGGAAATGGGACGAGATTGGAATGGATTTTATTGTTGGGCTACCTCGGTCACGACACAGGAATGATGCCATATGGGTCATCACAGATAGACTGACTAAGGTGGCACACTTCATCCCCGTGAATACAACCCACGCCACTTAGAAGCTTGCCAGGCTCTATCTTTCCCGTATCGTCTGCTTACATGGAGTTCCAAAGACTATAATGTCGGACAGAGGCACTCAATTCGTCTCCCGATTTTGGGATCAATTACAACAAGCTCTGGGAACTCAACTGGCATTTAGTACCGCATACCACCCCTGCATCGATGGACAAACTGAGAACGTAAACCAAATTCTAGAAGACATCTTGAGAGCATGTGTCCTCACCTATGGAACCAGTTGGGAAGAAAGCTTGCCATACGCAGAGTTCGCATACAACAACAGTTACCAGGCCAGCCTGCAAATGGCACCATTTGAAGCCTTGTACGGGCGGAGATGTCGTACCCCGCTAAATTGGTTAGAGACCGGAGATAGCCGTATCTTCGGCCCAGACATGCTCAAAGAAGCCGAGGAAAAGGTCAAGCTAATCAAGGACCGACTCAAGATAGCTCAAAGCCGACAGAAGAGTTATTACGATCGAAAACATCGTGGAGTCAGATTCGAACCCGGTCAGTTTGTGTACCTACGAGTATCTCCTATGAGGGGCCTTCAACGATTCAAGATTAAGGGGAAGCTAGCACCACGATTCATCGGACCATTCTGTATAGTGGCACGAAGAGGCACGGTAGCCTACCAGCTAGACTTACCCGAAGAATTATCCGATATCCACGACGTGTTCCACGTCTCGCAGTTGAGGAAGTGCATAAGCAACCCAGAGAAGCAAGTGTCCCATGAAAACATTGACGTGCAACCAGACCTCACCTATCGGGAACATCCAATAAAAATATTAGAGGAGTCTGAAAGTAGGACCCGACAGAAAACCATCAGGTTTTTCAGAGTTCAGTGGAGCAATCACACCGAGAGTGAAGCAACTTGGGAAAGAGAAGATTTTCTTTGGACAGAGCACCCACACTTATTTGAGGATCAGCTGAAATCTCGGGGACGAGATTTTTCCTAAGGGGGTAGGTGTTGTGACACTCCAAAAAAAATATTCGGTTTTCAACAAAAACTTTGTTGGATTTGAAGAAGGTCTTTTAAATCCTTCCAAAAACCTGTCTCTCAAAACTTTTCCCCTTGGCAAGGATCTTATTTTTGGTATCTTCTTCAACCCTGGTGTTTGATTATTAAAAACCTTTCTTCTGATTGTTCCCTTCCCAATTTATTTTTTTTGGAATTTATTTTCTTCTAAAAGAAACCCTAGGAGTTTTGGGACTTCTCTTATATTGAAACCACCCATGGTTTTACCATGCCTCATGTGGTAAATCCTCCCAAAACCCCCTCCCTCCACTTTGGGGCAATCCAAACATTCTGTTCCAACAAGTCCAACCCATTTTTGGATTTTATTTCATTTGTTTTATTCCCCAAACAATTCTGTCAATTATTTTAAGCCTAGATGATTTACAAAGGAAGTACCTAATTTCCTTTGAGTTTTGATCTCAAACCAACTCCTCTGGATAGTCTTTAGCACCCCCAACCTAGATCCATCAAGATCCACTCTTCCTCTTTTCAAAATTTTCAAGTTTCAACCTCTGCAAGTTTGGACCAGATTTGTCAAATTTGGTGAAACTCATATTTTCTCTTCTCCAAAAATTCTACCAAAATTCAGGCATCCCCCAGATGCAATGAGAGGCCACCCCACCAAAAATCATATCAAGGAAAATTCCCCACATGCCAAAATCATTTCGTCGAACACTTGGTCGGCACTGTTCCTGTACACTTTCAGAAAGTTCAGAGTTTCAGAGATTTCAGTGTCGTTTTTCGTCAGAGAGTTGTCATCGATCACCTGAGCGCCCTGGCACGTTGCGCACGGCCTCTCCTCCTTGACCAGAGCACCGCATGCTCTCTTGGACGGACACAGGTGTCTGTGGCGGCGAGCATCACCGACGCCGGCAGCTTCTGCGGTGGCAGAGCCACCCGTGGCGGCCAGCGGGGGCCTGAGCCAGCTTGCCACGCCATCCAGCGCCGCCCAACGCCCCCTAGCCCTCCGCGTGGCCTCATGCATGCCAACGCACACCGCAGCACTGTCGCCGTGGCCCGGCAAGCACAGGGCGCGCCCTCTACCGCCGACGGGCCCGCGCAGCCCCGTTCCGTCGAAGCCACCCAGAGAGCCTAATCTAAGCTTGGTTAGCACCTAAATGGAACCGGTGGACCTCCACGTTCACGCCCAACTCCCTAAACTCCCCGACCAAGCACTGCGCCGCCGTAACCATCGCCGGAGATCCCCGTTCTCGGCCACCGCCTCGGATCGCCTATAAAAGGAAGCCCCGAGCTTGTTCTCGAGCACACACCACCACTGCACCCGACCAACACCCCGCCAAGCCACTAGGAGGACCTCGAGGAGGTCTCCTCCCCCAACTCTGGCCGCCCCGATCCGCCTCGGCCACCAGCTCGATCCACTCCGGTGAGGCCATCCCCGATGCCCAAACCTCGTCAGTAGCCTCCTCGAGCACCCAGTGAGCTAACCCAAGCTTCAATTTGACCTTCGCAGCCCTCCCCGACGAGATCCAACTCCACCCGAGCCGCCGTCCGCCGGAGCAAGGGCCGCCGTTGACGTGGTGCTCGCCGGCGACCACCACCACCACTCACCAACGCGGAAGGACACGCTGAGCACGTAGGTACCTCCCGATCCCCCTGCCTCGCCGTGGATCGCCGCCGGCGACCACCGCAGCTCTCGAGCGCCGACGAGCTCTGTTCTCCCCGTTTGAAAATTCAAACCTGACGGGTGGGACCCCCCCCCCCCCGTCAGCCTCTCTTTTCTTTTTTTTCGAAACGTTTTCTGAAAATGTATTCGGGCTAATACGCTTTCAATCTGAAGCGTTTTTCTGGTCTTTTCTATTCAGCCCCCTGAGAAGTTTTTGTTTCATTACAGAAAGGTCCCTGGATTAAAACCCTTATAACTTTTAAACAGAAAAGGATTTTTGATTGATTCCTTTTCTGTCCTCTTTAAAATTTTGTCTAGTTTTTTATCAGATTTATTTGAAAAATATTTGGAGTACTTTTGTGCACCTCACGGTATTTACGATAGTGTGTGTATTTCTGTATACCGTAGATACCGAAGGGGGTGACGGAACCGCGAACTTCACCGAGCTAGGCTCCGACTACTCCGAACCAGGCAAGCATGTTTGAACTTTTGATATGATGAGTGTCTTGGCATGTTTGCATTAAGTAGTTGCATGGCATGTTTATGAACATCACGATGAATGTTATATTGCATGCAAAGTTGATGCAAGTGAGTTTCGAAAATCCATAAGTTGTTGGATATGAGTTTGCATGGCCATGAGATGGCACGAGGATGGGTAAGATGGCAGTGTTGTAGCATGCCAGTCTTATGCCAGGTTATTTGACTCGAGTGTCAACATGAATCAGTCCAGTTTCCATTCGTTTTTCCTTCCTGTACTACCACATGTTTTCCGCAAGGGATATGGCTTAGTAAGTTGCAAACCGCTTTCCTGGTACACACCAAATCGAGAGGCCGTGATGAGGGTTCCATGGCCCTGGATTAAAGCCAGTCATCCGGTCAGGGGGCATGGGTGTTTCCGGTTAGGACCGAGAGGGGGGCACCCCTTAGAGCGCGCGTATATAAATTTGATCCCATGCTATTCGAGATTGTGATCTCCCCGTCTCAAAGTTTTTCTTGAACGCTATCTAGGGTGATTCCTGGCATCGTGAGGTGGGATGGGTGTGTACTGGTTAGATGTGTTTCTTCCGAAATACCGTAAACGGAACTAGTCCTTCGTGACTACGGAAATCCGTTGGTTGTGGGCAATTTAGTACAAACTCTGCAGAGTCAAAAATCCTTGAAATCATCTTATCCATGTCCAAGTACTGTGTTCAACTTATCTTGTCAAGTGTCAGTCTCGGTGACAGAAACTCCGGAGAACCACATGAGTGTTTAGTCGGTTAAATGTTTATTCATGTGAATGGACTAACCCGTTTATTACTATGTGTTGAATATTTCCTATGAGTATTATATTTTGTGAGTTTAATAGATATGAATAATGAATTTAAGCCCTTTCTGCGATGTCACTCAGACGTCCGACTGTGGCACGCTTGTTATTTACTTTTGATATAAGCCCTTTTTGCGGTGTCGCTGAGACGTCTGACTGTGGCACGCTTGTTATTTACTTTTGATATAAGCCCTTTCTGTGATATCGCTCCGACGTCCGACTGTGGCACGCTTGTTATTTACTTTTGATATAAGCCCTTTCTGCGATGTTGCTCAGACGTCCGACTGTGGCACGCTTGTTATTTACTTTTGATATAAGCCCTTTCTGCGATGTCGCTCCGACGTCCGACTGTGGCACACTTGTTATTTACTTTTGATATAAGCCCTTTCTGCGATGTCGCTCCAACGTCCGACTGTGGCACGCTTGTTATTTACTTTTGATATAAGCCCTTTCACGATGTTGCTCGGGACGTCCGATCGTGGCACGCTTGTCATTTACTTTTGATATAAGCCCTTTCTGCGATGTCGCCCGACGTCCGATCGCGGGCACACTTGTTATTTACTTTTGATATAAGCCCTTTCTGCGATGTCGCTCGGGCGTCCGATCGTGGCACGCTTTGATTATCTACTTTTGATATAAGCCCTTTACGTGATGTCGCCCGACGTCCGATCGCGGGGCACGCATGTCATTTACTTTTCAATATAAGCCCTTTATGTGGTGTCGCTTAGACGCCCGACTGCGACATGATTATTTATTTGTTCACCCTTCGAGGCGTCGCATCAGACACCCGATCAGTTTTCAGTTATTTTGTGGATTTCGGGAGGACTACCGCCTGACTTCCTTATTGTTTAATATTGTCATGAAAGTTCATCATTTGAATGTGCATTACAAATTGCTCATGACGTATTCATGCATGCATTTGTTATATATTATGTCCGAACTGTCTTGCGAGTACTTTCAAAGTACTCACCTGGCTTGTTGATTTGGCCAGATGTTGACGAAGGCGATCTCATGGATGAAGAATTCAATAGCGAGTCCGACTCCTAGAGGAGTCCCAATCAGTCTCGTGCGACCCTGGATTTGGTCACTGTGTTATATCCGCTTCTGCTACTCGAATAAATTCATCGTGCCTCACCTCGACGCTCGATGAGCTGCCAGTTTAGGAGACATATTATCCACTCCACTGTGATTTTCCACCGCCACTTTTATCTCGAGTCAGTAGTATGCCACCCCACATCATTGTGTCATATCCGCCATTATGTATGATTATTGGCGTATTTGTAATAAATTGTTGAGCACCCCCACCTCGACCCTGTAATATATTTAATGCTACTGGCTTACTGTATCAAGATTTTGTCTACCAGTCAGGAGGGTTTTCCTCATACTATACTCAAAAGGTCGGTTTCTCAATAAGCATTTTATTGGAAAACCGGTCGTGACAGCCGGAACATCCTCGGGAGTGCAAGTACTCTTTGTTCATGCAATCCTCGCAGGATACGCCTCCAGATGCCGGCTCCACCCAAGCTCAACTACCTAGCCAGAGTCATCCAATGCTGAGCCCGGCAACACTAGGGGTGGTGCTCAGGGAGGGTCTGACAGACCCACCACCACCTCAGCCCACCAAGAAGAAGTAGAGGAAGAGACCGGCGGCAAGAAAATCCAATAAAGCTGGCAATGTTGGTTCTAGCAGCCAGCAGCCTTCGACCAAGGTTGACCAAGTACCGATGAAACATGCGCCATTAATCCATGTCGCGGGAGAGCCAATGGTACCGGCGAATGCACTAGCTGCCATAGAAGGGGATCTCAGGAGACTCCATGACCATGTGCTATCAACAGAGAAAAGCCTCCTCGCCTCGGATGATCCAGGATACCCACTTTATACGGTTCATGTGCCGAGCAGTTGCAAGATGTATGTCCACACATGCCCCGCGGACCTCTTCTTCCTGAGGTTTGATTACATCTTCCGGATGTTTCAAATGAGGACACTCGATTTACATTCGTCTACTTTGTATGCGCTGCACATGAACTACATCACAACAGAGAGCAAGTCACCGGTCTTGCTGTCGCGGACCCATACTACATGCATGAGGGCTTCTTGTCACCAACGATGCCAACCGTCAATATCGAAGTCGATACATCGAAGAATTCTTGGTCAGCAATAATGACAAAGGCGATTCTCCTACCTTATCATCCCGGTAAGTCATCCATGGATAGCACTATAACACATACATCCTTTCGTGCATTTCAATAGTTACTTTGCACGCATGGAGGCTAAACTTGATCGTGTATTTTGCTTGGCGGGGGTGTCGTGCCGTTCTCATTGTTCTTTACCCGCATTACTCCCGCGCTCTATATTTGGACCCGTCGAAGAACATACAGAAGAAATATTACACACACATAAAGTATGTTTTGGACAGAGCTATGCTGGGCTTCACATGCGGGTGGCTACATCCAACACAAAAAAAACAAATAAGGCGGGCTTTGTTTCACCCATAAGATCGACTTACATTGCATCCGACAACCGACAAGAAGTGAGAATGATGGATTCTCGTCATCCATCTAATGATGGAGTACAGAAGGGATGTGCAATCACTTTGCATGAAACCTTCATCCGATACCCATATCTAGAGATGGGCCGAAGCCTTTGGAGCCGTGCCGGATAATCGACTTCGAAATGATTTCTACCGGATCCAACAGGAAATTGCGTCCATCATCATCAAAGATGTCCTCGAAGAGAATGGGATGTTCTACGCCAGCCCAATATCGTGAGCTGACCTCCGAACCCGCATTGCCCTACAGCGTCAGGACATGACGCCTTTCACTAAGCTTGGGTCTGTCCTCCCGGATATGGACAGATGGGAAGAGTGCTGCGCTTAAAAACAATGTGTCATTTAGTTACTTGTTACTTTACATGCAGCGAAACTTTGAATCTCTCAATCTGTGAAACTATTAGATGTATGGTGTCGCGCTCTAGTTAATTACTTTCGATGCGATAAAATTTGTTAACTATGTTTACTATATATGTTGCTTCTATTTCATAACTGTTTTGTTGAATTCACTTCATGGTATATATATGTGCATCTCGGCGGTATATAGATAAGCGATGGCGAGGAAGTGGTATGCCGTGTATGTAGGGCATGTTCGGGTGTGTATGATGAGTGGCAGTGTCGGGCCCAAGTCTCGGCTTCTCCGCGGAAGCGAGAAAGGGTTTGATAGCGAGCGAAGCGAAGCTAGTTACTTGAGATTCATAGCAAACCAGGGGATTCCGAACCAGCGCCGCTACAAAAACTACTACATAATACCGCTTTGGATCATCGTGATCGCTCTTATCATGTATGTCTTAGTTTAGGTAGATGATGAAACATGTGTCTACGGTGACAATGTAAGATACATGTCATCATTATAACTTGTATTGCTATTTCGAGATGATGATGAGATCGACATCATTTGTGTTGAGACTATGTTGATATGATGAGACTATGTTGTACCACTTCGATGATGATGATGAGACATTCCTTTTTCATATAGTTCCAGTGTATGTGTATGTTGTAACTGTATAAAACATGTAAAAATACGAATACAGCAACATAAAAAAAGAAAATACTAGCAGTAGCGTGGGGTATTGGAGTAGTAGTAGCGCTGCTTACCAAGAGCGTTTGTTTGTTGGGCCACGCTACTAGCATTACCGATGAGCGATGGGCGAGGCGCCATGCTAGATAGAGATAGCAGTAGCGGGTTCAAACAAGCGCTACTACTAAAAAATAGATGTAGCGCCGTAGCAGTAGCGCGCCCACCCGCGCTACTAATAGCCAAATAACCAGCGCTACTGATAAGGGTTTTCCTAGTAGTGGATCATCCTACGGTATGCCACCCAGGCTCAAAGGGATCATAAGATTATTCATGCTAGAAACTTCCGTGTGCAGCCACAAGCCAATATGGGCCCTGGCATAGTTGAGTAAGTTGCATGAAGCTCTTCAAGAGGTAGACTAGCAGATATAGTGGGTTGTAGGTGGTACTGTCTACCCAGAGTAGAGAGTTAATGCTTCAGAAAGACTATGTCTCGAGTCTCCGATCATGGATGTGTTCGAGTCTTGTGGGGAAAAGTGCGCAGTCCTTTGCAGAGTGTATAAACTAATCATGGTTAGTCGTGTCCCCGGTTATGGACATCTTGAGTATCTGTTCTTGGATTATCATGTTGATCTCATCACTCTAAATAAATTTGATTGGGTTTAATGATGATGCTTAATTGGGATTGATTTGGAGGAACCTTCTCAATGTTTAACAACCACCATGATAGTTAAATAAAATGTATTCCCTTGTTGTAGGGGAAAATTGGCTTTATGCAAAACTGTAACCATAGAGCTTTCCACCAGACATATATGCATGTAGTGATAGCATTCATTCTGTTCATTACTCTATGTGCTACATTGCCAGCATATTACAAGTGCTGGCCCGTTTCGGGCTGCAACATTTCATGTTGCAGACTTTTCAGACGACGAGTAAGGTGCCATAGGTCGTTGTTGTTCACTCAGCTATGTCATTGGAGTTGATGGACTCACTTTATCTTCCAAGCCTTCCGATGTTATCGTTTTTAGATGGCCTTAAGCCATATTATTGTAATAAGTTCTCTTTTGAGACACTACTAGAAAAACCACTACTAATGGCGCACCTAATTTGGCCATTAATGGCGCATCACTGGTGCGCCATTAATAGCACGCCATTAGTAATTTTTACTAATGGCACACCACCTGGTGCGCCATTAGTATCTCAGTATACTAATGGCGCACCGCTGGTGCGCCATTAGTATAGGCCAGGTGCGCCATTAGTATGCCTCCTGTGGGCATGTATACCAGTGCTTTGGCATACTAATGGCGCACCACCCGGATGCGCCATTAGTAACCGCGGCATACTAATGGCGCACTACCCAGTGATGCGCCATTAGTATGAATATTAGGTTTTTTTTCTGTTTTTTGCACAGGTTACAAAATGTATAATTTGACAAAATATAGACAGCACACATCAACAATAGATTCATCAAATACAATAGAAGATTAGTCTTTGAATACAATTCATCATATTAGTCTCCGAATACAATTCATCATATTAGTCTCCGAATTGAAAAGACCGAACAAAGATAGAACATTATATTACAAGTCTCGAGACCGCGAGTAGCGAGTTTGTCTTCACATTACCAGTCGATATCGATCATCTAAACTACCATCACATAGAAGAGAGTTGCGGTCATCACGATGAGCATCATCACGATGAAACTCGTCTTCATCCGGTTCCTCCAACGCTCCCTCCCTCTCCCGCTAGATAGCGGGCGATCTAGATTCGCCTCGCCCTAGTGGTGTACCTTTGTATGCTATTACCGCTGAATCGGTGAACCTGTCTCCGACACTCCTCCCAGTCATCGAGACTCAGGAACCTTACCCTTGTACACGACATACGTCGGCATCGCTATGCACTAGCCAAACGTAAACGTTAGTACCAATTCACAGACAATACATAAGCAATATATAAGTATGCAAATGAACGATCGAAGAGAAAAGCAAGACATTAATAGCATCGATTACATCTAAGTTGAACGACTCTCAAACCAAAGAGACATACTACAAGTTCATTAAAGTTTAATTACAACATGAGCCAATCGATGTTTCAGAACTAGACAACTCGACTCAAGGGATCGGAGCGTGGATGAAGCCGCCGTCTATCGTGGGAGTCATGAAAGAACGGGCGTTGTCATCCTGCATTTGTAGCATTGTGTCGATGTCACCGTTGACGGTTGATTTCTGAGGTAGAACTGCCCCGAGGTACGGCGACATCTTGATGGATGATTTCCGCAAACTCCGATTGGATGCGAAAGAATTCTTATCGGAGGTTCGCGCCTGGATTGCCGACACGCCGCGCCCAATCTTGGAGTTTACTCGGTAGCGAAGTTGATGATGGTCCCGCACGATCGCCGCATGTGATGGATGGCGAGTAGGCACCCTTCGACCGCCAAAGCGGCTGCTTGACGCAGCGAACGTCGTATTGTGGGAGAACACGTGCTTGCCGATTTTACGAATAGGCCTGGTGAAGGTGCCTCCAGATTTGGCGAGGCGGGAGAACATCATCAAGAACCTTCTTGACATTTGTGTAGTCTACGTTCGATCGACGGTCCGGGTCAAAATACGTGGCCATGGAATATTTGGGGCTTAGGAGGATGAGCGGCAACGGTGTCACTACAGAAAACACGGAATGTTAAAAGAAAACGATCGAAATGTAAGAATTCATATGTTACGGGCGGTTGAGGGAGGACTTACTCGGGAAAGTAAGGCACGAGGAAGTTATCCTTATCTTGGTTTGCCGAATGACGCCTTCGAGGTAAGAACTCGCGACTTGCGGTCCCAGCGCTGCCCAAGATCTTGGCACGCATGTAGAAGGGGTCAACTATCACGATGTCCGGGTCTTGTCGCTAATGATCCGTGATCTCCATACTCACGAAAATAGCCGAGCGAAGGTGTAGTGCAGCGGATGAAGGTTCAACATAGCGTGGATGTCATCACAACGCAGGACGATCGTACGCCCGATGGAGTTATCCACAAAGCTGTGAGGCACACGGTGGATCTTCCAGTACGGCAAGTCCCAGAAAACAGACCTCGTTTTCCATACCTTCAGCAGCAGCTCTGGCGCCTTTCGCTTCTTTCCCGGCTCTGGCGCCTTTTGCTTCTTTCCCGGCAGTGGGCAGCCTTTCCAATTTTTCAACAGCTTGTCTATTTCCTCGCCGCTCCTCGTGACACAGGCGTTTTGGGTTCGGTTTCACCATCGAACAGATCCTTGCGTTTCCTCCACGGGTCATCGTCGCGAAGCCACCTTCGATGTCCCATGAACACGGTTTTCAAGACCGGGATCTCTATCTAGCTGGCGATACGTTGTGTCATCCATGCACCTTACGCATCCGGAAAATCCGTGGACTACCTGCCCGCGAGATATCCGTGAATCGAGATAGTCGTGCACCGTCGTGAGCAAGGCGGCTCTCATAGGGAAATATTCTTTCTGCGGCGCCCCACGATTGGCTGGCGTTTTCCACAGCGTGTCAAGCTCCTCTTCAGCAGCCCCAGATACTGATTGATGTCGTTCCCTGGTTGTTTCGCCCTTCAATTAGCATACTCATGTGAATATACTTCCTCTTCATGCACAACAGGGGGAAGGTTGTACATCCACAAAAACACAGGCCAGGTGCTATGTGTGCTTCTCTGGCTGCCAAACGGATTGACTCCATCGGTGCTCGCGCCCAGCCACGATGTTCCTTGATCGCTCCCAAATTCCGAGTCTTCGGTTCAACGCTTACACCGCTCGCATCCTTAGGGTGACTCAGCATCTTGTCTTTTTTATCTATCTCCGGATCATTTGCGTCATCTTCCCGCTTCTTCTCCTCCCTATCCGCGTGCCAACGCAGGAGCTTTGCTACCTTAGGGTCCGCGAAATAGCGCTGCAGACGAGGAGTGATCGGAAAGTACCACACCACTTTTCGAGGAGCTTTCTTCCTCTTCTTGTATCGAGTGACGCGCGACACCGGACATATGGTAGACTCGCGTGCTCGTCCCGATAAATGATGCAATTGTTCATGCACACATGGTATTTCACGGCGGTAAATCGAGAGGACACACGATTTTCTTCGCCTCTCCAAACTGGTCGGCACTTGTTCCCCTTGGGAAGACGTTCGTGCGAATGACATGTTCTCGTCGAAGCACGCGCCGGTCATTTTGTGTTTTACCTTCATCTCGAGCCATGAGCGTTACTTTCAGCGGTATCCTCGGCCTGCATCCTTCATACAATGGAGTAACGCGTCTAACTCAAGTTGATCCATCTTGGCTTTCTCTCGGCGGCAGCTCTTGCGTTATCCGTCCGCTTGAGAAGCAGCTCTTGAATATGAGGGTCCTGCACCCAGCCCATCGATGGTCCAGCGTCGTCGCTCCGCCGCATCATCATCTTCATGATCATGCCCGTCGCCTGCTCCGCATCTTCCTCATCATCATGTCCTGCATCTTCTACATGATGATGTGTACAGCATCACGTCGTGATCATCTCCTGGGGATTCTTCGTCTTCTCGCCCGCCCAAGCCGCGGTGGTTGTCTTGCTGCCCTTCCTCATTTCTTGCCCAGCCCGCATGGATTACTTCGTAGTCATCTTCATCACCTTGCCACCGATAGCCATCCATGAAACCACGCAACAGCAGGTGGTCCCGCACCTGCCCGGAATCCGGGTCCGCAATAAGGCTCTTCAGCTTGCATCTTCGACACGGACATCTTATCTCCGTCTCGTTCTTTTGAAGCATCTCGGCCTTCGCGGACCTCAAAAACCTATTCACGATGCCTTCGGTCATCGTCCAGGACCATGGTCGTCATGGGTAGAGCAAAACGATATTTTAGAACCAAACAAAATTTGGCATGACTTTCCCTAAAATAGGACCAAAAAGAATGCTTAATGCCAAAATTCTCGCTTAAACGGAAATGAATCAACATTCCGCAAAATATTGGCAACTATCGCATTTCAAATACCGGTACACCTCCAAACACAAACACATATGCAACACCACAAACATATGCAACACCACTAACATACATAGATCTAGCTAGGCAGTAAAAAGTGCATGTGCACATTGTTGTAGGGAGAACAACCTAAATATAACTTCCCCTTACTTACCTATTAAAACAAGGTAATTTAACCACTTAATTTGAATGAATCTATGGTGGAAATGAGGTGAAAAAGAGGAGGCACCCGAGACAAGGAGGAGGTGGAGAGAATGAAGTGGGGAGAAAGTGAGTGTGTGGGTAGGAGAGGCTGTCCCAAATATCTTGTTGTTGCCCACTTACTAATGGCGCACCTCTTGCATGGTGCGCCATTAGTAGTTACAACTACTAATGGCGCACTTAAGCAGGATGCGCCATTAGTATGTTTGGTTAGGCGCACTAGTTCAAAAAAAAATCTATACTAATGGCGCACCTTGCACAGTGCGCCATTAGTAGTTACAACTACTAATGGCGACTTGGGCAGGATGCGCCATTAGTATGTTTGGACAAAGCGCACTAGTTAAAAAAAATTTGATACTAATGGCGCACCTTTGCATGGTGCGCCATTAGTAGTTTAAACTCTAATGGCGCATCAGAAGGTGGTGCGCCATTAGTATATACTAATGGCGCACCATCTTTCTGGTGCGCCATTAGTGTCAATCCCATCTATAGCCCTTTTTCTAGTAGTGAGACATGCGATGTAATAAGTGTGTGATTGAAACTCTGTTATAAATCCTCAAGTACTATGCATGTCAGCATTACCGATCCATGGATGACATTGATGCACAGAGACTAGACTGTTTGAGGTCTGGTCGCTACAAGATGGTATCAGAGCACACGCTGACTGTAGGACACGACCACTAAACTAAAACCATAGGTCACTCCTCTCTTCTCATTTCTGACTCCTCTCCTCTTTTCTACTCTATAGGATGGCGGATGCAAGGAACAAGTTTACACAACCGGATGAAGACACTCCTTTTGGACGACACTTGAAGGAAGTTACTAGGTACCTAAACATTGGAATACCAAGCTTCACTGGGACCTACATCACCACTTTACCAGAAGAGGAGTGTTGGATGATTCGAGTTCAAGTTCCAGGAAGGACGTTCATGCCAGTCACTGAGCCCATAGAGTTTTCCTTTGATGCACCAACCTAGAGTTTAGGAAAAAGCATGGCAGCCCACATCACCATGGGACGCATTGGAGAAGTTTACCACAAGGATCTCAAGGATACTATCTACCAGATTTGTGGGCGCCGAGATGAGCAATGGGATATGATCAGCACCAGGAGGGACAAGTCCATTGCAGCTTTCATCCAGGAGTTAAACCAGCACATTGGTCGCTAGGAGAACCAGATGTGCGCATGCATGATAGATCTGAAGAAGGCAATGGTCAGGATCACGGAGCTGGATGAAGAACTCAAGTCTACACGCGATGGATATGAGGAGGAAATGATGATACTCCTGGAGAAAAATGACGATTTGACGAGGAAGCTAGGAGTATTCATGGGAGACCCCGCGCCAGGAGGAGAAGACGACGATTCAAAGGACATTCGTGATGACCCACAAGTGTAGGGGATCTATCATAGTCCTTTCGATAAGTAAGAGTGTCGAACCCAACGAGGAGCAGAAGGAAATGATAAGCGGTTTTCAGTAAGGTTTTCTCTGCAAGCACTGAAATAGTACGTGATAGATAGTTTTGTGATAAGATAAATAGTAACGAGCAAAAAGTAAATAAAGTGCAGCAAGGTGGCCCAATCCTTTATGTAGCAAAGGATAAGCCTGGACAAATTCTAATAATGAAGAAGGAGCTCCCGAGGACACATCGGGAATTATCGTCAAGCTAGTTTTCATCACGTTCATAAGATTCGCGTTTGGTACTTTGATAATTTGGCAAGCATCTGCAACTACAAAAAGGAGTATTAAGGTAAACCTAACCACAGCATTAAACATAAGGGTCCGTATCAACCCCTAATGAAGCAACGCAAAAACTAGGGTTTAAGCTTCTATCACTCTAGCAACCCATCATCTACTTATTACTTCCCTATGCCTTCCTCTAGGCCCAAATAATGGTGAAGTGTCATGTAGTCGACGTTCACATAACACCACTAGAGGAGAGACAACATACATCTCATCAAAATATCGAACGAATACCAAATTCACATGACTACTAATAGCAAGACTTCACCCATGTCCTTAGGAACAAACGTAACTACTCACAAAGCATATTCATGTTCATAATCAGAGGGGTAATAATATGCATGAAGGATCTGAACATATGATCTTCCACCAAGTAAACCAAATAGCATCAACTACAAGGAGTAATCAACACTACTAGCAACCCACAGGTACCAATTTGTGGTTTTGATACAAGATTGGATACAAGGGATGAACTAGGGTTTGAGATGAGATGGTGCTGGTGAAGATGTTGATGGAGATTGACCCCCTCCAGGGTAGAGGATCGTTGGTGATGACGTTGGTGATGATTTCCCCCTCCCGGAGGGAAGTGTCCCGGCAGAACAACTCCGCCAGAGCCCTACATTGATTCCGCCAAGGTTCCGCCTCGTGGCGGCGGAGTTTCGTCCCGTAAGCTTGCCCACGATTTTTTCTAGGGGAAAACCCTTCATATAGCAGAAGATGGACGCCAGAAGCCCACCAGGGGCCCCAGGAGATAGGGGGTCGCGCCCTAGGGGGGCGCCCCTGTCTCCTGGACAGGGTGTGGGCCCCCTGGCCTATTTCTTTTGCCCAAAAATTCTTATTAAATCTAAAAAGTTGTTTCGTGGAGTATCAGGTCTTTTGGAGTTGTGCAGAATAGGTTTCCATCGTTTGCTCCTTTTCCAGCCAGAATTCCAGCTGCCGGCATCCCCCCTCTTCATGGTAAACCTTGTAAAATAAGAGAGAATAGCCATAAGTATTGAGATATAAAGTGTAATAACAGCCCATAATGCAATAAATATTGATATAAAAGCATGATGCAAAACGGATGTATCAACTCCCCCAAGCTTAGACCTCGCTTGTCCTCAAGCGGAAGCCGAAATCGAAAAATATGTCCACATGTTTAGAGATAGAGGTGTCGATAAAAGTAAAATACGGACATGAGGGCATCATGATCATTCTAATAACAGCAACATATATGGATTTTGTCATATGATTTCCTATGTTCAAGTAATAAGCAATTCACAATGTCAAGTATGGTTCAAAAACTTCATTGGGAACTAACAAACTATAATCTCAGTCATTGAAGCAATTGCAATTTATCGTAACATTAGAAAGAGTCAATAATAGAGCTTTTCAGCAAAGTCACATACTCAACCATCTTGTAGTCCCCTATAATTGTTAACACTCACGCAATACTTGTGGTTATAAAGTTTCAGCCGGACACTGAGAAAGATAGGGGCTTATTGTGTTGCCTCCCAACATATTCACCTTTAGGTGATGTCAACAATAATAGCCTATGCCAACTTACATCCAATTCGATATATGTATCATGATCTTTCAAACATGAGGAGCTTGCCAAAGGAAAAAAAATTAAAAAGGGAAAGGTGAGTGAGGGAGTCCTGGATTAGGGGGTGTCCGGATGGCCGGACTATGACCTTTGGCCGGACTCCCGGACTATGAAGATACAAGATTGAAGACTCCTTCCCGTGTCCGGATGGGTCTTTCCTTGGCGTGGAAGGCAAGCTTGGCGATACGATATGAAGATCTCCTCCCATTGTAACCGACTCTGTGTAACCCTAGCCCTCTCCGGTGTCTATATAAACCGGAGAGTTTTAGTCCATAGGACGAACAACAATCATACCATAGGCTAGCTTCTAGGGTTTAGCCTCTCTGATCTCGTGGTAGATCCACTCTTGTACTACCCATATCATCAATATTAATCAAGCAGGAGTAGGGTTTTACCTCCATCGAGAGGGCCCGAACCTGGGTAAAAACACCGTGTCCCTTGTCTCCTGTTACCATCCGCCTAGACGCACAGTTCGGGACCCCCTAACCGAGATCCGCCGGTTTTGACACCGACATTGGTGCTTTCATTGACAGTTCCTCTGTGTCGTTACCGTCAGGAAGGATGCTGCACCCCGTCTTTAAAGACGGCGCTATTGCTAAAGGAGCTTTGGCTGTCGGCCAAACTCTCCGGCTAGGCAGTTTTTTGATGACCGCCTGTTCGGCCGCCGTGCCGACGATGACCTCTAGGGCCATCGAAAGCAATCTTCACATCAGCTCAGAACTTGCCGAGCAGTTAGATCCGATGGAGCTCTCTTCCCTGAATGAGCTCTTGGATCGCATTGCCGCCCTGGGAGTCGCTACAGATTACAGCCAGATTGGGATTAAACCCGATCAGAGAGAGATCGACTCCCCAGGTCACCCACCACGTTGAAGTGGTGGAAGAACAATGCGGCGAATCTTCGCCCGTTCTAAGGACCAGCTGTGTCCGGATTCCCGACCCCTCCAAGCCGGACACCCGCGGAGGGGAGCATGTGGCCCAAGCCCTGAACCTAAAGTCAGGCAGCAGGCCTGATTCATTGAATAATGTCCAAGAAAGCAAGCTTCCGAATTCGGAAATTTCTTGGCCCCTGAATCTTATATCGGGCGAGGTTCCAGATTTAAATCCAGCCGCCCACCCAACTATAAGGGATCTATCCCAAATACGGCAAGAGCCTGGGGAAACAGTACACCACTATTGGGCCAGATTCCTCCTGGTTATGAACAGGATAAAGGACTGCCGTGAGAAAGAAGCAATTTCATTCTTCTGTAACAACTACACGGACATCGGAATCCTCAATGCCATAAGTCGCCGCGAAATTACACGCTTCGCCGACTTGACATCCATAGTATGAAAGTACTGTGCGACAGAAAGCGTTCGGAAAACCGAAACTAAATTCTAGGACAATCCGGCCCTGAATACAATACGAGTCCGAAACAAAAGGGCGCATTATCGCCAGGCACCTGAGCCAAACAGCAAAAAACAAAAACCCTCTATAGGGTATGGGACCGTATTGGAGGGATGGCTCAATGGACCCTGTAAAATTCATAGTTCAGGGGAAGTCACACCAACTCACAGCCTTAGAGCATGTTGGATACTCCGGCAGGTGGCCAGAAGTGGTGAGGAGCTTCTAACTCCAGAATCCGCAGAGCACCACCCCAGAAAAGCCAGTACGGTGTCGATTGTCTTCGAGACCTTCGCATCAAACAATGCGAGGAAACGAACGCTCCGCAGCCTTACCGAAGTCTACCAAGTAGCAACAATAAACACATGGAGTGACACGGCTATTACCTTTAATGCCAGTGACGAACCTAAATTCCGGACAGCCCGAGCACCAGCCGCATTGGTCCTCAGTCCGATAGTGGACGGCTTCCGACTTACAAAGGTACTCATGGACGGCGGCAGCGGACTTAACCTCATCTACGAGGAAACCCTGCGAAAAATGGAAATAGACTGGAGTCGCATTGAGCGAAGCAACACAACCTTTAGAGGAATAATACCAAGCCCGGACCCAACGGAATCATCACTCTTGCTAGTGATCCGGACATAAAGGCCCGCCACGAAAACAAGATAGCCCGACCGCCCTCGAGGCATTATCCGGTTCTAGCGCCGAGGAACTAATCTGCGTTGCGCCCACGGTGGACAGGGACGATGTGATACTAGATAAGAGATCCAAGTCCACCTCTTTTAAACCAGCGGACGAAATAGTCAAATTCCAAGTCCATCCAACGGACCCCACAAAAACGGCCTCCATCGGGGCACAACTAAAACCCGATGAGGACGCCGCACTCAGAGAATTCCTGCGAGAAAATTGGGACATTTTTGCCTGGCACCCTTCAGACATGCCAGGAATCCCACGCAGGCTGGCCGAGCACAGCCTGAACATCCTAAAAGGGTTTAAGCCCGTTAAGCAGACTCTTCGGCGTTTCTCCGAACCCAAGAGACAAGCCATGGGAGAGGAGCTAGCAAAACTGCTGGAAGCCGGATTCATCAGAGATATAAAACATCCGGACTGGCTAGCAAACCTGGTGATGGTACCAAAGAAGGACAAATCCTGGCGCCTATGCGTCGATTTCAAAGACCCCGAATTAATCAAATCATCGACGCCACTGCAAGACACGACTCATTGTGTTTCCTCGATGCATACGCTGGCTACCACCAAATCAAGATGGCAGAGTCAGACCAAGCCGCAACGGCATTCATCACCCCATACGGCCCATTCTGCTTCAACACGATGCCCTTCGGGCTCAAAAACACCGGCGCAACATATCAGCGCATGATTCAGACATGTCCGGCCAACCAGATCGGCAAAACAGTTGAAGCGTACGTAGATGACGTGGTCGTCAAAACCAAACACGTCGATACTCTAGTAGACGACTTGAGGCTCACATTCGACAATCTCCGAGCATATGACATTAAGCTCAACCGGGAAAAATGCGTTCTCGGCGTACCGGCCGGAAAGCTCTTGGGATTCATCGTATCCGGTAGAGGAATTGAAGCAAACCCAGCCAAGATCCGAGCTCTGCGATATCCCAAAAGACCTCAAACAAATACAAAAATTGACAGGATGCGTGGCGGCTCTAAGCCGCTTTATCTCCCGCTTAGGAGAAAAGGCATTACCCCTTTATCGCCTCCTGCGACGCACCGAACACTTCGAGTGGACGGATGCCGCTACGGCCGGACTCGACGAAATCAAAGCCATATTGGCAGAAAATCCGGTCCTGGCCGCGCCCAACGCGGGCGAACCAATGCTATTATACATCGCGGCAACCCATCAAGTTGTAAGCGCGGTGCTCGTTGTCGAACGAGAAACGGACGGACACAAGTTCCCTCTCCAAAAGCCAGTTTACTACGTGTCCACTGTCCTAACCCCATGCAAGTCATGGTACCCGCACTATCAAAAGATAGCATACGCAGTGTTCATGGCATCCCGGAATCTGCGGCACTATTTTCAAGAGTGTTCAATAACAGTGGCATCCGAAGTACCTCTTAATGATATTATAAACAACTACGACGCAACGGGCCGGATTGCCAAATGGGCCATTGAGCTCCTCCCGTTCGACATAACTTACAAGCCACGGCGAGCTATTAAGTCGCAGGTTTTGGCCGACTTCATCGCCGAATGGACTGAAGCCGAGCTCCCTAAAGAGTACGGCGCATATTCCAACTGGATCATGCACTTCGACGGCTCCAAAATGTTGGCTGGCCTGGGGGCTGGCGTCGTTTTGACGTCCCCTACAGGAGATACAGTCCAATACGTACTTCAGATAATGTACACGGACTCCAACAACGCAGCCGAATACGAGGCCCTTCTACATGGTCTCCGGATGGCAGTCTCCATGGGCATTCAGCGCCTAGAGGTCCGCGGGGATTCAAACCTCGCGATATCCCAAATAAATGGAGACTTTGACGCCAAGGATCCGAAAATGGCAGCTTACCGCAACGCCGTCTTAAAGATGTCAGCTCGATTTGAGGGGCTCGAATTTCACCACATAGCCCGGGCGAATAACCAGGCAGCAAACGTGTTGGCACGCATTGGCGCCAAGCACGATGCCGTCCCTCCCAACATCTTCCTAGAGAGGCTGTTCAAGCCATCCGTATCATGGGAGGGAGAGTCCGGAAACAATAGCCCGGACACAACCACACTACCCCTCACCGAACATTCTGACACAGTTGGTGGCTCCGCCAACGAAACAACATCGTCAGCCCACACAATAATGGCAGTCATTGCCCCGTGGACAGAACCATTCCTAGCCTACCTAACTAGGCAGGAACTTCCCGAGGACCAAAACGAGGCCCGCTGCATAGTGCGGCGATCTAAAGCCTACAAAGTCCACGAGGGAGAGCTTTATAAGAAAAGCACAACCGGAGTCCTTCAAAGGTGTATCTCCGAAGAGGAAGGGCGAAACCTTCTGGCTGAAATTCATGCCGGACTTGGCGGGCACCACGCCGCAGCCTGGGCCCTTGTAAGCAAGGCCTTCCGTACCGGATTTTATTGGCCGACGGCCCGGGCAGACGCTCAGGACTTAGTGCAGCGATGCGTTGGTTGCCAATTATTCGCTAACCAAAGCCACATGCCGCCTACCGCCCTACAAACCATACCCATTACCTGGCCTTTTGCGGTCTGGGGGCTTGACATGGTCGGACCCCTTAAAGGAGGAACCCACAAGCAAAAATATCTACTGGTCATGGTGGACAAATTCACCAAATGGATAGAGGCCAAGCCTGTAAAGATGGCCGAATCCGGACCGGTGATAGACTTCATATCCGGGGTCGTACACCATTACGGCGTCCCCCACAACATCATAACTGACATCGGCACAAACTTCACGGCCGATGAAGTTAAACTCTGGTGCAAAAACATGGGCATTAAGCTCGACTACGCTTCAGTCTATCACCCTCAAACCAACGGTCAAGTCGAGCGAGCCAACGGTCTCATTATGAGCGGCATCAAACCCAGACTAGTGCGATCCCTCAAGGAATCTAACACGCACTGGGTAGAGGAGCTTGACTCCGTACTCTAAGGGCTGCGGACCACGCCGAATCGCACCACCGGATTCACACCATTTTTTATGGTATACGGCGCAGAGGCAGTCCTGCCCTGCGACATAATTCATGACTCACCTCGAGTGCGCATGTACGAAGAAAGAGAAGCCGAGCTCGATCGGCAGGACAGCTTGGACGCATTGGAGGAGGAGCGCGACGTGGCAAAATCCCGTTCCGCATTCTATCAACAGCAGGCTCGAAGATATCAAAGCAGAGAAGTATGGGCCAAAACTTATAATGTTGGCGAACAAGTTCTACGCCTGTCGGACAAGAAAAAGGACAAACTAAAGCCCAAATGTTAGGGTCCCTTCATAATCGACTGGCATCGACTGGTGGAGCTGCACTGTCTGCGAAACGCATCGGACAACCGACTCGAGCCGAACCCATGGAACACAGCACGCCTACGAAGATTCTACGCCTAGCGCCGGACTCCGTGTTCGTCTCCTTCCTCTATCCCCTTTTTTATTTTTATTTTTCACATTAGCTGTCTGGCATTTCTCTCCTTCTCTCTACCTTTTTTCTCCCAAGCCCTTAGGGGCTTGCCTGTGCATTGTTCGCACATACTTGACGCGCCACCCGCGCTCATCATACCTGGGGGCTTCTTTATCAAAAGTTTATATAAAACGGGCCTCATGCCCAAAACATGTGGGACACTTCCCCATGAACCTTTTATACACCATTATATGCATCGATATGACTTAAGTTTTGGCCAAGCTGGGTTGCCTGGCTCCTGTGCTTACCTCTACGTTCCCGTTCGTTCGGCTAGGTGGTAAAGGGAGCACCTCTGCGATTGTTACTGCCGGGTCAGCCGGATGTGTACCTCAGACTGGGTGAAACCGAAAGCTAGCGTTCTTAAGGGAATATTCGGTCGGTGAACTAAAAGATGATTTTTCTTGTTTATTTATCTGCCCCAAGATGCTTTTCTGCTCTTTCTAGCAGTTCGGACATGCACTTTAGGGCATGCCTCCCAGGGAAAGGAACCCCTAACGGAACTATTCTCCCTGGAAGATGTTTCTTACTAACCATGTAATATAACATAACTAGTTGGGCACTTGTCTGCTAAAAGCAATTATGACCCCTACGCCTTGTCTCCATGCATGCCCCAGTTCTTACATAATCGAGAGGGTATTCGGACACACTCCGGACTATAGGGTCCAGAGGTCGAAGCGAAAAGGTCCGCAATGACAAACGATCTACAATCCGGCTAGAAGGCATTTTTCATGTCATTTTAAATTACAGAGTCAATCCGACTCGGTATATTCTTCTTCAATACCATCCAACAGGCGGTCTAATTTACAGTCCTGTTGAGAATACTTTGCAGCCAGCTCTACCTGGCCATATACTAAGCTGACAGGGATCTCCTTTCCGTCAGGACCCATAGGGCCGACCTCGGCCATGTGGTTCGGGTCAGCCTTCGTGTACCGAGTCTTCACCATGGCCCAGGCCTCCCTGGCAACTTGACGGCAGGACGATATCTTCCACAACCGGTAGCGCTGCCGCACTCCCTCCAGCTTCTTTGCAAGCTCCCCAAGGCCTTCGGGCATGGAGAGGGATGGCCACATAGCCTGGACGACGCCCTGCATTGCCTGCCGAACTCGTTCGTGCAGTTGCAACAGCTCGGGAAGAAGGTCTCTCGTTGAACAGGGCATTTCCTCCGCAGGACGACCTGTCAGCAGACCTACAGACATAGCTCTGTCAATCGACTTCCTCGCCGAATTCTTTTTTCGAAAATTCGTTCAAGCACTTGCTAAAAATGCCGCGTCAAGTCGCCGATTCTCCTTACGGAAGCGCATAGCTGAATACTTAACATCCTTTAGTTCCTCGCCCAGCTGGGTATTGGCGTCTTGAAGTTTATTCTTCTCTTGCCTCACCCTCGTCAGCACGCTCTCGCCAGCCTTTAGTTGGCGTAGGAGTTGTTGCTTGTCCGGATTTACTCCGGCCCCATCTGCACTATTCTCATCAGAGTTGCACACATGCCGCACTTCACAACGGAATTATCTTTCGAAGCGCATATTACCTGAGGGCGTCCCCTTGGCATTATCTGAAGTGGCCAGTGCGGCCTCGAGTTGGGCCTTGCACTCTTCAAGCTCCTGGGACAGTTGCGTGTTCTTCTTTGTAAGACACTGCATAGCACATGATCCTTAAAACAGTTATCTTCGCTGTTTCAAGTCTCGGGGGCTACTGGTATATATAACCTTCAATTTTACTCACCTTTATGTCTTTTACATACTGCTCTGTGGCTCTGGCTAGACCATTTTGAGCGGCGCGGAGATACGCATCTCCTGTATTAAAGGCGTCCAACGCCTCTGGGGGAAAACATGCGTCACGAAGAACAGTCCGGCGACGCCTGTGGTTCATGGCACTCTCCACCTCTGAATTGGTGGCAGATAGCCCGTCTGCGTCCTCTGTCGGAGGAACGCCCGAGGCGCGCCCCGTGTCCGCCTCCGCTTCCGGACCCGGCCTTGAACCCTGGCCGGTGGATATAGTCCGGCGGACTCTCTTCTTTCTAAGAAAAGCATGAGCGTTAGTATGACTTGAGGGCATAAACCCTAGGCGTTAAATTCGCACGCCGTACCATTGCGCCGGGATCTCGATCTGGTCCGCACTTCTTTTTGGCCCGCCTGGCTTCAGCGGCCCTTGTTGGCTGCCCACCGCGGGCTCGGCCTTCCGCCTCAAGGATTTACCCTGCGAAACAAAACACTATTAGTTCACGGCATTCAAGACAAAGCATGGATGAGTCTCCTTGAAAATACTGGGACTTCGGTCTCGGTTACCTTTGAGGCTGGAAGTAGTCCGGGATAGTCGGCCGTAATGGCCACTAAGGTGTTGTCCTTACTCAATTGATGAAACACCCCATCAATTAACTCCACACATAAGTCCGGGTCCTCTTGGGAGTCCGGATCGAGGGACCGTTCCGGGTCCTCGGGTTGTGGAGGAGGGTTGTTTATCTCCTTCACAGTCTGGCGCAGCTCCTGCGTTAACATTGCTAGACTAAGTACTCAACTATGGGAATTTCGAAAGCGGGTAGGCAAGTGAAAATGTTCGCTCACCCAACTTGGAGGATTGTACATGGAGAATCTGCCCTCCGGGTTGGCACGGAGGAATTCCTCTTCTTCTCCCTTGTACAAAGCGGATAAGATTCTCGTTAACGTGGCGGCCGAATCTGGCCCCTTACGACCGCACCGGGTGGCGTCGTCCTCCCCGTTGAGATCCCACATGGGGTGGCCTCTGTATTGAAGCAGTTGCACCCCTCGCGTAATTTATATGGCCATGACCTTGATCATGGTCAGTCCGGAATGAGCCAACAACCTTATCCGGCTCATCAGGTAAAGGACGTCCCTGTCAGTTTCCCTCTGAGGGTTCCGCGGGCGCCAGCTTAGGCGCTTCTTCAACGGAGCATTATTAAACTCGGGGAGGCCGATCCGTACAGGGTCCGGCAGGGGGACGTCATCTATATAGAACCACTCTGAGGCCAGTCCTCGGACGTCCTCTTTGGGGTACCGGATAGATATCCGGTCCCAGCGATGCGCCATAGTTCGGCTCCGCCCACTTGATAAATAGACCCCTCCTGAGAACGGGGCACGAGGCAAAACAACCTCTTCCACAGCGCGAAATGGGCCTCAACACCCAAGAACAGCTCGCAGAGGGCCACGAAGCCTGTGATATGCAGTATGGAGGCAGGTGTGAGGTTGTGTAGCCGAGGCCGAGAACTCCAAAGAGCCCTCGGAGAAACGGATGAATTGGAAATCCGAGTCCTCTTATTAAATAAGGGACTAGGCATACCCGCCTCCTTGAGAGGGATTGGGACGCCTCCTTTGCTCTCCGCCGCTATAGGTGGCAATCCCGGCTTGAACTGGGACCATATATGCTGGGGGGAGGAGCCCCTTGGACTGAAGCACTACTAGCTCGCTATGCGGGACGGAACACCGCCCCCAATCTCCGGGCCGAGGGCTGGAGAGGCGAGAGGAGGATCTGCCACCGACCGGCCATGGTGGAATGGATCCCTGTCAAAGGCACTCTGATGAAGACTCGCGGAGGGAAGATGGTGTGAATTGGATCTAAATCCCCGTCTCTTTTATGGGCGGCTCATTAATGCAACTAGGGGGATAAATGAAAAAAAACCTGGTTTTTCGCATTCGTTTGACACGTGGAAGATGGCCATTATGGGGCACAGAAGCCGAGGAGAGCAGCACGCACTAGAAGCCGGACACTATTCGACGGGTACATGGAATTTGGAGAAGAACCCGCCTTGCAATGCCGAAGACAAACTTGCGCGTCGGACTTATCGTCATTGAAGCCTGGTTTGGGGGCTACTGAGGGAGTCCTGGATTAGGGGGTGTCCGGATGGCCGGACTATGACCTTTGGCCGGACTCCCGGACTATGAAGATACAAGATTGAAGACTCCGTCCTGTGTCCGGATGGGACTTTCCTTGGCGTGGAAGGCAAGCTTGGCGATATGATATGAAGATCTCCTCCCATTGTAACCGACTGTAATTCCTAGCCCTCTCCGGTGTCTATATAAACCGGAGAGTTTTAGTCCATAGGACGAACAACAATCATACCATAGGCCAGCTTCTAGGGTTTAGCCTCTCTGATCTCGTGGTAGATCCACTCTTGTACTACCCATATCATCAATATTAATCAAGCAGGAGTAGGGTTTTACCTCCATCGAGAGGGCCCGAACCTGGGTAAAAACACCGTGTCCCTTGTCTCCTGTTACCATCCGCCTAGACGCATAGTTCGGGACCCCCTACCCGAGATCCGCCGGTTTTGACACCGACAGTGAGTATCACCTTGACTCAAGCAAAAAATTAAAACATAAAGTAAAAGATAGGCCCTTCGCAGAGGGAAGCAGAGGTTGTCATGTGTGTTTAGGGTTGATGCATAAAATCTTAATGCAAAAGAACGTCACTTTATATTGCCCCTTGTATGTGGACCTTTATTATGCAGTCTGTCGCTTTTATTACTTCCACAACAAGTTCGTAAAAAGTTTATTTTCTCTGCACTAATAAGTCATACATATTTAGAGAGCAATTTTTATTGCTTGCACCGATGACAACTTACTTGAAGGATCTTACTCAATCCATAGGCAGGTATGGTGGACTCTCATGGAAAAACTGGGTTTAAGGATATTTGGAAGCACAAGTAGTATCTCTACTTAGTGCAAGGAATTTGGCTAGCATGAGGGGGAAAGGCAAGCTCAACATGTTTGGAAGGTCAATGACAATATACTTTAACTGAGATGTCGCAAAACATAAACCATTATGTTGTCTTCCTTGTCCAACGTCAACTCTTTTAGCATGTCATACTTAATGAGTGCTTCACAATCATAAAATATGTCCAAGATAATATATTTATATGTGAACCCCTCTTCCTCATTACTTCCTATTAATTGCAACGATGACCAAGGCTACGTTCATCAACTCTCAACAATTTTTATGCCTCATACTTTCTAAGTGTGAAGTTATCACTATCCATAAGATCAATATGAACTCTTTTGTTCTTTCTACTTTCTCAAGATCGTAGCAACATAGCAAAGCCCCTGACTCAACACTAATCTTTATTATAGATAGCACACGGACTTGATACAAAAAGAGATCACAACGAAAAACTCAAAACTACTTGATATCGAAACTTCGAACTAATAGATCAAGATACTACTAAAAGGATCGAACTAAATAAAATGGTAAAGATAGGAGTTTGATGGTGATACGATACCGGGGCACCTCCCCCAAGCTTGGCAGTTGCCAAGGGGAGTGCCCATACCCATGTGATTATTGCCTCGGAGGTGATGGAGGTGGTGATGATGACGGTGGATAATCGCACATCGAGTGTAAAAGCTCCTCCAACTTGCGGATAATGCCCTTGAGCCCAGCAATATGATCCTTCAACAAAATATTCTCCTGTGTGAGATACTTGTTCTGTATGCGGGCTAACTCAATCATGTTGAAAGCTTCAATCTCTGTTGGAGTGAAAAGGTTAGGTAAAGGTTGAGGGATGTCTTCTTCTTTCACCACCGGAGCTTGAACCTCCATGGCCTTCTTGATCCCTTCATCCTTGTTGATCTCTTCTGGTTCCTCTCTTTTCAACTCTATCTTCAATAGCCAAGCATCCTTGTCTTTGTTGTTGGAGGAGGGAGAAGTCATGGTACTCTAAATCTGCAAAGGAAACAGCTCGAAACAAAAACACAGGATATTTGCGTGATACGGTGGTCAAAAGCTTCAGGAGTATATATAATGAATTTTTACCGACCAAAATACGTAACATACAAGAAAACGGATTCCGGGAGGCACACGAGGTCCCACGAGACAGGGGCGCCCCTGTGGGGGGGCTCGCCCTCCTCTCTCGTGGGAGCCTCGTGTCCCTTTCGGACTACTTCTTTCTTCCTAAAATCCTTAAATAATCCAAAACTGATGAAAATTGCCATTAGAGTTGTTTTGGAGTCGGTTTACTTACCGTACCACGTACCTATGCCTTTTCGGAGTCTGGAACGTTCTGGAAAGTGTATCTTATGTATTCCTCAGCGGTTATGGTTTCAATAATATTAGTTTCAACATTGATAGGATTACCTGAAATATAATGTTTAATTCTTTGACCGTTTACCACCCTCGGATTTGTGCCTTTAAAGTTATTGATTTTTATAGCACCAGAACGATAGACCTCCTCGATAACGTAGGGACCTTCCCATTTTGAGAGAAGTTTTCCTGCAAAAAATCTTAAACGAGAGTTGAACAATAACACATCATCTCCTACGTTAAACTCACGCTTTTGTATCCTTTTATCATGCCAGCGTTTGACTTTTTCTTTGAAAAGCTTAGCATTCTCATATGCTTGGGTTCTCCATTCATCAAGTGAGATAATATCAAATAACCTTTTCTCACCGGCAAGTTTGAAGTCATAATTAAGCTCTTTAATAGCCCAATATGCTTTATGTTCAAGTTCAAGAGGTAAATGACATGCTTTTCCATAAACCATTTTATATGGAGACATACCCAAAGGATTTTTGTATGCAGTTCTATAGGCCCATAATGCATCATCAAGTTTTTTGGACCAATTCTTTCTAGATCTATTCACAGTCTTTTGCAAAATTAATTTGAGCTCTATATTGCTCAACTCTACTTGACCACTAGTCTGCGGGTGATAAGGAGATGTGATTCTATGATTGACATCATACTTAGCAAGCATCTTACGGAAAGCACCATGAATAAAGTGTGAACCACCATCAGTCATAAGATATCTAGGGACTCCAAACCTCGGAAAAATAACTTCTTTAAGCATTTTAATAGAAGTGTTATGATCAGCACTACTAGTTGGAATAGCTTCTACCCACTTAGTAACGTAATCAACAGCAACTAAAATATGTGTATAACCATTGGAGGCAGGAAAAGGTCCCATATAATCAAAGCCCCAAACATCAAACGGTTCAATAACAAGAGAATAATTCATAGGCATTTCTTGACGTCTACTGATGTTACCTATTCTTTGACATTCATCACAAGATACGACAAACTTACGAGCATCTTTGAAAAGAGTAGGCCAATAAAAATCAGATTGTAGTACCTTGTGTGCAGTTCTATCTCCAGCGTGGTGTCCTCCATAGGATTCAGAGTGACACTTTGTAGGATTTGTTCCTGTTCATGCTCAGCACACAACGCCTAATAATACCATCTACTCCTTCTTTATAAAGATGTGGATCATCCCAGAAGTAATGTCTTAAATCATAAAAGAACTTTTTCTTTTGCTAGTATGTGAAACTAGGCAGTATATATTTAGCAACAATGTAATTAGCATAGTCAGCATACCAAGGAGCAGTACGAGAAGCATTGACGACCGCTAATTGTTCATCAGGAAAGCTATCATTAATAGGCAGTGGGTCATCAAGAACATTTTCTAGCCTAGACAAGTTGTCCGCAACGGGGTTCTCAGCTCCTTTTCTATCAACAATATGCAAGTCAAATTCTTGGAGCAAGAGAACCCATCTAATAAGTCTAGGCTTAGCATCTTTCTTTTCCATAAGGTATTTCATAGCAGCATGATCAGTGTGAATAGTAACTTTGGAATCAACAATATAAGGTCTAAACTTATCACATGCAAACACAACTGCTAAGAATTCCTTTTCAGTGGTAGCATAATTTCTCTGGGCAGTATCAAGAGTCTTGCTAGCATAATGGATAACATTCAATTTCCTATCGACTCTTTGCCCTAAAACAGCCCCTACAGCATAATCACTAGCATCGCACATAATTTCAAAAAGTAAATTCCAATCAGGTGGCTGAACAATAGGTGCAGTGATCAAAGCTTTCTTAAGTGTTTCAAATGCTTCTACACAATCATCATCAAAGACAAAAGGAATATCTTTTTGCAGTAAGTTAGTCAGAGGCCTAGAGATTTTAGAAAAGTCCTTAATGAACCTCCTATAAAAACCGACATGACCAAGGAAACTTCTTATACCTTTTATGTCCTTGGGACATGGCATCTTTTCAATAGCATCAACTTTGGCTTTATCAACTTCAATACCTCTCTCGGAGATCTTGTGCCCCAATACAATGCCTTCATTAACCATAAAGTGACACTTTTCCCAATTCAGACGAGACTAGTGTCTTCGCATCTCTGCAAAACTCGATCAAGGTTGCTCAAACAATCATCAAAAGAGGATCCATAAACGGAGAAGTCATCCATGAATACCTCACAAATCTTTTCACAAAAATCAGAAAATATAGCCATCATGCATCTTTGAAAGGTAGCAGGTGCATTGCATAAACCAAAAGGCATACGTCTATAAGCAAAAGTACCAAAAAGGCAAGTAAAAGTAGTTTTAGATTGATCCCCCACTGATACAGGTATCTGAGAGAAGCCAGAATAACCATCTAGAAAGCAAAAATGTGTGTGTTTGGATAGCCTTTCTAGCATTTGATCAATGAAAGGTCAAAGGTAATGATCTTTCTTAGTAGCTTTATTTAACTTGCGGAAATCAATTACCATCCTATAGCCTGTAATAATTCTTTGCGGGGTCAATTCATCTTTATATTTAGGAAAAACGGTAATACCTCCCTTTTTAGGGACACAATGGACAGGGCTTACCCATTCACTATCAGCAACGGGATAAATAATACCTGCCTCGAGGAGTTTTAGTATCTCCTTTCTTACCACTTCCTTCATTTTGGGATTTAGTCGTCTTTGAGGATCTCTAACTGGTTTGGCATCTTTCTCCACTGAAATTGTGTGTTGACATAATGTGGGACTAATGCCCTTAAGATCATCCAGGGTATATCCAATAGCAGCTTGGTGCTTCTTCAGAGTTTTCAATAATCTTTCTTCTTCTTTCTCTGAAAGGTTAGCACTAATAATAACAGGATATATTTCTTTTTCATCAAGATAAGCATACTTAAGATTATCGGGTAATGGTTTGAGTTCAAACACGGATCACCCTTGGGTGGAGGGGATCCCAAGAATTTCAACGGAAGATTATGTTTCAAAGATAGGTTCTTGTTTAAGGAACACTTCATCTATTTCTTCCTTTCCTTCATAAACATATCGTTTTCATGGTCTAGCAAATATTGTTCTAACGGATCAGTTGGAGGAACAGCAATGGAAGCAAGACCCATAATTTCATCCTTACTAGATGGTTCCTTTTCACGATGTTGTCTACTAAATTTAGCGAAATTAAACTCATGAGACATACCATCTATGCCAACAGTGACAATATTCTTTTCACAATCAATCTCAGCACTAGCAGTATTCAAGAAGGGTCTATCAAAAATAATGGGACAAAAACCATCTTGTGGGGAACCAAGAACAAGAAAATCGGCAGGGTATTTAATCTTCCCACACAAGACTTCAACATCTCTAACGATCCCAAAAGGCTTAATGGTATCCCTATTAGCAAGCTTAATAGTGACATCAATATCTTCTAATTCAACAGGTGCAATATCGTGCATAATTTCTTTATAAAGATCATAAGGTATCGCATTGGCACTAGCACCCATATCACATAAGCCATGATAACAATGATCTCCTATTTTAACAGAAATATCCGGCGTGCCTACAACAGGTCTACGTGTCTTAGTATCGGGTCTAGCAATATTAGCAGTTTCACCCAAGAAAGAGATAACATGCCCATCTAAATCCTCATCCAAAAGATCTTTAATCATGGCAATACCAGGTTCAACATTAATTTGCTCAGAAGGTGTATACGTCCTGGTATTACTCTTACGAACAACAGTCGAGGCTTTAACATGATCTTTTATCCTAACAGGAAAAGGAGGTTTTTCAACATAAGCAGTAGGAATAATAGGATCACTATATGTAATAGTCTTCTCTTCGACTGTAATAGGTGCAACTACTTTCACTTCAACAGGAGGATTATATTTAAACCACTTCTCTTTAGGGAGATCAATGTGAGTAGAAAAAGTTTCACAAAAAGTAGCTACTATCTCAGAGTCAAGTCCATACTTGGAGCTAAATCCACGGAAGGCATCGGTATCCATAAAAGATTTAACACAATCAAACTTAGGTGTCATACCTGACTCCTTACCATCGTCGGAACCCCAATCTTCAGAGTTGCATTTGATTCTTTCCAATAAGTCCCATTGGAAATCAATAGTCTTCAGCATATAGGAACCAGTACAGGAAGTATCGAGCAGGCTGCGATTATCAAGAGAAAGTCGAGCATAAAAATTCTGAATAATCATTTCCCGAGAGAGCTCATGATTGGGGCATGAATACAACATTGACTTAAGCCTCCCCCAAGCTTGAGCGACGCTTTCTCCTTCGCGAGGCCAGAAATTATATATGTAATTACTATCACTATGAACAAGATGCATAGGATAGAACTTCTGGTGAAATTCCAACTTCAATCGCTTATAATTCCAAGATCTCGTATCATCACATAGCCTATACCATGTCATTGCGTCTCCCTCCAAAGATAAAGGGAAGACCTTCCTTTTGACAACATCATAGGGAATACCTGCAAGCTTAAATAATCCACAAACTTCATCCACAAAGATAAGGTGTAAGTCGGGATGCAATGTTCTGTCTCCTGCAAAAGGATTAGCTAGCAGTTTTTCTATCATACCCGAAGGAATCTCAAAGTGAATATTTTCATAAGGTTCAGTAGGTTGAGGAGCATCTCTTTGCTCTTTTGGTTGGGGTGAAGACACCCCAAACAAGCCCCTCAAAGGATTAGTTTCCATAGTGACAAGTAACAGAAAATTTCAGCACACAATATAAATGTTTCCTTACCAAGTTCCACTCACCAAGAGCGCTACGCTCCCCGGCAACGGCGCCAGAAAAGAGTCTTGATGACCCACAAGTGTAGGGGATCTATCGTAGTCCTTTCGATAAGTAAGAGTGTCGAACCCAACGAGGAGCAGAAGGAAATGATAAGCGGTTTTCAGTAAGGTTTTCTCTACAAGCACTGAAATAGTACGTGATAGATAGTTTTTGTGATAAGATAAATAGTAACGAGCAAAAAGTAAATAAAGTAAATAAAGTGCAGCAAGGTGTCCAAATCCTTTATGTAGCAAAGGATAAGCCTAGACAAATTCTAATAATGAAGAAGGAGCTCCTGAGGACACATTGGGAATTATCGTCAAGCTAGTTTTCATCACGTTCATAAGATTCGCGTTCGGTACTTTGATAACTTGATATGTGGGTGGACCGGCACTTGGGTACTGCCCTAACATGGACAAGCATCCCACTTATGATTAACCCCTATTGCAAGCATCCGCAACTACAAAAAGGAGTATTAAGGTAAACCTAACCACAGCATTAAACATATGGGTCCGTATCAACCCCTAACGAAGCAACGCATAAACTAGGGTTTAAGCTTCTGTCACTCTAGCAACCCATCATCTACTTATTACTTCCCTATGCCTTCCTCTAGGCCCAAATAATGGTGAGGTGTCATGTAGTCGACGTTCACATAACACCACTAGAGGGGAGACAACATACATCTCATCAAAATATCGAACGAATACCAAATTCACATGACTACTAATAGCAAGACTTCACCCATGTCCTCAGGAACAAATGTAACTACTCACAAAGCATATTCATGTTCATAATCAGAGGGGTAATAATATGCATGAAGGATCTGAACATATGATCTTCCACCAAGTAAACCAAATAGCATCAACTACAAGGAGTAATCAACACTACTAGCAACCCACAGGTACCAATTTGTAGTTTTGATACAAGATTGGATACAAGAGATGAACTAGGGTTTGAGATGAGATGGTGCTGGTGAAGATGTTGATGGAGATTGACCCCCTCCTGATGAGAGGATCGTTGGCGATGACGTTGGTGATGATTTCCCCCTCCCAAAGGGAAGTGTCCCCGGCAGAACAGCTCCGCCAGAGTCCTAGATTGATTCCGCCAAGGTTTCGCCTCGTGGCGGCGGAGTTTCGTCCCGTAAGCTTGCCCACGTTTTTTCCAGGGGAAAACCCTTCATATAGCAGAAGATGGACGCCAGAAGCCCACCAGGGGGCCCAGGAGATAGGAGGCCGCGCCCTAGGGGGGCGCGCCCCCTGTCTCCTGGACAGGGTGTGGGCCCCCTGGCCTATTTCTTTTGCCCAAAAATTCCTATTAAATCTAAAAAGTTGTTTCGTGGAGTCTCAGGTCTTTTGGAGTTGTGCAGAATAGGTTTCCATCGTTTGCTCCTTTTCCAGCCAGAATTCCAGCTGCCGACATCCCCCCTCTTCATGGTAAACCTTGTAAAATAAGAGAGAATAGCCATAAGTATTGAGATATAAAGTGTAATAACAGCCCATAATGCAATAAATATTGATATAAAAGCATGATGCAAAATGGACGTATCAATTCGCTCGGAGGAATACATCATCATCGACGACACCGACTCAGACCCCGGCGATAGCGATGATGACTATGTTGATGAAGCTGGAGCAGATATCATGGAGTCTTCCACCGATTAAATCTTCTAGTCGACCACCATATCAGTAGTAGTATTCCCCCATGTATATAGTATAGTCCAAGCACTTTTGTAATGATAGTTAGACCGATTGTATGCCCTTGTTTGAATTGATTGAAGTGATATGATTGTGTTTGTCTCATGTGCATATGGGTAGTGTTTTCCCTCTAGACCTTATTCTATTCTGTTTTCTCACCTTTTCTAAACCCATCAGATGCCTCCGAGATGTGACAATGGATTTGCTTTCCCACCGGAGCTCACTCAGTTGATCCAGCAGCAGAATACCCTGATGCAGCTACTAGTTCAGAATCAGAACCAGGGGAACAACAACAACAACAACAACAACCCACCACCAACACCACCTGTTGATCACTTAGCCCATTTTCTAAGGCTGAATCCGCCGGTGTTCTCTAGTAGCACGAGCCGACTGTTGCAGATGATTGGCTCCGCAAGATTGGAAGGGAGCTGACCACTGCAGGATGCACAGATGTGGAGAGAGTGTGCTTTACCGCACATCAGCTTGATGGACCCGCAACATCATGGTGGGAGAATTTCATAGCCACTTACCCCATTGACACTGTTACATGGGATCAGTTTCAGCAAGCTTTTCGCACTGCCCATGTTTCAGCAGGAGCTATGGCCATGAAGAAGCGTGAGTTTCACAACTTGCGCCAAGGAGGACGCATAGTGGGCTAGTATGTGGATGAGTTTAGTAAGTTACCATGTTATGCCCCAGATGACGTCGCTATAGATGCCGCTAAACAGGAGAAGTTTCTAGAAGGACTGAATGATGAGCTGAGCATGCAGTTGATGGTGGCAACCTTCAACAACTACCAGGAGTTGGTAGATAGATCTCTCATGATTGAAGGGAAGCAGCAGCAGATTAACAACCGCAAGAGGAAGTATGGACAAGGGAAGTACAATCAGGAGCTCAGCAGAGGCCACGTTTTACCCCGAACTCGGGAGGACACATTCACCACAATCATGGAGGCCATAATGCTAATGGAGGAAGTTCACATAATCATAGTGGCCCCAAGAATGGGAATGGGAATGGAGGAAGCAATGGCCAGAATCGTTCCAACCCAGCAACGCCCGCCAAGAAGGATCTAAGTCACATTACTTGTTTCAAGTGCGGGAAGAATGGACATTACGCCATGGAGTGTTCTGAAGCAAAGAATGGAAATGGCAATGGAAGCTCTGGGAAGAAGCCCAACCCTTTCAACAGGGGACAAGTGAACCACGTTAGCATGGAGGAGGTTGAAGCGCAACCCGATGCAGTTATAGGTAAGTTTTTGATTAAGTCATTTACTGCAATCATTCTTTTTTATACTGGTGCATCGCATTCATACATATCAAGGGGATTTGTGGATAAGTATAACCTGCCAACCCAAGCCCTTAGGTCACCCATGTTAGTAACCTCGCTAGGAGCAGAATATATGGCTAGCCTATGGTGTGATCGGTTACCATTAAGGATTGGTAACTACGTGTTCCCCTCAGACCTAATAGTATTGGAGTCACAAGGACTGGATGTAATATTAGGCATGGATTGATTATCAAAGTATGGAGGAAACATTGACTGCGCCAGTAAGTCGATTTTGCTCACTACCCCAGAATGGAAGAAGGATTAAGTATGTATCTCGGCATGTGCCAAAGAGGACTCAAGTGAATTCCTTATCAGTAGTTGTACAGGAGGAAGTACTAGTGGTGAAGGATTTCCCTGATGTATTTCCAGAGGAGTTGCCAGGCATGCCACCGGATAGAGACATTGAGTTTTTGATTGAGCTTTTGCCAGGCACAGGGCCAATATCTGAGAGACCGTATCGGATGCCCGCAAAGGATTTGGAAGAAATTAAGAAGCAGATTAAGGAGTTACTGGATAAAGGCTATATTCGCCCAAGTTCGTCACCTTGGGGATCACCAGTGCTTCTAGTAGAGAAGAAGGACGGATCGTTGAGGATGGTTGTTGATTATTGTGGATTGAATGAAGTGACGATCAAGAACAAGTACCCACTGCCGATGATCAATGATTTGTTTGCTGCAAGGAGCTAAAGTACTTTCCAAGATTGATCTGCAATCAGGATACCACCAGTTGAAGATTCGAGAGCAGGATATACCTAAGACAGCTTTTACCACAAGGTACGGGCTATATGAGTATACCGTTATGTCATTTGGTCTGACTAATGCGCCTGCCTATTTCATGAATATTAAGAACAAGGTGTTTATGGAGTTTTTGGATAAGTTCGTCATGGTGTTCATTGATGATAATTTGGTCGACTCAAAGAATGAAGAGGAGCACAAGGAGCATTTGCGTTTGGTACTTGGGAAGCTCAGAGAACATCAGTTATATGCCAAGTTCAGCAAGTGTGAGTTTTGGTTGAAGGAAGTTGGATTCCTCAGACATGTTATATCCGGAGAAGGAATAGCAGTAGACCCCACCAAGGTTATCACTGTGACTAAATGGGAATCACCCACGTCGGTTGGAGAGATCCGGAGTTTTCTTGGACTCGCAGGATACTACAGAAGGTTCATTGAGAATTTCTCTAAGATTGCAAGCCCATGACGGAGTTGTTGAAGGACACCAAGTTCAAATGGACTGAGGAGTGTGAGGCCAGTTTTCAGGAGTTGAAGAAACGTTTGGTTACAGCCCCAGTGTTGATTCTTCCAGATCAACGCAAGGATTATCAAGTGTATTGTGACGCTTCTCGTCGAGGACTAATAACCCACAAGTGTAGGGGATCGCAACAGATTTTGAGGGTAAAGTATTCAACCCAAATTTATTGATTCGACACAAGGGGAGCCAAAGAATATTCTTAAGTATTAGCAGTTGAGTTGTCAATTCAACCACACCTGGATAACTTAGTATCTGCAGCAAACTATTTAGTAGCAAAGTAGTATGATAATAAAGGTAATGGTACCAAAAGTAAATATAATAGTTTTTGGGTTTTTGTAGTAGTTGTAACAGTAGCAACGGAAAAGTAAATAAGCGAAGAACAATATGTGAAAAGCTCGTAGGCAATGGATCAGTGATGGATAATTATGCCGGATGCGATTCCTCATGTAATAGCTATAACATAGGGTGACACAGAACTAGCTCCAGTTCATCAATGTAATGTAGGCATGTATTTCGTAAATAGTCATACGTGCTTATGGAAAAGAACTTGCATGACATCTTTTGTCCTACCCTCCCGTGGCAGCGGGGTCCTAGTGGAAACTAAGGGATATTAAGGCCTCCTTTTAATAGAGAACTGGAACAAAGCATTAGCACATAGTGAATACATGAACTCCTCAAACTATGGTCATCACCGAGAAGTATCCCGTTTATTGTCACTTCGGGGTTGTCGGATCATAACACATAATAGGTGACTATGGACTTGCAAGATAGGATCAAGAACACACATATATTCATGAAAACATAATAGGTTCAGATCTGAAATCATTGCACTCGGGCCCTAGTGACAAGCATTAAGCATAGCAAAGTCATAGCAACATCAATCTCAGAACATAGTGGATACTAGGGATCAAACCCTAACAAAACTAACTTGATTACATGGTAAATCTCATCCAACCCATCACCGTCCAGCAAGCCTACGATGGAATTACTCACGCATAGCGGTGAGCATCATGAAATTGGTGATGGAGGATGGTTGATGATGACGAGGGCGACGAATCCCCCTCTCCGGAGCCCCGAACGGACTCCAGATCAGCCCTCCCGAGAGAGATTAGGGCTTGGCGGCGGCTCCGTGTCGTAAAATGCGATGAAACTTCCTCTCTGATTTTTTTCTCCCCAAAACGGAATATATGGAGTTGGAGTAGAGGTCGGTGGAGGTCCAGGGGGCCCACGAGATAGGGGGCGCGCCCTATAGGGGGGCGCCCCCTGTCTCGTGGACAGGGTGTGGGCCCCCTGGTGTATTTCTTTCGCCCAGAAATTCTTATTATTTCCAAAAAGTGCCTCCGTGGATTTTCAGTTCATTCCGAGAACTTTTATTTTCTACACATAAGACAACATCATGGCAGTTCTGCTGAAAACAGCGTCAGTCCGGGTTAGTTTCATTCAAATCATGCAAGTTAGAGTCCAAAACAAGGGCAAAAGTGTTTGGAAAAGTAGATACGTTGAAGACGTATCAACTCCCCCAAACTTGAACCTTTGCTTGTCCTCAAGCAATTCAGTTGATAAACTGAAAGTGATAAAGAAAAACTTTTACAAACTCTGTTTGCTCTTGTTGTTGTAAACATGAAAAGCCAACATTCAAGTTTCAGCAAATATTATGAACTAACCATACTCACAATAACACTTAGGTTTCACAATTACTCATATCAATAACATAATCAGCTAGCAAGCCATAATAATAAAACTCGGATGACAACACTTTCTCAAAACAATCATAACATGATATAACAAAATGGTATCTCGCTAGCCCTTTCTGAGACCGCAAAACATAAATGATGAGCACCTTTAAAGATCAAGGACTGACTAAACATTGTAATTCATGGTAAAAGAGATCCAGTCAAGTCATACCCAATATAAACCAATAGTAATGAACACAAATGACAGTGTGCTCTCCAGCGGGTGCTTTTTAATAAGAAGGGTAATGACTCAACATAAAAGTAAATAGATAGGCCCTTCGCAGAGGGAAGCAGGGATTTGTAGAGGTGCCAGAGCTCGATTTTAAAACAGAGATTGAATAACATTTTGAGCGGCATACTTTCGCTGTCAACGCAACAACTATGAGATGGCTGTATCTTCCATACTACATGCATTATAGGCAGTTCCCAAACAGAATGGTAAAGGTTTATACTCCCCCAACCACCAACAAGCATCAATCCATGGCTTGCTCGAAACAATGAGTGCCTCCAACTAACAACAGCCCTGGGGGAGTTTTGTTTAATTATTTTGATTTGCTTTGATCTTTTTGGATCATGGGGCTGGGCATCCCGGTTACCGGCCCTTTCTCGTGAATGAGGAGTAGAGTCCACTCCTCTTGAGAATAACCCACCTAGCATAGAAGATATAGGCAGCCTTAGTTGTAACATGAGCTGCTCGAGCATACAAAACAGAATTTCATTTGAAGGTTTGGAGTTTGGCACATACAAATTTACTTGGAACGGCAAGTAAATACCGCATATGGGAAGGTATAGTGGACTCATATGGAACAACTTTTGGGTTTAAGGATTTTGGATGCACAAGCAGTATTCCCGCTTAGTACAGGTGAAGGCTAGCAAAAGACTGGGAAGCGACCAACTGAGAGAGCGACAACAGTCATAAACATGCATTAAAATTAATTCACACCGAATACAAGCATGAGTAGGATATAATCCACCATGAACATAAATATCGTGAAGGCTATGTTGATTTGTTTCAACTACATGCGTGAACATGTGCCAAGTCGAGTCACTCAATTCATTCAAAGGAGGATACCATCCCATCATACCACATCATAATCACTCTAATAGCATGTTGGCACGCAAGGTAAACCATTATAACTCAAAGCTAATCAAGCATGGCACAAGCAACTATAATCTCTAAATGTCATTGCAAATATGTTTACTTCATAATAAGATGACTCAGAAATGATGAACTCATCATATTTACAAAAACAAGAGAGGTCGAGTTCATACCAACTTTTCTTATCCCAATAAGTCCATCATATATCGTCATTATTCCCTTTCACTTGCATGACCGAATGATGTGTATAATAATAAGAGTGCACGTGCATTGAACTAAGCTGGAATCTGCAAGCATTCAACTCAAAAGAGAAGACAAGTAATATAGGCTCTAAGTTAAATAAACAATCATGCATATGAGAGCCACTAAACATTTTCAATATGGTCTTCTTGACCCCCAAAGGAAAGAAAAGAAAAGAAAACTATTTACACAGGAAAGCTCCCAGCAAGTAAGAAGAAGAACTAAAAATCTTTTTGGGTTTTCATTTTAACTTCTACTACAAGCAAGGAAATTAAACTAACTAATTTTTTGGTTTTCTCTTAAGGTTTATCAAACACACAAGAAGAAAACTAGAAAAAATAAAAATTAAACTAACATGGATAATACAATGAAAGAGTATGAGCACCGACGACTAGTGTGTGAACATGAATGTAAAGTCGGTGAGAAATACGTACTCCCCCAAGCTTAGGCTTTTGGCCTAAGTTGGTCTAATACCAAGGACCGCCACTACTCTCCCCGGTGTAATGGGAGGTGTAATCAGGATACCACTGGCTGGTCATCTCCGGATCCCACTGGACAGATGATGCACGATAAGGGTCCAGTTCAGGTTCCGGCTCAGGTTCAGGTTCCGGAGTAAAAGCTTGGGCTTGATGATTGTTCACCAGTTCCGGTGTGACAAGAAAATTTTCTGCAAGCAAATCAAACAACAGAGACGCAGGCAAAATAATAATCTCAAAATGTTTCTTATTGAATCTAAGTTTATACAAGAGCATCCTCTCTTCGTTGTCAACAATAAACTTGTGTGCTACCATGCTCTTGTAATCTAAAATGTGAGGAGGCAATGTTGTCTCCTCTTTCTCAAGATGCCTAATGGGTATCTGAAAATGCCTAGCAAGACGTGCAGCAGAGATACCTCCAAATATGGGGCCTTTTGTACGATTCAGGGCTAGTCGTTTAGCAACGACGGCACCCATACTAAAAGTATTGTTTCCAAGCAAGGCATGTTCAAGAATGATAATATCAGGAACACTTAAGTTTCCACTATTTCCACGACCAATCAAGCATCTACTAGCAAATATGGCAAAGTAGCGTAAAACAGGAAAGTGTATGCTAGAGACTTTTGCCTCGGAACCCTTCTTTGGCTCCTCTACAGCGATAGTATTAACAAAGCCATCCACATCTTTACGATGGGGTTCCTCTAATTCTCCCTCATAAGGTATCCTACACACCGCGCAAAAATTACGTAAATACATTTCTCTGAATTCATCATATAAATGAAATGATACTGCAGGCGGTGACTTCTTAGGATAATAATAATAAAAGTTTTGCATGAAAGTATTAGTGAGTAAGAGATATTGATCGATCCGGTCGTTGATGAAACCAGTTAGGCATGCAGTCTCGATCAAAGAATAAAAATCTTCATGAATTCCGGCTTCTTTCAAGAAATCATTGCATGGCCATTCACACGACCGCACTTTCGCTAAGCGAGGAAAATTATACTTGTCTTTTTCCTTCTCTTTGGCTTGTTTTTCCTGAGAGTCTTGGCTTGAAGAACCCCTTAAAAGTCTCCTTAACATTTTCTGAAAATTTCTGAAATTTTATTAACTTCAAAATAAAAGTGAATAAAACTAAACAAGATTGGTAGCAACTACTCCTACAAGTGCCTAGAGCCTATATCATGCATTGGAATTGCTTGGGACCTCATAAATTTAACATGCAAGCTCAAGAACATGGTCACCTATGCAGCAAAAATTTGCAATGAATAAAGCACTAGAACAAAAACTAAATGGACAAATGGAGGAGTCACATACCAAGCAACAATCTCCCAAAATAGTTTTGTGAATGGAGCTTTGAGCAAGGAGATCGAAAATCGCAGCAAAATGAGCTAGAACTCGTGCTTGAGCTGGATGGGGATTTTTTTTTGGTAGAAGATGAAGTGTGTGGGTGCTGGCATAAGTGGAGGAGGGCCACCAGGGGCCCACGAGACAGGGGGCGCGCCCTATAGGGCGGGCGACCTCCACTCTCGTGGCCTGGTGCTTGCCCCTCCTGCAGTGTTTTCAGTGCCTAAAATCCTCAAATATTCCATAAAAAATCATACAAAAATTGCAGGGCATTTGGAGCACTTTTATTTTCGGGATATTTTTTTATGCATGGATAATTCAGAAAACAGACGGATAATACTATTTTTGCTTTATTTATTCTACATAACAGAAAGTAAAAAGAGGGTACAGAAGGTTGTGCCTTCTAGTTTCATCCATCTCATGATCATCAAAATGAATCCACTAACAAGGTTGATCAAGTCTTGTTAACAAACTCATTCCGAATAACACGGAATCGGAGAAATTTCGAATAACACTAAGTTACCTCAACGGGGATATGAAAATCCCCAACAATAAGAATATCATACTTTTTCTTGACAGTAGGGAGAGGAAATTCAAAACCTCCAATAATGATAGTTGGAACTTTTCCAATAGAGTTGATGCTATGAACTTGAGATTGTTTCCTCGGAAAGTGTACCGTATGCTCATTACCATTAACATGAAAACTGACATTGCCTTTGTTGCAATCAATAACAGCCCCTGCAGTATTCAAAAAAGGTCTACCAAGGATAATAGACATACTATCGTCCTCGGGAATATCAAGAATAACAAAGTCCGTTAAGATAGTGACATTTGCAACCACAACAAGCACATCCTCACAAATACCGACAGGTATGGCAGTTGATTTATCAGCCATTTGCAAAGATATTTCAGTAGGTGTCAACGTATTCAATTCAAGTCTACGATATAAAGAGAGAGGCATAACACTAACACCGGTTCCAAGATCACATAAAGCAGTTCTAACATAATTTCTTTTAATGGAGCATGGTATAGTCGGTACACCCGGATCTCCAAGTTTCTTTGGTATTCCACCCTTAAAAGTGTAATTAGCAAGCATGGTGGAAATTTCAGCTTCCGGTATCTTTCTTTTGTTTGTAATGATATCATTCATATACTTAGCATAAGGATTTACTTTGAGCATATCAGTTAAGCGCATACATAAGAAAATAGGTCTAATCATTTCAGCAAAGCGCTCAAAATCCTCATCATCCTTTGACTTGGATGGTTTAGGAGGAAATGGCATGGGTTTCTGAACCCATGGTTCTCTTTCTCTACCGTGCTTCCTATCAACAAAATCTCTCTTATCATAACATTGATTCTTTGATTGTGGGTTATCAAGATCAACAGCAGGTTCAACCTCTACTTCATTGTTTTTGCTAGGTTGAGCATCAACATGAACATTATCATTAACATTATCACTAGGTTCATGTTCATCACCTGATTGTGTTTCATCATCATAGATAGAAATATCATTGGGATTCTCAGGTGTGTCTAAAGTAGGTTCACTAGAAGCACGCAAAGTCCTATCATTTTTCTTTTTCTTCTTTTTATAACAACTAGGTGCCTCTAAATTATTTCTCTGAGAATCTTGCTCGACTCTCTTAGGGTGGCCTTCAGGATACAGAGGTTCGTGAGTCATTCTACCAGTTCTAGTAGCCACTCTAACAGCAAAGTCATTTTTATTATTTAATTCCTCAAGCAAATCATTTTGAGCTTTAAGTACTTGCTCAGCTTGAGTAGCAACCATAGAAGCATATTTCCTAACGAGTTGGAGTTCACTTTTGACTCTAGCCATATTATCGCTCACGCGTCCTATCTCGAAAGCATTGTTCTTTAACTCTCTACCATCATAAGCATTAAAACTTTCTTGTCTAACCATAAAGTCATCAAATTCATCTAAGCAAGAGCTATGAAATTTAGTAGAGGGGATTTCAACTTTATCATATCTATAGAGAGAATTTACCTTTACTACCTGTGTCGGGTTACCAAGACAATGTTGTTCTTCAATAGGCGGTATATTAAGACCATGTATTTCTTTAATAGGTGGTAAATTCTTAACATCTTCAGCTTTAATACCTTTTTCTTTCATTGATTTCTTTGCCTCTTGCATATCTTCAGGACTGAGAAATAAAACACCTCTCTTCTTCGGAGTGGGTTTAGGAATAGGCTCAGGAGTTGGCTCAATTGGTTCAGGAAGTGCCTCAGGAACTGGCTCAGGGAGAGTCCAATTATTTTCATTAGTCAACATATTATTCAATAGTAATTCAGCTTCGTCGACTGTTCTTTCCCTAAAAACACAACCAGCACAACTATCCAAGTAGTCCTTGGAAGCATCGGTTAGTCCATTATAAAAGATACCAAGTATTTCATTTTTCTTGAGAGGATGATCAGGCAAAGCATTAAGTAACCGGAGAAGCCTCCCACAAGCTTGCGGGAGACTCTCTTCTTTGATTTGCACAAAATTATATATTTCCCGCAAGGCAGCTTGTTTCTTATGAGCAGGGAAATATTTAGCAAAGAAGTAATAAATCATATCCTGGGGACTACGCACACAACCAGGAGCAAGAGAATTATACCAAGTCTTAGCATCACCCTTTAACGAGAACGGAAATATCTTAAGGATTTAAAAATAGCGAGATCTTTCATCATGAGTAAACAGGGTAGCTATATCATTCAACTTGGTAAGATGTGCCACAACAATTTCAGATTCAAGGCCATAAAAAGGATCAGATTCCACTAGAGTAATAATCTCAGGATCAACAGAGAATTCATAGTCCTTATCAGTAACACAGATAGGTGAAGTAGCAAAAGCAGGGCCAGGTTTCATTATAGCATTAAGAGACTGCTGCTTCCATTTAGCTAATAATTTCTTAAGATCATATCTATCATTGCAAGCTAAGATAGCTCTAGCAGCTTCTTCATTCATAACATAGCCCTCAGGAACAACAGGCAATACATAATCATTGGGAGAATTTTCATCATCACTATCATCAATAATAGCATCTTCAATATTTTCATTCCCCCTAACTCTAGCAAGTTGTTCATCAAGAAGTTCACCTAATGGCAAAGTAGTATCATGCACAGAAGTAGTTTCATCATGCATAGCAGAAGTGGCATTATCAATAACATGCGACATATCAGAATTCATAGCAGTAGTAGGTTCAGGTGTCGCAAGCTTACTAATAACGGAAGTAGAATCTATTGCAGAGCTAGATGGCAGTTCCTTACCTCCCCTCGTAGTTGAGGGCAAAATCTAGGTTTTAGCGTCTTTCAAGTTCTTCATAGTGATCAACAGATATAAATCCCAAGTGACTCAGAGAATAGAGCTATGATCCCCGGCAACGGCGCCAGAAATTAGTCTTGATAACCCACAAGTGTAGGGGATCGCAACAGCTTTCGAGGGTAAAGTATTCAACCCAAATTTATTGATTCGGCACAAGGGGAGCCAAAGAATATTCTTAAGTATTGGCAGTTGAGTTGTCAATTCAACCACACCTGGATAACTTAGTATCTGCAGCAAAGTATTTAGTAGCAAAGTAGTATGATAATAAAGGTAACGGTAGCAAAAGTAAAGATAATAGTTTTGGGGTTTTTGTAGTAGTTGTAACAGTAGCAACGGAAAGGTAAATAAGCGAAGAACAATATGTGAAAAGCTCATAGGCAATGGATCAGTGATGGATAATTATGCCGGATGCGATTCTCATGTAATAGCTATAACATAGGGTGACATGTATAGCTCCAGTTCATCAATGTAATGTAGGCATGTATTCGTAAATAGTCATACGTGCTTATGGAAAAGAACTTGCATGACATCTTTGTCCTACCCTCCCATGGCAGCGTGTCCTAGTGGAAACTAAGGATATTAAGGCCTCCTTTTAATAGAGAACCGAACAAAGCATTAGCACATAGTGAATACATGAACTCCTCAAACTACGGTCATCACCGAGAAGTATCCCGATTATTGTCACTTCGGGGTTGTCGGATCATAACACATAATAGGTGACTATGGACTTGCAAGATAGGATCAAGAACACACATATATTCATGAAAACATAATAGGTTCAGATCTGAAATCATGGCACTCGGGCCCTAGTGACAAGCATTAAGCATAGCAAAGTCATAGCAACATCAATCTCAGAACATAGTGGATACTAGGGATCAAACCCTAACAAAACTAACTTGATTGCATGGTAAATCTCATCCAACCAATCACTGTCCAGCAAGCCTACGATGGAATTACTCACGCACGGCGGTGAGCATCATGAAATTGGTGATGGAGGATGGTTGATGATGAAGAGGGTGACGAATCCCCCTCTCCGGAGCCCCGAACGGACTCCAGATCAGCCCTCCCGAGAGAGATTAGGGCTTGGCGGCGGCTCCGTGTCGTAAAATGCGATGAAACTTCCTCTCTGATTTTTTCTCCCCGAAACGGAATATATGGAGTTGGAGTTGAGGTCGGTTGAGGTCCAGGGGGCCCATGAGATAGGGGGCGCGCCCTATAGGGGGCGCCCCCTGTCTCGTGGACAGGGTGTGGGCCCCCTGGTGTATTTCTTTCGCCCAGAAATTCTTATTAATTCCAAAAAGTGCCTCTGTGGATTTTCAGGACATTCCGAGAACTTCCTTTTCTACACATAAAACAACATCATGGCATTTCTGCTGAAAACAGCGTCAGTCCGGGTTAGTTTCATTCAAATCATGCAAGTTAGAGTCCAAAACAAGGGCAAAAGTGTTTGGAAAAGTAGATACGTTGGAGACGTATCAAGGACTTTGAGCAGTGCTTATGCAGGAGGGAAGAGTTGTTTCATATGCCTCACGACAGCTTAAACCTCATCAGCTAAATTATGCTACACACGATTTGGAGTTAGCAGCCATAGTGCATGCGTTGAAGACATGGAGACATTCTCATCGAAAACTACTGTGAGGTGTACGCGGATCACAAGAGTTTGAAGTATATCTTCACGCAGAAGGAGTTGAATCTCAGGCAGAGGAGATGGTTGGAGCTCATCAAGGATATTGATATGAAGTTACACTATCATCCCGGTAAGGCTAATGTGGTAGCCGATGCGTTGAGTCGCAAGAGTCATGTCAATACACTCATGACCGGAGGATTACCCAAGGAGTTAGCAGAGGATCTTCCCGAGCTATGTTTGGAAATAGTTCCGAGAGGCTATGTAGCAGCTTTGGAAATTCAGTCTACTTCGATGGATAAGATCAAGGAAGCTCAGAAGACTAACAAAGAGATTGCAGAGATAAAGGAAAGGATGAGCAAAGGAAAGGCTAAAGGATTCCGCGAGGATGAGCATGATACCCTATGATTTGAGGATCGCGTATATGTGCCTAATGACCCCGAGATCAGGAAGTTGATTCTGTAGGAGGCCCATGATTCACCGTATTCGATTCACCCAGGAAATACCAAGGTGTATCTGGATTTGAAGGACAGTTTCTGGTGGACCGGAATGAATAAAGATATTGCTGAGTATGTAGCAGTATGTGATGTATGTCAGAGAGTGAAGGCAGAGCATCAGAAGCCAGCAGGATTGCTACAACCATCGTCGATACCTGAATGGAAGTGGGATAAGCTAGGCATGGATTTTATCACGGGATTGCCCAGGACTCGTTCAGGCTATGACTCAATATGGGTTGTAGTTGATCGGTTGACGAAGGTAGCTCATTTATCCCAGTGAAGACCACTTACACTAGTGCTAAGTTGGCAAAGATATACATGACCAGGATCGTATGTCTGCATGGAGTTCCGAGGACCATTGTATCAGATAGAGGAACCTAGTTTACCTCAAAGTTTTGGAATCAGTTGCATGAGACTTTGGGTACCAGGCTAGAGTTCAGTACAGCCTTTCATCCACAGACAGATGGACAGACCGAGAGAGTCAATCAGATTCTGGAGGACATGTTGAGAGCATGTGCGCTAGATTATGGATCTAGTTGGGACAACAATCTGTCATATGCAGAATTCTCTTACAACAACAGTTATCAAGCAAGTTTGAAGATGGCCCCTTTCGAAGCATTGTACGGAAGGAGGTGCAGGACAACGTTGCTTTGGGACGAAGTTGGAGATCGTCAGTTGTTTGGACCAGATTTGATTAAGGAGTCTGAAGAGAAGGTTAAACTGATTCGCGATAGACCCAAGGTAGCCCAGTCCAGGCAGAAGAGCTATGCGGATTCTAAACGCAAAGAGACAGTTTACAAAGTCGGAGACAGAGTATATCTTCGTGTGTCCCCACTTCGAGGTGTTAAGCGTTTTGGGGTTAAGGTAAAGTTAGCACCACGTTTTGTGGGACCATACAAAGTTTTGGAACGTGTGGGAGAAGTTGCTTAATGCTGGAATTACGAGAAGGATTGTCAGGAGTTCACGATGTGTTTCACGTTTCCTAGTTAAATAAGTGCCACGTAGAGATGGCTGATATTCCTCTGAGAGATACAGTGCCGCTAGAAGCGATTCAGTTGGATAGCGATTTGACCTACGAGGAGAAACCATTGAGGATTCTCGAGTTTGCCAGCCGAGTCACATGCAGCAAGGTTATCAAGTTCTGCAAAGTTCAGTGGAGCCACCATGCCGAGGATGAAGCCACCTGGGAACGAGAGGAAGACCTACGGAAGGACCACCCGCACCTATTTTCTAGCCAACCCGAATCTCGAGGGCAAGATTCATCTTAAGGGGGGTAGGTTTGTAACATCCCAAAATTTCTTTTTGGAATGTTATACATTAGGTCATCATTGCATATCATATTTTATTGCATTTTTGGTTGATCCTAGAAATTCTACGCAACTCAAGGACCCACGGAGAGAGTTGGGGATTTCGTTATTTCATATTTGAGTTTTCTCAAATTTTGAAAAGAGGATCATTTGGTTTTAATTATTTTTCTCTTCAAATATTTCTTAAATGAAAATAAAAGAGAGGGGATAAAATGACTTCTCCAAAATAAAGAAATATTGGAGGAAAAATATTAAAATCAAATAAGAATTTTATTCGAAGTTTTGTTGCTATTTTATTTGAATTAGGAAAAATGCGTTTTTCAAAATTGCATTAGGGGCCCAAATAAATGTTAACTTTGTCCGCAATATTATTTGAGGACCTTGAAAATTTATTTCGGGATTTTTGGACTATGTTTAGTATTTCTTTCGTTAGTTTTTCTGCATCAGGATTTATTTTAAAAAAATGGAACCGACCTAACCGGGCCGTGTCCGTCTAGGACTCCAGCCCGGCCGACCTTTATAAGCCGGGGAGCCCACCCCACCGAACCCTAGCGCCAGCCCTCCTCGCCTCGATCCGCCCGCGCGCGCCGCCGCCGCCGCACTTTTCAAGCGCCGCCATTGAGCCGCTCGCCGCCACTGCCGCCGCCGACCCCGTCGCCAAGGTAGCCGCCGCCGCCACCACCAGTTTTCTAAGGAAAAGCGATCGGTTTTTTTTTTTCAAAACCCTAGTTCCGTTTTTTTAGTTCGGTTCGTTTTTTTTCCGGTTTAGTTAAATAATGGACGTTCGTCCATACGTTCTATTAACAAACACTGTTCATCCGTTAGCCACAGACAGCGAATGTTTTAGGTCGTTAGCCTGTTCATCGCGTTTTATTTTCCAAGGTTTTTCCGCGATTATTTTCGATCGTGATTTCTGCCCTGAACTTCGTTTTAGTTTATCTTTTCGCTCGTTTATCCGAATAAGGTGATTCAAGCGCCTAGATCTTCGTTTCGAAGCCCTCTTTCTGTTTAACCAACTTGAACAAGATTTTGCTACTGTAAAATTTGACTTTAGTCCAGATTAGTAAACGAATCTTGTTTCTTTCGCAGTTTGAGTTCCGTTGCTCCGTTTGATTTGATTCTTTTTGCAAACCGGAGTTCTTCAGTTTAACTTTCTGGTTAGATCTCTTATTTGAGTTTTACCCGTGCTTCTAGTTGAGTGCTTATGTATGTTATTATTTGTTTGCGATAGAGTACCCGGAGTGTGAAGCGTGCTACTACGAGTCTCTAGGTTTTGCGGATCATCAGCAAGGCAAGTAACACTTTGATCATACCTCTTTATTACCCAGTTTTTATGCATTAGATCAACCCTCAAACACTGCATGGTTAGGATCTGAATAACATGTGGGTTTGGGAAGTAGATGATGAGGTAGAACCTATTGCCCTGTTTATTATCAAAACCTTTGGGAGTTACTTCTACATTATGCTTATATTGCTACGCTATGCTCGTATACATGGATTGGGTGAGTGTATCCATGACAGATGTGAGTATTGTTAATTAATGGTTAGCTTAAGGTGGCTACTTAAATACACATCTGGTGGATTGGTTGAGGCACCCTGGAGTACCCAGTGGTTGTCAGGGCACCTGGAGAATCCAGTCTTGTCCTAGGATATCCCGGAGTACCCGTGTGATCATCCTACGGTTCGCCACCCAGGCTCAATGGGATCATAAGATTATTCATGCTAGAAACTTCCGTGTGCAGCCACAAGCCAATATGGGCTCTGACATAGTTGAGTAAGTTGTGTGAAGCTCTTGAGGAGGTAGACTAGCAGATGTAGTGGGTTGTAGGTGGTACTGTCTACCTAGAGTAGAGAGTTAATGCTTGAGAAAGACTATGTCTCGAATATCCGATCATGGATGTGTTCGAGTCTTGTGGGGAAAAGTCCGCAAACCTCTGTAGAGTGTATAAACTAATCATGGTTAGCCGTGTCCCCGGTTATGGACATCTTGAGTATCTGGTTCTTGGATTATCATGTTGATCTCATCACTCTAAATAAATTTGATTGGGTTTAATGATGATGCTTAATTGGGATTGAGTTGGAGGAACCTTCTCAATGTTTAACAACCACCATGATAGTTAAATAAAATTTATTCCATTGTTGTAGGGAAAAATTGGCTTTATGCAAAACTGTAACCATAGAGCTTTCCACCAGCCATATATGCATGTAGTGATAGCATTCATTCTGTTCATTACTCTATGTGTTACATTGCCAGCATATTCCATGTGCCGACCCGTTTCGGGCTGCAACATTTCATGTTGCAGACTTTTCAGACGATGAGTAAGGTGCCATAGGTCGTTGTCGTTCACTCAGCTATGTCGTTGGAGTTGATGGACTCACTTTATCTTCCAAGACTTCCGCTGTTATTGTTTTTAGATGGCCTTAAGCCATATTATTGTAATAAGTTCTCTTTTGAGACATTCGATGTAACAAGTGTGTGATTGAAACTCTGTTATAAATCCTCAAGTACTGTGCGTGTCAGCATTATCGATCCAGGGATGACACTGATGCACAGAGACTAGACTGTTTGAGGTCTGGTCGCTACATGAATAGCAACACATAATCACGTATATTAAACTCACGCTTTTGTATCCTTTTGTCATGCCATCTTTTAACTTTTTCTTTAAACAGTTTGGCATTCTCATAGGCTTGAGTTCTCCATTCATCAAGTGAGCCAATGTCAAATAACCTCTTCTCATTGGCAAGTTTGAAATCATAATTGAGCTCTTTAATGGCCCAATATGCCTTATGTTCTAGTTCGAGAGGTAAGTGACATCCTTTTCCATAAACCATTTTATATGGAGACATACCCATAGGATTTTTATATGCAGTCCTATAAGCCCATAATGCATCATCAAGTTTCTTGGACCAATTCTTTCTAGATCTATTAACAGTCTTTTGCAAAATCAATTTAAGCTCTCTATTACTCAGTTCTATTTGGCCACTAGACTGTGGGTGATATGGAGATGCAATTCTATGATTAACATCATACTTAGCAAGAATTTTACGAAAAGCACCATGAATAAAATGTGAACCACCATCAGTCATTAGGTATCTAGGGACTCCAAACCTCGGGAAAATAACTTCTTTAAGCATCTTAATAGAGGTATTATGATCAGCACTACTAGTTGGAATAGCTTCTACCCACTTAGTAACATAATCAACAACAACTAAAATATGTGTATACCCATTAGAGGAAGGAAATGGTCCCATATAATCAAAGCCCCAAACATCAAATGGTTCAATAACAAGAGAATAATTCATAGGCATTTCTTGACGTCTACTAATATTACCAATTCTTTGACATTCATCGCAAGACAAGACAAACTTACGGGCATCCTTGAAGAGAGTAGGCCAATAAAAACAGGATTGCAATACCTTATGTGAAGTTCTATCTCCCGTGTGGTGTCCTCCATAAGCCTCGGAGTGACACTTGCGTAGGATCTGTTCCTGTTCATGCTCAGGTACACAACGTCTAATAACACTATCTACTCCTTCTTTATAAAGGTGTGGGTCATCCCAAAAGTAATGTCTTAAATCATAGAAAAACTTTTCCTTTTGCTGGTACGTGAAACTAGGTGGTATAAATTTAGCAACAATGTAATTAGCATAATCAGCATACCATGGAGTAGTACGAGAAGCATTTATGACAGCTAGTTGTTCATCAGGAAAGCTATCATCAATAGGTAGTGGGTCATCAAGAACATTCTCTAACCTACACAAGTTGTCTGCGACGGGGTTCTCAGCTCCCTTTCTATCAATACTATGCAAATCAAATTCTTGTAATAGGAGTACCCATCTAATAAGTCTAGGTTTAGCATCTTTCTTTTCCATAAGATATTTAATAGCAGCATGATCAGTGTGAACAGTTACTTTAGAATCAACAATATAAGGTCTAAACTTATCACAAGCAAATACAACTGCTAACAATTCTTTTTCAGTAGTAGCATCATTTCTCTGGGCCATTTCTAGAGTTTTACTAGCATATTGAATAACATTTAGTTTCTTATCAACTCTTTGTCCTAGAACAGCACCTACGGCATAATCACTAGCATCGCACATAATTTCAAAGGGTAAATTCCAATCAGGTGGCTGAACAATAGGTGCAGATCAAAGCTTTCTTAAGTATTTCAAATGCTTCTACACAATCATCATCGAAGACAAAAGGAATATCTTTTTGTAAGAGATTAGTCAGAGGCCTAGAAATTTTAGAGAAGTCTTTAATGAACCTCCTATAAAAACCGGCGTGACCAAGGAAACTTCTTATACCTTTAATGTCTTTAGGACACGGCATCTTTTCAATAGCATCAACTTTAGCTTTATCAACGTTAATACCTCTTTCGAAAATTTTATGCCCCAAGACAATACCTTCATTAACCACAAAGTGGTACTTCTCCCAATTCAAGACAAGATTAGTTTCTTCGCATCTCCGCAAAACTCGATCAAGGTTGCTCAAGCAATCATCAAAAGAAGATCCGTAAACGGAGAAATCATCCATGAAAACCTCAACAATCTTTTCAGAAAAGTCAGAGAATATAGCCATCATGCATCTTTGAAAGGTAGCAGGTGCATTACATAAACCAAAAGGCATACATCTATAAGCAAAAGTACCGAAAGGGCAAGTAAAAGTGGTCTTTTCTTGATCCTCTTTTGACATAGGTATTTGAGAGAAACCAGAGTAACCATCTAGAAAGCAAAAATGTGTATGTTTGGATAATCTTTCTAGCAATTGATCAATAAAAGGCAAAGGGTAATGATCCTTTTTAGTAGCTTTATTTAATTTGCGGAAATCAATTACCATCCTATAACATGTAACAATTCTTTGCGGGATCAATTCATTTTTATCATTAGGAACGACAGTAATACCTCCCTTCTTAGGCACACAATGGACAGGACTTACCCACTGACTATCAGCAACGGGATAAATTATACCTGCCTCCAGGAGCTTTAGTATTTCTTTTCTTACCACTTCTTTCATCTTAGGATTTAACCGTCGTTGGTGATCAACAACTGGTTTGGCATCTTTCTCCAATTTTATTTTGTGTTGGCATAGAGTGGGACTAATGCCCTTAAGATCATCAAGAGTATATCCAATAGCAGCACGATGCTTCTTCAGAGTTTTCAATAATTTCTCCTCTTCCTGCTCTGAAAGGTTAGCACTAATAATAACAGGATATATCTTCTTTTCATCAAGAAAAGCATATTTAAGAGTATCATGTAGTGGTTTAAGCTCAAATACGGGATCACCCTTGGGTGGTGGAGGATCCCCTAGAATTTCAAAATGCAAGTTATGTTTCAAAATAGGTCCCTGTTTAAAGAATACTTCATCTATCTCCCTTCTTTCATTCATCAACATATTATTTTCATGGTCTAGCAAATATTGTTCTAAAGGATCATTAGGAGGCACGGCAATAGAAGCAAAACCAATAATTTCATCCTTACTCGGCAATTCTTTATCATGGGGCTGTCTACGAAATTTAGCAAAATTAAAGTCATGAGACATATCCCCTAAACCAATCGTAACAATATCCTTTTTGCAGTCTATCTTAGCATTAACAGTATTCAAGAAGGGTCTACCAAATATAATGGGACAAAAGTCATCTTGTGGGGAACCAAGAACAAGAAAATCAGCAGGATATTTAACTTTCCCACACAAGACATCAACATCTCTAACAATCCCAACTGGTGAAATAGTATCTCTATTGGCAAGCTTAATTGTAACATCAATTTCTTCTATCTCAACAGGTGCAATATCATGCATAATTTCTTTGTATAAGGAATGAGGTATTGCACTTGCACTAGCACCCATATCACATAAGCCATGATAACAATGATCTCCTATTTCAACAGAAATAACAGGCATGCATACAACAGGTCTATGCTTATTTTTAGTATCAGGTCTAGAAATTCTAGCAGCTTCATCATAGAAGTAAATAACATGCCAATCAATATTATCAGCCAAGAGATCTTTAACCATAGCGACACTAGGTTCAACTTTAATTTGCTCAGGTGGTGTAGGTGTTCTAGTATTACTCTTACGGACCACAGTTGAAGCTTTAGCATGATCCTTTATCCTAACAGGGAAAGGTGGTTTCTAAATATAGGTATTAGGAACAATAGGATCATTATAAGTGATAGTCTTTTCTTCAAATTTAATAGGTGCAACTACTTTTACTTCAATGGGAGGATTATATTTAAACCACTTCTCCTTAGGGAGGTCAACATGAGTAGCAAATGATTCACAGAAAGAAGCTACTATCTCAGAGTCAAGTCCATATTTAGTGCTAAATTCACGAAAAGCATCGGTATCCATAAAAGATTTAACACAATCAAACTTAGGTGTCATACCTGACTCCTTACCTTCGTCGAGATCCCAATCTTCAGAGTTGCGTTTAATTCTTTCCAATAAATCCCATCTGAATTCAATAAAGGAACAAGTACAAGAAGTATCGAGCATGGAGCGATTGCTGAGAGAAAGCCGGGCATAAATTTTTTGAATAATAATTTCTCTTGAGAGCTCATGATTGGGGCATGAATATAACATTGACTTAAGCCTCCCCGAAGCTTGAGCGATGCTTTCTCCTTCGCGAGGCCAAAAATTATATATATAATTACGATCACGATGAACAAGATGCATAGGATAAAACTTCTAATGAAATTCCAATTTCAATCGGTTGTAGTTCCATGATCCCATATCATCACATAGCCTAAACCATGTCAATGCCTTTCCCTTCAAAGATAAAGGGAAGACCTTCTTCTTGATAACATCATCGGGCATACCTGCAAGCTTAAATAATCCACAAACTTCATCCACATAGATTAGGTGCAAATCGGGATGCAATGTTCCATCTCCTATAAAAGGATTAGCTAGCAGTTTCTCTATCATACCCGATGGAATTTCAAAGTAAAAAATTTCAGTAGGTTCAGTAGTTTGAGGAGCAACTCTTTGCTCTACTGGTCGGGGTGAAGATACCCCGAACAAGCCCCTCAAAGGATTATGTTCCATAGTAACAAGTGACAGTAAATTTCAGCACACTATATAAATTTTTCCTTACCAAAGGCGCTTCACTCCCCGGCAACGGCGCCAGAAAAGAGTCTTGATGACCCACAAGTGTAGGGGATCTATCGTAGTCCTTTTGATAAGTAAGAGTGTCGAACCCAACGAGGAGCAGAAGGAAATGACAAGCGGTTTTCAGTAAGGTATTCTCTGCAAGCACTAAAATTATCGGTAATAGATAGTTTTGTGATAAGGTAATTCGTAACGGGTAACAAGTAACAAAATTAAATAAGGTGCGGCAAGGTATCCCAATCCTTTTTGTAGCAAAGGACAAACCTGGACAAATTCTTATATGAAGGAAAACACTCCCGAGGACACATGGGAATTATCGTCAAGCTAGTTTTCATCACGCGCTCATATGATTCACGTTCGGTACTTTGATAATTTGATATGTGGGTGGACCGGTGCTTGGGTACTGCCCTTTCTTGGACAAGCATCCCACTTATGATTAACCCCTATTGCAAGCATCCGCAACTACAAAAGAAGTAATAAGGTAAACCTAACCATAGCATGAAACGTATGGATCCAAATCAGCCTCTTACGAAGCAACGCATAAACTAGGGTTTAAGCTTCTGTCACTCTAGCAACCCATCATCTACTTATTACTTCCCAATGCCTTCCTCTAGGCCCAAACAATGGTGAAGTGTCATATAGTCGACGTTCACATAACACCACTAGAGGAGAGACAACATACATCTCATCAAAATATCAAACGAATAGCAAATTCACATGACTACTTATAGCAAGACTTCTCCCATGTCCGCAGGAACAAACGTAACTACTCACAAATCATATTCATGTTCATAATTAGAGGGGTATTAATATGTATATAGGATCTGAACATACGATCTTCCACCGAATAAACCAACTAGCATCAACTACAAGGAGTAATCAGCACTACTAGCAACCCACAGGTACCAATCTGAGGTTTTGGGACAAAGATTGAATACAAGAGATGAACTAGGGTTTGAGAGGAGATGGTGCTGGTGAAGATGTTGATGGAGATTGACCCCCTCCCGCTAAGAGGATCGATGGTGATGACAACGGTGATGATTTCCCTCTTCCGAAGGGATGTTTCCCCGGCAGAACAGCTCCGCCGGAGCCCTAGATTGGTTCCGCCAAGATTCCGCCTCGTGGCGGCGGTGTTTCGTCCCGGAAGCTTGCTTATGATTTTTTTTCAGGGTAAAAGACTTCATATAGCAGAACATGGCCACCGGAGGACTGCCAGGGGGCCCACGAGGTAGGGGGCGCCCCCAGGGGGGTAGGGCGCGCCCCCCACCCTCGTGGACGGTGGGTGGCCCCCCTCTGGTATTTTCTTCGCTCAGTATTTTTTATTAATTCCAAAAATAACTTCCCTGGAGTTTCAGGACTTTTGGAGTTGTGCAGAATATGTCTCTAATATTTGCTCCTTTTCCAGCCCAGAATTCTAGCTGCCGGTATTCTCCCTCTTTGTGTAAACCTTGTAAAATAAGAGAGAATAGGCATAAGTATTATGACATAACGAGTAATAACAGCCCATAATGCAATAAATATCGATATAAAAGCATGATGCAAAATGGACGTATCACCAGCTCCTCCGGCTCGTCCTCGTCCTCCGACCACTCCCTCTTCACGGGGAGAAAGCCCGCGCCGGAGGACAAGGAGGATCCGGCGTAGGAAGATCTCGCGGAGGAGAAGGACGCGCTACGGCGGTCGTACTCCTCCGTCTCGCGGCGGTTGAAGCTCGCCGGCGGCGACATCCCGCGGTTGGTCCACCTCCGGGCGCCGTGCTTCCTCGCGTCATCGGCCCAAACGCACCGCTCGCGCTCCGGGTCCCTCTCACGGCCGGATCTGCTACCGGAGCCGCGTCCGGAGCTCCACATTCGGCCCCACATGGCGACTGGAGGTGGGGTGGGTGGTCGCCGGCGGCGAGAAATGTGGAGAAGGGAAAGGGGAATCGGGTGGCTCACGGTGGCGGGGGGATTGGGTTTGGACCCGCAAAATGGTCGCGGAACCGCAGTTATAGTGCTCGGTGCGTGCGGTTTGCGGGCTGCGGCAAAAAATTTTGCGGGCCGGGCGAGTATGCGGGCTCTGTTCTAGCCGAAAAATTGGGCCGAGCCAGCATACTCGCCCGAAATTTTACGGGCCGGGCGTTTTGCGGGGTCTGGTAGAGTTGCTCTTCCATGCAAAATGTCTTCGCTCCTACGTGCAATACTTTACACATGCATGGCACAGAATTTTCTTGGTCTGATCAACCGATCTCCTTATGTGTAATGCTCCGCGTTCATGTGAACACTAATTGAAGTTCAAGAAAACTGAACAATAAGAACACAATAGCATATGTATCTTGAATTAATATAGGCTTAAAATAGCCCCACTACATCATTTTTAAGTGTTGACAAAAAGGCTAACTACAAATAAATAAATTTCTTGGTCTTATCAACCATTTTCCTTATCTGTAATGCTTAGGTTTCATGTGAACACTAATTCAAGTTTTAAAAATCAAGAATAAGTACATATTAGCACGAAAGTGTTCTTCTGCTCTTAGGTGCAAATGAACCCGAGACGAACAGTAAAATACAAAAAAATAGTAAAAAAACTGATTTTTTTTTTTGGTAATAAACATTGTTGAATGTTCCACCCTTCGTGCAAAGTTTCGTGACGAAATGACATTGATGGAAGTCTGGATAATAATAACAAAATTAGTGCTCCAAAATGCTTTATTCGGTGCAATTCATGTTATATCCAGGCCGGCCCACACATTGGGAGCCCAAGGCGAGACGACACCAAGGGCCCTTGTTTACGAGCATTTAGAAACTTACCATATTCCAATTAACCAGTACAATGCATATATCTGTAGTCTCTAGAATCTGAAAAAGGCTTTACAAACTAATTACTTCTACTGATAAGAACATATATCATGCTACTAAGAAAAAAAATTGTGGTTCGGTGGTTTCATGAAAGATTGCTTTCCCCCCAAAAAAATGACTTCTACTCAGTATACCATCTTTCTTCAAAAAACACGAATTAATAAGCTTTGATAGAATTGATTGTTGCTGAAGCTTGTGTGCTACTGTCGGGTATAAAGTTAATATTCTTTTGGAAAGGTTATATAAAGTTATTAGAAGTTAATGTCCTGACTTAAAAAAAAATTCCAGATCCTCCCGATCTATACAGTGAATGTCGGAACTTACTATATAGTCCTATATCTCACTGTGGGATATAAATTAACTGCTCCTTGTCAACCAAGTGCATCTATCTGTTTACTTTCTTACCTTCTATGATTACCGGTTAAGTATTTTCTAGTAGAAGACATCACCACACAAGTGGCTTAAATTAATTATACACAACACAAGGAATAAGAGCACCTCAGATATGGTTGGACGTTGGTGGCTGGATCCCAGAACGAATAAGAATTAAGCTTCCCGCTGTTCTCTTTATCTTGAGCAACCTCTCTAACCGAATAAGTACCTCTAGAATTAAGCACAAAACGAAAATAATGTGAGTAACTCAAATTTCGAACAGCTTGTGCAAAATTGTGGCGAAGAACGGAGCTACTTGACGCTGAATTGAGAGGGCAAAGAACGAACCCATACCATCTGCCCATACAACTAATCTTACGGGGCTGAGTAGAAGTATTGGGCTGCTTGTGGAAGGAGGGGCTGCGCCGTTGTTGGTCTTCATCCGCGGGTGCGGCGGGAAGGAACACGGACCGGCGGCGGGGGCGGCGTTGTGACGCAAAACTGGGAAAGGCGAGGCGTCGAAGGAAAAGGTTTGGTTTGCGGTGCCTGATGTGAGCTGCAGCTTGGGATTTCTGTTTTTGATGAAATCATTCTACATTTATGGGCCCAATGAAATAATCCCCAAAGCGTGCGGCGGGACGGCACGCACACTGGGCGTTTCGTAGGCAAACCCTATTTGGCGCTGCAGGCGTCGGTTACTATTGTTTTCTACAAACCGGCGCCTGCATGCGCGTCAGCTGGGCCGGCTCATAGGATTTTTTTTCTTCTGTGTCAATTGTCAGGACCCAGTTGCGGTGTGATCTCTGTTTTCGTTGATTCAGTTGCGTTCAAACTGCTATCCTTTGGCGCGAGGCTGTGGAAACCGTCCATCTTCGATCCAACGCACCTGATGGCTTCGTACCGCTTCGGCAAGCTTCAGGAGGCGTAGTGCATTGATCTCCCATCGGACGGCTCTGGGTGGGCAAGGCGTCGCTGTAGATCTTTCTGTAAAGCTCAACCACTCTCCTCTCCTCCATGTGCGCTTCTCGCATCTTCTAGAGTCTTGTAAGGCTATATAGCCAGGATTTGGAGCCTGCGTGCTCATGCTTATTCTCCCTTGGGGTAAACCCTAGCCGCCGGTGTTCCCGGTTGGTCTCCATGTAACCGAAACCCTAGCTAAACCTTCCTCTGAAATCAAGTTTGGCAAATGATAACTCTCTGAATTCGGAGTGCGATTTCTGAATTTAGTCCGTCAGACCACTCGGGTTCGACAATTGGTAATCAGAGCCAGGTTGGTTCCTCGGCGGCGTGCTGGATTTGGGGCCGGAAAAGAGTTGGAGGCGCTGTAAAATCCTCTTTTCCCCTCGATCCCGGCGGCGGTGCTTCTCGGTGGCGCAGGCGGCGGTGAAATTCGGGTACTGGTCTGGTCAGGTTAGTGGTTACTAAAGCCCCTTGCTTTGGTAGTAAAATCCCACCACCCTCCCGGATCCGGAGTACTGCTTGGCGGCGGCGGCGTGGCGGCGGAAGGATCTTCAAGACTAAGGTCAGGTTGCAGCCTTGTGCTGTTGTAAAATCCCCTCCTTTCTCTTGCTGGATCATCGGTAGAAAGGTGGTTTGGCTTCCTGCCAGCTTAATTCCTTCCTGCCAGTCCTAGTTGGCACCATGGGGGGAGAAGCTGATTCTTCGGGCACTCAGTCTCTGGAATTTCAATCATTGCAACTGGATGTTAAAACCCTTCAGCAGAACAGAGAGCTGGACAGAAAGGACTTCCTGGATTTCAGAGAACATGTATCAAGCAATTTTCAGTCAGTACAAAAGACCTTGGGTGAGCTGCAAGTTTGCTTGAACAAGTTCATTACGTCTTTTCCCCAACCCAGAGACGTACCACCCCCCATTCCTCAGGAGGCCCCGGATACTAGCAATGCAACTCCACATGGCCCTACTAAAAAACCTGGAGAGGGCGTGCACACTCCGGAGATAGCAGGATCTGCGATTTTAGTGGATGTCAACACGGGTAAAGAACTGCAGCTGGATGGAAGTAACAAGCCTCCCTAGAGACATCCACACTTTGCTCAAAACAGGCCAGTCCAAATGGTGTTGGAGAATAGATTGGCTTTGCAAGCTCCACAACCAATGCAGCCACCTGTTACCTTGCCTCCTCTCCCTCCTAATGCTCAAGCTGAAGCAGAGGCTCAATTAGAGCTGCTGAGGAGAAATGCTCAGACCAACAGAGAAGTGCAGAATGGTGGCAGAAGACCCCTAGCTCTGGTTAAACCGGCCAAGATGAACATTCCTGAATTTGATGCAAGTGGCACAGACTCTTGGATACAAACCATTGAGATGTATTTTGATGCTGCTAGAACTCCTACTGAAAGTAAAACAGAAATTGCAGTCACATACCTCACTGGCCCTGCAATGGAATGGTGGAGAGGCACTGGAATTCAAGCTAACACTCTGCCCTGGTATAGATTTTGCAGACATGCGGGAGATAGATTTGCAAAAAAATCTGTTTGTGATAATGTCAGAGCATTCCATGCCCTCACTCAGTCAGGCAGCCTCAATGATTACATCCTCAAATTTGAACAGCACATGAACCTCATGAGGAGGGACGATCCTGCCCTTCCAAATGATTATTTCAAAAATAGTTTCATAGCTGGCTTGCATGACAGCATACAACACTATGTCCAGTGTCATGAACCTGCTGGTTTACAAAGAGCAATCTGGCTAGCTAGGAGAATGGAGCAAGCCCAACCACCTAGAAGGAATTTTGCTCAGTTCCCTCCCACAGCAGCCAGGAAATCAGTGGTGCTAGAACAGCCCAGAACTAACATCAATAACACTCCTGCTGTTATTCAACAAGCAAGACTCAAGGGTATTTGCTATAAATGTAAGGAAACTTGGTTTCCTGGTCACAAAAAGGTGTGTAAAATGAGCAACCAAGCTCAAATTCAGGCTTTGCAAGAACAGACCCATGATGATACTGATTTGGTCTATGTCACTGAAATGTCTGAAGAATTAGAACAAGATAATGCAGAACCACCTGATCAGCAACAGTTACAAATTTCCATGCATGCCTTAATGGGAATCAGCAATTCAAAATTCAGTTTTACTGTCACAGTAATGGTGGGCAAACTCCCTGCTACTGCCCTCATTGATAGTGGTAGTTCTGCAACCTTCATGTCCCCTGCTTTTGCCACTCTATGCAAGTGCCCTCTTACTCCCACTAAGAAAACAAAGGTGCTGGTGGCCAATGGAGGCACTTTGTGGACTGAATTCATGGCCCCAAACTGTCCTTATACCATTCAAGGAGAGGAATTTGCTTCAGATTTTAGAATTCTGAAACTTCAAGGCTATGACATTATCTTGGGAGCTGATTGGATGTCCACCCACAACCCTGTCAAATTAGATTTTGACCTTATGGAGTTTCAGATTACCAAGAACAAACATAAATTGGTCACTTTCTCTGATGAGAGCTTGCCATCTGGTCTGGTCACTGAATCTAGCATGGATAAGCATATAATGGAGCAAGCAGTTTGTGGAGCAGTTCTTGTTGTCAACAAGCTACAGCCTGAAGATACACCAACAGCCCCTGTACACCCTCAAATTAAGGCCATGATGGGAAAGTACAAAAGGGTTTTCTCTAGTCCTACTATGTTGCCCCCTGCTAGGGCTTGTGACCATGCAATTCCTTTTATGCCTGGGGCCAAAGTAGTCAATCAAAGACCTTATAGACTGCCTCATCATCAGAAGAATGCGATGGAGACAATCATACAGGACATGGTCAATAAGAAAATAATTAGGGACATCTCCAGCCCTTATTCTTCTCCTGCTATTCTGATTAGGAAGAAGGACCTGTCTTGGAGGTTGTGCAATGATTTCAGAAAGGTAAATTCCCAAACCATCAAGAACAAATACCCTATTCCAGTTATTGAGGATTTGCTAGATGAGCTTCATGGGGCTACTATGTTTACCAAGTTGGATTTGAAAAGTGGTTATCACCAAATAAGAATGAAGGAGGAAGACATTGAAAAGACAACTTTCACTACTCATTGTGGACATTATGAATATTTGGTTATGCCTTTTGGCCTAACCAATGCCCCTGCCACTTTTCAAATGCTAATGAACAAAATCCTCAAGAAATATCTCAGAAAATTTGTGTTGGTCTTCTTCGATGACATATTGATTTTCAGTGAAAAATTGGAGGACCATTTGGCACACTTGGATGAGGTTTTTAAAAACCTACAGGAAAATCAACTGGTGGTCAACTTAAGCAAATGTATTTTTGCTCAACCTCAGGTGGAGTACCTGGTGTTAGTGAACGTAGTAATTTCAAAAAATTTCCTACGATCACGCAAGATCATGGTGATGGCATAGCAACGAGAGGGGAGAGTGTCCGTCCACGCACTCGTGAGACCGAAAGCGAAGCGTTATAACAACGCTGTTGATGTAGTCGACGTCCCCACGATCCGACCGATCCAAGCACCGAACGACGGCACCTCCGAGTTCTGCACACGCTCAGCTCGATGACGATCCCGGACTCCGATCCAGCAAAGTGTCGGGATGAGTTTCACAAGACGACGGCGTGGTAACGATGTTGATGCTCCACCGACGCAGAGCTTCGCTAAGCTCCGCGACGATATGACTTCTCCGGCGCAGGGCTTCGCCTAAGCTCCATGACGATATGACCAAGTGGAATATGGTGGAAGGGGCACCGACACGGCTAAGGAAAGATCCGTAGATCAACTTGTGTCATCGGGTGCCCCTGCCCCGTATATAAAGGAGCAAGGAGGAGGTGGCGGCCAAAGGAGGAGCGCGACAAGGGGGAGTCCTACTCCCACCGGAGTAGGACTCCTCCTTTCCTAGTAGGAGTAGGAGAGAAGGAAGGGAAGAGAAGAAGGGTGCGGCCCCTCCCTAGTCCAATTCGGACTAGGCCTTGGGAGGGCGCGGCCTGCCCTAGGCAGCCCTCTCTCTTTCTGCAGGGCCCAATAAGGCCCAATACTTCTCCCGGCGAATTCCGTAACTCTCCGGTACTCCGAAAAATACCCGAATCATTCGGAACCTTTCCGAACTCCGAATATAGTCGTCCAATATATCGATCTTTACGTCTCGACCATTTCGAGACTCCTCGTCATGTCCCCGATCTCATCCGGGACTCCGAACTCCTTCGGTACATCAAAACTCATAAACTCATAATATAACATCATCGAAACCTTGCGTGCGGACCCTACGGGTTCGAGAACTATGTAGACATGACCTAGAACTATTCTTGGTCAATAACCAATAGCGGAACCTGGATGCCCATATTGGCTCCTACATATTCTACGAAGATCTTTATCGGTCAAACCGCATAACAACATACTTTGTTCCCTTTGTCATCGGTATGTTACTTGCCCGAGATTCGATCGTCGGTATCCAATACCTAGTTCAATCTCGTTACCGGCAAGTCTCTTTACTCGTTCCGTAATACATCATCTCATAACTAACTCATTAGTTACAATGCTTGCAAGGCTTAGGTGATGAGTATTACCGAGAAGGCCAGAGATACCTCTCCGACAATCGGAGTGACAAAACCTAATCTCGAAATACGCCAACCCAACATGTACCTTTGGAGACACCTGTAGTACTCCTTTATAATCACCCAGTTACGTTGTGACGTTTGGTAGCACCCAAAGTGTTCCTCCGGTAAACGGGAGTTGCATAATCTCATAGTTACAGGAACATGTATAAGTCATGAAGAAAGCAATAGCAACATACTAAACGATCATGTGCTAGGCTAACGGAATGGGTCATGTCAATCACATCATTCTCCTAATGATGTGATCCCGTTAATCAAATGACAACTCATGTCTATGGTTAGGAAACATAACCATCTTCGATTAACGAGCTAGTCAAGTAGAGGCATACTAGTGACACTCTGTTTGTCTATGTATTCACACATGTATTATGTTTCCGGTTAATACAATTCTAGCATGAATAATAAACATTTATCATGATATAAGGAAATGAATAATAACTTTATTATTGCCTCTAGGCATATTTCCTTCATCTCCCACTTGCACTAGAGTCAATAATCTAGTTCACATCGCTATGTGATTTAACATCAATAGTTCACATCTATATGTGGTTAACACCCATAGTTCACATCGACATGTGACCAACACCCAAAGGGTTAACTAGAGTCAGTAATCTAGTTCACATCGCTATGTGATTAAACACCCAAAGAGTACTAAGGTGTGATCATGTTTTGCTTGTGAGATAATTTTAGTCAACGGTCTGTCACATTCAGAGCCGTAAGTATTTTGCAAATTTCTATGTCTACAATGCTCGCACGGAGCTACTCTAGCTAATTGCTCCCACTTTCAATATGTATCCAGATTGAGACTCGAGTCATCTAGATTAGTGTTAAAACTTGCATCGACGTAACCTTTTACGACATTTAACCTTTTTCACTTCCATAATCGAGAAACATATCCTTATTCTACTAAGGATAATTTTGACCGCTGTCCATTGATCTACTCCTAGATCTCTATTGCACTCCTTGCCAATCTTAGTGGTAGGGTATGCAATAGATCCGTACACAAGACATGACATACTTTATAGAACCTATGGCTGATGCATAGGGAATGACTTTCATTCTCTTTCTATCTTCTGCCGTGGTCGGGTTTTGAGTCTTACTCAATCTCACACCTTGTAACACAGGCAAGAACTCTTTCTTTGACTATTCCATTTTGAACTACTTCAAAATCTTGTCAAGGTATGTATTCATTGAAAAACTTATCAAGCGTCTTGATCTATCTCTATAGATCTTGATGCTCAATATGTAAGCAGCTTTACCGAGGTCCTTCTTTGAAAAACTCCTTTCAAATACTCCTTTATGCTTTGCAGAATAATTCTACATCATTTCCGATCAACAATATGTCATTCACATATACTTATCAGAAATGTTGTCGTGCTCCCACTCACTTTCTTGTAAATACAGGCTTCACCGCAAGTCTCAGTATAAAACTATACGCTTTGATCAACTTATCAAAGTGTGTATTCCAACTCGAGATGCTTGCACCAGTCCATAGATGGATCGCTGGAGCTTACACATTTTGTTAGCACCTTTAGGATTGACAAAACCTTATGGTTGCATCATATACAACTCTTCTTTAATAAATCCACTAAAGAATGTAGTTTTGACATCCATTTGCCAGATTTCATAAAATGTGGCAATTGCTAACATGATTCGGACAGACTTAAGCATCGCTACAGTTGAGAAAATCTCATTGTAGTCAACACCTTGAACTTGTCAAAAGCCTTTTGCGACAAGTCGAGCTTTGTAGATAGTAATACTACTATCAGTGTCCGTCTTCCTCTTGAAGATCCATTCATTTAACATGACTTGCTGATCATCGAGCAGGTCAACCAAAGTCCACACTTTGTTCTTATATATGGATCCTATCTCAGATTTTATGGCCTCAAGCCATTTCATGAATCTGGGCTCATCATCGCTTCCTCATAGTTCGTAGGTTCATCATGGTCTAGTAACATGACTTCTAGAATAGGATTACCGCATCACTCTGGTGCGGATCTTACTCGAAGACCCACGAGGTTTGGTAGCAACTTGATCTGAAGTTTCATGATCATCATCATTAACTTCCTCACCAATTGTTGTAGGAATCATCGAACTGATTCTGTGATGAACTACTTTCCAATAAGGGAGAAGGTACAATTACCTCATCAAGTTCTACTTTCCTCCCACTCACTTCTTTCGAGAGAAACTTCTTCTCTAGAAAGGATCCATCTTAGCAACGAAAAACTTGCCTTCGGATCTGTGATAGAAGGTGTACCCAATAGTTACCTTTGGGTATTCTATGAAGACGCACTTCTCCGATTTGGGTTTGAGCTTATCGGTGAAAACTTTTCACATAAGCATCACAACTCCAAACTTTAAGAAACGATACTTAGGTTTATCGCTAAACCATAGTTCATACGGTGTCATCTCAACGGATTTAGATGGTGCCCTATTAAACGTGAATGCAGCTGTCTCTAATGCATAACCCTAAAACGATTTTGGTAAATCGGTAAGAGACATCATAGATCGCACCATATCAATAAAGTGCGGTTACGACGTTCGGACACACCATTATGCTGTGGTGTTCGGTGGCGTGAGTAGTGAAACTATTTCACATTGTTTTAATCAAGGCCAAACTCAGAACTCAAATATTTTTCCTCTGCGATCATATCGTAGAAACTTTTATTTTCTTGTTACGATGATTCTTCTCTTCACTCTGAAATTCTTTGAACTTTTCAAATGTTTCAGAATTGTGTTTCATCAAGTAGATATACCCATATCTGCTCAAATCATCTGTGAAGGTCGAAAATAACGATACTTGTCGTGAGCTTTAACACTCATCGGACCGCATACATCAAGTATGTATTATTTCCAAGAAGTCATTTGCTCGCTCCATTGTTCCGGAGAATGAGTCTTTAGTCATCTTGCCCATAAGGCATGGTTCGCAAGCATCAAGTGATTCATAATCAAGTGATTCAAAAATCCCATCAGCATGGAGTTTCTTCATGCGCTTTACACCAATATGACCTCAACGGCAGTGCCACAAATAAGTTGCACTATCATTATTAACTTTGCATCTTGTGGCATCAATATTATGAATATGTGTATTACTACGATCGAGATCCAACAAACTATTTTTATTGGGTGTATGACCATTGAAGGTTTTTATTCATTTAAACAGAACAACAATTATTCTTTTACTTAAATGAATAACCGTATTGCAATAAACATGATCAAATCATATTCATGCTCAACGCAAACACCAAATAACATTTATTTAGGTTTAACACTAATCCTGAAAATATAGGGAGTGTGCGATGATGATCATATCAATCTTGGAACTACTTCCAACACTCATCGTCACTTTCCTTCAACTAGTCTCTGCTTATTTCAGAACTCCAGTTTGAGTTACTAATCTTAGCAACCTAACAAGTATCAAATACTGGGGCTACTATAAACACTAGTAATGCACACATCAATAATCTGTATATCAAATATACTCTTGTTCACTTTGCCATCCTTCTTATCCACCAAATATTCAGGGCATTTCGCTTCCAAAGGACCATTTCCTTTGCAGTGTAAACACTCGGTTTCAGGCTATGGTCCAGCTTTGGGCTTCTTCAAGAGTGACAACTTACTTGTCTTTCTACTTGAAGTTCCCTTTCTTTCCCTTTGCCCTTTTCTTGAAACTAGTGGTCTTGTCAATCATCAACACTTGATGCTCTTTCTTGATTTCTACCTTCGTCGATTTTCAACATCACGAAGAGCTCGGGAATCTTTGTCGTCATCCTTGCATACTATAGTTCATCACGAAGTTCTAGTAACTTAGTGATGGTGACTAGAGAATTCTGTCAATCGCTATCTTATCCGGAAGATTAACTCCCACTTGATTCAAGCGATTGAAGTACTCGGACAATCTGAGCACATGCTCACTAGTTGAGCGATTCTCCTCCATCTTTTAGCTATAGAACTTGTTGAAGACTTCATATCTCTCAACTCGGTATTTGCTTGAAATATTAACTTCAACTCCTGGAACATCTCATATGGTCCATGACGCTCAAAACGCCTTTGAAGTCCCGATTCTAAGCCGTTAAGCATGGTGCACTAAACTATCAAGTAGTCATCATATTGAGCTAGCCAAACGCTCATAACGTCAGATCTACTCATATTGAGCTAGCCAAACGCTCATAACGTCGATCTGCTCCTGCAATAGGTCTGTCACCTAGCGGTGCATTAAGGACATAATTCTTCTGCGCAGCAATGAGGATAAACCTCAGATCACGGATCCAATCCGCATCATTGCTACTAACATTTTTCAATACAATTTTCTCTAGGAACACATATAAAAACTTAGGGAAGCAACAACGCGAGCTTATTGATCTACAACATAATTTGCAAAATACTACCAGGACTAAGTTCATGATAAATTAAAGTTCAATTAATCATATTACTTAAGAACTCCCACTTAGACTGACATCTCTCTAGTCATCTTAAGTGATTACATGATCCAAATCAACTAAACCATGTCCGATCATCACGTGAGATGGAGTAGTTTCAATGGTGAACATCACTATGTTGATCATATCTACTATATGATTCACGCTCGACCTTTCGGTCTCCGTGTTCCGAGGCCATATCTGTTATATGCTAGGCTCGTCAAGTTTAACTTGAGTATTCGCGTGCGCAACTGTTTTGCACCCGTTGTAGATGGACGTAGAACTTATCACACCCGATCATCACGTGGTGTCCGGGTACTACGAACTTTGGCAACGGTGCATACTCGTGGAGAACACTTCTTGATAATTTTAGTGAGAGATCATCTTATAATGCTACCGTCAATCAAAGCAAGATAAGATGCATAAAGGATAAACATCACATGCAATCAATATAAGTGATATGATATGGTCATCATCATCTTGTGCTTGTGATCTCCATCGCCAAGCACCGCCATGATCACCATCGCCACCGGCGCGACACCTTGATCTCCATCGTAGCATCGTTGTCGTCTCGCCAACTATTGCTTCTACGACTATCGCTACTCCTTAGTGATAAAGTAAAGCAATTACATGGCGCTTGCATTTCATACAATAAAGCGACAACCATATGGCTCCTGCCATTGCCGATAACTCGTTACAAAACATGATCATCTCATACAATAAAATATAGCATCACGCCTTGACCATATCACATCACAACATGCCCTGCAAAAACAAGTTAGACGTCCTCTACTTTGTTGTTGCAAGTTTTACATGGCTGCTACGGGCTGAGCAAGAACCGTTTTACCTACGCATCAAAACCACAACGATAGTTTGTCAAATAGACTCCGTTTTAACCTTCTCAAGGACCGGGCGTAGTCATACTCGGTTCAACTAAAGTGAGAGAGACAGACACCCGCCGGTCACCTTTAAGCAACGACTGCTCGGAGCGGTGAAACCAGTCTCGCGAAGCGCACGCGTAATGTCGGTCCGGCCGCTTCATCTCACAATACCGCTGAACCAAAGTATGACATGCTGGTAGGCAGTATGACTTGTATCGCCCACAACTCACTTGTGTTCTACTCGTGCACATGACATCAACGCATAAAACCAGGCTCTGATACCACTGTTAGTGAACGTAGTAATTTCAAAAAATTTCCTACGATCACGCAAGATCATGGTGATGGCATAGCAACGAGAGGGGAGAGTGTCCGTCCACGTACCCTCGTAGACCGAAAGCGGAAGCGTTATAACAACGCGGTTGATGTAGTCGTACGTCCCCACGATCCGACCGATCCAAGCACCGAACGACGGCACCTCCGATTTCTGCACACGCTCAGCTCGATGACGATCCCGGACCGATCCAGCAAAGTGTCGGGATGAGTTTCACAAGACGACGGCGTGGTAACGATGTTGATGCTCCACCGACGCAGAGCTTCGCCTAAGCTCCGCGACGATATGACTTCTCCGCGCAGGCTTCGCCTAAGCTCATGACGATATGACCAAGTGGAATATGGTGGAAGGGGCACCGACACGGCTAAGGAAAGATCCGTAGATCAACTTGTGTCATGGGGTGCCCCCTGCCCCGTGATATAAAGGAGCAAGGAGGAGGTGGCGGCCAAAGGGAGGAGGCGCGCAGGGGGAGTCCTACTCCCACCGGAGTAGGACTCCTCCTTTCCTAGTAGGAGTAGAGAGAAGGAAGGGAAGAGAAGAAGGTGCGGCCCTCCCTAGTCCAATTCGGACTAGGCCTTGGGAGGGCGCGCCTGCCCTAGGCAGCCCCTCTCTTTCGCAGGCCCAATAAGGCCCAATACTTCTCCCGGCGAATTCCGTAACTCTCCGGTACTCGAAAAATACCGAATCATTCGAACCTTTCCGAACTCCGAATATAGTCGTCCAATATATCGATCTTTACGCCTCGACCATTTCGAGACTCCTCGTCATGTCCCCGATCTCATCCGGGACTCAACTCCTTCGGTACATCAAAACTCATAAACTCATAATATAAGCATCGAAACCTTGCGTGCGGACCCTACGGGTTCGAGAACTATGTAGACATGACCTAGAACTATTCTTGGTCAATAACCAATAGCGGAACCTGGATGCCCATATTGGCTCCTACATATTCTACGAAGATCTTTATCGGTCAAACCGCATAACAACATACTTTGTTCCCTTTGTCATCGGTATGTTACTTGCCCGAGATTCGATCGTCGGTATCCAATACCTAGTTCAATCTCACATCTGGCAAGTCTCTTTACTCGTTCCGTAATACATCATCTCATAACTAACTCATTAGTTACAATGCTTGCAAGGCTTAGGTGATGAGTATTACCGAGAAGGCCCAGAGATACCTCTCCGACAATCGGAGTGACAAAACCTAATCTCAAATACGCCAACCCAACATGTACCTTTGGAGACACCTGTAGTACTCCTTTATAATCACCCGATTACGTTGTGACGCTTGGTAGCACCCAAAGTGTTCCTCCGTAAACGGAGTTGCATAATCTCATAGTTACAGGAACATGTATAAGTCATGAAGAAAGCAATAGCAACATACTAAACGATCATGTGCTAGGCTAACGGAATGGGTCATGTCAATCACATCATTCTCCTAATGATGTGATCCCGTTAATCAAATGACAACTCATGTCTATGGTTAGGAAACATAACCATCTTCGATTAACGAGCTAGTCAAGTAGAGGCATACTAGTGACACTCTGTTTGTCTATGTATTCACACATGTATTATGTTTCCGGTTAATACAATTCTAGCATGAATAATAAACATTTATCATGATATAAGGAAATGAATAATAACTTTATTATTGCCTCTAGGGCATATTTCCTTCACCTGGGTCACATTATTAGGGGAGATGGGGTTGCCACAGACCCTGTGAAGATTGAAGCAATCACTAAATGGCCTGCTCCTGAAAATGTTTCACAATTGAGAAGTTTCTTGGGCCTCACAGGGTATTACAGAAGATTTGTGCAAAATTATGGATATATCTGCAAACCTATTTTCAATGCCCTTAAAAAGGACTGTTTCCAATGGTCAAATGAGCAGCAGGAGGCATTCAACACTCTTAAACATAAGATGACCCAAGCTCCTGTCCTCACTCTTCCTGACTTCACAAAACCATTTGTGTTAGAAGCTGATGCTTGTGCTTATGGGATTGGTGTTGTTCTCATGCAAGGTGGAAGGCCCATTGCTTACTTCAGCAAAGCAATTGGACCTAGAGCTACTGCTTGGTCCACTTACGACAAAGAAGCTTTGGCTATTATAGAAGCACTCAAACAATGGAAACATTACTTTTCAGCTTCTTCTCTCATAATAAGGACTGACCAACAAAATTTAAGGTACATCCAAGACCAGAAACTTACTGAAGGCATTCAGCATAAGCTCTTGGTTAAGTTGTTGGGATACAACTACACAATTGAGTACAAGAAGGGAAATACCAACAGAGTGGCTGATGCACTTTCAAGAGTGCAACACAAACTCCATAGTTTGTTTGTTAGTACAGCTAAACCTGCTTGGATAGGAGAGGTTACTGATACTTACAAATATGACAGCAAATGCAAGGAATTGATCACCCAATTATCCATTAATCCTTCAGGTTTGCCCAACTACACTCTCCGAATGGTATTCTCGGATACAAAAAGAGTAGTGATTGGAAACAGCAAACCCTCCAAGACAAATTAATTGCTGCCTTACACAGCTCTCAATTGGGGGTCACTCAGTCATCGAGCTTCCTATCGAGAATCAAACTATTATTCCATTGGCCGGCATGAAGCAAGCAGTTAGGATTTTATCAAACAGTGTCCTGTTTGCCAAATCAACAAAGCAGAGCATTGCAGATACCCCGGCTTGTTACAACCACTACCAGTCCCTGACTTTGCTTGGTGCCATATCAGCATGGATTTTGTGGAAGGGCTGCCTACATCCAACAACAAAGACTTAATGCTAGTGGTCGTGGACAGGTTCACCAAGTACAGCAATTTCATCGCTATGAAGCACCCTATCACTGTCAGTTCTGTGGCTAGAGCATTTGTGGATAATATTTTTAAGCTCCATGGTCTTCCATCCGTGATAGTAACTGACAGAGACAAGATCTTCACTAGCAACTTGTGGCAGGAACTTTTCAAGAAACTGGGCATAAAACTCCACCTTAGTACCTCCTATCACCCCCAATCTGACGGCCAAACTGAGAGGGTTAATCACTGCATGGAAAATTATCTAAGATGCATGGCTTTCCTCAAACCAACTAAGTGGCACCAAGTATGGCCCTGGCTGAATGGTGGTACAATACAAGCTTTCACACAGCCCTACAAATCACACCATTTCAGGCCTTGTACAACAGAAACCACAAATGCTAGTCAAGTGCTTTATACCCCGAGGACAAGATCGACACATTACCCTTCAGTGCTCACGGTGAACAGACAGCCAATCAGATCAAGGGTAACCTACTCGAGTATAGGAAAGGATGAAGCATTATGCATAAAAAGCGAAGTGAAAGGTCTTTGGAAGTGGGAGACATGGTCTACTTAAAGCTGCAATCAGATAGACATACCACTCTCAAGATTCACAGTGCTCAAGCTTCATTCAAAATTCTATGGACCCTTCAAAGTCCTACAAAAATTCACAAGGTCGCCATAAGCTTTGTTACGGAGGGTTGCAAACTCCATGACACATTCCACATCAGCTAGTTAAAGAAACACATCGGCCCTACGGTGGTGCCCAATCCCAAACTTCCACTGATCAACCCTGATGGCACCATCCTCTTGGAGCCCGAACTGTTGCTGGAAAGGAAATTGGTTCCGCGAACCCAGGGGGACATAGACATTCCAGTGGTACCCTGGAAGATCAAGTGGGCCAACTTGCCATTGTAGGACGCCACCTGGGAGGATGCCCAGTTCATTCAGAAAGTGTTTCCCTCCTTTCAGCCCTCGGGACAGGTCTGGTCTCGCGCGGGAGGAATTGTCAGGACCCAGTTGCGGTGTGATCTCTGTTTTTGTTGATTCAGTTGCGTTCAAACTGCTATCCTTTGGCGCGAGGCTGTGGAAACCGTCCATCTTCGATCCAATGCACCTGATGGCTTCGTACCGCTTCGGCAAGCTTCAGAAGGCGTGGTGCGTTGATCTCCCATCGGACGGCTCTGGGTGGGCAAGGCGTCATTGAGATCTTTCTCAGAAGCTCAACCACTCTCCTCTCCTCCATGTGCGCTTCTCGCATCTTCTAGAGTCTTGTAAGGCTATATAGCTGGATTTGGAGCCTGCGTGCTCATGCTTATTCTCCTTGGGTAAACCCTAGCCGCCGGTGTTCCTGTTGGTCTCCATGTAACCGAAACCCTAGCTAAACCTTCCTCTGAAATCAAGTTTGGCATGTGATAACTCTCTGAATTCGGAGTGCGATTTCTGAATTTAGTCCGTCAGACCACTCGGGTCCGACATCAATTTCCGCAAAAAGAAAGCATTACGATGGTCCAGAATCGATGGTACAACCACCACGCCAGCGCGGAGGGAATTGTTAGGAAGAAACAATCTCACTATGTTATTTTTTCTTTTTCCTATTTCCTATTTCCTTTTTCTTTTCTTCTTTTTCAATTTTTTCCCTTTTCGTTTTTGATTGTTTCTTTCTATTAATCCTGGTTCGTTGAATTATTTGCAAATACGTGATCTTTTCTTTTAAATCGATGTTTTTAAAATTCGATCGACTTTTCTGAAATTCGATGAACTATTTCTGAATTGATGAACTTATTTTCAAATTTTTGAACTTTTTTCCAAATCGATGAACTTTTTTCAAATTCGCTGATCTTTTTTGAAAATTGATGAAATTTTTTAAAACTTTGTGAACTTTTTTTAGGATCGATTAACTTTATTCTCAAGTTTGATTAACTTTTTTCAAATTCCATGAATTTTTTCAAAATCATAGAATTTTTTTCAAATTTGATGAACTTTTTTCAAATTCGATGAACTTTTTCTCAAAATTAATCAACTTTTTTCAAATTCGATGAACTTTTTCTCAAAATGAATGAACTTTTTTTGAATTTGATTTTTTTTCAAATTCAATTAGCTTTTTCCAAAATTGATGAATTTCTTTCACATTTTGTGAACTTTCTTCAAAATCGGGGAACTTTTTTACCAATTTTGTGAACGTTTTTCTATACTGATGAACTTTTTTTCAAAATAAACAAGCTTTTTTCATATTCGTGGTTTTCTATTTTTTATGAATTCCTTTGAAATTTACGTTTGTTATTTAGAATTAATTTATACTGGGTATATAATACTCCCTCAGTTCCTAAATATATGGTGTATAGTTTTTGGCACGAAGATTAAAAAACGCATGTGGAGAGAAAATTTCACAAGTTTTGGGCGAGATTTCACCTGACTAATTGATATGAGAAAATAGAGGAGCTTGCCTGATATAAGGAAATGTAATCAGATCCCTAAAGAAGTTAACCAAAAGGGTGGTACAATGCAATACATCTTATATTTTGGATTTTTTTTCTTAAAAATATATACACCTGATATCAAGGAACGGAGGGAGTATATAGTTATGTGCAGTTCTAGAAGGGTTAAATAGTACAGTTTCCTTCTATTGGACAGCAAAGTCATGGTTGATCTGGTGGTTAGCACAGCGTGTCAGGATGTTGCTCGGTAGGTATGTGCAGAGTTCGAATCCACCTTCTCGCAACTTTTTTCCTTCGCGCGTTCCTGTTTTCCAGCATGTTGGTGGGCCGGCCCGCTAGTGCGCCGCGTGCGAGCGCCGGTTACGTTCGGCAGCGCTTAAAGCGCCAACTAGGAGCTCCCCGTTTCGTGGGCCTCATAATTGATGGCAGGACGAAAGGCTTTTCAATACGTTTTTTGGCTCCCCTAAAAAACTCGTTTTTTGGCTGGTTTCATTTTCAAGGAACAAATTTAAATATATATTATTTGCGAAACAAATACTGCGTTTAACTCCTTTTCTTGAATTTTGTGAAAAGTTGTTGAATTTTTAGAAAAGTTCACAAAATTTATAAAAAGTGTTATTTTAAAAAATATAATACTTTAAATGTTCATAAATTTTTTTAAAATTTTATTTACTAAAAATGTGCATAACTTAGTTTTATTTTTCATGAATATAAAAAATTTCTATTTTTAGAAAAAATCATAACTTTTACATTGTTCTTGTTTTTTAAGTGAAACAAAAAAACATACCGAAAACACGTCTTCCAACATCTCATGAGTCTCTTGAAGGGTAAGAAGCCTCTGTTTTAGCCATTTAGCTCACCCATAGCTATGATGATAAAGCCTGCATTTTCTCCTAGCTGAGAAATGAATTAACAATATACCCCTGGTTAAATAGTTTTGAGCATCTGCATTGCACATATGCTGCCAAACTAAGTTTGGCGTTTCACACCTGCAGCCATACTTTGCATGCTTAGAGATTAGAATTGCACTACGTTATGTGCAGTTCGTTGAGATCCTGGAACCCAAATATGTCAACCCGAATAAAGAACTTCAGACGAAGAGGGAGAAAAAAATGTAGAATCCCAAGAAAGGGTATCTGAATTCTGATGGAGCTGAATTTTAAAAACGCACCAAAGAAAGTTTATGTTTCATAGTCGTAACAAGATCTGAAGACGAATTGTTATCGCAGCAAAGTAAATTGCGAAGGACCATTTTTGTAAGTTTTGCTTCCACGTTACAGATTTGATTTTTTTACGGGCAAGCTTGAGTATACCAGAGTTTCAGAGTATCTCGGTGTTAGCCAGTTGCACTATTCCTCCTCAAATAAGCCCAAGTTTTGCTCCCATGGACATGGGTTTCGTGCCTGTAACGCTCAACCTGCTAGGCGTGAAGAGGACTGGGAACAGAGAAGGAGACAGGGGAATTCAGACTTTGCTTTTTCCCTTAACTGACGAAACACTCCCAATTCCAAACAACGACACGCACACGGACAATTCGATCCACTGGTAATAAGAACGATGAAGGAAAGGAATTGAAACGGGAAGGGCTTAGAAAGGCATTTATATGAAACTAAAGAAAGCATCACTCTGGCTTGGAGTCACCAACCATCGAACCATCTCCAGGTCATAGTCACATGTCAGATTGCCACGCACACAAGCGTGGGCTTCGTTCCTCTGAGAACCAAGGGACTATTTGCAAATTTACAGGCAAATACAAATTCTCACTGACATCTACATGTAGAGAAATTGGATCAAGACATATATCTGCCTGTACTAGGGAAAGCGATGACGGTCACATAATGATCTACAGTAGTTCCCATTGTTGCATCTTCTTTCAGACCACTCATCACATGCCGTGGTTATGGAGTTCTGACTTTGCTTGTCCGGCATGGCGTTGCTTCCTTCATCTTGTGGATGCTTTCAGAAATGCCAACCTGCAGATACATTGATTCATCACATTAGCATCGCATTATGCCTGAATATTGTCAGCATATCATCAAACCAATTTTTATTTGTAGGGAGATTTACCAGGGTAGACGTTCGTGCGGGTTTGCTTCACAGCTTGGGTTTCCCTGACGCTCTATCATCAAAAGGTGGTATCTGAATTCTGACAAGAATTGAAAGCAAGATAATTGTAGGTAAATTAGTATCTAGTCTGATAACCAATTTGCTTGTCGATTACAGAGAGAGATGCAAATAAAGATGATGAAAACATTTTTGCATCGCATCAAAGCAATTTTGGTGTTGATTTTTGATGCAGAACAGATGTTTAGCTAGATAAAGTACGGTGCTGAGTTGATGTGGCACATATAGTTATCATTGGCAATCTGCAGTACCGCAACTGCAAGGAATCAACGTCTCCAGTTAACTAACTAAACCATAATAACACGAGGAAAGGAATTGTGGTACACGCACCTCAGTTATCACCAGACTTCAACTGAGCACAGGAGGGGAGGAGCCTTCTTAGAAACTTCTTTCCGCTGGTTTCTGCTTCTGGTGCTATAATTGTGGATTCTGCTTCTACTTCTGGAGCTCCAGTTCTGAATCCTCTTTTACATGGGATAGGAGACAAGTGCCGGAGATACTCCCCTTCTCTGCATCGTCGTTCCAACTCAGGGCAGCCAAATATGGTTAAGGAGTCAAGGGCTGGCAACCGCTGAAGGAGACCATTCGGGAATTCCTCTATCGCCGGACAATCAATGATCTCCAATTTCCGAAGAGAAGTGAGGCCATCCATCCCATCAGGCAACCCTTTCAGGGCCATGCAGCTATACACCACCAGGTAGCTCAGCTTTGCCAGATCTCCAAGGTTTGAAGGCAGCGCCACCAAACCTTCGAAGTCTTGAATCCACAAATTTTCAAGGGATGTAGGCAACCTTGGAATATCCCATACACACTCCACTTCCAAGTAACATCCTGCTAAATCCAGGTCTTTGAGAACGGGGCTCTGTGGTAAACTTGCAACCTTAGGGCAGTGGCAGATTTCTAGCTTCTCAAGCACCGGGAAAATTACTGAGCTATCAATAGACACACCCACACTGTTATCTGCCCATCCCTCTAGACTAGATAGCTCTCTCAAGACCATGTCCTTCAACTTCGGGAAAATTTGTAGAGGGGTACTGCGTCCTCCACCTTCTATGCAAAGGTTACCACATAATGTCTTGAGTTCATCCATTCTGCCCAAATGTAAGAACTCCAGTGAAGTTGACAGCCATACTACAGGTATATTCTTACACCTTGTCCATTTGGTAATTGTGAGTTTTCTTAAACACTGAAGCATTTGAGGATCTCTCATCCATTGTGGCATTTCTAAGCCACCACATCCATGTAACTCCAAAATTTGGATCTTGCTATGAGGTTCTAGATGATGTAACACTTCATCCTCACTATATGTCTCATTTTCGGGCATGCCATATTTATTAAGGCCCCAACAGAACAACAACTCAGTCAGATTTTGCTTTTGCTGGAGATTGGCTTCTTTTGCATGCTCGGCACTTTTTATTTTTCTCAAGTTGTAAAGTTCCAACCTGTTGCTAAGGTGTCGCAAGTCTTTGAGCTCCTCAATACCACAACCATCTCTAGTATCCACAATAAATGTTGTTAGTGTTCGAAGGTTGATTAGCTGACCAATCTTTCGAGGCATCCGCTGCAACTGACATCCAAAAAGATAAAGATGTATGAGCTTCCTCAGGCTCATCATCATGTCTTCTGGTAACTGCCTCAGTCCATTGCAATTATTCAGCCTCAACGTTTGCAGGTTATACAATAGGCATACTGAATCCAGCAATCTAGCATTGACATCACAATTGGAGAGGTCAAGATACCGTAAATGTTTTGCATTTACGAAACTAAAACTGGTGTGAAACAAACCCCGCCGATGCAATGCTCGCAATGATGCATGTGACAGCCGCTTAAAGTCCTGGTACATCAATGAAGGAGCTAACAAAGTGCGGGGAGATGTGTTGCCATTTAAAAAACCATAGATCTCTTTTGAATTATCCATTGACATTTGCAGGTGGTGGACACTTTTTAACAATGCTTTCTGTTCAATCAATTCTTCTATGGTGGCACAATCGCTAACATTCCTGTCTAAGTCATGCATTAAGTCATGCATTTTACATACTACTTTCTCATATCCTGAGAAAAAACTCTCTACAACTTTCATATCTTGCAGGAAGGACCTCCAAACCAATTCATGGAAAATGCATTCTCCTTTTTGTGTTGAATCCATTGTCGCCTCTTCTTTAATAAAGCCATTTGCCATCCATAGTTGGATTAACATATCCTTTTGCATCTCATAATCCTTGGGAAAAACTGCACAGAATGCAAAACATTGCTTCATTTCAGATGACAAGTGGTTGTAGCTTAACTTTAGTATGGGCATGACCTCATGCCTGCCCCCAACATTATCCCCAATGTTACTTCCTTCGATGGTCTTCCATTCCTCTACATGTTGCTTCGAACTTAGCAATCCACCCATTGTCTTCAGAGCAAGAGGCAACCCCCCGCATTTATTGACAATACATCTTCCTATGGTGACTAACTCTGCTTGCTCCTCTACACCATTGCTAAATGCTTTATTCGAAAACAATTCCCATGAATCTTCTTCACTCAGAAATGCTAGTTCATGGGGCTTAACAGTGGTCATTATAGAGGCCACTTGCTTGCTTCGACATGTGACCACAATAACGCTTCCTTGTCCACCAACAGAACACAATAGTGGCTTCAATTCATCTTCCCACATCCTCTTCTCTTCATTCCATACATCATCGAGAACAAGAAAAAACCTTTTGCGGCCAATGACTTCATCAAGTTTCTTTTGCAATATTTGGATGCTGTCAGCCTGGTCACAAGTTCCATTAGCCAATTTAATGATGGATTTCAAAATGGCAGAAACATCAAAATTGTCTGACACGCAGTGCCACATCTTCAACTGGAAATGCTGCTGGACCTTTTGGTCGTTGTACACCATCTTAGCAAGTGCTGTCTTGCCAAGACCTCCCATACCAAAGATGGGCAGCACCTGAACCTTCTGCTGATGTTGCTGCTCTAGCAGCAGCTTAACCACCCTCTCCTTGTCATCATCTCTTCCAAAGATGTTGGTAGACTCATCCAGTTTGGAGTGAGTCTGCCGCCAAGGAAGTTGTGGCTCCTGACGATGGACAGAATTCTCAAGACCAAACATATTCATCTCCTCAACTAGCTCCCTGATCTTATCAAGGACACCCTTGAGCTTCCTGCTCATGGCGAAACGGAAGAGCAACGGGCTGTGGTATGTGACATAGCCGAGTACCTTGCGGGAAGTGGACTTGCCAATCCGGGCTTCATAGCGCAGCCCCTCGTACTGAAAGTCGTCGAGGACGTTGTCGGCCTCGTAGGCGACGGCCTTGAGCTTCTCCATCCAGCTCTTGATGTAGTCACCACCATTTGTCTGGCTCCTTTCCTCCGCGTTGGCCAGCTTGCACTGGACGGCTCGCAGATGGCGCTCCAGCGTTTCGCGGTCGTTGTCGAGGCCACACATCCGGGTCACGGTCTGCACGAGCACGTCTGTGGCCTTGCCAGCCAGGCCTTCCACGACAGGTAGAAGCAGTGATTCGGCCATGATCTTGCAGATCGGAGGAAGAAGAAACTGCAGCATATCCATATGAAAGAGGGGAAGAGAGATTCAGCACTGGCAGATGAGTAACAACCGAAGAAGAACAAAACACACCCCAGAATGGAGGAGAGAATGCACCTCAGCAACACCTGAAGTCGATCAGATCCAATGCGCCGTCGCCTCCCCGGTTTGGAGCTTTCTCGCCAAGGCTACTATAGGAATGGGATGCTGCCGTTGGTGAAAAGAGAAGTGAAGGCGCCTGCATGCAGCTGACGAAGAGGAAGACGAAGAGAGGCAAAGGGAAAAGAAGAGAAAATTAATAGAATGGGGGAAAGAAGAGATGCTAAACTTGCATTACTAGCTCACTTTTCTGCGTTCCTTTGATGAAAGGACCAAGAAACGAATAAAGTCGATGCAGCAGGACTCTTTGCCTGCTGCCGAGTCACTGCTTTTACCGTTCGTTTGGATTAATAATATAACCATTTGTATATGGTTATATTATCTCAACACTGAACGTTTGCTTCTTTTTACGAACAATAACATGTGGTGGCCATATAATAAATGAAAACTTCTGGTGGCAGGATATATTGTTTGCAGTCCCTGACTGCATGCATTTGTCTGCACAAACTCCATGCCCACGCAAAGGATATACAAAGATCTGGCTCTTGTTGCGTGAATGGTCTGAACATCTACCAACAGAAACACCTTAAATCCTTAATTTTGCTTGGTATGTTTTCTTTTCACAATTACTCTAGGCCAGACGTATGAGATTTTCTATTGCTGCATAGAGTATATTTTAGGGAGCCTCCAACCGAAATAAGTTCCCTCTATACGTTCTTGTGGTGTATTTGGAAAAGCTCGAAATGATGTGTATTTGGAAAGCTTGAAACAATGCTTGTTTTTGCAGGAAAATAAGTGCCCCTTCGCAGGTTTATGCTGCAGCAACGGCGATCATGCAGGATGCTTGAGCTCGGATGGACGATACAGCTCGCTCTTCAATCTCCAGGATGCTTGAGCTCGTGCAAGGACAGCAAAGACAGGGCCATGTCGACCAACATACGTCACCCAGGCTGGGAAGAACTGTCAACGATATATCCACCATTCAGGCCCCATAATTTACTTCGATGCAGCTTGGCCTCCAAGTCCGGACGGCAGATCCGCAGTTGCTGGCTTAGGTATTTTGATGATACAGTTCGGAGCTGATCGGCATTGCTCTCAGCTGTGTATCTTGGTCATATCCCCACCAATAACATCTGCCATTCAGGCCGAGGCACTCGGCTTGATGTTAGCGTCCCAGATTGCAGGAACACTTCAGATTCAGCAGGCTACCTTTTTGACAGACTGCGACGTTGGCGACTGCGGCAGCATCACAGAACCTGTTGCTTGCTCCTGGACATTGGTCCATCAGACCACAGCTCGCTCAAACAGCAGCCTCCACAGCCTTTGATGCTTCCAGAACATATCCTATCAACACAAGTTATAACTTCAGGGCTCATCATCAAGCCAAGTTGGCACTGAAGATTCAGAGCGCATCTTTTAGCTACAGGTGTTTAACTTCAGGCATAGATACATGCCTAAATGCAGATATAGCTGCAGTTCCATGCATCATGCAGTGCAAGATTGTACATGTACGTTGTTGTTAAATTAACGAAAATTTCTGTGTTCAAAAGAAAAACTGAAGTTAGTGGTGGCATGAAGGGTGGGAAACGCGCATCTTTTACTTTTCTTAAAATTTTTTTGAACGGTCACCGTGGGGGAGAGCTTCCCCACCTGAATATATTACCACTCAAAAGAGATGTCGAGAATTACAGCAGCAGTTCGGTTACAACATCAGCTTTAGGGGATTGCTGAAGAGAGGAAGTTAAGCCATTGCCTAGCAAAGATATTGTCTTCTTTCTCCCACTTTTCTTAATTTAATGAGGCTCACTTGCATGTTTAGCTCCGTGCCAATGCAATTGCTTGCTTTAATCCTTTAACATGACATAAGCATACGCATACGCATACAGCATATATAATTGCAGATATAGAGGTATAATAATAACATGGCCACGCTGGTTCTCCATGGCTAGGAGGCCGTGAGTACACAGCTTGGTGCTGCATACATGTGCTCAGCCCACATGATATGTTCTCTTTCATAGCAGCCGCTGCTAAAGGGGTTTCAACTTGCTAGTGATTGTTGGATATTATGATCTAAAGACTAAAGTTCAGTTAATAATAAATATTGTGATCTAAAACTGAACCAAGGCTCAATTAAGAAACTGAAGAAAATATCCAAATGCTGCTACAGTAGGGCAGAAGCTACAGCGCCTACCTACTCCGATGAACTGCGTCGATCAGGGGGCAGCTCATCAGCAAACTCAGGGTGTGGGCCCACCCACCTGGTGCACAGTGCAATTGTTGTAAAGAAAAGAGAGAAGAGAAGAGCAACTACGGCTGCTGGACTGCTGCTGCTCTAAGCTATCTATTTTTCATGCACTCTCTCTCTCTCTCTCTCTCTCTCTCAATCACTCAAGAAAAGGCTACTGACCAAGCCCTGAGCTGGAGCACTGGAAAGGACCTTCACAGCCACCAGATTGAGCTGTTGGTGGTGTAGAATTAAGAGGAGGAGATGGGAGGGTCATCAGACCAAGCTAATCCATCCCCTAATGATTTATTTATGGCTCAAACTTGTGCTATTTTGATCCTGGCAATGCAACAATGGCACCAGAGCCATATAGCATCAAGTTTGAGCCCTACATGCTCAAGTTCGTGCTTGATCCATTAAGTTTATCTCAAAATCAAAGGGTTCTTCCTGTCTAAATTTAGATTCAAGTTGTTCCTCGTGATTGAGCACAGCTTGAACTTTTTGATCCCTAAATCTCTTAATTTTCTAGCCCTAGCAGATTGTATGTTAACTAAGGGTTTCCTTTCGACGATGAAATAAAGGGATTTGAAGCATCCGTGCAAGTTTAAAGCAAACTCACCAATTGCCGAAACCCTAATCCTAATTTTCCCCAAATCAGACGAACCCTAACTCTAGTGATCATGAATTAAAGAGCAGCGGATCTTATCATGGAGCTGTGGTGCCATGGCCGCCTCCTTATACCGGCAGGCTCGTTTGGGCTCGCGCTTGAGCGGTCTGGCCGTCCGCTGC